>OY288269.1:80120089-81342089 GCA_958450335.1 Hibiscus tridactylites | reverse complement strand
GTCTCTTTCAGTTTCTCAAGGGCTTATTGTCTCGCATCTAACCACACGACTGAACATTCTTCTGTAGCAATCTATCACTGGAGCAACTATCTTCAAACACTATTTACAATTCTCTGAGAGTAACAAGGCTAGACCTAGGAACTATAGATATCTGTCACAGTCTTCGATTTCTTCCAACTTACATCTTCTTCTGCCTACTTGGGATTTTCTCTAACACACTCGGCTGAACTACATGTCCTAGGAGAACATCTTCATTAACTCGGAGTTCACGTTGGCTCAACTTGGCATACAACTGATTCTCTAATAGAATCTACAATACTAACTCTAAAGCCTGTCATGGTCTTCTTCGGTACTTGAATATACTCGTGTATCATCTATGAGGACTACTACAAACTGATCAGGAAGCTTAGGAAAATATTCTGTTCAACGTCTCTATAAAAGTAACCAACACACTAGTCCAACAAAACAGCATAACTCGGAACTCAAAACGGTCACATCTTGCCTCAAAAGTTGTCTTCGGTACTTCAAATTTTCTCACTTTCACTAGTAGTAAACGGATCTCAAGCTAATCATCAAATAGACTGAAGCACACACTAACTGATCAACAATTCATTGACACTTGTTTCGACTGTATGTAAACTGAACACATTCTCGTACTGTCACTCTTTCTTCTTCACAAATTACACTGTAGAACTCTGAGATGATGCACTAGGCCTAATGAGTCTAAGGTCTAACAAATCTCGAAGTTGATTCTTCAACATCCTCAATTCTTCCAGAATTCATAAGATATGGGAGCAATCAAAACAGGAGTAAATTCGAAGACGGTCTCAATATCAAACTCTTCCCCTCTAGACAAGAGATAAGCCGACAATCCTTCCAAACACTTCTAGTAAAAGGAAACACCAACTATCCTAACATTATGTGGTCTAGTCTTCATTCAAAATCAAATTCATCACAATTACTAAGCAAGCCTGTCAACTAAACTCAATCAATCTTTGACCTCTAAATCTGGATCAACATTCTACAAGAAATTCACCTTCTCACCTACCACTACAGTCACACATAAATCTTGTAACTTCAAGTCAACTCTTTCTTTGTCTCAACGTATACACTAACTATTTACTTTTCAAGCCGAGCCTTGGAAAAAGGCACACCGAAACTGTAGGAAGACAATCACTTCACATCTACTAGAAACTAGTAACTCTGAACCACCAACAAACATCTTCTGTACATCTTTCTGATCACTACTATCTCCCAAAAGGTCTAGTCACATGCGTCCCTACGTCTAAAATCTCAACAGAGATACGTAAAAATCTTTGCACACTCACCCAAACGGACGATTCTGCAAAAATTGTAACTTCATAAGTACACAACTGATAGTCTTCGGTCCTCTTGTTTTCAGACTGATTCTTCAACAAAATCCGACTCTTCTAAATCGTTCTTAGAGCATTGCAAAACCTCGAAACTCAATTCCGATTACACACAAACTGTCATGCTGGAACCAGTTCTATAACATCAGTCCCGACTACTCAAACATCCCGTTACCAAACAATCTGAAGTTAAAGCTCAAGACTTCTCTCTCGGCTCAACTATACCGGAAGCGACTTCATCTCTCCATCTTGCTAGAAGACAACTCAGACGTACACTGGCCCAATCACACGAATCGATTTCCACTCACGGATACTGATCGGCTGTCTTGTATCAAAACCATAGGCTGAACTCCAACGATCACCAACTAACATTTCTGAAATTCAGATTACTCACACGAGACCCCTACCTAGATCTTGCCAAAAGAACTAAGGTACTCTTACCTACCTCTGACACCTCATCGAGCACATTCAAACTTGCATGCTTGTTAACAACATACGGAAGTACGAACTCAAAACCAAATCAGAAGAGACAAACTCAAAACTGTACCAAGGGCTTATCCACTATAACATAGATACCACCTGACTCTCACTCATAGGTCTTCACTTCTTTTCACCAACTAATACCAGAATCAGTCAAGTCGTCCCTTCACCAACAAGAATCAACTCACAAGCACGCGGACTCGAGCAAACAAATTGTACCTCAACTCCGGTACAACCATACTCCCCTAACTAGCAAAGAACTTCCTCCACGTCATCCACGTTTTCAAAACCACAACTTCCACTTACCGATTCACGGCCCATACATTGGCCCTAAGCTTACTAAAAGCAATGAATCAATCGACAATTTAACATACAAGTTGGGTTAGCAAAGGAAAGGTCCAAGTGGCTCAAGTATGATTTCCCTCACTTAAAATCCTTTTTCCGATGTAATAGAAGCAATGGGACTCTACTAACATGTTCCAAACAAATCAACACACATACATGCTTAACCAAGCATATAACAAGGATTACTTGCTAAACAAGCAACACATGCGTACGATCAAACAACATGCATTCTCAATCAAACAATCACACATCACAGCATACACGGGTAACGAGCAACATGCTTTTAAACAAACAGTCAACATACTTGTCATACAAGCAATCATACTTACAAGCTTTTGGGCAAATTACAACATAAGCCCTTCCCTTTTTATTAAAGTTCAATTACACCACATTTTAGGTTGAATTTATTTTAATTTAATTTTATTGACTCGAATTATAAACCCGGATAACTCCTAACCCCAAAACACGGGTGTTACAAATTTAATTATAAAAATATAGAATACTAGTATAAATTTTAATATATATATATGAACGCTGATACAAGGCTCTGGCTTAAAATTTTTTTTTTTATTTTTTTGAAAATAACTTTCATTTTTTATTTTTTGAAAAACTTAAAACACAAAAATCGAAATAAAATTGAAAATCTATTTTAAAAAATCAAAATATGAAAAATATTTTGTACTAACTTTTCACAATAAAAACAGAAAAATAGGTATTAATTCAATTAAAGTATTTTTTTAGATAATGCCAATAATGCTAATGTAATAAAATAAAATTAGTTAATTTAAGTATGAATAAGAGATTAAGTAAAAAAAATATTGTTAATAAAAATAAGGGCAAAGTACACTAATGATCACCGAATTTTTAGGGTGCATTCATTTTGGTCACCGAACTTTTAACATTTTCATTGGGGTTCTCAACTTTTATTTTGCTTTCATTTTGATCCCTCTCCTTACCTTCCATTAGAAAATACTGACTTGCCCGTTAGTTTTTCTTTTTTTCAAGGGTAAACTATATAAATGGTCATCGAACTTTTAGTGTGCTTTTATTTTGGTCACTAAATTTTTAAAACATTCATTGAGGTCACACATTTTTCACTCACCCTCCTCCCATCGTTTTACTGCATCCTTTCTTCGTTCTCTTTTATGCTACCTTTATTTAGTTGCATTGTTTAATGAATTCGTCATGGATTCATTTACATTGTTAGTGTTAACTTATAGAAAAAATAGACGAGCTACAAGTTATGATGAAAAATAAAGTAAGAAAAGAAAACTAACGACTAAGAACAAGCTACAACCAAACACAAAGGCATCAAAATAATACCGTTCATGATGACAAACAAGGACGTAAGGATGTATGGGTTAACCCTCCCGATTTTAGGTATAATAGTATTTTAGGCCCTTATTAGTTTAAATACAAATCAAATAAAATTTTTGTCCCTCCCTATCTTTATATTTAAAAGTTTAATAGATTCGTCCCTCTACTAATATTTGATTCTAGCTCTGTCTCTAATAAAAAAGTAAACTAGTGTTTGAACTTAAACATTGGGTGCATTAACTTTGCTTTCATATTCTGAAAATTTTGTGGAACAATTTTCAGAAGTAAACTAAAATGTTATGCTTTTGGTCAATAATTAACCTCAATATTTTTTTCTTCATTGTACTTATTAACCTTGAAGTAGCTTGAAGATGAAGTTGCATACAATGTGATCTATAGATTAAAATAATGACTTTACATTACAAACAATATTCAAGAACATGACATATAAAAAATATTTTATGCTGATAAATACATCAATCTACACATGTTTTCTATATAAAAAATATTCTTCCCGGTAACTTCTTTTGAATTATACTCGTCAAAGTCATAAATGGAGCAATATGAGTTCGCAAAATATCCATTTGGAAATTATAGATAACATATGTTATCAATTGGCATTTGAAATAAGCCAATATGGATATAAGTTTGGTAGCCAAAAAGTCAGTTGAAAGCTCTAGAAGAGCTATATATTGCTACCAAAAGACAATTTCAATTGAAAGCTCCGAAAGAGCTAAATATATTCCTATTTAAAGGAACAATTTTGATGGTCGTACTAGACATGTACGAGTAAGATTGAATTACATGGTATTGTAAACAAGAAGTTTACAAATTCAGAGATATATACACATATATATAGTTGGCATGATCGGTTAGACCATCCTGATCAATAATGGTGCAGAAATTATTGAGATTTACATGCACGTGTATTAAAAGAACCTGTGGTTCTTGTGGTGCTTATTCTCAAAGGAATGAATTAAATTCCACTTATTAAAGAACGTGAAGTTCTTGTGTTGCTTAAAGGAATTGATTAAATTCCACTTACTAAAAGAACTTGAAGTTCTTGTGTTGTTTGTTCTCAAAGGATATAGATGATCCCACTTACCAAAAGAATTAGAACTTAAAGTTCTTGTACTGAAGTTAAGACTGTATGTCTTGCATATCTAAACGAAATATGGGCCCATATATCCACAAATGTGGGAAGTTTTATATGATTTTAGTAGATGCATCTATATTGTTTTATCGACTTACAACCAGAAGTTTGTGAGATTGATTCTAAAATATTCAGATTATGCAGTTAGACTATTCGTCTTGAAAAGATAGCGGGTTTATATTTTAGGCTATATCAGTTGTTACAAAGCCTATTGATTATGAAAAATATAGTTTAGCAAAATTTCAATTGGATGCCTCCTATTTAATAGCTAAACTATGAGAACAAAAGAGTTATTATTTATATGGTGTTTCCATATAGCAACACTTATACGCATCAAGCCAACGAGTTATAATAAACTCCCCGTTATGATTGGTTTTTGGTCAGAAACCATACATTTCCCATTTTATGATTTTTGAATGTGCGATATGAATTGCTCCACCACAACGCACAAAATGGGTAAATAAAAAGGGTTGAGAATATATATTGAGTACGGGTCTCCTTTTATGTTTAAATTCTTAAACATTAATTGGAGAATCATTTATGACATGATTTTTCTCAACATCAGGGGGAGATAATAATCAGCTGGATAGAGGAAAATGAATTATCATTATCTAGATCCTCGTATATGAACTAGAAGTTCATAAGATAATTCATGTTATTACATGTCAACTGCCAGACATATTTATTGACCCAATGAGAGTAATTAAGTCTCATATACCAGCTGAAATGCTCTAAGTTTAAATTACATGTTAGAGCGAGAGAATGTAAATCATGCCTGAAGCATGATAGTTGAAATTGTTCAAATGATCAAAATTCTCGTAAATAGAAAGTAATATGAGATGGTCATATATTGGAGGCGGGTGCTCCTGAAGAGACCCAAGACATAACAAATAATAAAACTCTATAAGAGTTTCAGGTACCTGAAATAAAGATTGAAATCTTGAAGAGATCTCGATGAGTTATGACATTACGAGAATGGAACCAGAAAATTGGAAAGTTGTCGACAACGATTTTACAAACAATTTTACATAAAATACTTCTATAGAAGTAAAGAAAGAAATCAAGGATCTTGTATAAAATCTATCCAGAAGTATAGATATTGAATTGGCCAATGTTTAAAGACGCTTTGAACTTCTAAAATAGAAGTATTTGGACCAGCAGTCTAAACACCTAAAGGTGTAATGCAAGTGATGCACAAATAAGTAGTCGTAAATACGACTTGAACTATGATTTATGAAAAGTTTTAATTACTTCATGGTGGATGCAATTACTTTGACAGTTTTGAAAATTTTACATGCGTCTAATTATTTGTAGATCCATATTTATCCTTGAAGGATCTAAAATGCTATAAGCATTTGGAAATTTCTGAGGAAATTTATTTAGACATGTCTCATGAATATTTTGGTGCATTTGGTATAATCGCCTTAGTGAATACTAATTGAGAAAATATTATAAGAATGATCAGATTTCCTTATGTATTTTATAAAGGAGTTTGGATCAAGATCAATTATGATAATTTGTGAAATAAATAAACATAAAGCAAACTAAAATAAATAAATAAATAATAAATAAAACGAATTAACATAAAAAAAATAAAAAAACCAATTATTCCTGTTAGAGGTTATAAGGGAAATAAAATAAATGGTAAATTATTCCCTTCAAGGGTTATGAGAAAATTAACAATATCCAATTGAGTTGGACCAATAACGCCATAATTATTTTCGCCATAAACAAATTTTGTTTATATTTTATTTCATTTATCATTCATGATTATGGATAAAGTCCATAATACTTTGGCGTTTGACAAGTACGAAACCAATGGTTTATAACATCACATTGGTAAAATGATTTCACTTCCTTAGAATGATCTTTATCATTCTTGTCATCCTTATAACTTCGCTACCAGCGGGTAGAAGTATTCTTAAAACGACTATATTGTTAATGTGTATATTCATAGCCTCGACCACGACCACAACTTTTAATGTGATTTTTTTTATTCCTTCCATAATATAATCTCACATTCACTTCAAGGAATGGAGTAGAGCCAGTGGGCCTTTAAAACCTTTTTCACATATCCTTATCACAGAGAACAAAAATTTAATCCTCGTACGCGGCATTGTTAAACCTGTCCACAAGGTGCTTTAAAAACCTCCTTTAAGACCAGTAGCCTCGCAGAACGGGATGTCCAGCCAATTATACTTGGATTATATCGAAATTATGTCTCTAATTGAATAATAATTTACCATGTTTGCATTCACTTCAGGGAATGAAACAGTTCCAATAATCGCATGGAATAAACATCATGCTTGCATTCACTTCAGGGAATGCCCCATCATTGATAATCGCATGGAATAAACAACATGCTTGCATTCACTTCAGGGAATGCCCCATCATTGATAATCGCATGGAATAAACATCATGCTTTGCATTCACTTCAGGGAATGCCTCCCATAAAACTTTTTGGATCAAGACGAATTTTCGTAACTTGAAATTGGGAGAAGTTTATGGTCGAGTTTTTCGACGAAGAAAAAATATTGCTTTCGAGCAAATATAAACTTTATAATAATCTTCTTGTAAATTCAAAATCATCATAATTAATCGCACTTTAAAATAATAATATAAAGAATAAAAATAAAACAAAAAATTACCAATATTGATTTTCCACTCAAAGACAATGGAGGCGCAACAAATAACAAAGATAATTTCACATAATCTCTTTAAGTCATGTCTCTTTCCAAGCCATTTAAAGACACATGCAACTCAAATTACGGTTAGAAACAATCAATAGAATAAAATAAATAATAAACTATTTTAGAATAAAATAGGATTAAAAAAATATGCAATAACTAAAGTAAATATACTAGAAACTATAGATAATCTGATATGAAATTTTAATTCTCTTTAAAGTATGCGTACATGTGATTAAGCAATCATGCATTAGTTTTTTTTTCAATATAAAAGAGATAGAGGAATATAGATATACCTTTCGACCCATGTACACATAAATTTCACGGCAATTATGATAAAATATAAATGAATAAATTTCATGGTAATATTTAATATTTACCTATTCGTAAAGTACAACCGATTTCTTATGCGCACCATATCAATACAGCATTATGGTTCCCAAGTTTAATGGAGACCATATTAAGGAATCCGAAAAAGTATACATGATGAAAAGAACCACCAACAAGAACCACAATAATTGAGCGAGTCGTGCTACCATGCCTTTCAAAAATTAAAACCAAGTTAAAATATAAAAAGAAAGACAATCGGTAACTAAAAAAATAAGGAGAAAAAAAAAACTTATCTTTGGTTCATTTTATAATCAAATTCTTCTCGGTAACTTCTTTTGAATTCGAACGATGAAGACCTCAGTAATTAGAGTCTCGTGCTGATAACGTGTTGTGAATAAAATAAAGAAGAACAAGAATAAGAACAAGAAGAACAAAGAGATGAGAGAGAGATGGAGATAAGGAAAATAAAATAAATGGTAAATTATTCCCTTCAAGGGTTATGAGAAAATTAACAATGTCCAATTGAGTTGGACCAATAACGCCATAATTATTTTCGCCATAAACAAATTTTGTTTATATTTTATTTCATTTATCATTCATGATTATGGATAAAGTCCATAATACTTTGGCGTTTAACAAGTACGAAACCAATGGTTTATAACATCACATTGGTAAAAGGATTTCACTTCCTTAGAATGATCTTTATCACTCTTGTCATCCTTATAACTTCGCTACCAGCGGGTAGAAGTATTCTTAAAACGACTATATTTTTCATGTGTATATTCATAGCCTCGACCACGACCACAACTTTTAATGTGATTTTTTATTCCTTCCAGAATATAATCTCACATTCACTTCAGGGAATGGAGTAGAGCCAGTGGGCTTTTAAAACCTTTTTCACATATCCTTATCACAGAGAACAAAGATTTAATCCTCGTACGCGGTATTGTTAAACCTGTCCACAAGGTCCTTTAAAAACCTCCTTTGAGACCAATAGCCTCGCAGAATGGGATGTCTAGCCAATTATACTTGGATTATATCGAAATTATGTCTCTAATTGAATAATGATTTACCATGTTTGCATTCACTTCAGGGAATGAAACAGATCCAATAATCGCATGGAATAAACATCATGCTTGCATTCACTTCAGGGAATGCCCCATCATTGATAATTGCATGGAATAAATATCATGCTTGCATTCACTTCAGGGAATGTCCCATCATTGATAATCGCATGGAATAAAACATCATGCTTTGCATTCACTTCAATGAATGCCTCCCATAAAATTTTTTGGATCAAGAAGAATTTTCGTAACTTGAAATTGAGAGAAGTCTATGGTCAAGTTTTTCAACGAAGAAGAAATATTGCTTTCGAGCAAATATAGACTTTATAATAATCTTCTTGTAAATTCAAAATCATCATGATTTATCGCACTTTAAAATAATAATATAAAGAATAAAAATAAAACCAAAATTTACCGATATTGATTTTTCTCTCGTGGACAATGGAGACATAGCATATGACCGAGATAGCTTCTCATAATCCCTTTATATCACATCTCTTTCCAAGTCATTTAAGCATATCATGTAAAACTCAAAACACGGTTAATAAATATTAACTTTTACCAAACAAAATGATATAAATAATAATATGAAAAATATCAAATATAATCATATAAGTAAAAGTATGAATAAGCATACCGCTAATTAACCCTTTTAGGAACAAGAGAAAACACACGTAATTTACACCAAACACAACCTCTTCGTCTCTATCGATTCGTCTTTTGGTTTGTGAGAAGCCACAAATTTATCTCTTTCCAATGTTCGAATAAAATCAAACATACTTCCAAAATTTTCAAAAATTAAAACAAAGTTAAAATATAAAGAGAAAGACATTCGGTAACTAAAAAAAATAAGGAGAAAAAAAACTTATCTTTGGTTTATTCGAATTCTTCCCGGTAACTTCTTTTGAATTATAACGATGAAGACCTCAGTTGATAGAGTCTCGTGCTGATAACGTGTTATGAATAAAATAACAAAGAACAACGAACAAGAATAAAAGATGAAAGAGATGAGAGAGAGAGGGAGATTTTGTATTATTCTCAAATATAGACTTCGTGTACAATGCCTTCAATGAATCATCTATTTATAGGCATAAAAGCACATAATACATTAAACTATAATTCATAGAGATAATATTCCTAATAATAAATAAATCAAACTCCTTTGATAAAGTTCTAATCATGATAGACATCCACATAGATAAATATTCATAACACTCCCCCTTGGATGTCTATGAAGATAATGTGCCTCGTTAAAACCTTACTAAGATAAAAACCCAGTGGAAAAGAAAATCTTTAGTGAAGGAAAAAGAGTACACACATCTTTGATACACATAACATGTTGCCTCATTAAAAACCTTACCAGGAAAACCCATTGGGACAAAACCTCGGTTAAGGAAAAAAGAGTGCAACGCGTATTTACTCTCCCTCATGCAAACATCACAGAAGATCTTTGAATCTTCATAATTTAATCTTGAATATCATTTTTCTAAAGATCGTGAGGGATGAAACTTTGGAGTAATATGTTCCATGATGTATCCTTTTTCAAACTGAGATATACATCTTGTGTTATCTTCACACAAGATAGCTTTTATCATATCTTGTAAAAGTAAATCCACATATCTTTTGGATATGTTGGGTCAATAGTCTTAGCCAAACACATTTTTTTGGCTTGCCTCGTGCATAACAATTATTTCTACGACATTTGAGGAGGCATCAACGAATGTTTGAAGATCTAAATGTAATGATCTTTGTATATTCATAGATATTTCTTGACCAACTAATATATAGTGCTTTCAAGACCAAGAAAGATATAATTATCTTTATTCACATCCAACAATCTTACAACTATTGGGATACTCAATAGATATGCTCTATTCATATTGAATCTTCTTTAAGATTCTTTCAGCTTATGTCTATTCATAGACAAAAGAAATATATAAAAATGCTCGATCACCAGGTCGAGATAAACTTGATGTCAAGATTCAAGTACTTGTATTGAAAGTACTTCATGAGTTTCCAAAATATTCATGAGACATGTCTAAATAAATTTCCTCAGAAATTTCCAAATGCTTATAGCATTTTAGATCCTTCAAGGATAAATATGGATCTACAAATAATTAGACGCATGTAAAATTTTCAAAACTGCCAAAGTAATTGCATCCACCATGAAGTAATTAAAACTTTTCATAAATCATAGTTCAAGTCGTATTTACGACTACTTATTTGTGCCTCACTTGCATTACACCTTTAGGTGTTTGGACTGTTGGTCCAAATACTTCTATTTTAGAAGTTCAAAGCGTCTTTCAACATTGGCCAATTCAATATCTATACTTCTGGATAGATTTTATACAAGATCCTCGATTTCTTTCTTTACTTCTATAGAAGTATTTTATGTAAAATTGTTTGTAAAATCGTTGTCGACAACTTTCCAATTTTCTGGTTCCATTCTCGTAATAACATAACTCATCGAGATCTCTTCAAGATTTCAATCTTTATTTCAGGTACCTGAAACTCTTATAGAGTTTTATTATTTGTTATGTCTTGGGTCTCTTCAGGAGCACCCGCCTCCAATATATGACCATCTCATATTACTTTTTGTTTACGAGAATTTTGATCATTGGAACCATTTCAACTATCATGCTTCAGGCATGATTTGCATTCTCCCGCTCTAACATGTAATTTAAACTTAGAGCATTTCAGCTGGTATATGAGACTTAATTACTCTCATTGGGTCAGTAAATATGTCTGGCAGTTGACATGTAATAACATGAATTATCTTATGAACTTCTAGTTCATATACGAGGATCTAGATAATGATAATTCATTTTCCTCTATCCAGCTGATTATTATCTCCCCCTGATGTTGAGAAAAATCATGTAATAAATTATTCTCCAATTAATGTTTAAGAATTTAAACATAAAAGAAGACCCGTACTCAATATATATTCTCAACCCTTTTTATTTACCCATTTTGTGCGTTGTGGTGGAGCAATTCATATCGCACATTCAAAAATCATAAAATGGGAAATGTATGGTTTCTGACCAAAAACCAATCATAACGGGGAGTTTATTATAACTCGTTGGCTTGATGCGTATAAGTGTTGCTATATGGAAACACCATATAAATAATAACTCTTTTGTTCTCATAGTTTAGCTATTAAATAGGAGGCATCCAATTGAAATTTTGCTAAACTATATTTTTCATAATCAATAGGCTTTGTAACAACTGATATAGCCTAAAACATAAACCCACTAGCTTTTCAAGACAAATAGTCTAACTGCATAATCTGAATCTTTTTAAAATCAATCTCACAAACTTCTGGTTGTAAGTCGATAAAACAATGTAGATGCATCTACTAAAATCATATAAAACTTTCCACATTTCTGGATATATGGGCCCATATTTCGTTCAGATATGCAAGACATGCAGTCTTAACTTCAGTACAAGAACTTTAAGTTCTAATTCTTTTGGTAAGTGGGATCATCTATATTCTTTGAGAACAAACAACACAAGAACTTAATGTTCTTTTAGTAAGTGGAATTTAATCAATTCCTTTAAGCAACACAAGAACTTCACGTTCTTTAATAAGTGGAATTTAATCCATTCCTTTGAGAATAAGCACCACAAGAACTACAGGTTCTTTTAATACATGTGCATGTAAATCTCAATAATTTCTGCACCATTATTGATCAGGATGGTCTAACCGATCATGCCAACTATATATATATGTGTACATATCTCTGAATTTGTAAACTTCTTGTTTACCATGACATGTAATTCAATCTTACTCGTACATGTCTAGTACGACCATCAAAATTGTTCCTTTAAATAGGAATATATTTAGCTCTTTCGGAGCTTTCAATTGAAATTATCTTTTGGTAGCAATACATAGCTCTTCTAGAGCTTTCAACTGACTTTTTGGCTACCAAAACTTATATCCATATTGGCTTATTTCAAATGTCAATTGATAACATATGTTATCTATAATTCCCAAAGGGATAGTTTGCGAAATCATATTGCTCTCTTTATGACTTTGACGAGTATAACGCACTGTGAATATGGAATAAAGTTCCATTTGACAATAACATATTTGCTCAACCAGAGCCTTTTGTGATATTAGTACTTCCGGATATAGTACTCACATTATTCCCTTGCATTTTAATCGAGAAATGCATAATTATGCACCTTTCAAAATGTGCTTTGTTTCATTTACTTCAGTTAATGAAAATATGTACTTTGTATCATTCACTTCAAGGAATGAAAAATATAAAATATAGCACATCATATCAAGTCGATTATCTATCAGAGATAAACTTTCAAGTGCTCTTCCGAAGTATTGATATTTTAGTACTTTGAGAAATACTACTCATATTTCCCCTTGCATCTAAATGGGAAAAATATTTCTTATGCTTAAGTACAATATGAGTACTTGCATTATCTGCTAGGCATAAAAAGCCACAATTCTAAGCATAAATAGCCATAATTCATTGTATATTTTATTCCGGAAGTAATCACATTCTTCAAATAATAAATTAACATAAAACGTAAATAAATAATATGTGAAATAAATAAACATAAAGCAAACTAACATAAATAAATAATAAATAAAACGAATTAACATAAAAAAACAAACAAAAAACCAATTATTCATGTTAGAGATTATAAGCGAAAAAAAATAAATGGTAAATTATTCCCTTCAAGGGTGATGAGAAAATTAACAATATCCAATTGAGTTGGACCAATAACGCCATAATTATTTTCGCCATAAACAAATTTTGTTTATATTTTATTTCATTTATCATTCATGATTATGGATAAAGTCCATAATACTTTGGCGTTTGACAAGTACGAAACCAATGGTTTATAACATCACATTGGTAAAATGATTTCACTTCCTTAGAATGATCTTTATCATTCTTGTCATCCTTATAACTTCGCTACCAGCGGGTAGAAGTATTCTTAAAACGACTATATTGTTAATGTGTATATTCATAGCCTCGACCACGACCACAACTTTTAATGTGATCTTTTTTATTCCTTCCATAATATAATCTCACATTCACTTCAGGGAATGGAGTAGAGCCAGTGGGCCTTTAAAACCTTTTTCACATATCCTTATCACAGAGAACAAAGATTTAATCCTCGTACGCGACATTGTTAAACCTGTCCACAAGGTCCTTTAAAAACCTCCATTGAGACCAGTAGCCTCGCAGAACGGGATGTTCAGCCAATTATACTTGGATTATATCGAAATTGTGTCTCTAATTGAATAATGATTTACCATGTTTGCATTCACTTCAGGGAATGAAACAGATCCAATAATCGCATGGAATAAACATCATGCTTGCATTCAGTTCAGGGAATGCCCCATCATTGATAATTGCATGGAATAAACATCATGCTTGCATTCACTTCAGGGAATGCCCCATCATTGATAATCGCATGGAATAAACATCATGCTTTGCATTCACTTCAAGGAATGCCTCCCATAAAACTTTTGGATCAAGAAGAATTTTCGTAACTCGAAATTGGGAGAAGTCTATAGTCAAGTTTTTCAACGAAGAAGAAATATTGCTTTCGAGCAAATATAGACTTTATAATAATCTTCTTGTAAATTTAAAATCATCAAGATTTATCGTGTAACCCCCTCGTCCCGGTCTGGCCGGATGACCGGTCCGAGTGGGTCACACGGGGAAAACCGAAGCGAAACCCGTTAAGGTTCCCCCTCGGTTAGCAACCCTATTTTTTTCCATTATAATCTTATCACGTTCGAGTATTAAATTCCAAGTGATCAAACAGCGGAACATATCACACGAGACAACATTCAAACCCTCAAACCACATTCAAACATCCCAATTTTAATCTTGACTAAAGGCATCTTAGTACCTATGTGTTTTTCTCTTCAAACAGGCCAACAAGGGTCAAACAGTGCATTTTTGAGTCAAAGTTTCGAAACCTTTGGGGAAGGTTTCGAAACTTTGGCTGGCAATGACCACTGGAACTCAATTTTCACCAAAAGTTTCGAAACCTTGGGTAAGGTTTCGAAACCTTTGACCATAGTTTCGAAACCTTCCCCAAAGGTTTCGAAACTTTGGCTGGCAGAATGTCCAGAAATCCCAAAATTTGCAAAGGTTTCGAAACTTTACCCATAGTTTCGAAACCTAGGTGCAGGGGAGCACTTACTGCTTAACTCTAATGACTTTCTATGGTAAAAACTCAACAAGAACATATATAATCATACATAAGAGCTTAAAAAGGGCTAAAGGCACACCACACCAACAACCCAAGTCTAGAGGCATACGTCCTAGATTAAACGTACC
The DNA here is from genome assembly GCA_958450335.1 of Hibiscus tridactylites. NCBI lineage: Eukaryota > Viridiplantae > Streptophyta > Magnoliopsida > Malvales > Malvaceae > Hibiscus > Hibiscus tridactylites. The sequence goes on along the minus strand of OY288269.1, from coordinate 81,327,023 downwards.
CCAACATACCCAAACATACTCAAGGCATGAATGTGAACGATCATACATACATGGTAAATTAGACATTAAGAGCCTTTCATACAAGCATGCTTGAAACATTGATAAACAAAAGCACCATTCATCACATAAAGGTTTACATGCCTTCAAGCAATTTAAACATCCACAAAGCATACATCACTCAAGCATTCATCAAGGCATGCATCATAAGCGATATTTACAAATTAAACAAGGCATCCAAGAATCAAACCAATATCGACATACATCAAAACTCAATCATCAAAACCTATCCCATTGCTTAACTATTACATTCATTTACTCAAAATTCATACATTGAGCTCACCAAAAGCAACACTTGGAGACCTTTCCTTGCCCTTGCCACCCACAAGCTATTTATCTGCATTGTCGAACAAAAGAGAGCGTAAGCATAAAAGCTTAGTGAGGGTAGCTCATAAAACAAACCTTCGACAATGCAGGGTCCAAGCTCGAGCGACTATCATGATATTATACATGATTTTACCTTCGATTCACATGAGCCATAAGTATAGGTGATGCATGAACATATTACCAAATTCATGCCATGCTCAACAACTTATAAGTTCAACATACAATGATACATAACTCAATGTATTAACCACATCATATATCGTTTCACATTGAAATTCACATTTCATATCACATTGATACACATATCAATTCATATTATCATGTATGCATAATTTCATATTGGCATAAACATACTTTCTCTTATTGGCACCTAGCTATGACTCGAATACGCGGATAACATGTTGGAACGCATTTCCAACAACAACATTACCTCGGTGGGATTCCACTCATCACCGGTCCTTGCATGTGCGGGATTCCACTCATCGCCACATGCCCTACGGATGGGATTCCACTCATCATCACGTAGAAATATATAAAAGCTTCCGGTGGAATATTACATCACCGTACTCCTCCTTGGTGCCTTAACGCCACCAAGGCCACGTACGTTTTGACTCAATTTGTGTGCACACTCATCCTAATGATCGATCATTGTACCCAAGCATACTAGTGTCAATTAATCAAATTTCACAACCTTTGATGTTCGAGAGTCATAATATGGCATCTTACATCATATTAAGCTCAACATCAATTATCTCAACAACATACTATCATAATGTCATGTTCAAGAGTAATAATATGGCATCTTACATCATATTGAACTCAACATCATCATGCACAATTACAATCCAAACCGCATGCATAGCAATGCATCAAACCATGTCTCAACAACATGTATAACACATTATACATACACAGATAATCATGAGGCATAACATCAATTAAAGAGATCATCCAATGTCTCTAACTAAAGCTTAGGATTAGGCTACCACCCTAATCCTAACTCTATGTGAGTCTACCAATCTCAACCTAGTCCACATGCTCGAACCAATTGCTCAAAACCATTTATAATATTTTAACCACTCACCGACTACTCCATTAGCACAAGCCGACAAGCCTACCAAGCATCCAAGTTTCCGGATTCGAGCTCGAAGCTTCACCATTGATTTCTCTTGCTTCTAACCATTCAAAAACAATATATATTAACCTCAAAATCAGACACAAACCCAAAGTTTAACATCAACACACAAATCCACTTCAATTCTCACAATTCAAAGCCAAGTTCATTCTTCAATTTCTCATTTTCGCACTTCCACTAAAACCCGTCAAAAATCAGAATTGTAGTCATCCAAAACACTCTTAAACATGTTCAAAACACTGCCCAACTATAGTATAACCATCAACCCCCAATTTCCAACATTAAACACACAATTTAAGCCATAAACAATCCCCAAAGTCATCAAATCCGAGCAGCCATGAAAAACAGTCCAAAACTTGTGATTTCAACATATTTAACACATTCAAACACTTCCAAAACAACCCCCAACTATTACTCTAACACCAACCCTCAAATTCCAACATAAATCATACCCAAACTCATCTAAAAACCTTCCTAAAAAACCACCAAAACCCAATTTCGGATTTTTACTCAAAATTACTCATTTTAACATATTATGTGTATTTTAACATGATTAAACAAAGCCCCAACTCAATTTGTCAAAACAAGATGAAAAATCTCTTAAAAACCCAAACTTTGATATAAACCCTAATTTTCAAAAGTTCATATTTTTAAAATCTAATACCATGTATGATTATGAAATGGAAAGGAGAGTTCAAATATGTGATTACCTTTCAAAAGCCCCTTGAATTGATGAAGAAATCGAATGAAATTAGAGCTTGAAAATTGAGAGAGTTTGGGGAATGGGGGGTGTTTCTCACGTTGGGTATAAAATGAAAATGGGGAAGAAGATGACAATTTGAAAGTTGTCATCTTTTTTTAAAAGCTTTTGGGCAAATTACAACATAAGCCCTTCCTTTTTTATTAAAGTTCAATTACACCACATTTTAGGTTGAATTTATTTTAATTTAATTTTATTGACTCGAACTATAAACCCGGATAACTCCTAACCCCGAAACACGGGTGTTACAACTGTCCCCCACTTAAGGAAATTTCGTCCTCGAAATTCATCGAACAGGAAGAGTCACTGAAACATGCTCCTCCACACATTCCTCTCTCACTACAACATACTAACCAACTCGAAGGATTTACCACGCAACACTTGCTATCTTACACTATGATCTCAACTGATTCTTCGTTGCGCACAATTTCAAACTCAACTCAATCTCTTCAGCAAACATAGCACGGAACATGTCTGACTCACACTCCCGAATTATAGGTTCACAAACACATCACAAACCTCTTTCTAGTTCTGGTGGTAACCGCAACAAATAAACAACTATACTAGCCCGATTCACAAACTCATACAATACTGCTTGAACACTTGACTCATAACTTTCTCTGACTGATCCTCTGTCTTCATCAAGTAACCAAACACTATACAAACGTCTTCAAAAATAATCTAGTTGAAATCTCGAATCTCTATTACTCACTTCCATTACAAAAATCTTCCGCGAATGTAGCAAACTAGAAGAAAACTGAAGCTCAGTCTTGACACGCTGGCAATTTACATACTTACTCTCATACTGAACCACATTATTCATCCACTCAATTCAGAAGCATTCATCTTCAACCCACAATACGCCTTCATACTACTCAGATGCAATACAAATGAACCACCGTGCGCTTCGGCCAAAACAATACATCTCAAAACACTAGGTCAGTCGGTACAACTATTCTGTCTCTGAAATGCAAAACTCTATCATCTCTGAAACTGTATTCTGAAGGTCTTCTTTCCGCTATGTCTTGCACGTGAGGTGCCAAGAATCTGTCTTGCAACTGTTTCTCATCAAACATTCTGACTCAAAGTAGTCTCAACCCGAAACTCGGCCACAAAACTACTATCATTTGATATACGGAATTCGGCAATTGCAACTCGTAACTCAACTACTAATCTAACAGCAAATACAACTCGGAACATCGGTTGCTACGTAGACTCTCTTCAGATAGTACTCAATCTTGAGATCACAGTCTTCAAGCAATTCTAACTACTCATGTTGTTCAAGTTCCAACCATTCCCAAGTCTTCGAATATTTCAAGATCTAATGATACGTACATATACACTGCGCATTTCATACTATACAAGTTTTGTCTCTAAGTCTTCGAAGTAGTTACAACTGTAATTAACTCTATGTCTCATATCGGATAACTCTTCTCACGGTCTTTCAACTATCTTGATGAACAAGTCGCAATCTTCTGTCTTGCATAAGCACACAACCTAACTCTACATGTAACACATCACCATGGTTCACAAACTCTTTCTCTGACATGACTGGATCAAGGTCGAAGCTTTCATCAAAGTTTCTTTCGGTTTCTCTAGGGCTCATTATCTCGCATTTAACCACACAACTGAACATTCTTCTATAACAATCTATCAATGGAGCAACTATCTTCAAAAGATCATTTACAATTATCTGAAAGTAACAATGCTAGACCTAGAAACTATAGATATCTGTCACAGTCTTCAATTTCTTCCAACTCATGTCTTCTTTTGCCTACTTGGGATTCACCCTAATACACTCGGATGATCTGCATGTTCTAGGAGAACATCTTCATTAACTCGAAGTTCATGTTGCACAACTTGACATACAACTAATTCTCTAATAGAATCTACCACACTAACTTCAAAACTTGTCATGATCTTCCTCGGTACTTGAATATACTCATGTGACATCTAGAAGAGCTACTACAACTGATCATGAAACTCAGAAAATTATTCTGCTCAACATCTCTATGAAGGTAACTAATACACTAGTCAAACAAAACGACATAACTCGGAACTCAAAGCGATCATATCTTGCCTCGAAAGCTGTCTTCGATACTTCAACTTCTCTCACTTTCAACTGGTAATAATCGAATCCAAATTAATCTTCAATTTGACTGGAGTACACACTAACTGATCAACAAATCACTGACACTTGTTTCAACTGCCTGAAATCTAAACACATTCTCGTACTGTCACTCTTTCTTTGACACAAGTTACACTGTAGAACTTTGAGATGATGCACTAGGCCTAATGAGTCTAAAATCCAACTAACCTCGAAGTTATTTCTTCAACGTTCTCAATTCTTCCGGAATTCATAAGTTACAGAGCAACAAAACTGAAGCAACCTCGGAGACAGTCTCAATAACGAACTCTTCTTCTCTATCAAGAGACAAACCGGTAAATCTTCCAAACACTTCTAGGAAAACACAAACTATTTTAACATTCTGCGGTCTAATCTTCGTTCAAAAATCAAATCCATCACCATTGCTTAGCAAGCCTGTCAACTAAACTCAATCGACCTTTGATCTCTAAAACTGGATCAACATTCAATAAGAAGCTCACATCCTCATCTACCACTACAGTCTCACAAAAATTTGTGTCTTCAAAGCAACTCTCTCTTTGTCTCAACGTATACACTAATTTTGTGCTCTTCAAGCCAAACCTTGACAAAAGGTACATCAAAACCGTAGGAAGACGATCACTTCACATCTACTAGAAACTAGTAACTCTGAACCACCAACGAACATCTTTTGTACATCTTTCTGATCACTACTATCTCCCAAAGGCTAATCACATGTGTCCCTACTTCTAAAGTCTCAGCAAGGATATCTAATTTCTTACATGCTCACACAAAAGAAGGTATTCGAGGAAATTGCAGCTTCACATGTACACAACTGATAGTCTTCGGTCCTCTTGTTTCCAGACTGGTTCTTCAACAAAATCTGACTCTTCTAAACTGTTCTTAGAGCATCTCGTAACTTCAAGACTCAATTCTGATCGCACACAAACAGTCTAGCTGGAACTGTTCTACCCCTACCAAACAATCCTGAAGTCAAAGCTCAAGGCTCCCTTCTCGGCTCAACTATATCGGAAGTGACTTCTTCTCTTCCGCTTGCTGGAAAACAACTCAACGTACACTGACCCAATTACACAAACTAGCTCACACTCACGGACACTAACCGGCTGTCTTGCATTAAAATCATAGGCCAAACCCCAACGGTCACCAACACTTCACCAGGCATGTTCAACTTGCATACTTGCTAACGATATACAAAAGCACGGATTGAGAATCAACTGGAGGAAACAACTTGATACTGTACCAAGGGCTCATTCGATAAAACATCGAAACTACTCTGACTCCCACTCATATGCCTTCACTTCTTCTTACCAACTAATGCCAGAGTTGATCACACCGTCCCTCATCCACAAGAATCAACCCATATACACACCGTCTCAAACGGACAAATTGTACCTTAATTCCGGTACAACCACACCTCTCTAACTAAGGCGATGGACTCCCTCAACATCGTCCACCTTTTCAGAAACTACAACTTCTACTTACCGATTCACGGCCCACACACTGGCCCTAAACTTACTAAAAGCAATAAATCAATCAACAATTTAACATACAAGTTGGGTTAGCAAAGGAAAGGTCCAAGTGGCTCAAGTATGATTTCCCTCACTTAAAATCCTTTTTCCGATGTAATAGAAGCAATGGGACTCTACTAAACATGTTTCAACCAAATCAACACACATACATGCTCAACCAAGCGTATAACAAGGCTTACTTGCTAAACAAGTAAACATACGCGTACAATCAAACAACATATACTCTCAATCAAACAATCATACATTACAACATTCACGAATAACAAGCAACATGCTTACATGGCAAGCAAACACCGTGCATATCAATCACAAAACACGACTTACCTCACTTACCTGCCCAAGGTCTCGGAAACCTTAGGCTCTGATACCAACAAATGTAACCCCCTCGTCCCGGTCTGGCCGGATGACCGGTCCGAGTGGGTCACACGGGGAAAACCGAAGCGAAACCCGTTAAGGTTCCCCCTCGGTTAGCAACCCTATTTTTTTCCATTTTAATCTTGTCACGTTCGAGTATTAAATTCCAAGTGATCAAACAGCGGAACATATCACACGAGACAACATTCAAACCCTCAAACCACATTCAAACATCCCAATTTTAATCTTGACTAAAGGCATCTTAGTACCTATGTGTTTTTCTCTTCAAACAGGCCAACAAGGGTCAAACAGTGCATTTTTGAGTCAAGGTTTCGAAACCTTTGGGGAAGGTTTCGAAACTTTGGCTGGCAGTGACCACTGGAACTCAATTTTCATCAAAAGTTTTGAAACCTTGGGTAAGGTTTCGAAACCTTTGACCATAGTTTCGAAACCTTCCCCAAAGGTTTCGAAACTTTGGCTGGCAGAATGTCCAGAAATCCCAAAATTTGCAAAGGTTTCGAAACTTTACCCATAGTTTCGAAACCTAGGTGCAGGGGAGCACTTACTGCTTAACTCTAATGACTTTCTACGGTAAAAACTCAACAAGAACATATATAATCATACATAAGAGCTTAAAAAGGGCTAAAGGCACACCACACCAACAACCCAAGTCTAGAGGCATACGTCCTAGATTAAACGTACCCCAACATACCCAAACATACTCAAGGCATGAATATGAACGATCATACATACATGGTAAATTAGACATTAAGAGCCTTTCATACAAGCATGCTTGAAACATTGATAAACAAAAGCACCATTCATCACATAAAGGTTTACATGCCTTCAAGCAATTTAAACATCCACAAAGCATACATCACTCAAGCATTCATCAAGGCATGCATCATAAGCGATATTTACAAATTAAACAAGGCATCCAAGAATCAAACCAATATCGACATACATCAAAACTCAATCATCAAAACCTATCCCATTGCTTAACTATTACATTCATTTACTCAAAATTCATACATTGAGCTCACCAAAAGCAACACTTGGAGACCTTTCCTTGCCCTTGCCACCCACAAGCTATTTATCTGCATTGTCGAACAAAAGAGAGCGTAAGCATAAAAGCTTAGTGAGGGTAGCTCATAAAACAAACCTTCGACAATGCAGGGTCCAAGCTCGAGCGACTATCATGATATTATACATGATTTTACCTTCGATTCACATGAGCCATAAGTATAGGTGATGCATGAACATATTACCAAATTCATGCCATGCTCAACAACTTATAAGTTCAACATACAATGATACATAACTCAATGTATTAACCACATCATATATCGTTTCACATTGAAATTCACATTTCATATCACATTGATACACATATCAATTCATATTATCATGTATGCATAATTTCATATTGGCATAAACATACTTTCTCTTATTGGCACCTAGCTATGACTCGAATACGCGGATAACATGTTGGAACGCATTTCCAACAACAACATTACCTCGGTGGGATTCCACTCATCACCGGTCCTTGCATGTGCGGGATTCCACTCATCGCCACATGCCCTACGGATGGGATTCCACTCATCATCACGTAGAAATATATAAAAGCTTCCGGTGGAATATTACATCACCATACTCCTCTTTGGTGCCTTAACGCCACCAAGGCCACGTACGTTTTGACTCAATTTGTGTGCACACTCATCCTAATGATCGATCATTGTACCCAAGCATACTAGTGCCAATTAATCAAATTTCACAACCTTTGATGTTCGAGAGTCATAATATGGCATCTTACATCATATTAAGCTCAACATCAATTATCTCAACAACATAATATCATAATGTCATGTTCAAGAGTAATAATATGGCATCTTACATCATATTGAACTCAACATCATCATGCACAATTACAATCCAAACCGCATGCATAGCAATGCATCAAACCATGTCTCAACAACATGTATAACACATTATACATACACAGATAATCATGAGGCATAACATCAATTAAAGAGATCATCCAATGTCTCTAACTAAAGCTTAGGATTAGGCTACCACCCTAATCCTAACTCTAGGTGAGTCTACCAATCTCAACCTAGTCCACATGCTCGAACCAATTGCTCAAAACCATTTAAAATATTTTAACCACTCACCGACTACTCCATTAGCACAAGCCGACAAGCCTACCAAGCATCCAAGTTTCCGGATTCGAGCCCGAAGCTTCACCATTGATTTCTCTTGCTTCTAACCATTCAAAAACAATATATATTAACCTCAAAATCAGACACAAACCCAAAGTTTAACATCAACACACAAATCCACTTCAATTCTCACAATTCAAAGCCAAGTTCATTCTTCAATTTCTCATTTTCGCGCTTCCACTAAAACCCGTCAAAAATCAGAATTGTAGTCATCCAAAACACTCTTAAACATGTTCAAAACACTGCCCAACTATAGTATAACCATCAACCCCCAATTTCCAACATTAAACGCACAATTTAAGCCATAAACAATCCCCAAAATCATCAAATCCGAGCAGCCATGAAAAACAGTCCAAAACTTGTGATTTCAACATATTTAACACATTCAAACACTTCCAAAACAAACCCCAACTATTACTCTAACATCAACCCTCAAATTCCAACATAAATCATACCCAAACTCATCTAAAAACCTTCCTAAAAAACCACCAAAACCCAATTTCGGATTTTTACTCAAAATTACTCATTTTAACATATTATGTGTATTTTAACATGATTAAACAAAGCCCCAACTCAATTTGTCAAAACAAGATGAAAAATCCCTTAAAAACCCAAACTTTGATATAAACCCTAATTTTCAAAAGTTCATATTTTTAAAATCTAAGACCATGTATGAATAGGAAATGAAAAGGAGAGTTCAAATATGTGATTACCTTTCAAAAGCCCCTTGAATTGATGAAGAAATCGAATGAAATTAGAGCTTGAAAATTGAGAGAGTTTGGGGAATGGGGGGTGTTTCTCACGTTGGGTATAAAATGAAAAGGGGAAGAAGATGACAATTTGAAAGTTGTCATCTTTTTTTAAAAGCTTTTAGGCAAATTATAACATAAGTCCTTCCCTTTTTATTAAAGTTCAATTACACCACATTTTAGGTTGAATTTATTTTAATTTAATTTTATTGACTCGAACTATAAACCCGGATAACTTCTAACCCCGAAACACGGATGTTACAAACTTTAAAATAATAATAATAGAAAGAATAAAAATAAAACCAAAATTTACCGATATTGATTTTTCTCTCGTGGACAATGGAGACATAGCATATGACCGAGATAGCTTCTCATAGTCCCTTTGTATCACATCTCTTTCCAAGCCATTTAAGCATATAATGTAAAACTCAAAACACGGTTAAAAATATTAACTTTTACCAAATAAAATGACATAAATAATAATATGAAAAATATCAAATATAATCATATAAGTAAAAGTATGAATAAGCATACCGCTAATTAACCCTTTTAGGAACAAGAGAAAACACACGTAATTTACACCAAACGCAACCTCTTCGTCTATGTCGATTCGTCTTTTGGTTTGTGAGAAGCCGCAAATTTATCTCTTTCCAATGTTCGAATAAAATCAAACATACTTCCAAAATTTTCAAAAATTAAAACAAAGTTAAAATATAAAGAGAAATACAATCAACAACTAAAAACAACTAAGGAGAAAAAAAAACTTATCTTTGGTTTATTTTATAATCGAATTCTTCCCGGTAACTTCTTTTGAATTATAAGGATGAAGACCTCAGTTGATTAGAGTCTCGTGCTGATAACGTGTTGTGAATAAAATAAAGAAGAACAAGAATAAGAACAAGAAGAACAAAGAGATGAGAGAGAGATGGAGATTTGTTTTATTCTCAAATATAGAATTGTATACAATGCCTTCAATGAATCATCTATTTATAGGCATAAGAAGTACATAATACATTAAACTTTAATTCATAGAGATAATTTTCCTAATAATAAATAAATCAAACTCCTTTGATAAAGTTCTAATCATGATAGACATCCACATAAATAAATATTCATAACAGTTCATTGATAATCATAAGGTAAAATTTATCTCTTATTTGTGTTTTTTATACATTGAAAGAGTTTTTTCTTAAGCAAACGAGGTTACTTTAAAGCAAAACAAAAGTTGGTGACTCCAATAAAAGTTCTAAAATTTTAGTAACCAAAATAAAAACGTCTTAAAAGTTTAATGACCATTTATATAATTTATCTTTGAGGAAAAGAAAAATTAACAGACCACGTCGTCATTTTTTAATAGAAGGTAATAGGAAGGATCAAAATAAAAGTGAAATAAAATTAAGTGACCTCGATAAAAATTTTAGAAGTTTAATGATCAAAATAAAAACACGCTAAAAATTCGGTGACCATTGGTGTACTTTACACCAAAATGAAGTACTTTTCTATTGTTACTAGAAATAAAACAATTTTATTATTAAACAAAATCCTACACTTATATAAACTTGACCTAAAACTAGGATTTGGTATTTAAAGAAAGTTGAAAAACACATATTCTTGCTTTTATGATTTGAATCGAAGATTAATTCATTATTTAAATGTAAAGTAAAAAAAATATTATTTCCAGTTTTTCGAAACATTAGTGAAAAACATGAAAACCAATTTTTTTAACATGTTTTAACTGGCACGCCTCTAACTTCTAACCAACTGAAAAATCCCATGAAAATTAGATAGAAATAATTGTTGAAATCAATTCCCAAAAATGTAACAAAGATGGTTAAATTTACCCATCGACATTTACCCTCTTATCCATGAGATAAATAAGATATGACAAAAGTACACAAATTATATGAACTTACCCTAAATCATCAGAGCAGAAAATGACAATAAGAGAAGCCTTTGTTTCATTTATTCGAATTCTTCGCCTTCTTCTTTGCATGAACCTGGTGCTGCTCCTTTTTCCCACCCATGCCTGATACACTTTTCTTCGACACCTTGCGGTCAGGCACTTGAACTTGTTTTAACTTCATCTTAACTGATCTCACCATCGAAGACAAGTTATGCTTCTCCTTTGATGGTAAAATATCAGAGTTCTTGCGCTCAACTTTGTTGATCCCAGGATCATCGGTGGGTATCTTCGTGTCCTCTGCAGCCATTTCTTCCCGTTCACCCTTCTGCAGCTTTTTGGCTACTTGTCGAGCATAAGTTGCACTCCTACAACAAAGAACACTTGTGCTTTTTAGCCAGGCAAAAAATCAAATAAAAGACCCAGAAACTCCAGGAATGAAAGTAAATCAACATACTAGTTCAAACTAGAGAAACAATTTGGTTTTTCATAATTAAATTTACTGTAACCTTTTGAACTGTGGGTCGGTGGGATCCAAAGCATAGAGAGGTGAGGTAAAGAAAGCAGAAAATCGGGGATCATCATCGACGACTGGTATCTTTTCCGCATCCAAAACTTCTTTTTTCTTTTTCCCCTTGGCCTTTTTAGCCTTCAGATTGTATCCCTTAAGATCAGTATCAGCTCCTTTGTCATCAGTGAGTAGTAACTCAAGTTCTGCTCTGCTTGCTTCAGCTTCCTTCTCCGTATCTTCATTTTGCTTCCTTCCTTTCTTACTCTTCCTAAGAGAAGGCTCTTCAATGAAAAAGTCATCAGGTTCTTCTGCAGCTTCCATATCAGACTCATCACTCTCATCATCCGATGAATGTTTAGATTTGTTTTTCTTGGCCTTCTTTTTCTCCCGTCTTTTCCTGAGATAGGCCTCCCAAACGGTTTCTGCTTCCTTATCTTTCTTCTCCAGGATACGCTTACTTATATCCTCCAGGCCAGTATTGAAAGTGACTTCCATATCTTGGCCATCCTCCTCACCATCTCCATCGGAACCATCACCGGACTGAAGTAAGGCACGGTATAAATCTCTTTTCTTATTTTTCTTATCAGATTGATCCTTAATGGTCTCTTCGTTCTCATCATCATCACTTTCACTATCGTCAGAAGCTAGAAACTCCTTTAACTCCAAGTCAGCCAGCTGCATGAAAACAGAATCAGTATTAACTTATACTAAGCCCATTCTAGAAGGAAAACCAAAGCATATATATACACACACACACATATATAAAGTGAGAATGTTTCATTTTGCTAAAATTTCATCTACACTGGAAATGCTGAAAGCACCTCCTACAGGATAACTCCAAAACAAACCATATAAAAGAACAAAATAAAGGACTTCACATGAAATGCTTAATTGGATTTCTACCAATAAGGCAGTAGACAGCACCCAAAAAAAACAGGAAACATGCGTCTTAGATTGAATTTCACAGACAACAGATGAACCATTAGAAAGTAGCTTGCAAACAAATTATGCACACTAACCTGTTCAGCATTGAATTTTTGTTTCAAAATCTTCCCACGTTGCGGTTCATCTTCATCCCAAGAAAGGTTAATTTTACTTTGCTGCAGTGCTTGGGTTTGGAAATTTAAACCCTCATAGTTTGCAGGTGCCTGAACAGAGATATTTACATTTTGCAGTCACTCATTTTAGTTAAGGGCTTAAGGCAACAAAGATGGTCAACATTTAAAATTAATAACAGCAATAGCAACATGGAACTAGTTTCCGGATATCTTCAATTTGCTTAGATCTCAAAAATATCATGTAAAATCACTAAAGCCCCAGTATGATACATAAGGATGGATGACATGACCAACAGACATACCTCAACTGCAACATCACGGGGTGGATGTTTAAATTCCATAGAATCAGGAATGAATCTCAAGTCAAGCACATTTGACGACCTCTCAAACTCAGCCCCATCACAAGTTTTGTACAAGTAATCTGCTGTTGCACTAGAATCACATTCTACTACTGCATAGTAGTATCTGGGAGGGGGAAAATAACGAATATAAACAAAAAGAATTGGAGAACGTCAACTTGAAACATATAGATGTCCATTTCAAGAGATGCAATCACAAATTCACAATATTATATTGACATTAAATCCAACCAAGAAAAAAACACCTAAAATAGACTAAGCTGAAGAGAATCTTGTACAGATTGCACAAGTCAGCTATGTTGCACCGATAAGGATACAAATAAGGGTACGGAAACGGGAAACGTGAATTTCTAAAATTACAAGGTACGGGTACGTTAAGTGTACGGAAATATAAAATAAATTTTATATTCTAAAAATGTAAAAACAAAAATTCATAAATAAAATCATGTGAGCATCACACATACTTATATACTTATAGTTGAATCATGTGAGCAAGAGAAAGTCGAAAGAAACAAGAAAAAAAACAGAAAAAGTGTAGGAGAATAGAAGAATAAGAAATAAAATAGGAAGATGAAATACTGGGAGTACTCAAGCCGTACCCAATATGTCCCCGGTACTGGGACATATCGAGTACGTAGTACGGCATAGATTGAAGTACCCGTTCTTCATAGCAAGTCAGTATTTCAACAATTCACTGGCCGTCATAAAGAGCTTGCAACAATTACTAGAGAGAGAGAGAACAAAAAGAGAGGATAGAATTGACCCGGTAAAAATGACAATTAGCGGCAATCACCTTAGCCTACTTTTCTCATATGCACGCAATTTCTCAGTATCAATTTCACCATCACCATCACTATCTTCATCATCACCATCTTCATCATTCTCCTCATTTCCCCCATCAAATAGGCCTACTGGTCCATGAATTTCCTCCTCTTTCATACGCTGAATTCCAAATTCAGATGGATAAACAGCCACTTGAATAATTTGCCCATCTTTAGGGAGAAACGAGCTTAGCATTACATACAAGTCTGCAGCCTGCGTATAAAAAAGGGCAGAAAACCAGTCAGAAGTCAAGCTGATATGCAGTCTGTTAATAACAAATTGCAAACCTTAGGGTCTTAACCGATCATAACCAATATGAGAAGAAGGAATTCTGGATATGGTTCAGCTCATTAGTATCTTGTACAATAAGATCTACTACAATCCTAAAGTTCTAGCTTTCATCAAATGTAAAGAACAAAGAGAATGCGAGAATTGAGAACAGATGAGTTTAGAGGGCAGAGTAATCAATTCTTAACATGAAAATCAGGAGAAACTGCAATGCCCAAAATACTTGCATGATAACCACAGGCTAGGATTCTGAGCAATCTATTCCCCATTGAAAGCTTAATAATGACTCTTTGACTTCAATGTTGGCTCAAAAAAGAACTAGGAAACACCATTATCAGAAAGAAAAAAAATCTTATGATAATGTAACGTGATTGAGCTAAGTTCAATGACAATCTTTTTAGGTAATAACTTTGACACTGATTCAAACAGTTAATTGATACTTTAATAGAACCTACTCAAATTACAACTCAATAAAAAACATCAATGCAAAGATAATATTCACTGAAGGGAAACATGGCACAAAGACTTATTTAATGAGTCAACTCAAGTTAGACAAAAATGCAAGTATCATGGCATACGGTAAAATTACATAAACAGAACAAATGACCAAGAAAATCCCTTCTTGAAAGAAATTCTGATTTCACGTGAACAAGTATAGTTCAGCACTTAAATAAATAACTTGAAGGTTATTTTTTAAACTGTTATTAATCGGAATAATATATCAACGTATGACATTTCATTGGCAATCACCATTTAGAGAATAGTTTAATTGATAATGGATGGAAAAAAAACATCTATCAGTTGATATCATACACACAATTTAAGCCATTGCACTACGTTTGGCTCCGAACAAACTCCAAAGACATACCTTAACATGCCTCCAATCCATATTCACAACAGCAAGCCTGCGGGTTTCCTTTTCAATCATTGGGATATTTTCTTCCTGGCAAGTAAATGATATAAAATAATTAAAAAAATGATAAAATAAAATGAATAGCAAACACTAGCAGCTTATGCAAAGCTATTAGAAGAGTTCAACATTGCAGATTACATGTCACATCTTAATTCTAGTCCTTTAACTAGAAAAACACCAGATTTCAAGCTTAGCAGTGAAATCAAACTGAAACAAAGATAATAATAAAAAAATCAATACCCTAACTCAATTGCTTATTCAATTTTCACGGCAGCCAATAAACAAAATTAATTGAAACCAAAGATTAGATAAGGGCACCTGTATTTCAGGCTCTCCATCCTCAAAATCTATACCAACGTCTTCCTCTTCGGTAGTGGAACCGGATTCTGAACTTTCCTCCTCGTCGTCGCTGTCCTTCTCCAACATTCCACTACTATCACTCTCCTCGGTGTCATCCGCTTCAGTCGCAACATCTTTCTTTCTCTTCTCCTCTTCTCCTTCTTTGTCATCGAGGTGATAGTAATGGCGAAGAGAGTTCTGGGAGTTCCCCTCCTTACGTTTCCCTCGCTTATCCGAAGGTGCGGAAGATGAAGCAAATCTCTTGTCAGTGAACATCCGATCGAAACGAGAATCAATGACAACCTTGGACTTGTGTTTCGGAACCGTCTGAAACCGAGGGTCCGTGTGAAGGGACGCGAATCGAGCATCCTTAATAATCTCGCCACCACCACTGGCAGTTTCGCTTATGTTCTTGTTCTTAGTTTTGTGCTTGTGGCCTTTGTTTTTGGATCCCATGCTTGTTGATACTGGCTAACCACTACCTGGAGTTGCAAGGCTAGGCGGCGAAGAAATCAGCGGGCGTTGTAAAAGTGGAGAAAGGAAAGTGGTAAGGGATTTATAGAAATATTGAAGCCATAGATAATAAGGGTAAACTACAATAGAAGTCAATTAGTTATGGGTCAAGTTATATTTAGGCCACTCAATTATTAAAAGGTTATATTTGGATCACTCAATTATAGTTAAGGTTACATTTGGATCACCCAATTATTAAAAGTTACACTTGGATCACTCAATTATGGTTAAGGTTGCATTTGGGTCAACCTTCATATTTAAAAATTATATATCAATTTGTGTATTAGATTAATTAATGATTTCAAATGAAGTACTCTAGTGTTAACGAGGTTATACAAGTGATTTGGAAGAAAATGACTAAGTTGATATATATTTTTTAAATATGGAGGGTGAATCAAATGTAACCTTACTCATAATTGAGTGATTCAAGTGTAACTTTTAATAATTAGGTGACCCAAATGTAACCTTACTCATAATTGAGTGGCTCAAATATAATTTTTAATAATTAAGTGACCTCCATTGTAGTTTACCCTAATAATAAAAATAAATGTAATGTTGAAAATTTTAACCCAAAGATGAAAAACCTATATCCCTCGAACCCAAATATTCTAGGTTTTATTGCATAAATAACCCTATAAAATAATTATATTAAAAATCGGGATGAATTATCCCGGTTATATGATGTTCTTTTGTTGAGTTCTACAATTAAGAAAAATTACAGAACGATCATTCAACTTAAAAAATAATAAATTGACCCGTCAATGACATACGGCATATTAATTAATCAAATTTGTACAATAAAAATTTAACTTTCAACTTTTTTAACTTTATTAAATTTAGTTATCATCTTCGTCACCTACTACTGCCACAATATTCATTATCCTTATTCCTCCTCCAAGGTCATGGTTTTCATTAATCTAAAAATGGAGGAACCCAACACATATTTCACCACT
Organism: Hibiscus tridactylites; assembly: GCA_958450335.1. NCBI lineage: Eukaryota > Viridiplantae > Streptophyta > Magnoliopsida > Malvales > Malvaceae > Hibiscus > Hibiscus tridactylites. The sequence goes on along the minus strand of OY288269.1, from coordinate 81,310,112 downwards.
GAAATTTGCTCACAACATTCTGTCATTTAGATTTGAGAAGAAAAGAACTTAAATTTACAAATGGCTTCTTTTCATTTAGATGGAAGATACATTTTTTCTTATAAAATGTTGAAGGTGGCTTTAGGGATGGTAATTTTTCCCGAATACGACGAGTTCTGATTTGTCTATATTAAAATCAAACTATAACTGAATATGAAATCTAAACCAAGATCTATCATGTCAAATTATCAAGAACAATAAATTAAATGCGGGAGCGTACCTGAATTATCGATAGATAAAAACCTTGAATCCTTTGATGAAGATCGCCTAAAAGGTGGTTGTGATCTTTCAAGAAGATAGATTAGCCTTTGCCGTAAAAATTCTCTGACATGGACAAGAGTAATACAAGTTAACCTATTTTTTGGGACCACTACCTCTTTATATAGTTGATTATTAAATCAGCTATTAAAAATTTATAACTCTGCCCCTCATTGAATTATAAATATATCATACGGTATCTACACTTTTATTTCCATGACACTTTAATGGCTATGACACGCCTAACATAATTGGTCACTTGATTTTGTGTCATACTTTATAATAGCAACATACATTTTACATATGTGCCTACAATTGCGGATTTTAATCCAACAATCTCCCACTTGGGCAACATATGTTTCCTGGTAAATGTACAACCTTATGAGCTCAAAAATTTGCTATTATATAATAGGTATTCTATAACAACCTCATCCATCAATTATATCTATATAAGATCAAAGTGGTCTTCGCCATATCAATCATGATTGGGCCCATCAATGGTCACGTATACAAATATAATCAAATGACATAGATCAATCATGGATGTGTAGCATGGAAAATTACATGAAATGTGAACAGAGCATGTCTATTTTCAACTGGTCCTCCTAAACCTTAGTGAGATCAACTTTACTAAATTCAGAGTGCGCATAAACCAAAAGAACTTTATTTCTACAAAAAATAATCTTAAAATATCCTTAAACTAAAGTAACCAAAATTGTGTCTAAACCGAATGAGCATTTTTCAAAATTACAAACTCCCACTAAAATCAAATATCCTTAAATAACATTAGACCCACATGAGTAGTGTGCTCATTAAAGACCTAGGGTGACAGTTTCTTAATATGCGCGCAATTATGAAGTTTGTACCAACATGCTCTATAGACACACAACCACTCTAAATTTTCTTTAACAACTAGGAACTTAACATTTATGTGCTTCAAATTTAAAGTGTTCCTATTGTTTATAGAATAAATGAATGCATATTTATTGTCTCAAAATAGCTGAAGTGGTCTTTCTATTCAATCTACAATTAGCAGTTCAAGTGACAAAATTCTTTTGCATCAATATTCTATTAGAATCGAAGTCTGTAAACTCGATGATCTCTAACTTATCAAAACTCTGATATGTGAGCATGTAATTTTTTGTTCTCTAAATATATCTCATAACCTCATTAGCTGTTATCCAATAGTCCGTACTAGATTTTCTTAAATATTTGTCTAACATTCCATTAATGTACGCAAGATCCAAACACATACATACTTGAACATAAATTAGATTCTCAATAGCTCATGCATATAGAATTATTTGTATTTTCTAAATTTCAAGGTTACTTTTAGGGCATTGAGTAAAATAAAATTTGTCTTCTTTAGCAATATGAGTATCACTTAGTTTACTCTCACTGAACTTGTAGTATATACAATTGTCAACCAAAATTATCTCAAAACCGAATGAGATAATCAATATGAAATTTATAATTTCATTAATGAGAGTCTTACTTAAGCTTATAGATGAATTTCTTTAATTTACATATCATTGATTTTGTATCATTAGACACAAATATATGATTGTATCATATAATTCATTTCTTCAATGTCACCATTGAAAAACACAAGCTTAACATCCATCTTATGTAGCTCAAGATTAAATAAGCAACAAACGTCGTGATTATCCTAGAAGAGTCTTTCAATGAAACTGAAGAAAAAGTCTCTACAAAATTAATGTCTTCTTTTAGAGTGTATCTTTTAAATACAAGACATAATTTATACTTATCCACATTATCATTTGCATCTCTCTTGGTTTTAAATATATATTTACAACCAATTAGTTTGCACCTTCAAGTAATGAGACAAATTCATAAATTTTATTGTCTTGCATAAAATTATACTTTTCTTGAATGACATCAATCTACTTTTGAGAGTTAGAACTTTTATAGTCTGATAAAAAAATGATTGATCATTTTCCATCATTTCATTGTTAACTTATTTTCTTGAAAAAAATACAATATAATAATCTGAAATAGTATTTCATCTTCCTCTCGTGGACCTCTTTAACGACACTTGTTTTTTAAGGTTGTTGAGTTTGTTCTTCTAGAATAAATACCTTATCTTGAACGTGAGTTGTTTAACATTATTTTGTTGAGGTACTTGATTCACTTATTGGTTAATGATAGGTGTGAAAACCTAAACATCATCAAAAGTGATAGTAGGAATTAAATTATAGTTCAATTCCTCCTCAATAACAATGTATCTAACCTTATTTCTCCCTCCAAACTCAGCATCCTAAAAAAAGTTATAAATCTCTTCTTAAAATAATCTTAATTGTGAGATCATAAAACTTACAACCCATAGATTGCTCAAAATAACCGAAATAGTTGCTCACTTTTAAACTTTAATTACTTCATATGTGTCCCAACTTGTTACAAAAGAAATCAACCCTTTGTAACTTATTGGTGTTTCTTTTAACTAGGACCCTTAGCAATTTTATTCTAATATTTTCTTTATTGTCCTTATTCTTCAAGACACTAACTAAATGAGCAATAAATTAAATGATTATTTTTGCACTTATAATGCTTCAACCTTTCTTCCTCTTGAACACGATGAGAAATGAACCAAAATAGACTCTATTTTTCCCTTTAGCAATTGTAACTTGATTTGGTTAAACTGTATAGGAAGCATTGTCAAAACCATAAGAACAAACAATTGTTAGAAAGTTTGATCTTATGTGCCTTAAATTTTGAAACAATATTAAACATTTTCACAATGTACTCCATTACATTTCTTTGACCCTTATACTTCATAAACATCAAAGAAGGCATAAGTAATGTCATTTAATCTTAACATTTTGGGTAAAACATTTCTTAATTTCGTCAAGGAAACCCTTAGTTTGAGTAATTTTTTTAGATTTGTGCTCCTAAAGACATCTAGAATGTTATACTTTATTATCATTAGACTCAACGATTTAAACGATCTCACCTCTCAAAATACCTTTCATGGATGCTTATCGTAGTGAGAGGTGCAAGATGTTCTTTCCTTAGTGAAAAGTCTATGTTCATACAACAAAATACTATATGTAAGTGTCTTTTCTATTCCTTGGAATTAGTTTCACTAAACAAGAGTGTAGAATGTATTTAACAGATATTGAGACAACAAAAATAAATTACCTAAATATAGAACAAAAATAAGTAAATGAAACAAAAACAAGCTCACATAAATATTCATAAGCAAACAAATAAATTCAAAATAATGGCTAGTTCCCCTCAAGTTACCAAACACAACATTAATATCAAGTCTTTGGACCATAATATTAACCGTAAGCGGTACTCTTGTTGTAGCAATCAAACATTGACAATAAACTATGTCAAACAATAGATCAATCTTTGGACTAATGCATTGCTCACATAAAATACCTTATAATTGTCACACATTTATCGCCACAGTTGTCGTTGTAATTCTGCCAAATATTAATTTTCCTTTGGGCCAATTAATAAACACATGAATTACAAAAGCCCATAAATATCGATATTTTAAATAAACTAATCTACACAAAAGCGGTCACTTTGGTGACATTATGTTTCAATTAATCTATTAAAAATACTAGACATCCAAAGCCAAAATATGAATTTAATTGTTTCAAAATATTTGTCTTAATTTTATCTTTCAATAAACTTAAAAGATAACCAAAATAATAATAAATTTGAATAAAGGTAAACCTCATATCAAGATAGCACCGGACACTCCATTAATGTTTTATCTTTGGACAAAACATTAACTTGTAAGTGATATCTTGGTACAATAATCAAACATTGATAATAACAACATGTCAAACAGAAATCTTCCTTTGGGCCGATTTATTGCTCACATATAAAACTGAATAATTATCACATGTTTATTACCACAGTTGCACATGTAATAATGTTAATTATTAACCTTCCTTTGGGCCGATTAATACTAACATAATCAGATTATATGCACAAAACCTTCTATATTTTAAAATAAAATAATTTCCACAATAGAGGTCACTTTGGTGACTTAATATTTCAATTAAATTATCTTAAAATATATACTATAAATATACTAATGTTCAAATTTAAAATTTTGTAACAGTCAAAACTGAAATTTCTGGTAATACTTAAGTTTCCGAAATAACCCAAAATAAAGTTGTATGAATGGGACTATCATAAATTGAAAACCCGAAATCTTTGACTGTTTCTCAAAATTTCTTTGAGTGTAATTAAAACATGATAAAGAAATTAATCTAATCGTATTAACCAAATATATAATAATTATTAGGCTAAATGGGTTATTTTGCCCCTGAGTTTGACCCAAATTAGTAATGTTTCCCCTCGCGCGAAAACACGTTCAATTAGGCCCTCCAGTTCGCACATTGCAGCAAATTAGCCCCTTGACCAATGTTGACCGTTAAAGTGATGACATGACAGTTAACGGTGCTGGCGTGGTAGTCAATTGTGATGACATGGCATCACATATGTGATGATGACATGACAGAGGGGCTGAATTGTTTTTTAAACCTAATTCGAGTGCATAATTGAATTTTTTGTCCAGTTCAATGGCATATTTAATTTTAATCGAAAGTTTGATAACTCATTTAATGTTTAAGCTAAAAACTAAGAATTTAAGAAATTGTTAAAATTTTAAAAATGGATTAATAGTTTGTTTAAATTTTAAGTTAATTTAATCGATTTATTTAGTTCTTGAATAAAATTAGATAAATAATTTGTTTTTTCAAGTTAACTTTTAGAAATGTAATATATGAAAAATCGATTAACAAATTGATGTAAATATCCTTTGAGTTCCTGATAATTTTAAAATAAGTAAAAGGGAGAAATCTCACAAAAAATCAAAATATTCTTCGACTTTAAAAAATCATAAACTTAATAGAAAAATAAAATATTTAAAAAGTATTGAAAATAAAAATAATATAACAAAATTAAAATGTATTAGAGATTAAAAAATGATAGAATATAAATATAAAAATTAACAAATGTTTATAAAGTATTAAAAATTGAACACTTTCATCGAAAAAATCTTTGACTTCGTCAATATGAGTATTACCATTTGTTAAACAAATTTTTAGTGGAATTAACCTTGTATTAAAGTAACAATAAAACTCAAATTTTCTTTCACTTTTCTACATTAAATTGACGCTCATTAATATTTGATGTAGAAAAATGAAGGAAAATTTTTATTTTTTCTACCTTAATACAAGGATGATTCTATTGAAAATATGCTCAAGAAATATTAGCAGACTTAACATAGCCAAAAACAATCGAAATTTTTTCGATGGCTTATAAATATTTTAAAATTTTGAGTTTTTATATTTATAAATTTTCATATTTTTAATTTTATGTTTTTTACTTAATTTTTTAAATTAATTATAGTATTTTTATTTTTTTAATATTTTATGAGTATTTAAATATTTTTAAATTTTTAGTAATTTATTATTTTTAGCTTAAAGATTAAGTAAATTGTCGAATTTTCAATTAAAATGAATTATGGCCCTAAACTTGGTAAAATTTCAATTATGCCCGCAAATTCGATTTAAAAAATCAATTCAGCACATCTGCCATGTCATCATCACACATGCACTTCCACGTCAGCATCGTGGACCGCCATGTCAGTATAGTTGACCACCACATCAACACCGTTAACTGCCACGTCATCACTTTAATGGTCAACATTGGTCAAATGGCTAATTTGTGACAATGTGCGAACTGAAGGACCTAATTGAACGCGTTTTCGCGCGAGGGGCAACATTACTAATTTGGGTCGAACTCAAGAGCAAAATAACCCCTTTAGCCTATTATAATAACTAATGAATATAATAGTAAAGAAACCTTACCGTAACTTTATGTTATAACATGACTAAAAGTCGAATATACATTCAATCTTTAACTAAAATCAAAGTCGAATTCAAAACATTCAATCTTTAACTACAAGCTAAAATAAAAAATATTATACAAATGAGTAATTCATATAATGATCATATAAAACCTTAAAATATATCCATAATAACTTAATGATCAAAATTGAAATTTTAATCAAACCGAAACGAATATACATCATATTAAATGTAAATATGTATATTTCGTAGATAACATTAACGACATAATTAAGCGAAAGAGGTTCCATTGTAATGGAACAAATATAGATTGTTGTGAACTGAAGTTGTTGATTGTTCCATAGATAAAATAAACCATGTTTATATATATTTAATCAAACTTATCCAGGACCATATGTAAAACTGTAATAATTAATAAATCAATTAATTCCTAAAAAAACGATTAAGGAAAATTCAAATCCTTAAACACAATACGGCACATAATACTAGAAGAAGCCTTAGAAAGAGAGAACGACACTCTCATGAGTTTTATTGATTTTCCCATAATATCTCAAAATGAGACTGAGATATTAATACAAAAAATAACTGAGTGAGTCAGTTTGTCAACAGTCTAACAACCATCCTAACTGTTGCTGACTCATCACAGCTTCAGTTACAAAGAATAACAGAAAACTGAAGCACACCTATTCTAGACTTATAACATTCACCATACTTTCCCAGTCTTCCCAAACCTGAAAACAATGAAAAAAAACAGCCGAAACCACACACAAAGAACAAACAAAGAAAACAACTGCAGAACAAACCTGATAGGCTGCAAACAATGAAGAACAAACCTGCATAAAGAACAGTAAGCAAACACAAGAACAAAAACCATAATCAAGAGTCACATGTGAGAGAGAGAACATCAAGTTTATGACGAAACCGATAGAAGAGAATAGCAGACAACGGTTTAGTCAAAATATCTGCTACTTGCTCGTATGCAGGCACCTCATTCACCACCAGTTGACCAACCATAACCTTTTCCCGAACAAAATAAAGATCTAGCTCAACATGCTTGAATTTTGAATGCATCACCGGATTTGCGGAAACAACAACTGCACTAGAATTATCACACCATAATGTGGGCATACCATCTAAAGGCACATGTAATTCGCGAAGAAGAGACTGCAACCATAAAATCTCAGTAGTAGTACAAGCAACTGCCCTATACTCAGCCTCAACAGTTGAACGAGAGACAACAACTTGTTTCTTACAACCCCAAGATACTGGATTACCTCCAAAGAATAAACAAAACCCAGTAGTAGAACGTCCATCATCAACATCCGAGCCCCAATTTGCATCAGCAAAGCCTACTATGTCTAGACGAGGGGATGCTTTAAACTGCAAACCCAGTCAATAGTGCCACATAGATACCGAAGAATACGCTTAACAACCTGAAAATGAGTGTCTAAAGGACCTTGCATAAACTGACACACTCTATTTACAACAAATGGTATATCAGGTCTAGTAATCACAATATACTGCAAAACTCCAACTATACTCCTATACTCTGTCACATTCTCAATAGGAGTACCAACTGTCATAGACAAATGACTATTAGAGACCATAGGTGTAGGGAGATCATTAGCATTTTCAAGACCACATCGATAAAGAAGATCACCAATATACTTCTGTTGACTAAGCAGAAGACCATTCTTTGTGTAATGAACCTGAATACCCAAGAAATAATCTAGAACACCAAGATCTTTCAGCGAAAAATTCTTATCTAAGTCAGTGATAACCATCTGAACTACATCATTATCATAGCCCGTGACAATTATATCGTCAACATACACAAGTAAATAAACAGCACTAGTACCAATATTACAAACAAACAATGACGAGTTAGACTTAGTGGAACAGAACCGGACAAAAACTAAACATGATCGTAATTTATCAAACCAGGCACGGGGTGCCTGCTTCAATCCGTAAAGAGCCTTATTAAGTTTGCATACTAACTTGTTCTTATCACCATATTCGTACCCCGACGGCTGCAACATGTACACTTCTTCAGCCAGATCGCCGTAAAGGAAGGCGTTATTTATGTCAACCTGCCGCAGAACCCATCCCTTAGCAACCGCTAACGAAAGAGTCGTTCTCACCATGGCCGATTTAACAACCAGACTAAATGTCTCATGGAAATCATACCCAGGCTGTTGAAGATAACCACGCGCCACAAGACGAGCCTTATACCGTGAGACTGTCCCATCATCATTCTTCTTCAACTTGAAAAGCCATTTGCAGGAGACTGGTGTTCAATTGGGAGGAAGTTCAACAATCGACCATGTATTGTTTCGAAGAAGAGCATCATATTCCTTTTGGGCTGCTTGTTTCCAATTAGCACTTTTGAAAGCCTCACGAATATTTCTAGGTTCGTCAAAATCAGAGACCTCTGTGAGCTTCACAGCATAAGCCTTGGGTTTACGAATCCCATGCTTTCCCCTTGTGACCATAGGGTGGAGATTAGAAACCACATGCACATCCTCACCATGCCGTGAATAGACATCAACGACACGAGATCCATCAGACACTTGATCATTAGAGACAAAGGGCAAGGACGTACCTAAATCGGACGGAGCCACCAACTCTAGATTGGCTATAGATCGCAAAGAAGACTCATCAGTATCATGCACAACCGCAACGTCATCGGGCAACCCAGATACAAGATTAGGAACAAAATTAGGGTTAAGAGAATCTTCACACATAGCCGGTTCTGGGATTAGAGGAGCAATTGATGGACCCATATTAGAGGTATAGGCTTCAGTAGACACGATAAAAGAAGGAGACGGGCTATCAGTCGGATTAACAACTATTGGGTTGACAAACACTCCACACGAGCCCATTTCTTGAAGCTGAGCTGCAGCAGATCCAGGCGAAGCAGGAGAAGAATGAGACACCACATGAACCTCATTTGACTGATCAGAAAGGAAATCATCACCGGGCCTATCAACATGTGGATCACTACTTGATTGACCAGGACTGGGCTGGTACCTCGACACAAACGAGGGAGTAATGTTGGGCTGATGCTCAGAAAGACCCACTGGACTAGAGGACACATGAACCACTGGACTTAAAGACCCAACAACATTGGATGTAGCCACACATAAGGGTTGAGCAGGCCTAGAAGAAAATGCCCCACCATGTAGGGAATCTGATCCCGGGGATACAATAAACAAAGGAAAATCAGTAGATCGAACCTTACCCTCATCCGAAGGAGAAGAAATATTCAAAGCCATTGGAAAATCATTCTCATAAAAAATGACATGACGAGACAAAAATATTCTTCCGTCCATGTCAAGACATTTATACCCCTTATGCTTCGAGCTAAAACCCAAGAAAACACATTTCTTAGACCGAAATTCAAGCTTATGAGTATTAAACGGTCGTATAAGAGGAAAACATACACATCCAAAGACTCGTAAAGAGTTATAATCTGGCTTTTGCTGATGAAGAACTTCGAACGGTGACTTTCCATAAAGAACCGACGTTGGTAGTTGATTTATTAAAAACACGGACATAACAAAAGCATGACTCCAAAACCGAATCGATAGCCCTACTTGAGCCAAAAGAGCTAATCCCATTTCAACTATGTGGCGATGCTTCCTCTCAGCCTTACCATTTTGTTCAGATGTACTCGGACACGAGACACGATGTTGAATACCATTTGTAGCCAACCATGATGCCAAACTTACATATTCACCACCCCCATCGGTTTGAAGAGCGTTTATCTTCCCATTATATTGAACATCAACCATCTTATGGAAATTAAGAAAACATTGAAAAACGTCCGATTTGCGTTTAAGTAAGTACATCCATGTGAACCGACTGTAGACATCAATAAACGAAACATAATAGCAAAACCCATCTGAGGCCGTATGAGCAGGGCCCCAAACATCCAAAACAATTAATTGAAAAGGGGCATCATAAGTAGTAGAAGACAATTGAAATGGAAGTTTGTGTTCCTTCCCTTGCAAACATGGCAGACACACATTAGGCAAATCATTATTAGTAACATGAATCTTACATGAATTCAAAACATTCTTAAGTACACTTAACGATAGATGACCTAAGCGTCTATGCCAAACATCCAAAGACTCACACGATTTAGATGCAACACATGCCTCAAAGGCAACATTATCAACAATAGAACGGTCCTTATTACAATTATGACTACGAAAAACATCACCCGATCGCAATTCATATAATCCTTCAAGAGTGAGCCTCCCCTCCAGCAAGATCTCCTTGGTTCGAGCATCCTTAACAAAACAATGTTGTGAGTGAAATTCAAAATAAACACCATTATCTCGGGAAAACTGAGATACGAACAACAAATTTTGTTTAATATCAGAAACATATAACACATTACGCAGACATAAAGAACGAGTAGTTGTCAAGACACTACCAAGACCAATATGAGTAATTGGAACCTCACAACCATTTCCGATCGATAAAAAATCCTTACCTGAATAAGCCACATCAGAATGGATATTTGAATGATCATTCGTGACGTGGTGCGTTGCTCCGGAATCAGGATGCCACAACACATCTCGAGAAGAAGGCGAGCATCCTCCATTGAAACTAGAATAAAGTGAATGACTCACTACTGGAGAAGATGCTGGAGCTGTAGGTAAAGAGGAGGCATACACCAGTGCAGACATAGGAGAGCCTGGTTGAACCATGGTAGGGAAAGATGAGCCAATATATGTTTATTGAGGAAGTACGGAATTAAGGCCAGCACCCTGCAAGTTGTTGCAAACTGATCTAAATACAAGGCACGGAGTAGCATAGGAGACATTCGAAAGACCATTAGGAGATTGACCAGAAACAACATGAGAGTATACTTGAGGTGACGACTGAATGAAAGCTGAAGCATTGGAAGCATCTATTGGACCAGATGAAGGCTTGAGATGAGACTCAGAACCACTCGAGCTTCCACGAGAAAAGGAATCCCCAAAAGTAACCCCATGAAAACTATGATCAAATCGATACCAACATTTAGGAACTAAATGACCATATCGTCCACAAAGCTGACATTGAGGTCGATTAGGGCCATAACGACCTCTGCCTCTAAAACCATTATTGCCACGCTGTCCACGAGAAACTCCATTATTACCTTGAAAATTATCTTCAGAGAAATCAGCTTTATCTTCAAAACCATCAGAACCATCGGTTTTCTGCTCTAAACGAGTGACAACGTTTGCTTGAATGGAGAAGTTGTCAATGAGAAACTCCTTCTGCCTAGCCTCACAATCAAACAACATTTCTGTCAAATTCTCAAGACTCAACGTCTCTCGGGAGGCAACAACAATGACCGACTCAAACTCAGCTGTGAGTCCAGCAAGTATAACACTTACTTGCTCTTGTTCTGAAATAACATTTCCTGTAGCACCTAGAGTATCACATATCATCTTTATCTTAGCAAGATAGTCACTAACTGACACTCCTCTTTTTTTTTCTGAGAATGTAAACTGTGGAGTAAGAAAGAGATCTTAGAGGTAGACTTTGCAACAAGCCTACGAGACAAAGCACTCCAAATTGCTCGAGCAATGACAAGCCCCGTAAGGTGTGGAAGAACATCGGGACTCAATGTGGAAAGCAGCCACGAGGCAAGAAGCTTATCTTGCTTTAGGTAAGCAAGATAAACAGGATTGTCAACACTTTGACTAGACTCATCAGTGATGACCTTCTCAGGAACTTTATGATCAAACACAAAAGATATCAAGTCATAACCTTCTATAATCAGCATGACTTGGTGTTTCCAAAGAACATATGTATTCTCTGTAAGCTTTACAATATCCAATTTAGGCAATTGCTGAATAGTGTACATACTAGACGATGATAACAAAGACGTTGGAATAGAGCTGGAACTCACAGTAGAATCAACAGTCATGATGCAAGATTAAACACACGAGTCGAGGAAGCAAACAACCAACAAGAAACAAGTCTTCACAGGCAAATCAACAAACAGATTGTAGGCAGAATGTAGACAAGTCTTCACAAGTTACAGATCACACAGAAAATAGAAATACTCACTGGAGCAAAACATCAAACAGAATGTAGACAGAAACAACGAAACACAGATAACCAAAATAGATCTCAAATCAAGACCGAAAAAGCTCAAACCAAACACAAATCAACTACGCTATGATGTTTCAAAGAACTAAGCAACTCTAAGAAACACAATTTTCTGACCACACGGTTACCTATAGATCACTAATCTGATCTTCAATCATTCAACATAATCAGATTTCCTCACGATCTTATTGGTAATCAGAAAACGCAATCAAAGAATTGATGCACAGATTATAGCAGACTGAGTACATAAATCTTACCACAAATGACTCGCACTCACCACCACAAGTTGAAGAGAGAAAATCAGATGATTGAGAACCACGAGTTAGTTCGGGCTTTGATTATTGAGTCAGCCTCATAATCCACATTCATAGCCAAACAGAAAGAGCACATCGAAAGCATTCCCAGGAGACTAGCGAATGATACCATGTTAACAATAGACCATACTAGAAGAAGCCTTAGAAAGAGAGAATGACACTTTCATGAGTTTTATTGATTTTCCCATAATATCTCAAAATGAGACTGAGATATTTATACAAAGAAATGGCTGAGTGAGTCAGTTTGTCAACAGTCTAACAACCATCCTAACTGCTGCCGACTCATCACAGCTTCAGTTACAAAGAATAACAGAAAACTGAAGCACACCTATTCTAGACTTATAACACAGATCCATAATTCCTTAAAAAAACTTAATTCATGACAAGACCAAAACATAAAACATGAACCTTAATAATTAATCCAAAAATCAAATACAAATAAAAAAGGATAATTCAAAACCAAATAATCACAACAAAACTAGAATTTCCGTACATCTATTGTTAATTATCACAACAACAATGGAAAATTCATTGTCGCATAGAACTCTATAATTACTTAAAAACCCTAAAATTGTACCCATAAAAAAACCTAAAAAATTCAACATGAATTCATGAAGCCTTGATAACGAATCAGTAAAAGAAAATTAATTTATTCTCAACGATTCAACATGACGAGTCTCTGATGCCACTTGTTAAAACCAAGCCTTAACTGAATATGAAATGTAAACCAGGATCTATCATGTTAAATCATCAAAAACAATAAACTGAATGCGGAAGCATACCTGAATTATCGATAGATGAAAACCTTGAATCCTTTGATGAAGATCGACTAAAAGGTGGTTGTGATCTTCCAAGAAGATAGGTTAGTCAAGAGTAATACAAGTTAACATATTTCTCGGGGACCACTACCTCTTTATATAGTTGATTATTAAATCAACTATTAAATATTTATAACTTTGCCCCTCATTGAATTATAAATATATCTTATGGTATCTACATTTTTATTTCCATGACACTTTAATACCTATGACACGCCTAACATAATTGATCACTTGATTTTGTGTCATACTTTATAATAACAACATACATTTTACATATGTGCCTACAATTGCAGATTTTAATCCAACAGTCTCATCCCCAATAGGGGTGGATTTAAAAAAAAGTTAAGTCGGGGCGAGATGAGACGGGTTTTAAAGATGAGTGAGTTGGGGTTGGGGCGAGGTCGAGTTTAAGATAAAAATAATTCTTGATCCGACCTGACCCAGAATGTTTAAGTTAATTTAAATATATTTATAAAATTACCTCTATATATTTATTAGGGGTGTTCAAATTCTGGTACCCGTGTATTTGGGTACTCACAGTACCGGGTACCCGGATCGTGGGATAGTTCAAAGTGCAACCCGTGTCTCGACCCAAATTTTGTGAGTACCTAAAAATTCGGGTATTTGGGTATTTGGATATAAAAATATGTATTTTTAAAATATAAAATTAATTTAATATAAAAATATGCATTTATTAAATATAAAAATTAAGATTTTTCTATTAGTTTAATATAAAAATATGTATATTGAAAATAAAAAAATATTAATTTCAAATATATTTGGGTATCTAAAAATTTTAATTTCGTGACTCGAACCCAATTCAGAAAATGCCGGGTCGAGTATCCAACTTGAATAAAAAACCTAGATAAATACTCAGTTATTTATATTTGAATAGTCTGGTAGAATACTTTTCAATAAGATTGCTTTTTTTTTTCCTTTCATTTCCGCCGCTCTCTGTAAAACTCAAATCTGAAAAATCAAATCAAAACTCAAATATGCTTATAGACCACAAAAACAACTAATCAATTCCAATTTATTTGTAACCACAAATTGATTTCTCTAACCTTTTTCTAAAAGCAAAAGTGTAAACAACACTCGAAATATTTTCATTTCTTCTCGTGAATCTGCTTATATTGTTGTTAATACTCAAAATATAAGTTATAGAATAATAATATTTAATTCTATTATTAATAGAATTAATTTGTGATGAATATAACTTATAATCATGATATTTAATTCTATTATTAATAGAATTAATTTGTGATGTGGAAATGACGATTTTGCCCTCACTATTTAGCCTATAAATAGTGGGCAATTTCACTCATTTGAGATATACCTAAGCAATAGAGTTTGCTTGAGAAACATTCTCTTTGGTTTTTATAAACCTATCATGAGTGTTGATTTTGAGTTGAGAGAAGAGCAGTACAATCAGAGTCCGCTCCATCTTTCGGGTGTACGAAATTTGGAAAGCCGTGCTAACCTCAGGGGGCCGTTCGTCCATTGTAGCGATTACACACATCGGGGCGAATTCGCTTCTAAGGCAGTGGTTAATACCACGACACGGTTTGGTTTCGTTTAATTATTTTATTATTTTCCAGTCAGTGCTAACGCCTCGTTTTGCAGCAGTCTATTTTTCCAACATATATCTCCGTTTTCTTCATCTAAATTGCTTTTTAATTCTGAATCGAGAACAGGGTTGTCTTCATTTTTTCAGCTAATTCACTACAAGGTTCATCTCCATCAAATTTCTTAATTTTCTTATTAGGTTTGGTTGGTGGTTCTGTTTCTTGTATTCTGTATGTATGTTTTTTGAAAAATATTTGAACCCTTTTGTATATAGTTCATGTAATTTGCATAAGAACTTTAGTTAAAAATTAAAATTAATTGATTTTTGAACTTTTTACACTTCAATTCCTCTTGGTTGGAAATATTTGAATTTCTCACTAATAAGTTTTCATTTGCAGAGGGTTTGAAATCAAGAGGGGAAGAAGGCCGGAAAGGGAAAGGGACAAATTTTAGGAAAGGATGGAGTCGGAGTCGAATTTACTTCTACTGTCTTGGTCGGAATCAGGATGAGTGCAACAATATTTTTTCGGGTCGAGTTGAGGTTAAAAGAAGAATATCAAATTTTGGGTAGGGATTGGGCTGCCAAAAATTCGACAAGTCTCACCCTGCCCCATCCTTAAGTGGTTTGAGCAATATTAAAATTTTAGCTAAATAGGTATTTTTGCCCTTGAGTTCGACCTAAAAAATTAATTTCGCCTCTTGTCGAAAAACGTACTTAATGTGCCCCCATTTCGATCAAATTGACCATTTGACCGGCGTTGACCGTTACGGTACTGACGTGGCAGTTAACAATGATGACTTGGCGGTCCACGATGCTGACGTGGTGGTTCACGGTGCTGACATGGCAGTACACGTAGGATAATGACATGGCAGAAGAGACTGAATTGATTATTTTAACTAAATTCGAGGGCATAATTGATTATTTGCTGAGTTTAGGGGCATAATTGATGCTAATTAAAATTTTGATAACTTATTTAATATTTAAGTAAAAAAAAAGAATTTATGAAATTATTAAATTTTGAAATATTAAAAGTGGATAAATAATTTTATTAAGGGGAGATAATTTTAAAATAAGGAAAGTGAAAACTCTAAAAAAAATTAAAATATTCTTCAATTTTTTATAAAATCTATTAAGTTAATATAAATAAGTAAAATATTCTAAAAATTACTAAAAATTAAAATTAAAATGTATTAGAAATTATAAAGTGATAAAATTTAATGTAAAAGTTAAATAAATAAAAAAGTATTTATAAAATATTAAAAACTGACCAGTTTCTTCGAAAAAAAATTCGACTTCGTCAGTCTGAGTATTAGCATTCGTTAAAATTTCAGTGGAATCAACATTATATTAGAGTAACAATAAAACTCAAATTTTCTTTCGCTTTTCTACATCAAATTTATGCTCATTAATATTTGATGTACAAAAATAAAAGAAAATTTTAGTTTTTTTAATTATTACTACTCTAATACAATGATGTTTCAATTAAAAATATGTTCAAGGAACATTAGTACATTTAGCATAACGAAAAACAGTCGAATGCTTTTTCAATGGTTTATAAAAAAATTTAAAATTTTGCTTTTTTTTTTTAATATTGATAACTTTTTATATTTACAATTTTAATATTTTTCTTATTTTTTTAATTCATTATGGTTTTTTTTTTATGAATACTTAAATATTAATATTTTTTAGCTTAACGATTAAGTACGTTATCGAACTTTCAATTAAAATCAGTCATGTCCCTGAATTCGGTAAAAAATCAATTATGTCCTTGAATTCAGTTAAAATAATCAATCCAGCCCCTTCTGCCATGTCATCATCCCACGTGTACTACCACGTCATCACCATGGACCACCACGCCAACATCGTGGACCGCCATATCATCATCGTTAACTGTCACATCAGCACCGTAACGATCAACGTCGGTCAAAAAGTTAATTTGATCGATTTCGCGAACTGGGGGGTCACATTGAGTGCGTTTTTCGGCGATGGACGAAATTGATTTTTTAGATTGAATCCAGAGGCAAAAATACCCTTTTAGCCTAATTTTTTTAGTGCAATACTTTCCTTTGAACATTAAAAGAAGGGTAAAGTACATCAATGGTTTCCGAACTTTTAGGGCGCATTCATCTTTGTCACTAAACTTTTAAAAATTTTATTGGAGTCACTCAACTTTTATTTTGCTTTTATTTTAGTCCCATAACTTTTACTTCGCTTTCATTTTGGTCTCTTTCGTTATCATTCGTTAGAAAGTACTAACGTGACTCGTTAGTTTTCATTTTCTTCAAGGGTAAACTATATAAATGATCACTGAACTTTTAAAATGATTTCATTTGGGTCACCGAAATTTTAAAACTTTTATTGGAGTCACCTAACTTTTATTTTGCTTTAAAGCAACCTCATTGGTTTAAGAAAAAAAAAACTCTTTCAATGTATTAAAAACAAAAGTAAGAAGTAGATTTTACCTTATGATTAAGAAAAAGTACTTGACCCGGTTGACCCGACTCGTCGACCCAAACCTTTAAATACCAGGTAATTCTTTTAAAAACTTACTCGACCTAATATTTTTCCGAGTAGTTGGGTCGGGCCTGGGCCGAAAATTTTGTGTAGTCGGGTACCCGACCTAACTTGATATTTTTAATATATTTATTTTTTAGTTTTAAATTATATTTTTATTTTAGGTTCCTTAATATTTTTACCCTCAAACTAAATTTAAATTCTCTAAAATTTTACATGGTACATAAATTAACGCTTAGATTGACATTTTTAAAAAAAATGTAACTAGTTTTGTAATTGGTCCGCTTTAATTTTTGTTTCCTGCACAAGTGGATTTAAATGTTTTTTGTTGCCCTTCCGGTTTCTAGGCTTCACCTTGACTAATCTGAATTGACCCATGTTGCTCACCTGATTTTGGTGGGTAAGTCTCCCAACGAGAACTTTTTGCAGACACAACGCCTCAAACTCTAGACCCGCTTAAGCGGAACCAAGCTGCTTAGCACTTGGACCAACCCCGTTGGTTTGAATTTAAATGCTTTTGACAATTTCTTATTGTATTAATTTCAGTAGAGAAACCAATAAAACGATAACCTTATTATTCAATAATTTTAACTATATTTTCTTACAACAACTTGATTTATTATATTTCTAAACCAATTACCAAACACAAAAATTTAAAAAGTTCATAATACATAATTCAAACTTAGAAAATATTTAGAGATTTAAATTTAGTTTGAGGATAAAAATATTAAGGAACCTAAAATAAAAATATGATTTAAAGCTAAATATATATATTAAAAGTACTGGGCCGGGTACCCGGCTACACAAAGTTTTTGGCCCACACCCGACCCAACTACCCGGTAAAAACTTGGGTCAAGGCATTTTTTAAAAGAATTACCCGGTTTTTAAAGGTTTAGGTCGGCGGGCTGGGTCAACTGGTCTAGTATTTGTTTAACACCCATAATAATCATAAGGTAGAATCTACTTCTTACTTTTGTTTAATACATTGAACGAGTTTTTTTCTTAAACCAATAGGGTTGCTTTAAAGTAAAACAAAAGTTGGTGACTCCAATGAAAGTTTTAAAATTTCGATGACCAAAATGAAAGCATTTTAAATGTTCGATGACCATTTATATAGTTTACCCTTGAAGAAAATGAAAACTAACGGGCCACATCAACATTTTCTAACAGAAGGTAACGAGAGGGACCAAAATGAAAGCGAAGTAAAAGTTGAGAGACCAAAATGAAAGCGAAATAAAAATTAAGTGACCCCAATAAAAATTTTAAAAATTCGGTGACCAAAATGAATGCGCCTTAAAAGTTCGGTGACCATTGGTGTACTTTACCCTTAAAAGAAAATGAAACTTTTATCACTTGTCACTTCTGCTTCATTAGGCTTATTGTACACCTGAGTAGAAGCAACATTTATTGGTTTGCTTTCAAATCCATCTCTCATAGAACCTAAAGATTTGTCTCTAAGTACAAGTTTTCATGGGTGGAGATGCATGACCAGTAATTAGATATTTTTTCAGTAAAAGAATTTTAAATTTCATATAATTTTCTTCTTTTAAATCCAAACAAAACATTTTAAAATCCCAACAGTCTTTTAATTTTCTTCGTTTTCACTCAATTCTAATTTAAATAAATTTTATTTTCTTTTGGTCTTCTTTCGAGAAAAAATAGGGTTTTTTATCAAAATAAATCTTCATAACCCATCAAACGGAATACAAAAATACCAAATCTCATATGGAGAAAATCCACAAAGTTCAGAGGACACGAGCCTTTTTTAGTTTTTTAGCAATCTAGTCCGCAAATATATTGTAAGATCTGAGAACATAGAAAAATAAATAGAAAAACATTACAAAGATCAAGGACACAAGCTCTTTCTAGGTATGACATAATATACGACACTAAAACAGTGTCGTTTCGAAAGAATAAATTAACTTCAAAATGACGTCGTTTTGGATACTTAATAAAATTTATTTTTTTTAATTTTTTCATTGTCATCTTTTCTTCTTTTTTGTCCTCTCATTTTCTCTTCATTGCTCAGATTTCAACCATCGCATCAACCACCACTGATGACCGTCGACCAGGCCATCCCAAGACATTGGCATGAGGTAGGAGTGATAATGAGCTTGACCGGCTCGCAAGCTACTCGGGCTCGGCTCGCTCAAAGCTCGGCTCAAGATCTTAATAAGCTGAGTTGAGCCGACCTAAGTTCGACTCGAAAAGCTTGTGATCATGCTCAAAATAATTATATATATATATATATATCTTTTGACTTGTTCTGTTGGATCGGTCGCTCAAGACCTTTGGTCTCTACCCGGGCCCAATGAAAAAATGTGTAAAACCCTTAATTTGAATCAACTTGATTTTGATATAACAAATACTTTAAGGACTATTTTGCAAAGTAAATAAATTTTTAAGTTCTCAAAAATCTCAAAAAATTGACAAGTGAAAACTTAACCCAAAATGTTTAAAAGTTTAAAAATAATCCCCACAAATTTTTCTAAGTGTTTTCAAGCTAAATCTGTAGATTTTTCCCAAGCTTTTCGATACGGCTTAGGCTTGTTTCAAACGTTTTGCTACTGGAATTTTTCATATCGAATAGGTCTCAAAACAACCTCAATCCGTTTCGATACGACTTTCATCTAGGAAAGTCAGGCTTTGACTTTGTTTTGAAACGACAGTTAACCGTTTCGATACGGGGGTTAATTTTTTTTCAAATTGGGCATTTAATATTTTCGACCTTTGTTTGTCAGAACCAAAATTTTAAAGGTAAAGTACTCGTTTCGATACGGCCTAGTTTTGTCTCGAAATGTTTTTCTACTAGAATTTTATGAGCTCAACCGTTTCGATACAGGTCTCGAAACGACCCCTATTGTTTCAAAAGGCTTTCGAACGTTTCGATACGCCTCTTTAATGCATATAACAACTCTTTCTGTTTAAGTCGTGTTTTGAAATAGGTAGGTACCGTTTCGATACGGGTAGTTGCAGAACTGCATTTATGGTGGAAAGATGAAGTCTCAACGGCTATATTTATGATGTCAACCACCTAAACGGCTAGAAATCAATGAGAAGGTATAAAAGGAATCATTTTAAGAACCAGAAACAACTATTGAACCAAAAAGCAATATCCAAGCAAATCAATCCAAACCCTTGTGCTAAATAGTCATATCTTGTACCCAATTTTGCAATTCTTCATTGTATATCTTTGTTTCACAAATTGAGTGTGTGATTGAGTGTAAATTGGGTACACATGTATATTGAGAGATACTTTTATTGCCTTGTATTCATTTGTTCTTGTGAGGGTCTCAAGATCAATATTTGGGTAGAAAGATTGATCTTTGTAAAAGGTTTCCTTCTAAGCCTAGAAAAGGGGAAGATTTCAGTAGTGAAATTGGTTGAAAATCCTTAGTGGTGACTAAGGTAGTGGATGTACAACTTGTTCTAAGCTTGAACCACTCTAAATCCCCGTGCCCTTCAATTTTTCATTTTTTCTATTTCATCCAAAACTTTTAAATTCCAATACAGCCCCTCTTGGCAATTCTATTCGATCGATCCACTCACCAATTGGTATCAAAGCTAGACTCTTAAAAGTCTTTACATCCTCAATAGAAGATCCTAGAGAGTGTGTTCATCTACTTCAACCATTGCAATGTCTTCTACTTCCGACCCTAACCTCTATGAAGCTCATTCCACCACTAAGCCACCTTATTTCAGTGGGGATAACTATCCCTATTGGAAGAATAGGATGAAGTTATTCATCAAGTCAAATGATTACATGGTTTGGGATGTTGTGGAAGATGGCCCAACAATCCCATTGAAGAGGACCGATGAAGGAAGGCTTGTGCCAAAGACCAAGTATGAGATGACCAATGAAGAAAGAAAGAAGCTCCAAATCAATGACAATGTTCTTCATATAATCTTTTGTGCACTTGGTCCGAACACCTACTCAAAGATGTCTTCATGTACGAGCGCAAAAGAGGTGTCGGACAAGCTAGAGACCATATACGAAGGGACTAATGAAGTCAAAGAGACCAAGATTGGACTCCTCAATCTTAGCTACGAGAATTTCAAGATGGAGCCTGATGAGACCGTCTCCAAAATGTTTGATCGATTCTCGGTGATTGTAAATGGTCTCAAAGGATTTAGATAGGAGATCTCTGAAGTCAAGCTTGTTCGGAAGTTATTGTACTCTCTTCCCGAATCATGGGATGGGAAGAGAACGACCATCATCGAAGCTAAAAATTTGAAGACATTGAAGCTCGATGAACTAGTTGGCTCTCCCCCCACATATGAGAATATGAAGCAAGGGAGAGGAAAAGAGAAGAGAAGAAAATGGAACAACATGAAGTGGAGAAGAAAAGGCAAGGAATTTCTCTCAAGGCCTCTCTACCTCAAGAGGAGAGCAATTCAAGTGAAGATGATGAATTCGAGGAATTGGCCATGATAGCTGTAATAACATTTTTTTGGAAAAAAAATTTTAAAGTGTCCCACATTTTTAAAAAATTGATTAAAAGGGTATTTTCATTTTAAAAATCAAGTTTGGAAAATAATAAAAACACTTGGAGTCGCCACCAGCCACTAAGGTAAGCCGGACACCATAAAAAATCAGAGATTCGTTTTGAAAGGGTATGGGAGTTGGTTGCATGTGGGGAAAGGTTAGTGTAGAGCGTTTGGGTGTTCTCTAAATATGAGCGCAAGTGCACACTCTTGTCAAGTTATAGTATAAAAGATATCGTCTCCCACGAGGATTGGACAACTAATTTGAATCACAATTCATGCACAAGGAAAATTAAATGCTCAAGTAAATTTTAGTTTGTAAAGAAAATAAAATAAACACAAGTAATTTGATAGAAAAGATCAGGGTGATAGAATGGGTCAGGTTATGCTGCTTAGTAGTGTGAAACTGCCCTGAACAGGTTAAGTTGCTTTGCGCTGCCAGACTTTGCTGCCTCGGCGGAAGATGACAGATTGGCTGCTTTGACGCTTTCACTGCCTCGGCAGTGGAATGGATAGATGGCTCGACGACAAACTCGACAGTTCTTCAAGGCTTGGCAGAATGCTTCGATAATGATCCCGCTTATGTCTAAGTTAGAATGCTGTTGTTGCCCACTGCAGATGATACCCGTCGGTGTGAATCGTACAATGAACAACAACCTTGGTTTGTTCTTTTTTACCTGACTTAAACCCTAACCTATGTCTAGGCTGGATTGATCAACACCTGGTATTGATGAGATCGTGCTTACTTATTTCGTGAGTTTGACTCTCTCGATACCAAACAAATATATTGCTTCCAATCGATCTTTCGAACTCAATTGAAAACAGTGAAGAACATGAAGTAAACAAACCTTGAATTTATTGAAAAAACAAACATAAAACATATACAACCGCTCTCACAACTACTTTACAACATAACCCAAACCCTAGAGAATTTAGAACATAGTGGCGGCAAGAAATCACAAGACAAACTAGGCTATGCCAAGATGTCTAGATTAAAAAATATGATCAAGTATATATAGGGCATGGCCTAGGTCAAGTTCTCCTTGGAGTAGAAGTCTTCCTCATGACAAAGTAGCTTTTGCATTAGATGCAATCTTTAAATCTGACTTCTTTGAATTTAATTTGGACTCCCTTTGATGTTTCCTTGTACCGCAAGTAAGGCTTAGGCCGCCTTGATTTTCTCCTTTGGCGGGCTCTCTCCGCTATTTTGGCATCAGTAAATTGCATGGATGGGCTCATTGGACTCAGAAAATTATGCTTTATCAATCGCACTCCAATTTGCCAATTTCCTAAGTTGCTGCCCTGGGCGGCAGATATTGCGGCAGCAGCTACTCAGCATCATCTCTCTTTGTGTTGAACTGCTTCAGTACAACTCCTTGGTTTGCTGCCTCAGCATCTGCTCCTTTGATTTCTCCTCCTTCTGATAGCTTCTAGCATCCAAAACTAAAACAATATATTTTCTTACCAAGTCAAAGATATTCAATAGAAACATGGTAAAGTAAAGAATACTGTAAATAATGCATGCATGTACCTAAATATGCCTAAAATGTACTTAAGAACATCAATAATATGAGATTGAATGAATACAAAATAAATGACTTATTAGCACGTTATAGTTAGCACCCTCATCACGCCCGGAAATCGGCACCAAAATATTTGTTGCCTTTAATCGATGGAGATTATCTAAAGTTTAGAGTGAATTTAATTAGGTGTTCTTCACTGAAAATCTAACTCTAATTTTACGTGCTTTACCAAATCGTTGCTTTAGAATTAATTAAGCATTTAATTAATAAGGGTGACGATACATCGTACCATAAATTAAACCGACATCATATAAGTCTGATTACCGTGTTAATTTATGGTTCGATTTTCGTACGCCACCTTTATGCATGATGCAAACATTTATGAATGATGTTATGATGTTTCCCTTTTTAGTTGTTTCTTGTCTCGAGACGGTAAAAATTAACCCAAATATTTGGCCCACATCCATTGAGTTCGGACTGTTTCGACACAAATATCGGAGTTAATCGATACCTCCCTTTTGTATGGTTTGAATTGATTAATTAACATGCCAAATCATTGAAGGTCACATGAATGACAAATATAAATGCATGCCATAGAAAGACTTAGAAGGTAAACATACAAAAGCCTACCCAAAGTTCTAGCTTAAGAGGCCCAAATTATGGAAGTCCGATAAGTGATCTAATTATTAATTAGATGATCTTAATATTAACCCCAAGTTGATTGTGCTCTAAAAACTAGAAGGCCCTAATAAATTATGAATTTTCTTGTGTTATATCCATCTAAATTGAATATTAATTTTATCTTAAAGAAACAATTAAGAAGTATTTAACCAATTTAATGAACTTAATATTCGTCCGAATAAGGCAAGGACAAATGTAAGCGAATTAAACTAGTTAAAC
The DNA here is from genome assembly GCA_958450335.1 of Hibiscus tridactylites. NCBI lineage: Eukaryota > Viridiplantae > Streptophyta > Magnoliopsida > Malvales > Malvaceae > Hibiscus > Hibiscus tridactylites. Next base: position 81,285,719 of record OY288269.1, on the reverse strand, counting down.
TCCTAAATCCGACTAAAGCTCTAAACCTAAATCGACTTAGTTGTACGAACCGTGCCCATATGAAACAGGCACACGATTTGAAACAATTAAATCGGTCCTATTAAAACTAAAGGCCTAATCTACCTAGCTCAAGCCCACCCAATCTATGCAAAGCCCCAAACTTAATTCTAACAATCTAAACCCCAAAGCCCAAGCCTATAGATATGAACCCATTACCCTTTTTCATGTTACATTATGATATATACGTAATATTTCACCATACATCAATTCCTAACACACTTAAAGACTTTGAAAGGCACTTACATATACATGCTTTACAAAGGATTCGCAAGACACATCAAAAGGGAAAATTACATGTTTCATAAAACCTACACTTCTCTTTACAAAAGAGCCATATGTTACATATTTTACAAGAAAAGCCATGAATCATATTCCTTTTAAAACCATAGATTACACCAATTATAAGACCACATATTACATTACGACAACTTACGCATCAAACAAAAACCTAATATTATATGAGTTATATTATTTAAGATTTTAATTACACAAAAGAGGCATTGCATGCATCACATATATGAAAATCACACACATTCATGTAAAAAAAATCACAATCATAACCACAACAAATCGTATATTCCATATATCACATAGCAAAAAAAGGTAAGAAAGTGACTAAAATTTTAAAAAATGTAGCAGCAGAATTTAAAGATGCATGATAGATGACGAACACTGCAGTAGGGATCAGATTGACTAAAACATAGACTAAGGAGGAGGGGACGGGGGATTAGACCACTACAATCTAACTTGGGATGACATTGCAAAGGATTCCAAAACTTCAGGGACCTAACATATGATTTGGTCGAGACACTGGTTTCCTTCACCCACGTGGTTGTGGGCGTGGCTCTGGGGAAGCCGAATGGTCGGTCGGGTGAACCGTACACGCTCGTGGGAGCACTGAAAGGTCGGGCGTGAAGGAGCCGAAAAGGCTTGCGCGGGGCGCGTGTAACTTCTAGAATTTTCTCCACATTGATCTGAGTCGTACAGTACGCCTTGGATCCAACGGCTGGGACGAGCGCGACGCGAGGCAAAAAGGGCTCCTCTATGGCTTCTACCTCAGACTCGATATGGGCCGTTGGATGCGCCTTGATGTGATGGTCACCAATGAGCTGCGCAAGCAGAAAATGTATTAGGGTTCTGTTTATTTGGGCCTAACGGGCTATGCTTGTAATGGATTTGGACTTATAATATATCATTGGACTTTAGTTATTTAATTATAATCTTTTTTGTTTGTTTTTTTTCTCAATCTTTGATAACAATAATAATATTGCCTACAATTTACATGCACGTATACATATTACACATACATAAATATTATATATACATGCAATATACTTATTCATATTTATATTAAAATAACAGTTAACACATACAATATTCAATCATGCGTTACACGTGGTACATAAGCATATGCGTATGCCTTACATACACTCATATACCATATACATATAATCATGCATTCATGCTTAAATATTCAATAGACACACATACACTAAACACATGATAGTGACACGCACAACCTGCATAATAACATATAATATAATGTACATATATAACATGCATACATATATATAATTAATGATTAAACAACAGGCCATATATGCCCATGAAATAAAAAGGTTGCCCGGAAAAAATTAGTGATTACAACCGAGGGAGAAAGTTCCAAAGAAAGAAGGATTTCAAGAACAAGAGCAAGGAAGAAGAAAAGGATCAAATAAAATGTTATGAGTGCAAGAAGCCCAGGCATATAAGATCGAATTGTCCTCAACTCAAGAAGAGGGTATTCGACAAGAAAAAGAGCAAAAGGGCCAACATTGCCACTTGGAGTGATGAGGAGTCATCATCCGACGAGGAACATGAAGTGGACAATCTTTGCCTCATGGCTATTGAGGATGATCCTAAGGTAAACTCTAACTCATCTAATTTCGATTTCACTTATGATGAACTCTATGATGCTTATGATGAGTTGCAAGAAGTTTACGATGAGTTGGTAGAAAAATTCAAGAAATTCGTTTTGAAAAATAAGGAAATAATTTTCGATTTACAAACTCAAAATGACTCTCTTTCAAAAACCAACTCCGAGTTGGAAAAGAAGGTTTTATATTTTATCAATCTTTCAAATGATCTTAAAAATAAAAAATTTGATGTTGAAAAACTTCTTTCTGATTTTCAAGATTATCACACAAAGGAAGTGGATAATCTTAAAACTTCTCTTACTATTGGGAAAATGGTTTTGAGAAAGGATGTTCTTCAAAAACCCAATATGTAAAGAGAAAGTCATTTCACTACAAGCAAAGTAGCTCTCAAAGGCATCCTAGAGCTAAAAAGGTTAGGAGTGTATGGGTTCCTAAGGAACTTGTAACTTCTAAAAATTATGTTGCTATGTCTCATTGGATTCTTAAAGGAACCAAGGTTTTGGGAGCTGACATACATGGACCCAAAATGATTTGGGTACCAAAAATCAAAGTTTAATCATTTGTTTGTAGGGGGAGCATTGCTACAAGGTCAAAGCTTCAAGTCAAAACTCATGGTACCTTGATAGTGGATGCTCAAGACACATGACCGGTGACAAGAGTAGATTCATGGAACTCAAACCAAAGAATGGTGGAGTAGTAACCTTTTGGTGACAACTCCAAAGGCCATATTGAAGGAATTGGCTCCATTGGTAATCACTTCTCTACTTTTATTGAAAATGTGTTATATGTCAACGGTCTTAAGCATAATTTATTGAGCATTAGTCAATTATGTGATAAAGGGTTTAATGTCCTTTTTGATGTTAATGGTTGTAAAATAGTGGACATTAAAGCAAATAAGATAATGCTCATAGGTCATCGCATAAGAAATATCTACATGGTGCATATAGATGACATTCATACATCCCGTGTATGTTTGGTTGTTCATGATGAAAATGATTCATGGTTGTGGCATAGGAAACTAGGATATGCTAGCATTAGTGTTTTAGAAAAATTAGTTTCCCAAAATCTAGTAAGAGGTTTGCCTAAGCTTAAATTCTCATTAGATAAAATCTGTGATGCATGTGCTAAGGGCAAACAAAAACGTATTTCATTTAAACCTATTAAGGTTGTCTCATCAAGTAGAACATTACAACTAATCTATATGGATCTATTTGGGCCAGGGCCGGTCTTGAGTTTTTGGAGGCCCGGGGCGAACTTAAAAAATGGGCTTTAAATTGAGGATTTAAATTGTAATTATAGTTACAGTCGTATTTTCGGTTGTGTTGTGTTTATCATGATTGTGAATATAATATATGTTATTTTGTTTATTGCGAGTATCACAGTTATGAAATTTTTTAGTAACATATGCTATTGTGGACATAATGGTTCCATATATCGCGATTTTAGATGATGTCACTACTGTCATATAACGATCGTTGTTGTGGTTGCATGCCGCTATTTAAATCTTTGTCCCTAATAGCAAGTAATGAAAGAAATTAAATTTTAAGAGTTGGTCTATCGTAACAAGTATTGAAAAAATTGGTCCCATAATAACAAGTATTGAAAAAATTAAATTTTAAAACTATTAAAAAAAACTTTGATACACATGCCGTGTAAACTTTAGTTTACATGTGCCTTTTAGTTTTAGGAGTTAAGGTTTTAGTTTAAGGTTTAAAGGGTAGGGGTTTATGTTGTACGGTTTAGAATTTAAGATTAGTGTTGAGAATTTAGGGTATAGGGTTAGGGTTAGAATTTAGGATTTGAGTTTTATAATGTAAATATGCATGCTTGTGTAAAATTAGTTTTACCAGCATTTATATCAAAATTTTACCTTAAAACTATGCTCATAATAACAAATATTGGAAAAAATTGGAGCCCTAGTAACAAGAACTAGAAAAAATTGAATATTAAGAGTAGATCCCTAATAATAAATATCGGAAAAAACTCAGCACCTAATAACAAGTATTAAAAAATGGGCCCTTAATAACAAGTATTAGAAAAAAAATTGAATATTAAGAGTAGACCCTACTAATAAATATTAAAAAATACTCAGCCTCTAATAACAAATATAAAAAAATAGGCCCATAATAACAAGTATTAGAAAAAAATAAATATTAAGAGTAGATCTTTAATAATAAATGTTGGAAAAATCTCAACCCCTATTAACAAATATTAAAAAAATAGGCCCTAATAATAAATATTAAAACAAACTAAATCTTTAAATTCTTGAGAAATGGGCCCTAATATACAATATTTATTTTTCCTGAGCAATGGGCCCTGGGCAAGCGCCCTTGCTGCCCCTGCCTAGGGCCGACCCTGATTTGGGCCTATTAGGACAACTAGCTTAGGTGGAAAATCATATGCATTTGTTCTTGTTGATGACTATTCTAGATATACTTGGGGTTCTGTTTTTAAGCACTAAGGATGAGGCTTTAGAAAAATTCATCATGTTTTCAAAAATAACTCAAAATGATCTCGGTCAAAATATTTCCCACATTAGAAGTGACCATGGAACCAAATTTCAAAATCTAGGTTTTGAGGATTTTTGTAACTCTAATGGGCTTAGCTATAATTTTTCCGCACCTCACACTCCTCAACAAAACGGGGTAGTTGAGAGGAAAAACCAAACTTTAGAAGAAATGGCTAGGACCATGCTTTGTGAAAATAATTTACCTAAATATTTTTGGGCGAAAGCCACAAATACCGCTTGCTACATTATAAATCGAGTAATGATTAGGCCAATTTTAAAGGAAACACCTTATGGGATTTTAAAATCTAAAAAGCCTGACATTAGCTATTTTCACCCTTTTGGTTGCAAATGTTTTGTTTTAAACAATGGAAAAGATAATTTAGGTAAATTTGATGCAAAAAGTGATGAAGCTATTTTTCTAGGTTATTCTTTAAACTCTAAAGCCTATCGGGTTTTTAACAAGAGAACCTTAGTTGTAGAAGAGTCAATACATGTGGTTTTCGATGATAACCTCCTTCCGAGGAAGGATTCTTGTGATGATGATGATGTAGAAATCATTGAAGCCAATGATGGTGGCCAATCATCAAAGGTGAATGAGGTTCTAACCAAAGAGGAAGAAGTACAAGAACCACCTCTAGAAGCTTTGCAAGGCATGGCTCTTGAGGAAAAGGGAGTGGGCTACTCAAGGGAGTACAACTATGCCAAAGGTGGTGAAATCTTGGGTGATCCATCCAAGGGGGTAACCACTCGATCCTCTCTCGAACTCTTTAATAATGTTGCATTCATTTCATGCACTGAGCCTAAGAATATCAAAGAAGCATTAAATGATGATTTTTGGATATTGACCATGCAAGAAAAATTAAATCAATTTGAGAGAAGTAAAGTATGAACATTAGTTGATAGGCCTAGAAATAAATCTACTATATGGACAAAATGGGTCTTTAGAAACAAACTAGATAAGAGTGGTAACATAGTGAGGAACAAGGCTAGGCTTGTTGCTCAAGGTTACACTCAAGAAGAGGGAATTGATTTTGATGAAACCTATGCACCCGTAGCTAGAATGGAAGCAATTATGATACTACTTGCATTTGCATGTTACAATGATTTCAAGCTTTTTCAAATGGATGTCAAAAGTGCATTTTTAAATGGTTTTATAAATTAAGAAGTGTATGTAGAACAACCACCGGGTTTTGAAGATCCAAAATTTCCAAACCATGTTTTTAAATTAACAAAAGCTTTATATGGTTTAAAACAAGCTCCAAGAGCTTGGTATAAAAGGCTTTCAATTGTTCTTATTAAAAAGGGCTTTGAAAAAGGAAAGGTGGACACAACACTATTTATTAAAAGCAATGGCAAAGATATATTAGTAGTGCAAATATATATTGTTGATATTATTTTTGGATCTACTAATGAACTTTTTTGTCAAGAATTTTCTAAGTTAATGCAAGCTGAATTTGAAATGAGCATGATGGGGAGCTCTCATTCTTCTTGGGACTCCAAATGAAACAAATGGAGGATGGCATATTCATCAATCAAGCTAAGTACATAAAGGAAATGTTTTATCGATTCCAAGCTAAGTACATAAAGGATGACATTTTTTAAGTTTGGCTTGGAGCATGTAAAGCCTCAAGTTACACCAATGAGCTCATCCATAAAGCTTGACAAAGATGAAGGAGGTAAGTGTGTCGATTCCAAGCTTTATTGTTCTATGATTGGATCAATTGCTTTACCTTACCGCAAGTAGACCAAATATCATGTTTAGTGTTTGCTTGTGTGCTAGGTTTCAAGCTAGTCCAAGAGAATCGCACCTTATAGACGTTAAGAGAATTTTTAAGTACCTTAGAGATACCCTTTTTTTAGGCCTTTGGTACCCTAAAGATTCCACCTTTAACCTTCATGCTTATTAGGTTGCGGATTATGGGGGTTGTAAGATTGATAGAAAGAGTACCTCTGGAACATGTCAATTCCTAGGTAGTATGTGCATATCTTGGTTCTCTAAGAAACAAAATAGTATAGCCTTATCTACCACCGAAGCGGAATACATATCGACCGGAAGTTGTTGTGCGCAAGTCCTTTAGATGAAGCAAAAACTTTTAGATTATGGAATTGAGGTAGGTACCATACCCCTTAAGTGTGACAACACTAGTGCCATACGTCTCTCTAAAAATCCCATCCAACACTCTAGAACAAAACACATAGAGATAAGACACCATTTCATTAGAGATCATGTCTTAAAGAATGATGTTGTTCTAGAATATGTAGACACCTTGAACCAAATAGCGAACATCTTTACCAAACCTCTAGACAAAGAGCGTTTTTTGGACCCTTAGAAGAGAGTTAGGTTTAACCAGCCTTTCTTGACATTTTAAGGGCATTTTTATGCAAAATTGCTTGAATCCATTTTGACTTGCATGCTTATGTGTTTTTTTTATGTTAATTATTTCTATGCTTATAGTTAGGGGGAGTATGCACATGTTTTTGCCTATAGAACTTGCTCATATATCATGTTCATGCATTTCGAGTTGATTGAAAATCAACTTTTCTGCCATTTTGTGCCAAATCTGCACATTCTGGCACATGTGTATCGAAACGGGTTACCCTGTTTCGATACAGACTACCTTACTGAAGGGCTTTTGCCCTTAAGGGTTTCAAAACGGTAGGAACTATTTTGAAACGGGCTCTTGAAAGGGACGTCTCTAGAATCATTGGGCTCGAAACGAGTAAGTGGTGTTTCGATACGGCCCCGAGCTTCGAAACGGTCTTCTTTTGGTTTTGAAACGTGTGTTTCGAAATGCTCGTAACCGTTTCGATACGGTTATTCGCTGTAAAGGCTATTTAATGCCTTTCCATCTTTAAAAAGGTTTCTTACTAAACTCAAAGTCCTCTCAAACCCTAACCTAAATTGTCCTATAAATACCCACTAAACCTAAACGTTTTTACACAAAAATTTGAGGGTTTTTGCTCTAAACAACAATCCTAAGCAAGCTTCAACAACTTTGTGCATTATCATCCATCCATTCTTCCTAAATCCCAAATTCAAGGTATTTTCCTATTTTTTTTTTCTTTTCAATTTTCGTTTGATTTCTATAGATTAAAATTATTGTTTTTGCATATATTACTTGTATATACTATGGGCTTTGAATTTTTTGCAAAAATTTTCTAAAAATCCAAAAAAAATTACTAATATATATTACTTTAACCGTATTTTTTAAAAAATTGTTTTTCAGTGATTCTCTTGTCAAAACTTGTTTTTGAACCTTTTTGTATATTCTTTAAACCTATATTGTATATTATCAAACCTTGATTATGGGATTACTATTGGATTGAATGTGGATTTCTTATGCATACATATTTATTTTTGCTTGCTTAATATTTTTAGGATGGCTTCCTCCAAGAAGAGAGCTAGAGTTTTGGAAGAGGGTCAAGGGTCTGAACCGTCTGAGAAAAACCTCCCTAGACCAAATCTTGCCTATCTTTTCAAAAAAAGTTTCCTAACCCCCACCGCTCAACAAGCTTTTTAATGCTACCAAACCATCAAAATTTGACCTGAGCGTGTAGTTGACGTAGATTTCCTTGATTCCGACCGATTTCACTTTAGATACTATGACTTTTTAACCCGTTAGAATTTTATGACCTTTTTAGGCATTCCCGGAATTATATACCGAAAGCTCGTTTTGTTGTTCTATTCCAATGCCAAATGTATCCTTAATTCCGACCGTTCCCAAATTGTCGCCCTTGAGTCTTACCTTTTGTGGAAGAAGATTCGTATTGATTCGTCTACCCTAGTCAATCTCCTTGGTCTCAAAGATGAGGGAATTGAAGATGAGAGCTCACTTGATCCTCATACCGGCCATGTTACTACCTTGGATTTTCATGATCGATTTCTTCATCTTATGATCTCATGGTGGTTTCGTCCATCCGGTGGGAAGTTTTCGCGCATTCGAGAAGTCGATGACTTTTGGCTCAAATGCTTTCGACAAGAACAACAACTAAACCTTGTGAAGATTATGTTTGCGGAGATTGTACACTTAGTCAAGAATCGCAACAACGTCTCCTCTTTCACTTATGGTACGATCCTCAGTCATATCTTTGTTCTTAGTGGAATTGATTGCACTTTTGATATTGAGGAGCCTCTCAAGGAGAAGCTAAATGAGACTACACTCATGAAATGTGGTTTCCATTTCAATGGTGATGATTGGGTTCGTGTGCCTCGAGGTGAACATGCTCAAGCTCAAGCTCCTTCTCAAGCCCAAGTTGCTTCACAAGCTCCTAACAATGATGCAATGATGGCTTTCCTCACCGAACAATTCACCAGCTTACGTACTCACATGGAAAATTGTTTCAAAGCCTTGAAGGACCACTTTGATGGTATGGAAAATTGCATTGCCGCTATTGAGAATCAACAATCTTCTTCGGATCTCTCCTTCACCGCCTTCTATAGTGAATGGCAACACTTTAAAAGGAGTCAAGAGAAAGATGAAGATGACATGGATGACGATGAAGACGATGATGAGCCCTAGTCTAGCTTGCATTCATCTCATATCATCTAGGACTTTATTTTTATGCACCTTTTTATATTTTTAGACCTATGCTTTAGTTTATTATTTTGGATTATGATGTTTAGGATTTAAGTTTGGATTGATGTTATTTTGCTTTTGAAACTTATGCTTTATTAATTATGATTTATGTTATTTGGTTTTAATTTTGCCTATCTCTTTATTTCTCATTGAATTATGCTTGTTATGGTTTTGATCTAACAAAAAGGGGAGAAAAGTTTTTAAGCAAATTTTTAAAGTTTTCAAAACCTAGCTTAAACTAAGGGGGAGCTCACTTAAAAAATTTACTTTAGTTTTGTTATATCAAAAATGGGGAGATTGCAAAACCCTTAATTTGAATTAACTTGATTTTGATATAGCAAATACTTTAAAGACTATTTTGCAAAGTAAATAAATTTTTAAGTTCTCAAAAATCTCAAAAAATTGACAAGTAAAAACTTAACCCAAAATGTTTTAAGGTTTAAAAATAACCCCCATAAATTTTCTAAGTGTTTTCAAGTTAAATATGTAGATTTTACCCAGGCGTTTTGATACGGCTTAGGCTTATTTCAAAACGTTTTGCTACTAGAATTTTTCATATCGAATATGTCTCAAAACGACCTCAACCCGTTTCGATACGACCTTCATCTAGGCAAGTCAAACTTTAACTTTGTTTCGAAACGACAGTTAACCATTTCGATACAGAGGTTAAAATTTTTCAAATTGGGCATTTAATGTTTTCGACCGTTGCTTGTCAGAACCAAATTTTTAAAGGTAAAATACTCGTTTCGATATGGCCTAGCTTGGTCTCGAAACATTTTGCTACTCGAATTTTATGAGCTCAACTGTTTCGATACAAGTCTCGAAACGGCCCCCTATTGTTTCGAAATGCTTTCGAACGTTTTGATATGCCTCTTTAATGCATATAACGGCTCTTTCTATTTTAGTCGTGTTTCGAAACACGTAGGTACCGTTTCGATACGGGTAGTTGCAGAACTACATTTATGGTGGGAAGATGAAGTCTCAACGGCTATATTTATGTTGTCAACCACCTAAACGGCTAGAAATCAATGAGAATGTATAAAAGGAAGAATTTTAAGCACCAGCAACAACTATTGAACCAAAAAGCAATATCCAAGCAAATCAATCCAAACCCTTGTGCTAAATAGTCATATCTTGTACCCAATTTTTCTATTCTTCATTGCATATCTTTATTTCATAAATTGGGTGTGTGATTGAGTGTAAATTGGGCAAATTTATATATTGAGAGATACTTTTATTGCCTTGTATTCCTTTGTTCTTGTGAGGGTCTCAAGATCAATCTTTGGGGTAGAAAGATTGATCTTTGTAAAAGTTTTCCTCCTAAGCCTAGAAAAGGGGAAGATTTCAATAGTGAAATTGGTTGAAAATCCTTAGTGGTGACTAAGGTAGTGGATGTAGAGCTTGTTCTAAGCTTGAACCACTCTAAATCCTCTTGTCCTTCAATTTTTCATTTTTCCAATTTCATCCAAAACTTTTAAATTTTAATTCACCCCTCTTGGCAATTTCCATTTGATCGATCCACTCAACAAAATGAGATCACTTCTTATGGGTTCGTTGAGAATGATTCTGATATAGTTCATGGCCTATTATAAGTAGAAGGCGCTCTGGTGGGATCCTCACGAACATAAAAAGATTGCGGCCAGTTTGATAATGATCGAGTGACATTTCTTCTTCAGTTCGAGCCGGAGAATCCCTTATATATGATGCAAAATGGACTTTGTTCTATCGTTGATCAAAGAAATCTCTATAAAAAATACGAATAAGAATTTGAAGAAGGGGAAGAAGAATGAGTACTCGACCCGCAACAGATAGAGGAGTATATATATATGTATACACACTTGTATGTTTAAGTGTTGTTAACTTGTTATCATGGTTAAATACTTTAATTCTCCTTCTCCTTGAGAACTAGTATAATTTAAAAAATGTACTATGGTTACTTGCGGGTTTCAAAAATAAATATTATCTTTTCTCAAACAGAATTTCACATGTTATTTTCCAAAACTTCAAAAAAAAAATAAAAACAATTTGTGGAAAGTAACAAGTTGAGCTCGAGCCGAGCTCAAATTGTCCAATTCTAGGCTCGGCTCGTTATCACTCTAACATGAGAGGCGTCCACCCATGGCCCAATTTTTTTATATATGGTATTAGGGTCTAAATTTTTAATGTTTATTATTAGGGATCTATTCTTAAAATTTAATTCTTGCAATATTTATTATAAGGGTCCATTTTTTTACAATACTTATTATTAGAGAACCAATTTTTTTTAACACTTATTATTAGTGGTCTAGTTTTTTTTCATTATTTTTTTTATTAATGGTCAATTTTTTTTCTCAAGTTCAATTTTTTCAATTCTTGTTATTAGGGTCTTGATTTTTTTCAATACTTGTTATCATAGCCCTATTTTTTCAATATTTGTTATTAGGGCTCTACTATTAAAATTTATTTTCTGAATATTTGTTATTAGGGGTCCAATTTTTTCCCAATACTTATTAATAAAGGCCTATTTTTTTTCTAACATTTGTTTTTTTTACATACTTTTAATTTTTTTTTCAATACTTGTTATTAGAGACTCAATTGTTTTCTAATACTTATTATTAGGGACATAGTCTTAAAATTTAATATTAGGGGTCCGGTTTTTTCACAATATTTGTTATTAGAGATAGACATGGCAAACTTGACCCGAGAACCGAATCGAGATCCAAAATTGACCCGAATACGATGACCCAAAAACTGAAATAAACTGAACCATACTGAAACTGAACCGAACTTCAATTGAACCGAAAATGGACCTGAACCGATTTTCAACCGAACTGAATGGAATCGAACCAAAAGCAACCCAAAATAAAGAAAATATATTAAAATAAATAAATAAAGATGAGATGTGAAATGTCACATAACTCGCCCAAAAGTCAAATATACATGCTATATAAAGTCATATATAGGGTGGAAAAACCTAACTCGGCCAGAAAATCAGACTAAAACCGACTGAGTTCCTATTAACCCGATATTGACCCAACCCGAAATCAATCGAACCGAAAATATATGACCTGAAATCAACCGAATCGAAAATCAATCGAACTAACGTCATGACGCGATACCCGAACCGAAATCACCATAGAACTGAACCAGACCAAAACCAACATGAACCGAACTAAACCGAATGTAGTCAGACCTGAAATAACCCGAACCAAAATAACCTAAACCGAAACTGAATCGAATGACCTGTTTGCCACCTCTATTTAGAGGTATACTCCTAAAATTTAATTTTTTAAATATTTGTTATTAAGGGTCCAATTATTTTCTAATATTTGTTATTAGAGCCTAATTTTTCTAATATTTATTATTAGGGACATACTCTTAAAATTTATTTATTTTAAAACTTGTTATTAAAGAACATTTTTTTTGCTAATACTTATTAATAGGTGCTTACTTTTTAAAATTTAATTTTTTCGATACTTATTAATGAAGAACTACTTTTTAAATTCGAAGTTTACCGTGGACGATGGTTGGGGAGTCTTAAAATTTACTATCAAATTCACTTCACTCTCTTAAACGCGAATTTAGTTTTCGTTTAACTAAAAAACATTTGAAACTCCACGAATTTAACATCAAAAAGCTTTAGTTTTGTGTTGGATGAAACCCAAACATACATATGTTGCTCTTCATCCCAAAAAGAACCTTTGTACTCTTGGGATCTTCAAGGAAAGCTTCGATCACACAAGATCCACTAAAACCAAAAATGAGTTTTTTTTAAAGCCAAACAAAATTAATGCCCAAATTATGTTTTTTTTTTCAATAAGTACTTAAAGTATTTTTTAACTGAAATATGTGTTTAAAGTTTCGTTTTTAACTGAAATAGGTGCTTGAAGTATTTTTTGACTGAAATAGTCAACTGAAGCACCTATTTTGGCACTTATTTTGTAATTAAGCAACTCCAAACCCTATTTTTCTTTTTTATCGGTTTGAATTTGCTTAATCATTTTCAAATGAATTTATGAAATTCTAACACTAGCTTGATTGGGTCTATTTCCAGTAGATGAATAAAGTTTTCTAATTTGTTTCATACTTTACTGTTGTGAGTAATCTTTCTGGATTTTTCTTCAAGGAAAAGCCTTGTTCTTTAGAAATAATATTTTGTTTTTTGCTACAAGAGAAAGCTTTGGATTAAAATATGGACTGAATTCTCCAGGATTTGGAAGCAGGAAATCTTGTTTCCAATACGGTGATCGGTGAACTTAATTTAATGAAAAAATATAAAAAATAATACTAATAATAATTAGTTAACATCTATTTGGTAACTAAAAAAATAATAAAAAAAATTCATGTGTTTGAGAGATAACAGTGGAGTTATTAATAAAAATTAATCTTCAAAGTTGACAACTTTAGTAATTAAAATATGAGTAAAAAGAGCTGAGTCGTAACATATATATAAAGCATGGTCACAACATATATAACAAAAAAAAGAGTACGAATCTTAATCTTATTGAATTTTACTTGTTAAATGTGATTACATAAAAGAACGAGGGACTAAACCACGATTCAAACCAACATCTCACTATAGCAAATTGTATAACGAATTTCTCAAGAATAATGTCAACTGACAGACATAAAACCGGGTATGGTGAATCCTGTAATTTTTTAAGGCTAATGAAAACTTGATGAATCCTTTGCTTTAATCTAAACAGCACAATGTTAAAAAACGTTGTTTCACTTGTATTTACCCAGGAAACCTTCCTGTTCCGTCACCACCTTCATTGGGGGATAGACTACGAGCCCAGCAGTTGTCGACGAGACGAGACGACCCTGAGAGATAAATGTTCAGTACTTCCTCCTAAGTAACTGAGGTTATGATGGGAGCATACGAAATTATACTAGGCAATGGCATTATTAGGAAGGCTTACTAGGTTCACCTTTATGGACATGATGCGATCTTTAAAGCTCTCCTGCTTTTATCATCTTAATCCTCCTCCATCTCCTCGAGGATGACGTACTTGGCCGCATGTGCCATTGCATTTTCATCTTCTTCCACCCTGCCCTTCTGCAGCTTTAGGTATCTTTAAAAGAGGATGACAAAAACAACATTGGTCAGCTTAGCCACACTAGAAACCAGAGAGCAGAACAATAGATCAATAAATAAGCTCGGGAATGACTTTTGTCAAGTCTAAAAATAGATGAAAAAGTAGATTGGGAAAATATGTCCATGTGAAATGGTATTGACAAACTGGAAATAGAATAAAAAGACTACATCAAATAGTAGTAAATAGTCCTCGGTTGAACTCGGCTGTGTAGAGGAAAAAACTTGACATGACACATCAAGTGGTTGTAAATCCAAACATGTGCCTCTTCTTCTCAGAAATATTAGTTTGATGTTGTGATTCATTGAATTAAGAGAACACTATGGGCTACAGGAGTAATCACTCGGCCATCCACACTACTAAATGTGGGAATAACGCACATTTTCCCAGGGATTATTGAGGGAAACTGGAAATAGATGCATTTGATCATTCGGATCTGGTTGTGGTCGAGTATAAATTCGAAGCATTGACAATAAGGTAAGAGAATTGGTATTCAAATCATGTTAATGTCAATTTGCCGAGAATACAAGTTAAAAGAAGATGAAAGGATTGGATATTTTAACTTAGAGGAACAACTAATAAAAGACAACAAATTCTGGAATTGGTTAAAAGAATAAACAAAGCCTAAACACTAAAACCAAAGATACAAATTCTTCCTACAAATGACATATAAATTCCTAAACTCTGGGCAAAGCTCAATGCCTAGGGGTGGGAGTTCAAACGTGCAAAGCCATCTAAATCTATGCCTTCACTTTATAAAGAAATGACTCCCTTCCGACTAAAACCTCCAGAACTTTGATTTCAGATATGAACAAAGGCTGAATTTCAATAACTAATAAAATAATAGGATAATAAAACAATGGATTAGAAACATATAAATTTTCTTTTAATCAACAACACCAGACAGCTTAGGCTTTTGTAAAACTATAAATAAATGTTAAAAATTCAGAAAATTTCAAGGAAAATCACTAACTACAAATTTTTGGAGAGAAAGGGGTTGCCTAAAGCTAAAAGAATGACAAATTCAGAAAGTAGATTTAATGACCACTTACTTGTACCAGTTGAATAAACTGACTCCAACCATGATTGTGAAGAGTCCGGCTCCTTTTAACCAGGTAAACTCATCATGTAAGTAAAATACTGCAACCTGAACAAGTATTAGAAAAGAATTAGTAAACAACTACAAATATATGGTAGGGAAATAAACTACAAAGGTAATCACTAATCAGTGTGAACAGGAAAATCAACAAGAAAATGACAATATGCATGTGAAGGCTGACGCCATATGACTCTAGAAGATCCTCCTCTATGAACTGCCTCCAACTCTCAGAGTCAATCTCTTATATGAAAAAGTTACTCCGTGTAAAAAAATTATTCCTTCAATCATTTTTGACACATGAATATGGAGTCACTAAATAAAGACGTAAGTTTTCACGAAGGTCAACTAATAACACGTGACATGTAAGAGAAGATGACTGAAAATTTTAATGGAATGATATCTAATGACATGGAGTGATAATTTCAACCTATTCTTTCTTGGAGTTGTTCATAAAATTAAGGTGAAAAAGCTAACCTCGTCAAAACAAATTGCTTGAAATCAAACTAGTCTAACTTGAATAGGCTATAAGGTCTACCAAAAGCTTATGCAGTTTAGACTCCATACACTCAAAACTCTTCCATATCCAAAGTTTGGAAAAATCTGAGCTGTAGGTGCCAAGATTCTCGTCAGGCTCAATTTGACTAATATTACCAAGCACAAGAGCTATTGATTGAACTCAGCTAGGGCTAAGCCATTGTTGAACAATGTGAACCGTGCAGTTCATTTTTGCAATTTTGGCATACCTTCTAAAGTTACTGTCGGGAAATATACTCATAAATTAGAGATATTTTGTGTAAATAGATAGGATTCTGTAGATTCCTGTTAGTAGGTGCAATCCTAGAATTAGTTCCTTTCCTAACTTAAGAGTTTCCTAAGTGAAGAATACTAGTTGTATATAAGTTTGTAACTGATCTTATAGAAATATACAAGAGTTTACACAGAATTACTCTACTTTTGACATGGTATCAGAGCCTTGTTAGCTCCTTTCTGAATACTATCAATCTCGGTTTAACCACCTCTTCTTCCTTAAAATTCTTACTTGAGTGTTCAGTGAGTATTCACTGTTAACCCAACAAAGAGTATGGTTAAGATAGGCTATGAAAGCAGTCCTGAAACTGTGCAAGGAATCACAGTGAGTGAAAGGAGCCATTCTAGTCAGATAGGAGACTTGCAAAGTATACAAGCTGCTTATAGGTTGAATGGAAAAAACTACCTTAAATGGTCTCAGCTGGTTCGTACTTTTTTAAAGGGAAGAGGCAAGTTAAGTCATCTCCTTGGAACCGGACCTAAGGAGGAAGACCCTCGGTTTGCAGCTTGGGATGAACAGGACTCACTAGTAATGTCCTGGTTATGGAATTCCATGCTGCCAGAAATCAGTGATACATGTATGTTTCTCAATACAGCCCAAGAGATATGGGAGCTGTGAAACAAACCTACTCAAAGGTTAAAGATGCTGCCCAGATCTATGAAATTAAGACCAAAATTTCAGCCACCAAGCAGGGAGGCAGGTCAATCACAGAATACTCCAATTTGCTGCAAAATCTGTGGCAAGAAATGGATCACTATCAGTGTATTCAAATGAAGTGTAGTGAAGAAGCAGCAGTCCTAAAAAGGTTTGTTGAAAAAGAAAGGATTTATGATTTTCTTGTTGGACTAAATATTGAGTTTGATGCAATAAGAGTCTAGATTCTTGGTAAAGAGGATCTACCCTCACTAAATGAAGCAATTGCAATCATTCGTGCCGAGGAAGGAAGAAGAGGAGTCATGATCAAGAGCAATCAAGTGGAGAGTTCAGCTCTAGCCACCAGAGCTACAACTGAGAGAAAACCAAATCTGGAACAGCAGGTCTTTAAAGAGAAATCATAAGGAACAAAAACAATGAACAGAGATTCTCTATGGTGTACCTATTGCAAGAAACCTCACCACACAAAAGAGAAGTGCTGGAAACTTCATGGGAAGCCACAAACAGCAAGCAAAATATTTTTAGAGAAAGAGGGATCATCAAGAGGACAAGGAAGAGCATATACCACCTAGCAGATGGTTGAGAATCCACAAGAACAGTCTCTTGAGTTCAACAGGGAAGAAATAGAGAAACTGAAAAGCTTGCTTGGGTCCCTAGAAAAACCCTCCTCTACAGGTACATGTAGTCTGGTTTTCTCAGGTATATCCTCTTCTCAAAATTCTAAAGTCTCGGATTTCCCTACCCAAAGCTCCTGGGTAATTGACTCAGGAGCTATAGATCATATGACCAATTCTTCTCTCAGATTTGTCAATTATACACCCTGTCCTAATAATAAAAAAATAACAGTAGCATATGGAAGTAGGATAACTGTGGCTGGTCAAGGGGATATTGTCATAAGTAACACCCTTACACTAAAAAATGTCCTCCATGTGCCTAAACTATTCATTAATCTGTTGTCTATCCAAAAAATCATCAAGGACACTAACTGTTGTGTTCTCTTTTATCCTACTCAATGTGTTTTTCAAGAACAAGGGACGAGGAGGATGATTGGGCATGCTAAAGAAGTAAATGGCCTATATTACCTCGAAGATCCCGATGGACAAGTTAGTGCACTGAATTCTTCACCTTTTTCTCTTGTATCAGATTCTAAAACCAATAAAGAACAAATATGGCTTCATCACCTTCGCCTCAGTCACCCTTCATTTAAAGTTTTAAAGCTTATGTTCCCTTCCTTGTTCAAAATTCTAGATAATGATGAATTTCATTGCGACATATGTGAGCTTGCAAAACACAAACACACATCTTTTCCCATAAATAATAAAAAGGCATCTACTCCTTTTGCTCTCATTCACAGTGATGTTTGGGGACCATCCACTGTTCCAAATATAACTGGGGCTCGTTGGTTTGTTTCGTTTATAGATGATTGTACCCGAGTGTCGTGGATATTTCTCCTAAAACAAAAATCTGATGTCAGTTCTACCTTTAAAAATTTTCACACCGTGGTTAAAACTCAGTTTGGGGTTGATATAAAAAGGTTTAGGTCAGACAATGCTAAAGACTACTTTAATCAAGTCTTATCATCCTATTTCCAAGAGAAAGGCATCATACATGAATCATCTTGTGCAAATACCCCTCAACAGAATGGTGTAGTAGAGAGGAAGAATGGCCATGTTCTTCAAATAACAAGAGCTCTTTTATTTCAAAAAATGTTCCTAAACAGTATTGGGGGAAGCTGTGTTAAATGCTACCCATTTGATAAACAGATTACCCACTCGAACTCTTTAATCTCAAAGTCCTATTCAAATACTAAGCAGTTTCTACCCTAGTTTTAGTCCCTCTCTTCAAAATATTTGGTTGTGTTGCCTTTGTTCACATCCACTCTCAAAATAGGGGTAAGCTTGATCCAAGGGCATTAAAATGAATCTTTGTGGGTTACTCATCTACCCATAAGGGGTATAAATGTTATCATCCTCCTACAAGGAAACATTTTATTTCTGCTGATGTCACCTTTGTTGAAGATGAAAACTATTTACTTGCCCTTATCTTCAGGGGGAGATTTTATTTAGGGAAGATAAGGACAGAGATTATTTCCTTCTTCAGCCTCTCATTCATTTGCCTGAAAAAAATAGTCAACAGAACCAACAATCTGCCCAGCCCATCCAAACTGATCAACATTCTGCCCAGCCTA
Source organism: Hibiscus tridactylites (assembly GCA_958450335.1). Taxonomy (NCBI): domain Eukaryota; kingdom Viridiplantae; phylum Streptophyta; class Magnoliopsida; order Malvales; family Malvaceae; genus Hibiscus; species Hibiscus tridactylites. The sequence continues at coordinate 81,266,833 of OY288269.1, read as the reverse complement.
TCCAAACTGATCAGCAATCTGCCCAGCCTATCCAAACTGATCAGCAATCTGTCCAATATGTTTCTGAACAGCAACAAACTGTTCCTGACCAACAACAAGATTTTGTTACTGACCAACAACCAGATTTTGCACAGCCAGCCACCTTGCAACCTGAACCAACCACACCTCAGACAAGAATTCAGAACATTGCTCGTCCTCTGCAGGTCTTCTCGAGAAAAAGGGCACCAGTGCAGGCTCAATCATCCCCCTCTCCTCTCACACAAACTGAGATAATTACTGAACCAATCCTTGATCCAAATATTACTGAAAATTCTGATTTTGGTTCTGATCACAAGGATTTTGAATTTCCTATTGCAATTAGAAAAGGAAAAAGAACTTGTACCACCAAAAAAACCCTCTTTATCTATTTATGTCCTACAAGAACTTATCTCCCAACCACAAAGCCTTCCTTACTAGCCTAAATACCATTTCCATTCCTAAAACCGTGTCCGAGGCTTTAGAGAAAGAGAATTGGAAGAATGCTATGCAAGTTGAAATGGAGGCATTTGAGAAGAACAAAACGTGGGACTTGGTAAAGCTGCCAGAAGGAAAGAAAACAATGGGATGTAGATGGGTATTTACAGTGAAGTATAAGTCAGATGGCTCTTTAGAAAGATACAAAGCAAGGTTGGTGGCTAAGGGGTACTCTCAAACCTATGGGATAGATTACCTTGATACTTTTGATCCTGTTGCAAAGATGAATACTGTGAGAATTTTATTGTCATTAGCTGCCAGTCAAGACTGGAAATTACAACAGTACGACATCAAGAATGCCTTTTTGCATGGGGATCTTGTAGAGGAAGTTTACATGGACATTCCACCGGGATTTAGTCCAAATTGTGGACAAACAGTTTGCAAATTGAAAAAGGCCCTGTATGGACTAAAACAATCCCCAAGTGCCTGGTTTGGAAGGTTTACCAAAGTAATGTTGAAACTGGGTTACAGACAAAGTCAGGGTGATCATACTTTATTTGTGAAGCATTCTTCTTCAGGGGGAGTTGCTGCTTTATTAGTCTATGTAGATGATATCATAGTCACAGGGGATGATTCGAAAGAATTTGATAACTTAAAGAAGTGTTTGATCAAGGAGTTTGAAGTCAAAAATCTTGGAAGATTAAAATACTTCCTTGGTATTGAAGTAGCATATTCACAACAAGGAATCTTCATATCTCAACAGAAATATACCCTAGACTTGCTGAAAGAAACTGGCAAACTAGGGTGCAGACCAGCAGAAATACCAATAGAAGTTAATCACAAACTTGGAGATGTAACAGAGGATGCAGCAGTGGACAGAGGCTCCTATCAAAGACTTGTGGGAAGACTGATTTACTTATCACACACCAGACCAGACATTGCCTACACAGTCGGGGTTGTGAGCCAATTCATGCACAATCCTAAAGAATCACACCTAAGGGCAGTGACTCAAATTCTGCAGTATTTAAAGGGCACACCAGGCAGAGGAATTTTATTTAAAAAGGAAGGAAATTTAACATTGGAAGCCTATACAGATGCAGACTATGCAGGGTCCTTGGTTGATAGAAGATCATCATCAGGATACTGCACCTTTCTAGGAGGAAATTTAGTGACCTGGAGAAGCAAAAAAACATAATGTTGTAGCTAGGTCCAGTGCAGAAGCCGAGTTTAGAGCCATGGCACTTGGGATTTGTGAATTATTGTGGCTAAATATTATTTTGGAGGATTTAAAAGTTAAATGGGAAGGTCCGATGAAGTTGTACTGTGATAATAAATCAGCAATCAATATTGCTCATAATACAGTTCAACATGACAGAACAAATCATGTTGAAGTGGATAGGCATTTCATAAAAGAAAAACTCGACAGTGGACTAATTTGTACTCCCTATGTATCCACTGAAGATCAAGTTGCAGATATGCTTACCAAGGGGCTATCTAGGAAGTATTTTCAGAAGTTAACAAGCAAGCTGAAGATGGAGGACATCCATTCCCCAGCTTGAGGGGGAGTGTCAGGAAATATACTCATAAATTAGAGATATTTTGTGTAAATAGATAGGATTTTGTAGATTCCTATTAGTAGGCGCAATCCCTAACTTTAAGGGATTTTATCTTTCCTAGAATTAGTACCTTTCCTAACTTAAGAGTTTCCTAAGTTAAGAATACTAGCTGTATATAAGTTTGTAACTGATCTTATAGAAATATACAAGAGTTTACACAGAATTACTCTACTTTTGACAGTTACATACCGATATGCATAATACAACAAATAACAAATACATAAAGAAAAATCTCAAATGATATGTGGCTGTTTTTTCCAAGAGACCTATCTGCAGCATGCACAAATAGATAATAATTGTTTGAACAAGTAGTGGCTCCTAATTGTATCTTAAATTGATGACTACCATGGATTACTTTGAGAACCAGAATAAAAAGGAAAATGAGACTACTGATGAGATAACACTTTTTTTTTCAAAGACTCAAACATCCAATTTGAAGATAAGAATAGCAGTTTTATTCTAGTTTGGACCATACACGGTCACAAAAAAAGAAAGTCAGAATGTCATGTGATCCTTTATAGTAGAAAGTCAAGATTTTGCAAAACCATTAAAAACTAATATACATGTGTCTGTGCGTAATGAAAACTATATACCAATATGGTGACAGCCTCCTTCACAACCCCAGCTATTGTCACTGTAACTGCACTTGTTATAGAAACAAGGATGTACTCTGTTAAAACCTGCAATAAAAAGAAATCTTAGCTTCTTCAAACCATTATGACTTCTATTTTAGCCACAAGAAGACAAACATTTATATTCAATAAGTTACCTATTTATTAAATTATTGTTTTTATTATAAAAATAATATTCTAATATAAATGTAATGATATTTATGGGTTAATCATCCATGTAGAAAGCATGTGTGGCGTAGATTAGTATATTTAAAAAAGAAAATTAAAGGGAAAAAATGGCTAATTCAGCATAAGTTCCTACCATAAAGAATGCCAGTGTTCCACCAAAAAGCATCAGAAAGCAGCTTCGAGCAATATGCCATGAACTATTAAAATAATTGTTCTTTCTGAATTCATCCCACGGGTCCAACAGGAGAGAAAGGAGAGCTGTCGTAACAGCCATTACTGGAGTCACGTAGCTCATGAAGGTAAGTGGATTTCTCAAACCTAGATTCAATTAAATAGTTAGAGAGATGCTGTAGAAAAATCAGAAGAATTAAGAAGAAAAAACCAGCTCATTTGGAGAAATTAGGTAATTTTTAGTGACACCACTTGCAATTTATATATAAATTAAAACCCTCCATTTAATAGATTAGAAAAGGAAAATCTAGAATATAGTTATCAAAATGAGAACTAGAACTTCAAGATTCCCAACTCAGCATCCATACTGAATACTATCCCCCTTCTAAATTATATCTGCTTATCAGCAGAAAATAAGATAATAACCTATATACCAAAAGGAAGAAAGAGAGTGTTATTACTAAATCACAGAACTATTAAGCAGCCATATAATGCAACTATATCTCACATACATGACTTATAAGCAGAAAATAAGATAATAACCTAAGATATTATGTAGTATGCCCAGAGAACTAAATTTTGCAGTAGACAAATTCCTCTCTATGGTACTGCTGATAAAAGATTTCTCATGTTTAAGCAAACCGAAAGGAACATTACTCCTTAGACAAAGGAAAATACAGTACAAACTCAGTCATCACTCCAGAAAAATCAAATAGAGTACAATCCTTTTAGCAATAATATTGAGAACGTTTTCAAAATCAAGAATGGATGATGATAATATCATGCACATGTACTGATCAGTGAACATACAAAAAGAGTATTTAAATAACATGGTGATAAACAAATTAACAAGGGGTGGGGGTGATGAACTTAAAAAGAAATGAACAATAAGAGAGTGTGTGTGTGTGAGAGAGAGACTACCAACCATAGGATTCTTTCTTTAGATAGTAGCCATTCCAGACATCATTATCATTGAAAAGTCAATTTGAAGACAACAAAAAATAAATCAATGTTATTAGTAACAGAAGAGAAAAATAATTTGAAAATTGGATCAAGCAATTGAACTCTAATGTATCATGTAGAAATGAAATGGATCAAAGCCATACCTGCAAAAGTATTTGAGTCATGCACCAGCGAAATCCAGACATAACAGCAGCAAGCATGACAAAAACAAAACCCCAAAACTGAAAATCTGCTTCCTTTGAAACTGGAATAAAAAAGATCAAGTTTGACAGGTTTCATAAATATTAGACACTGTAAAGGCGAGAGAGAGGCAACAGCATCAACAAAAACTGTCACAACCTGCTCAAATATTTGATAAACTCAATAAAGAAAATTAGATAGTCTGTCCGAATGATTTGGGAGATTAAGGACCAATTTAGCCTTGGAAAGAGATTGCAACAGTGTAGTTAAAAGAGCAATTGTTAAAATTGATAATTCTTAAAAGAATGACAGAAAAGGGATAAGATAAAAAATGGTCATTACAGATATAATGACAAAGAGATATTAATAAATTATACATGCATATAGTATTTTATTGGACATTCGAAATTATCATAAATAATAATTATATTAAGTAAATAATTTTCTCAAAATATATTTATTAAATTATATACGTGTAATAATATGGATAATTATTTGATACACTGGCCGTGGAAACTTTTGGTTTCCACAAGCGCCTTAGTTCTAGGATGTAGGGTTTAGGGGTTTAGATTTTAGTAGTTTAGAATTTAGTGATTGTGAATAGGATTTAGGGTTATAATTTAGGATCTATAAGTCAAAACCTAAATTCTCAACATATTACTCTAAAACCTAAACCCTAACCTCTAAACCCTAAATTCTCAACATATTACTCTAAACCCTAACCTCTAAACCCTAAATCCTAACCCTAACCCCTAAATCATAACCCTAACCCCTAAATTATAACCATTTCCCCTAAATTCTAAACTCATACACATAAACCCTACACCCTAAACTGAGTCCCTAAACCTTAAAACTAAGGCGCTTGTGTAAACTAAAAGTTTCCACTGCTAGTGTATCGGATCTAAATCCGTAATAATATTTCCAAATCAAAAGTAAAACTACATATTCAACAAAGCATTCTCTCTTTTTTTAAATGAGTTTTAAACCTGATTTCAGCATTTATATCATTAATTTATATTGATTACTACCATTCATCACTTTCATTTCATTGAACTTGGAACACAAGTTTGTGAGTATTTTGAGCAGTTATTATTGTTCTGTGGATTCCATGAAGTAACCCTGACACATCAGTGAAACCTGAGAAAATGTAGTTGTGAATCCAAAGCTTGCTATCATTTTCTTCTTTCCTCGTCCCTCCACAACAAATTGAATGCCATCTTTCTTATAAGAATGTCACAGAAATTGCCAAATTCCCAAATGGACCATATTTTTTTCCCCGATGATTCCCTTACAGAAATACCAAGTTATACTAGCTTTTATAAAACTAAATGGTAAAAGTTGTGAAAGAACATAATACTTCACTCTTCAAACTTCGTGCTGTTCGGAAAGTGGACATCCAATTTCTGACACTGGAAATATTTTTATTTTCACTTCTGTTACCGATTCAAAATCAATCCTATATCAAACTCTTAAAGCTTAGAACATTCCACACTAACTAGATAAACATTAAACTTCAACCCAAGTCCTAAACTGCTTTCCACAATTCATAGTACAAAGACAGTGCCTAGGTAGCTTTCTAAATCTTCAATTTCTCTCTTCAATAACAATCCAGTTACGTATTAATAGATTCAAAGCCCCTACTCTACTCAGGTCATAATTCCAGTCCTTTTGACATCAACAAAGCCTCCCTTCAGATCTTACATCATTCGTACAACCACAAGAACTCTAGTGAGTTTTATATTCATATCAATCATGAAATGACATGAATCAAAGTAAGATAAATAACATGCCCATAATGTATTACTGCATAAAATAGAATATAGTTTCCAAACGCTTGAAAACTTTAAGAAAGGTGAAAAGAAGGGGGTGCTCCATAAAGAGAAAAGTCAAAAGATTGTAACATCTTTCCCCATAAGTGAGGCATTACGGTAAATGAAATCCTTACTACAAATGTAATTGCCTTGAAAATGATCAGGGCAGGTGCACGTTACTCACAGTTAGGAAACAGTACAGATATCCACTCACCATTGCCTTTCTCCTACATCATCCTCCATAATTTGGATAAACAAAAAATATATGCAACCGCGAAGGTGCTAAATATATACATACATATATACATAGAAATTCAATTGGTTTTAAGAAACATACAGAATTGGTAAGAATCCAAACCTGTTAATAGAATCCCAACAGAGATTACAAGGATAATTCCCAAAAGTTTAAGGCTTGGAGACTCCAACCTTAAAAATATTAACATTCAACAACGATATCAGAACAAGGGGCATGGAAAGAATATATTTTATTCTCAGAAGAAAACAGAAATGGTGCAGCAAGACTAAGATATATCTGAACATGCTACATTGACTCTTCTCTGTATAAACGGATCTGGCCCTTTGATCCTTAAGATTAATGTAAAGATTTTAAAAAACGTAATGTACCAGTGTATGATACCTATCTCAAGTCCATGTACGATAGGCTCAAAGTGAGTTAATCTTATAATATAACTGTCGGAGATTGTTTCCTAAAGTTCAGAAGATCTGTAAATATTTTGTTATCTATTAGAATCCCTATTTATAAGCGATTGTATTTCTTTACTAGAATTAGTTTCTTTCCTAGTTAGGAGTTTCCTTAGCTAAGGCATAAGTCTATATATTTAGTTTGTAAATCAGTAGCAATTTAAGAGTCGAAATATAATAAAAAGATCAGTTTTTGATCAGCTTTTCGACATGGTATCAGAGCCTCTTTTTCTTTAGGCTTTAACTGTTTTGTTAGACAGTATTTGTTCGATTTCTCGTTCCCTTAGAGAAGTAATGATGATTGGAAATAATCAAGTAGAAAGCTCGGCTCTAGTGACTCAAATAGTTTCTGAAAAGCCAACACGTTTGGAAAGTTTTGAAAGAAAATCAGAAACAACAAGGGCAGTGAACCGAGATTCCATGTGGTGTACGTATTGCAAAAAACCTCGACACACTAGAGAGAGGTGTTGGAAGTTACATGGGAAGCCACAGTCCACAAACAAAAACTTCATAGAAAGGGAAGGATCAACGAGGGGGCAGAGCAGAGCCCATGCAACTAGAGAAGTAACCAAGGAATCCACTGAACAATCTGGAGAGTTCAATCAAGAGGAAGTAGAGAAGTTGAAGACTCTACTGGAGTCCTTAGGAAAATCATCAATTGCTGGTACAGGTAATCTGGTTTTCTCAGGTATATCCTCTTCCTCTTCTCAAAACTCTAATGCCTTGGAATCCTCCATACCTAATCAAACCTCCTGGGTAATAGACTCAGGAGCAACTGATCACATGACCAATTCCCCTCTCAACTTTCTCAATTATACACCATGCCCTAGCAATAGGAAAATTACAGTTGCTGATGGTACCATGATAACAGTTGCTGGTGAAGGAGATGTTGCCATTAGTAAAAGAATTCTGCTTAGAAAAGTTCTACATGTTCCAAAATTATTTACCAGCCTTATCTCAATACCAAAACTTGTCAGGGATATTAATTGCAGTGTTTTGTTTCATTCTACACACTGTTTTTTCCAGGAGCAGGAAACGAAGAAGATGATTGGGCGTGCTAAGGAGATCAATGGACTCTATTATCTTGAGAATCTTGGAGGACAAGTTAGAATCTTGAACACTCCACCCTCATCTTTTTTATCTAATTCTACAAATAATAAAGACCAAATCTGGCTCCAGCATCTTCGCCTTGGTCATCCACCTTTTAAACTTCTAAAGACTATGTTTCCTTCTTTATGTAAAACCTTAGATGTTGAGGAATTACATTGTGATGTGTGTGAACTTGCTAAACACAAACGCTCCTCTTTTCCAGCAAGTAATAATAGAACCAATATTCCTTTTAGTCTTATTCATAGTGATGTATGGGGACCTTCTTCTGTTCCTAACATAACTGGGGCAAGGTGGTTTGTATCTTTTATAGATGATCACACTAGGGTTACTTGGATTTATTTGTTAAAACAGAAATCTGATGTTGCATCGACCTTTCAAAACTTTTACACCATGATAAAAACCCAGTTTGGAGCCGAGATTAAAAGAATTAGATCAGATAATGCCAAGGATTATTTTAATCAAATCTTGTCTCCTTTTCTCTTAGAAAAAGGTATTTTACATGAATCATCATGTGTAAACACTCCCCAGCAGAATGGAATTTCAGAAAGGAAGAATGGACATATTCTTGCTATAACCAGAGCCCTTTTATTTCAGAATAATGTCCCAAAAAAATACTGGGGGGAAGCTGTCTTAACAGCTACATTTATGATGAACAGACTACCCACTAAAGTCCTTGGATCCCAAAGTCCTATTCAAACCCTTACAAAATTTTTCCCACATTTGAACCTATCTCTTAACCTTCAGCCAAGAGTGTTTGGGTGTGTTGCCTTTGTTCATCTTCATTCTCCAAACCGAGGTAAGCTTGATCCTAGGGCAGTAAAGTGCATTTTTCTTGGGTATTCCTCTACTCAAAAAGGCTACAAATGCTATCATCCACCTACTAGAAAGGTCTATGTCACTGCTGATGTTACTTTTGTTGAAAGAGAGAGTTACTTCACTGCTCCTTATCTTCAGGGGGAGATGTCTTTTAGGGAAGATAAGGATGCAGATCTGTTTTTACTTCAGCAACCTTTGTCCCTCATTGATCTACCTCCTTCTCATTCTGCAAAAATCCAGCCTTCTCATTTTGCAGAAATCCAGTCTTCTCATTTTGCAGAAATCCAGCCTCCTCATTCTTCAGAAATCCAGCCTTCTCCTTCTCATTCTGCAGAAATCCAGCCTTCTCATTCTACAAAAATCCAGCCGCCTTCACAGTCCTTACAAACAGAACCCAATAGTCCTCAAACTCCTCAACCAAACAGAAATATTTCTCAGCCCAATGTTCAAGAAACTGCTGGTCCTCTAAAGACATATTCGAGAAGGAAGATACCTATGCAGACTCAATCATCTCCTGCTCCTGCTCTTGCTCCCATTCCCATAAATTTTGAGGTACATTCTGAAACTGATCCTGATCATAATGATATGAATTCTAATTCTGAGTTTGAATTTCCTATTGCTATTAGAAAGGGAAAAAGAACCTGCACCACTAAACACCCTTCATATTTGTTTATGACCTATAATAATTTGTCCCCAAATCACAAAACCTTTCTTACTAGCTTAAACAATATTGTCATCCCTAAAACAGTAGCCGAGGCATTAGATAATGAGAATTGGAAAAAGGCTATGCAGGAGGAAATGGATGCACTGGAAAAGAATAAGACCTGGGATTTAGTAAAGCTGCCAGGAGACAAAAAAACAGTGGGATGTAGATGGGTGTGCACTGTAAAATACAAATCAGATGGCTCCTTGGAAAGATACAAAGCAAGGTTGGTGGCAAAGGGGTACTCGCAAACCTATGGGATAGATTATCTGGAGACGTTTGCACCTGTTGCAAAGATGAACACAGTGAGGGTTCTACTCTCCTTAGCAGCTAACCAGGGATGGAATTTACTGCAGTTTGATATTAAAAATGCATTTTTGCATGGAGATCTCGAAGAAGAGGTATACATGGATGTTCCACCAGGGTTTAATTCGACTGTTGGACAGGTAGTTTGCAAGTTAAAAAAGGCTCTATATGGATTAAAACAGTCCCCAAGAGCTTGGTTTGGAAGATTTGCTAAGGTAATGTTAGGGCAGGGTTTCAAACAGAGTCAAGGTGACCATACCTTATTTGTGAAGCATTCATCTTCAGGGGGAGTAACCATACTACTGGTTTATGTGGACGACATCATAGTTACAGGTAATGATTCAGAAGGAATCATCAATCTGAAAAAGTGTCTTGTAAAAGAGTTTGAGGTGAAGGAACTTGGGAGATTAAAATATTTTCTGGGTATTGAGGTGGCACACTCACAACAGGGAATTTTTATATCGCAGCAAAAATATACTCTGGATCTTTTAAAGGAAACTGGAAAGCTTGGATGTAAACCAGCAGAAACGCCCATAGAAGTTAACCACAAACTTGGAGATTCAGATGAAGATGATATGGCAGTTGATAGGGGTTCATTTCAGAGACTTGTGGGAAGACTTATTTATTTATCACATACCAGACCAGACATAGCATATGCTGTTGGAGTGGTAAGCCAATTCATGCACAATCCTAAGGAGTCACACCTAAGAGCTGTAATGCGAATCTTGCAATACTTGAAAGGTACACCAGGTAAAGGAATCATGTTTAGAAGAGGAGGAAACCTGACTCTGGAAGCCTACACAGATGCAGACTATGCAGGTTCTAGAATGGACAGAAGATCAACTTCAGGCTACTGCACCTTTTTTGGAGGAAATTTGGTTACTTGGAGAAGCAAAAAACAGAACGTGGTAGCTAGATCCAGTGCAGAAGCTGAATTTCGAGCTATGGCTTTAGGAATCTGTGAGTTACTATGGCTGAAGATCATTCTAGAAGATTTGAAAGTAGAATGGAATGGACCAATGATGTTGTACTGTGATAACAAATCAGCAATCAATATTGCTCATAATCCAGTTCAACATGACAGAACAAAGCATGTTGAAGTGGACAGACATTTTATAAAAGAGAAACTCGACAGTGGTTTGATTTGTACTCCTTATGTGACTACTGGTAATCAAATTGCAGATATTCTCACCAAGGGTTTACTTGGCAAGGATTTTCAGAAGTTAACAAGCAAGCTGAGGATGGAGGACATCCATGCCCCAGCTTGAGGGGTAGTGTCGGAGATTGTTTCCTAAAGTTCAGAAGATCTGTAAATATTTTGTTATCTATTAGAATCCCTATTTATAAGCGATTGTATTTCTTTACTAGAATTAGTTTCTTTCCTAGTTAGGAGTTTCCTTAGCTAAGGCATAAGTCTATATATTTAGTTTGTAAATCAGTAGCAATTTAAGAGTCGAAATATAATAAAAAGATCAGTTTTTGATCAGCTTTTCGACAATAACAGCACGGGCAGATTAAGTTACCAAATAGACATGTTACTTTTGCAGCCCCAATAATTGTAAAAACAAACAAAAGCTCCAAAATTGATCAAGATAAAGCATACAAAAAATGTAAAATATAAGATCAAATTTTTTAGAGTGGTCTAGTACAGAAAGTGAGAGTACAACAAATTCGAGAAAATGAATTGAAATAACTATCTGGCAATTATGCAACAAAAGTCTCAATAAAACCAAAAAGACAACAGCCCTTTCAATCAGTAAATTTGAACCAAGTATATCTTAGTCCCATCAACCAACTTGGTCAGCACTTGAGCAAATAATAAAGGCTCAACAAAGCCTAAATTCAACAACTTTAAGCAGATGCATAAGTCGAACTACGTTCTGGAATATTAGTTCAATAACTTCACATTTTAGATGCAATCATCAGTACTTGATGTAGACCATATAAAACATAACTTCAAAGTTTCATCATCTTTTTTTGTTGCTTTAGATCTTTCAGATGATAAAGCCTTTCAGACAAAACTGATCACATGGATTCAACTTTCAAGTAGAACACCCCAACTTGTTTGGAATTACGACGAAAACCAATAGAGATGAGATCATATTGGTGGTAATGCAAATTTAGGTAAAATTGATTTACTATTTTGTTCTCATAGAGTTAGTTCCTAAGGGCCCAAACCAGTTACAAACTAAGCTTCTTTTTTTCTTTTCTTTTTTCTAACACTGCTTTCATTTAATTTTCCATGAAAACAATCCTGGAAATACAATATTCACCTTCTTTTACTACCCAAGGTTCCGATACATTTCAAAATGAAGAAATTTATACTAAAGCAGGTTCCTTGGTTTTAAAAAGCGTGAGGCGGTCCGAGGCGTAAAAGGCCCCTAGAGCCGAGGCGCGAGGCGTGAGGCGAAAGCGCTCGCCTTTCGTAGGTGAGGCGCCTTTTTATCTTAAAAATTTATAAATTAATTATATAACATATTTTATACTTAAAAATATGATAATTATAATATAAATGCTAAAAAATTAAAATATTTCAATTATATGTAAATTTCAAAAGTATTAAAAATAAATATATTAAAATATTAATAAATTATATTATTTGAATATGTAATTTTAATATTTTATTTAAATAAATAAATATTTAAAAATAAATCTTATTTTATTATATTGATTTATATTAAAATCAATATTAACTTCTTAGTTAGAATAAGTATTTTGGTAACAAAATTAATAATATAATAATGATAACAAAATCCTAATAAAAAGATAATGAAAAGACAATATTAGATTTGAGATATTTTTTATGGGAAGTAAGGAGGGGTGTTTTTGTCTGTTCACTAATTTTGATAGGCCCAAGGTTTTCTTCGGCCACTCAACAGATAGAAGTAAAACACGGCTTTTTTTTTCTTCAAAAACTATCTCCTGTTCATCTTCTTCAATAGACTTTCCATGTTTTTTTTTCTTTTTCACGTTTTTTTTCTTCTAATTACAAGAAGCGCGAAAGCGCTCGCCTCACGCTTCAGGCGAAAAGCCCTTGAGGCGCGCGCCTCCAAGCGCCTCTTGTACCTCGCCTCGCCTCAGCCATTGGAGGCGTTTTTTCCTGCGCCTCGAGCGCCTCACGCCTCAGGCGCGCCTGAAGCGCGCTTTTTACAACTAAGGCAGGTTCTATTCGAGAATACTTAGCTGATCTATATTTGCGGATTCTTATTGATTATCTGTAGGAAGAATGGAAAGAATTAGGAGAAGAAGGCCGCATGGGTAATGAATGGGAAGATTGAATGGAAGAAGAAAGGATTTTTGGGTTAGACACATGGAATTGGCTAAGCATTTTAACAAATATAGATACATTTTGATAGAAGAATTTATAATATGTAGGTATTCTTGTTCTCCAATGTCCAATCTAACAATCCTAGTGTGATTCATTCAACCCTCACTAGTAGGCAATACTAAAGTGGGTGCTGCAGTGTAGGTCGGTAGTCTAAACAAGGTTATGATGTATGTTCTGAGGTGTTGTAGTTGTGTACTGGGACATACAATGCTTGTTAAAAATCCCTTTGTGAAATAAAATTTTGAGGCACTCTTTTCCCCTTCCAATGCCCGGTGGGTTACCTATGTAACATATCGGGTATGAAGGGGTTTTTAACGAGGCCTCCTTCCTTTTCTTATCAAAAAAATATAGCCAGGACAGGGGGGGGGGGGGGGGGGGGGGGGGGGGGAAGAAGAAGCAATTGGAAAAGCAGATGAAGTAACTAAATAGATCATCGTCTAATAGATACTCTCAAAATGCATGGTTTCAAGATTCTAGAAAGTATAAACTACAATTTCTTTTAGTTATAAATTTAAAGAAGAGGGCATCATCCCTAAACTTTTAGACTTACAATAAACTGTTCATCACCATCCAAACTACAATTGACATGAAATCAATCTGAAAACTCACCTGAATGCAAAAGCGAATAGGAGAAGAAAAATAGGAGTGGCTGATTTACACTGTAGGGTACAAAAGGAGCAATATTTTAGTCAACAACACAACCCAGAAACGCAAAATGAAAAGGAAGAGTCACAGATTTGGAGGAAGTAACTTAATCAGGAAGAGATTAAATATTCATCACAATATAGAGTATAAAAAAGTTAACAAACCATTGTGGCAAAAGTGACAGATATGAAAACCAGTGATGCGTTGCTCAGGTTAACATCCAGTGCTGTTGAAAGAGCGGTAGGTACAACTGTGAAAGGCAAAGTCCATCTGTACATTAGTTGATAGAAAAGTTAATAAGTTACAAAGAAACGCACAGATTTGAAAGAAAGAAAAAAAATAGAAGAATATAAGACCAGTATTTAAAACACTAAATCTAACCGCAACTATCCATTCAGGTATCAGATAATGATGTAATATTGAACATAATATTTACAAGTTAGTTCCATCGACCACGTGCAAGAGCCAGTTCACATTATAAAGAGGCAGAAAAGAACATATGCTTGATGAATTACCTTTGTAGAAGTAATCCCTCCGTGTCATTGGATCGGTATGGAGAAATCTATGAGACCAATACCATGTGATTAGATTTGATAAAACAGCTTGCATGGTGAAGTGGACAGTATTCATCAACAAGGGAGCAGGAAACTTCCCCAGGTCATCACCCAACAAGGTTTTGTTGTACCTACTCAAGGAAAAAATATAAGAGAAAAAATAAAAATGGTTCTAAACATATGATCTTAGTTTTAGCTACAATGCTGCTCTGATTACATAAAGATGGACTTACAAAGTCAAAAATGTGCTGAAAGTGTACCATACAAGAATCAAGAACAAAGTCTTCAATACATCCACAACAGAAATAGAGCTGTTAGAATTCAGTGGTAATGCTCTTGGACTGCCGGTATAACCGGATCCATCAGCACACACATTTGATGATCTTCTATGCACAGGAGAATCATTTTCGATATCGAAAGGTGCATATTTCCCAGCGCTATCTTCTTGTATGTCTTCCACGGTACTACCACCATTCAAGTGCATACTTTTCTCCGGAAATATAGTGTATCTAACCCCTTCTACAAACCTGTTTTGTGACTCACTCTGATGAAGCATAGGCAACTCAAAATCAGAGTCTTCAACAGTTGAATCAGTATTCACTGAACGGTGTTCCAAATGAAGTGTCCCATCTTCATCAACCCAGAGAGAGAAGGAAGGGTCCCTGTGAAGACCTGAACCTTGATTTTCACTCCAAGTACCAGTTATCCCCGTGCATTCAACTGTGTTTTTATCAGAACTACTCTCAACCATCTCCTTTCTTATTCTAAGTTAGAGCCATCTATGCACTGCATTAGAACACAACTCACAAATGTCCAATCAGTGCCTTTTTTTTTAAATCAACTATGCAACTATAGTGGTAGGGATCAAATAAACTAAGAATCAACCAAATACAGTAAAAGGTTTCTGCCACTCTGCTTATTTTAGATCAACCAAAGACCCCAAATGACACCTATTGGAATGAATTATAACAGCAAAACTTGAGTACCACACAGCTTCATTTATAAGAAGAAGAAAAGGTGAAGAAGTAACCAATAGCGAAAAATCTTATTTCCGTCATCAACATTCAACAGCCTCCAATTATTTTCCAGAATGAAATCTCGATATCATTCACAGCATTAAACCAACGCATTAGAACAAACAAACAACCCCACCCCGAGCAAAAACAAAAAACCTCCCCATCTCCTAGATTATCCAATACAATCAATTTAAGATTTTTCAATTGAATGAACGAAAAAGAAAAGCTCAATAAAAAAAAACTACCAATTGGAATCGGAGAAAACAATGTACTTTATATAAACTTAAGAACAGAAAACGCAGAATCAAATCCATTAGAAGCTCAATGAAATTCAACAATGGCATAATCAAATACGAAAAAGAAAAAGAAAGAAATGACATTGGAGAGACCTGACCAAGTGTTGATGAGATCCAGAAGAAGTGGAGGAGAAACAATGGAAACATAAGAGATCTGATATGGTGATGGCGATGAATGAAGGACCAAATAAAGTTTAGGCCTACGTTTCAGCGTTGTTGTCTGTCGTTGGTTTTCTGGTTTGACTCGAAACGTAGATTCAAAGGCACAAATATCTTCCTGCCTTTCTTTGATGGATTAATTCCATCCCTTCGTCCCTAAATTATACTCTAGATTTTAATTTTAATCTCTAAGCTTTCATACAATCTAATTGAGTCTTTAAAGTATCATATCCTATCAATCAAGTCTCTCCGTCAATTTGGACATTAAAATTTAAAAATTAAAGATGTCAATTAGACGTGACGGGTGCTCTCTTTGCATCCATCCCCTCCAAGAACTTTTATATATATCCTCGCTCGCGACAAGTTGTAGGTACAATACTAAAAAACATTCATGACTCGCGACTTATAAGATTGGCATCATCACTGCTCCACCACCCACCTAATTTTCGTTATACTCACCCTACGACTCACCTCATGTAACATATTTACAATTATTAGTTAAATAAATACAAACTATTTTAAAAAAAAGTATGAAATATTTGTCCTCTGAACTCTCACCACATATGTAGCATTATTTCAATTGTTACTTAATTGAACAATATAAAATAAGTACAAAACAAGATTGAATTAGATCAACAAGAACAAAAAAAACTCAACAACTAACATTCAATTAATATAGAAAATATATCGTAAAGAGAGAGAATTGAAAAAGAATATGATCATAGAGTGATATGGCCATCAAGAACAAGGACCCGGAGAAGTACCCATGTGGCCCCATTACACGTGCACGGGCCAAGGAGTTTCAATCAGCCATGGAAAGCTTGTTTACAACAAGCCATGAACGTGGAAAAGAAGAAATAATAAGGGAGGAATGCCTTATCTTGCTCATGCATGCATTTGCATGAGAATTTAAGTATTTTATAACTTCCATTGCATTGAGGAGGATTGCCTTACCTTGCTCATGCATGCATTTGCATGAGAATTTAAGTATTTCATAACTTCCATTGCATTGATAAAGTGTGTTGGTCATTAAAGTATGCACTTCATTTATAGTTTTAGTTCATTTAGGGAAGTAGTTTAATTATGTATCTTAAATCATTCGTTAACTACTTCATTCATGCATTTAGTTAAATTCAATAAAGTTAGTTCTTTAATTAAACTAGTTCATTCATTTAACTAGTTCACGCAATTAACTAACTTTTTAATTGTTTCATGCATCTATTATTTTAAATTTGAATAAATCCTTTGTGTGTGTCTAGGTTCATGTGACGTGTGGATTAAAGAAGAGACTTTTCAACTTCAGCTTGGAAACAAGTCATTGATGATCATCTTTACTCATGCAAACAAGGCAATTCAAGGCTGAATTCTTTTCATCTTTTCAAGGTTGTTCATCTTCTTAGAGTAACAAAGCATTTAAGCTTCATAATTCACCTATTCAAGGTTGAAATTATGAACCAATGAAGGCCATTATTTATCATTTTTGAAGGGACATGCAATAATCAACATTCAAATTATGCATTCAAGGCCTTTATTTATCATTTTTGAAGGCTGATCATATTCCACAAATAGGCAAGTAATGAAGGCTGGTTTAATGTCATTTAATCATCAAATTAAGTGATAAAATCAGCAAGGAATTCAAAGAGACAAGCTGATTTGGACGTGTGGGATGTCTACATTCATCCTATGTCCACATTCATTCCCTTTTATCCATTTGCAAGCAAAATGAAGCAGCCCAAGAGTCACCACTCCTTTTGGACGAATTTAAGGCTAAATTCATCTCAATTTAAAGCAAAATTCATCCATCAAAAGGATAAGAAAGAAACATTTCATTTATTTGTATTCAATAGCATTTAGATGAGCATCCATCTCTCTTTTGTGTGACTTTTCATATGGTGCCTAGCCACACTATAAATAGGCACCTTAGGTTCATTTGTAAGGACTTTTTATTTTTTCTTTGGAGAAGATAAACCTTTGAAAGATTGCTTTCATCTTGTTCTTGCGAGAACTCTATCGGCTTCAAGTTGTGCTTGTAGTCTTCTATCCATTTCATTTTACTACAGCGTTGGTTCCAAGCTCTCTTATAGCTTGTGGGTCACGTTCCACACTCCTCCACCTCGACTCCATCAAACTATATTGTTGGTTCCTAGCTCGTTATAGCTAGCGGGTCATAGTTCGCCATCCTTAGCCACCATATTATCCAAATTACCTATCCAATTCCTTTCTTCATTAATGTTTTTTTATTATATTGCTATTCATCTCACATGTATGTTTTATGATATCTCAGAGTTAAAAGCGTAGCAAAGAATATTTCTTACTAAAATCACGATCGAGCACATCTATATGACTCGGGTCACATTACCGGGTTCATATCAATTGGTATCAGAGTGAGGTTGATTCAGTAAGATAGTCGTTGTCTCTCTTCTAGAAAAAAAAAGAAAAAATCGAAAAAAAAAATTAGAGAAAGTTAAAGAGGGAGGGGGAATCGTATTCTCTATTCTTCTTTAAAAAAAATCTTACATCATATTTCTTTTGCTACTATTTTGTCATCTTTACCAACTCTCACAATTTACTTTTTTTGTTGTTGCCACTTTTCTTATCCTACCTTCCAAATTCTTTTCACCAAGTTTTGTTTTTTCAGCCGAATTCTACAAGCCATTTGCAAGCCTTGAGCAAGTTCTTAAAAAGACTTAATTGAGAGCAAGAGTGGAAAAAGGCAAGAGTGCACATCAAGGGTAAAAGCCGTCCTGAGTGAAACACGAGTGTGAGTGCATTTTCTTAGAGTATAATAGGTGAGGTTTTGTGTTTGTGAGGTTTTAATTTTTTTTATTTTTGTTACTAATAATGTCTCAAAATTTCGTGAGAAACTCTGTTGGAGGAAGTAATAATGTTAACGTAGATGCAACTAACTCCAATCTTCAAGATGTTATCCGAGAGATGGAAAGGTTGTTGCAACAAAGGTTGGGGCCGATGCAAGAACGATTAGATCATTTGGAGGAAAGATCTCAACGAAGGCATAATTCAGATCACGAGGAAGAGTATGAGGGAGAGGTGGACGAAGAACTCATAGACGAGCGAGCCTCCCAGCAAAGTTTGAGGCGTCAAGAACCTAGGTACCAAAGAGCTCGGCCAAGAGTTGATGATAATCTTAGCAACATCAAAATAACCATTCCTCATTTCCAAGGAAGAACGGATCATGAAGCCTATCTTGCATGGGAAAAAAAGTTGAGCACATCTTTGAGTGCCACAACTACTCCGAGCTTAAGAAGGTAAAACTTGCAGCCATTGAATTTACAGATTATGCACTAATATGGTGGGATCAGTTGACATCTAGCAGGAGACGTAATGGCGAACATCCAATTTCTACTTGGAATGAGATGAAGGTCGTTATGTGTAGGAGGTTCGTTCCAACTCACTATCATAGGGAGTTGTTCAACAAGCTTCAAAATCTCACCCAAGGCAACCATAGTGTTGAGGACTACTTTAAAGAGATGGAAGTAGCCATGACCCGAGCTAACATTGATGAGGATCGAGAAGCCACCATGTCAAGATTTCTATCCGGCCTTGACCCAAATATTGCGGTCGTCATTGAGTTGCAACATTATGTGGAGATCGAAGACATGGTGCATATGGCCATAAAAGTGGAAAAGCAACTTAAACGGAAGGGTTCCACACGAACCTATGGGGGAACATCATCAAGATGGAGGCAAAGTTCTTACAAATGAAGTCCTCCAATACCACCCAATGAAAGAGGCGCACCACCCAAAGGAAGCAAGGCCATTGCCGAAACTAGCAAAGGTAAGGCTCCGAATGTTCCAAACCGTTCCCGAGATATACAATGCTTCAAGTGCTTGGGAATAAGGCATATTGCAAGCCAATGCCCAAATCGTAACACCATGCTTCTTCGTGATGATGGAGAGGTTGAATCGGAACAAGAGGAGGAAGATGAAGTTGTTGCCATACAAGAAGATGAAGATGATGATATAGAGTATGCAGCAGAAGGAGAGGCCCTTATTGTGAAAATGAGCCTAAGTGTGCAAGCGAATGAAGGGAATGAGCAACGCGAGAATATCTTTCATACTCGCTGCCATGTTAATGGAAAGGTATGTTTTGTCATTATTGATGGAGGTAGTTGTACTAATGTTGCTAGTACTCTTATGGTAGAAAAACTTGGATTAGCAACCAAAAAGCATCCACATCCCTACAAGCTGCAGTGGCTTAATGACGGAGGAGAACTCAAGGTTACCAAGAAAGTTCTTGTTGATTTCTCCATTAGAAAGTATAAGGATGAAGTTCTTTGCGATGTTGTTCCGATGTACGCTGGCCATTTACTACTTGGGAGGCCATGGCAATTCGATAAACGAGTCATACATGATGGATATACCAATCGGTATACACTTACCCATGGAGCAAGAAAGATTACCGTAGCCTCTCTTTCACCAAAACAAATTCACAAAGACCAAATACATTTGAGAGAAAGTATTGAAAGAGCCAAAGAGAGAGAATAAAAAATGGAGGTAAAAGCAAGTGAGAGTGAGCAAAGTGAGGGTGCGAAAATTAGTGTTTTTACCAAAGAAAGATAGTTGAGAAAGTGTTTACTGTCGGGAAAGAAATTACTTGTACTTGTGTACAAGGAAAGTTTATTGAAAACTAACCAACTTGATCACACTTTGCCTTCTTCTATTGTGTCTTTGTTGTAGGAATTTGACGAATTATTTCTGGAGGAGATACCAAGTGGGCTACCACCAATCCGTGGCATTGAACATCAAATAAATTTCATTCTCGGTGTCGTCATTCCTAACCGTCCAGCTTACCGAAACAATCCCGAGGAAACCAAGAAGTTGCAAAGGCAAGTGGCTGAACTAATGGCCAAAGGCTACGTGAGGGAGAGCCTTAGCCCATGTGTTGTTCCGGTATTACTTGTGCCAAAGAAGGATGGAACTTGGTGCATGTGTGTAGATTGTCGAGCGGTAAACAAAATTACGGTAAAGTATCGTCACCCTATTCCCCATTTAGATGATATGTTAGATGAGCTTAGTGGTTCTAACCTTTTCTCTAAGATTGATCTTAAGAGTGGTTATCACCAAATAAGGATGTAGGAAGGTGATGAATGGAAAACAACATTTAAAACAAAGCAATGACTCTATGAATGGTTGGTTATGCCTTTTGACTGAACTAATGCACCAAGTACTTTCATGAGGTTAATGAACCATGTTTTTAGACCGTTTTTGGGTAAATTTTGTGTGGTTTATTTTTGATGACATATTAATCTATAGTAAAACAATGGAATAACATGTTCAACACTTGAGGTCAGTTTTGTTGGTTTTAAGAAAGGAGAAGTTATATGCTAATTTAGACAAGTGTACATTTTGTACTGCCAAAGTTGTCTTTCTTGGTTTTGTTGTCAGTTCTAAAGGCTTAGAGGTTGACAAAGAGAAGGTTAAAGCCATTAAAGAATGGCCACGACCAGCAAGCATTTCCCAATTTAGGAGTTTCCATGGACTTGCAAGCTTTTACCGGAGATTTGTGCCAAACTTCAGCACCATTGCCGCCCCTTTAACTAGTGTCATCAAGAAGAATGCTAACTTTTTCTAGGGGGAGACCAAGAGAAATATTTTAATGACATTAAAGAATGTTTAATTCATGCCTCTTTGCTTACCTTACCTGATTTTAACAAAACGTTTGAAATTGAATGTGATGCATTAGGTGTGGGAATTGGAGCGGTATTATCCCAAGGTGGACGTCCTATAGCATATTTCAGTGAGAAATTAAGTGGAGCTACATTGAATTATCCAACATATGATAAGGAGATGTATTCCCTTGTTTGCACAATGGAAACATGGCAACACTATCTATGGCCTAAGAAGTTCATTATTCACATCGATCATGAGGCATTGAAGCACATTCGGGGGCAACATAAACTCAACAAACGACATGCCAAATGGGTGGAGTTTCTTGAATCTTTTCCCTATGTGATCAAATATAAGAAAGGTAAGAAGAATATAGCTATCGATGCATTGTCTCGGTGGTACGCTCTTCTAAACACCTTAGAATCTAAGTTGCTGGGTTTTGTTTTCATTAAGGATTTATACGAATCTAATTCTGATTTTGAAAAAAATTACAAAGCTTGTGAGAAAGGAACGTTTGAAAACTATTATAGGGACAATGGGTTCTTATACAAGGAAGGAAGACTTCGTATTCCACAAGGTTCCACACGTGAATTACTTATCAAAGAAGCCCATGGAGGAGGCTTAATGGGACATTTTGGAATAGCAAAGACTTTGGCCATACTTCAAGAGCATTTATATTGGCTAAAGATGAGACGATATGTAAAGAGGTTATGTGAATGTTGCATCACTTGCAAGAAGCCTAAGTCTAAAGCCATGCCACATTGACTCTACACGCCACTACCTATTCTAGAAGCACCATGGATGGACATTTCAATAGATTTTGTGCTAGGGCTTCCACACACAAAGAATAACAAAGACTTCATTTTTGTAGTAGTGGATAGATTTTCCAAAATGGCTCATTTTATTCCTTGCAACAAGACTAATGATGCCTTACATATTGCTAACTTGTTTTTCAGGGAAGTTTTGAGGTTACATGGTGTGCCAAGAACTATCGTTTCCGATCGAGACGTGAAGTTCTTATGCCACTTCTGGAGAGACCTATGGAGTAAGATTGGAACTAAGCTGCTATTTTCCACCACTTGTCACCCTCAAACGAATGGCAACCGAAGTGGTGAATCGAGTACTCTCCACGTTGCTTAGGAGCATTATTAAGAAGAATCTAAAGACATGGGAAGAGTGCTTACCACATGTGGAGTTTGCATATAACCGATCAGTCCATACCACCTCGGGACACACTCCTTTTGAAGTTGTGTATGGGTTCAATCCATTAACTCCGATGGACTTATTGCCATTACCCGCTGATCAAATTGTGAATAAAGATGGACTTAACAAAGTTGAATTTGTTAAGAAACTTCATCAACAAGTGCAGGATAATATTGAAAAGAAAACCAAGCAATATGAGCAGCAAGCAAACAAGGGTCGAATGAGAGTTGTCTTTGAGCCAGGAGATTGGGTGTGGTTGCACATGAGAAAAGAAAGGTTTCCAGCCCAACAGAAATATAAATTGATGCCTCGAGGAGATGGGCCATTTCAAGTAGTTAAGAGGATCAATGATAATGTTTATCAACTAGACCTCCCAGGTGAGTTTAATGTTAGTGCAACCTTTAATGTTTCTGATTTATCTCCTTTTGATGTAGGTGACGGTTTGGGGACAAATCACTTTAAAGAGGGAGGGACTGATATGACCATCAAGAACAAGGACTCGGAGAAGTACCCCAAGTGGCCCCATTACACGTGCACGGGCCAAGGAGTTTCAATCAGCCATGGAAAGCTTGTTTACACCAAGCCATGAACGTGGGAAAGAAGAAATAATAAGGGATGAATGCCTTACCTTGCTCATGCATGCATTTGCATGAGAATTTAAGTATTTCATAACTTTCATTGCATTGATAAAGTGTGTTGGTCATTAAAGCATGCACTTCATTTATAGTTTTAGTTCATTTAGGGAAGTAGTTTAATTATGTATCTTAAATCATTCGTTAAACTACTTCATTCATGCATTTAGTTAAATTCAATAAAGCTAGTTCTTTAATTAAACTAGTTCATTCATTTAACTAGTTCACACAATTAACTAACTCTTTAATTGTTTCATGCATCTATAATTTTAAGTTTTAATAAATCCTTTGTGTGTGTCTAGGTTCATGTGACGTGTGGATTAAAGAAGAGACTTTTCAACTTCAGCTTGGAAACAAGTCATTGATGACCATCTTTACTCATGCAAACAAGGCAATTGAAGGCAATTCAAGGCTGAATTCTTTTCATCTTTTCAAGGATGTTCATCTTCTTAGAGTAACAAAGCATTTAAGCTTCAGAATTCACCTATTCAAGGTTGAAATTATGAACCAATGAAGGCCATTCACATTCAAGAGAAGGGACATGCAATAATCAGCATTCAAATTATGCATTCAAGGCCTTTATTTATCATTTTTGAAGGCTGGTCATATTCCACAAATGGACAAGCAATGAAGGCTGGTTTAATGTCATTTAATCATCAAATTAAGTGATAAAATCAGCAAGGAATTCAAAGAGACAAGCTGATTTGGACGTGTGTGATGTCTACATTCATCTTATGTCCACATCCATTCCCTTTTATCCATTTGCAAGCAAAATGAAGCAGCCTAAGAGTCACCACTCCTTTTGGATGAATTTAAGGCTAAATTCATCTCAATTTAAAGCAAAATTCATCCATCAAAAGGATAAGAAAGAAACATTTCATTTATTTGTATTCACTAGCATTTAGATGAACATTCATCTCTCTTTTGTGTGACTTTTCATATGGTGCCTAGCTACACTATAAATAGGCACCTTAGGTTCATTTGTAAGGACTTTTTATTTTTTCTTTGGAGAAGATAAAACTTTGAAAGATTGCTTTCATCCTGTTCTTGCGAGAACTCTATCGGCTTCAAGTTGTGCTTGTAATCTTCTATCCATTTCATTTTACCATAGCGTTGGTTCCAAGCTCTCTTATAGCTTGTGGGTCACGTTCCACACTCCTTCACCTCGACTCCATCAAACTATATTGTTGGTTCCTAGCTCGTTATAGCTAGCGGGTCACAATTCGCCATCCTTAGCCACCATACTATCCAAATTACATATCCAATTCCTTTCTTCATTAATGTTTTTTTATTATATTTCTATTCATCTCACATGTATGTTTTATGATATCTCAGAGTTCAAAGCGTAGCAAAGAATATTTCTTACTAGAATCACGATCGGGCACATCAAATGACTCGGGTCACATTACCGAGTTCATATCATAGAGGATGAAGCAAGAGCTCGTGAGTTGCAACGTGGGTAATGATGGATAATTTTAAGGTTTCATGTAAAAGAGATAAAGTGAAAAACTGAAGGAGTTGGGCCTCATAATCTATTAAAAATTGAGTGGACTGGTGAGTACTTTTTTTAAATGTTTATTTTTTAAATATACTTATTATATATATATTGTGTGGGTTGTGATGATGTCGGGTGGGAGAGAATGAGGCCAGACTGATGGTGATAAGATCGGTACAAGGTCATATCCACGCTTGCCCCACCACTCTTAACATGTCTAATTTTTGTTTCCATTCCTACCTCACCACACATTAAACTTGTACCTATATTTTCTCAATTAGATGCGAAGTAGAATGAATCCTCATAAAACTCATCTCACTGACATCCCTATTAAAAGTTTGTGAAGCATATTTAACATGATGTGTTAAGAAAAATAATCAGTCGTGTTAAAATTTAGTGACTATTTTTTAACCACGAGATCCAAGATGTACATATATATATATTAGATACAACATTTTTAGACATGACCAACATCAAATCTGAGCTGGTAGTAAATGTTTGAGTTGATGAGCTAAGTTGATAGAAGAATTCATTTGATGAGATATTGATCATTTAGCACTTGATAAAAATATTTATAGTTTAAAGAGTAATTTAAAATTTAAAATATGATATAAAATATTTGGTAAAATTAATCTTTATCCTTATCCTCAACTCATTTTCCATTTTTATAAACTAAACAAAAAATAGAAAGTGAGGTTGAACTCTCTAAATAGAACATAAAATTTTTATATACTTAAATATCTTTTTTTGACAAATACTAGTTATACTTCTACCTAGAAGGGGGAATGAGAGACTATAGGGGAAGGAATGTTCATGCTAGGTCATGAACCCGAGACTTAAGGGAAGGAGAATGGAGCAGATAAGCAGTTCTGACCAACCGGTCATCAATGCTTGCTTGACTTAAATATTATTTTTAGGGTACTTACTCTAATGAAAATTAATAAGTGAAAAATTAAACAAAGTTTTCAATATAAAGGGTAAAGGGAAATATTAGAGAAAAACCATAAAGTTATAAGCAAATAAAATTAATTCTAGCACTTGTGATAACAATCACGATTGAATGAATCAAAAATATTAAGTTAAAATGATTTAACTGAAAATAATATTTCAAAACTATAATAAGCCATAAAAATCATTTGACAAATCCTAGTTTTAATTATAATCTTACCTAAAAAAGAATAAGAGGAAGATGTGCTCTTAGTAGGTCTATAACTCATGACCTAAAAGAAAGTAAAAAAAATTGTTTGTAATAGTTGTATGATACATATGTTAAAGTTTTTTTTTGGATAATAAATATGTTAAAGATAACTAAAATTATATTTCATGGTTATTTATAGATAAGATATTATCAGTAAAAAGGAAAACATTATTTTTTGATAAAAGGAGTTACTACCATATGCCTCGTTAAAAAACCTCCCTAAATTTAAATGAAAGTAAAAGAGTACATATGAAAGTAATTACAGAAAGAAACATAACGGAAAGCAACAACAACAATAAGCATAAACTAAGAAGAAACACAACTAGTCCAACATTAACCAACCCCATCCTCATGAAGAAGATGAAGTAATGAAGCAGGCGGCTCATCAAACAATGACATCGCCAAATCCCCAAAGCTTGCAAGTTTAGCAAGTCCATCCATGATCTTATTTACGTTGCGCGGTGTGTGGTTCAGCCGCACCACCCAAGGTCATTGTCTTAAATCATACAAATGCTAAGCAAGCGAGCAATTCCTGAGTAAATCCTTATCCATCTAAAGTATACGCAAAGCATCCAAGCTATCAAGTTCAAGAACAACTCGCTTGAAGCCTTGGTTCCATGCATTCATCAAACCAAGATAAGCACCCCAAATTTCCGCTTCAAGAATCGAGCAAACGTCGATGAATTTAAAAAACCAAACTTCCATAAGCCATTGTGATCACGCGCAACACCCTCACATGAAGTGATTTGAACTCATATAAAATTAGATCTTTAGCCATTAGTCCAATTAGTGGATCGTAGTATCTATTCATACATATTTTTAACCCTTTGATAATGCACAAACACTTTGCAGATAAAGTGATTTGAACTCGGGTCTCTTAGGATGAACATCATCCTCTTTTCCATTGGAACCACTTGTTGGGTTCAACTTCTAATTTAATTGTTGATTCAATCTATTCATTATAATTTAATATTTTTTATTGTCTTCCCGATTTCTCAAGGGTTTGTCCTGATCACTAATCTAGGTCAACTTGCGTTGCACACCTAGCTTTGGTTGGTGAGTCTCCCAACAAGAATTTTTTACATACACAATACCTCGAACTTAAGACCTACTTAAGCGATACCAAGCTACTTACTAAGGTCGTCCCTGGGGATGGGCCATAAGGGCGACGGCCCAGGGGCCACGTCCCTAGAGTTTCGACTAGCTGGACGTGCGACCTTAGGTTCCTTCGAGAGGGTGTGGTGCCTAAGTGAGTCTGAAGATTTAGGCAATAATGTCTCGATCCGCATGGAAACGAATGAACAATGAAAGGACGACGACAAGGAAAAGAGATTAGGAAAAATCGGGCGAATGCCCGGGGCTTTTATTTAACTGAAGCCTAACGAAAACAAAGTTGAATCTAAAGAACAATTGATGAAGTGCCTAATAAGGTGGGGGTAAGCCTCTTATATAGCCCCCTACATCCAATGCTGTAATCCTACTCTAACTAGGAAAACTATTATTCTAATCCTTCAAGGAGTATAACTCCTTAACCCTTGGTGAAGGGCCAACTCACTTTGATGCTAAGCCCAAGATGGCGTGGAGGACATATTCGGCCCCTTGGAGTGCGCCGGGCTCAGCATGCTTAGCCCCTTGGTGTGCGCCGGGATCGGCCCCTTGGTGGGCTTGTCCAGCCCCTTAATGTGTTTCCTCAGTCCCTTAGTGTGGGTGCTCTGCCCCTCGGTGTGTGTTGGGCTCGATCGTTCGGCCCCCTGGTGTACTCGCTTGGCCACCCGGTATGTGCTGTGCTCGGACAGTCAACCCCCTGGTGTGCTTGCTATAATTATAAGTGTTAAATTTTAATAATAGTTTAAGTTTTCTCTAATATTTATTATTAGAGTTCATTTTTAAATAGTTGTTGTTAGGGGTCTACTATTAATTTTTTTCAATACTTGTTATTAGGGGTCTATTTTTTTTAATACTTGTTACTAGATACCTATTTTTTCAATATTTGTTATTAGGCATACTCTTAAAATTCATTTTTCCAATATTTATTATTTTTGATCATTTTTTGCAATACTTGTTATTAGGACCCTAATTTTTTCTAATACTTGTGATTAGGGGTCTACTCTTAAAATGTAATTTTTCAATATTTGTTATTAAGGGTCTAATTTTTTTTTCTCAATACTTGTTATTATGACCCAATTTTTTGCAATATCTATTATTAGGTACATACTATTAAAATTTAATTTTTTTCTTTGCTTGTTATTAGAGCGCCGATTTTTTCCTAATATTTGTTATTAGGAGTATACTCTTAAAATTTAATTCTTTCGATACTTATTATTAGGGCCTAATTTTCAATACTTCAAAAATAGCACTAGGACCAACCTCGTTGGTTGTTTACAATTTAGGGTTAACTACTGGAATAGTTACTTATGTTTTCCCCAGTACAAAGTTGGTCACCGATTTTGAAAAACGACCAGTTAGGTCACTTACGTTTTCGGGGCGTAAACTTTTGGTCACTCGGTTGTTTGTTGTCGTTAAACATTGACGGCTTGCTGGCCTTGCAGCGAAAAAAATAAGGGTAAACTACTGCAATGGCCACTAAAGTTTATCTCATGTACATTTTTGCTCCCCAATTTTAAAAATAAACATTATGGCCACTATTAAAAAGGTTTCTTTACAATTTCACCCTTAAATTTTTTAAAATTTATTTTTCAACCCTAAAACTTTACAATCAATTAGTACAATAATATTATAAAGGCTTAAATGAAAAATAGGTGTCTAAAGTATACCTTTTTTAAATTTTAGGTGCCCAAATTGCTCATATTTAATAACTAAACTTTCAAATTGCTCCTATTTTTTCACTCTGGATTATTTTATTATTATTATAACATGACATGTCATTTTATTATTATTGTTAAATTAAAAATAATTTAAAAATAAAATAAAACCATTTTTATTATTATTAAATTTAAAATATTTTTTAAAAAATATTACTTCTTAAAATAATTTAGGTGTCTAAAGTATTTTTTTTGTAAAAATAGGTGCCCAAATTTTCGATAATTATAATTTTAGGTGTCTGACTGTTAAATGGGTGTTAAAAAAACTTGGACATCCTTACGAGTTTACTTGCCATTCTTTCAGAAATTGCTAAGCAAAGTTTGGTGCTTCTCATTCTCCTTTACTTATTAGACCATCGAGAAACCCATTTTTAGGTGAAATATGCGACCGCTCGGTGGCAGTGGATAGATATGCTGCAGCAATTGATTCTGTCACTGCTGGGATTTTAGGAGGTGCGAGCATTGTTAGGGTGCACAATGTTAAAGACAATACGGATGTTGTGAAACTTTGTGATGCAATGCTGAAAGAGAGAACTCAATTATAGGCCTTAGATTTGTGAGCTTTTGTTTGATGATTTACTACTCTTTCTTAGTAAATAATGGATTTAATTAACGAGTTGTGTACTCGAGAACTCATGAAATTTCTTATAGTGCTTTTTTTATTAAATTAAACTAGTATTTGGAATTCAGATTGGATTTGATAATTGTATTGTGAACTGTAATCATTGTTGTTTTTACGCTTATTTGATGGTATAATTGATATAAACCAGCAAATTATGCAGTAAATGGCATTGTAAACTAGCAACTGGCAATAGTGGGTACGAGGACTTCCAGTTCTTTTTTTTAGGTTCAAGGGTACTATAAATACTTGAACTTTTTTAAAAAATTAATTAAGTCTTTGAAAAAAAATTATAACTAATTGAGCCTTTACACTTCGAAATTTTGTCAATGCACCCTTTTGATTTAACAATAATAAAATAATTTAAAGTGAAAAAATATGAGCAATTTGAAAGTTTAGTTATTAAATAGGAGCAATTTGGACACCTAAAATTTAAAAAGGGTATACTTTGGGTACCTATTTTTCATTTAAGCCTTTATAATATTATTGTTCTAATTGATTGTAAAGTTTTAGGGTTAAAAAATGATTTTTTATAAAAATTCAAGGGTGAAATTATAAAGAAACATTTTTAATAGTGACCATAATGTTTATTTTTTAAAATTGGGGAGCATAAATGTACATGAGATAAACTTTAGGGGTCATTGCAGTAGTTTACCCTTATTTTTTTCGATGTCAGGTCAGCAAGCCGTCAATGTTTAACGACAATAAACGGCAGAGTGACCAAAAGTTTACGCCCCGAAAACGTAAGTGACCTTACTGGTCGTTTTCAAAATCGATGACCAACTTTGTACTGGGGGAAAACATAAGTGACTATTCTAGTAGTTAACCCTATAATTTAATATTAGGGTAAATTACTCCAGTGACCACCGAACTTTAGGGGCGTACCTATTTTGACTACCGAACTATCAAACTCGTCAATCAGACCACCAAACTTATTAAATTGACCTATTTTGACCACCGCCGTTAAAAAACTAACGAAGGGGTGACGTGGCAGTTAACGAAATTTTGTAAAATTACATATTTAGTCCTTGTTATTTACCAATTATATCAATTTGATCCTAATTTTAATTTAATTAAATAAAATTAATGAACCAATCAAATAATGACAAGTGTCCCATCTATTTTTAAGTTTTAATTTAATAGATTTAATCAATCAATCAGATGGGAGTTTGCTCTATTGGGGATTTGATCCCGCATCACTGGCATGGAAAACCCATGCTCCAACTGTTGAGCCAAGCTTACCAATCTAACATGGGATTGTAACCCCTTCGTCCCGATCTGGACGACGGACCGGTCCGAGTAGGTTACACGGGGAAAATCGAAGTAAAACTCGTTAAGGTCCCGCCTCGGTTAGTTACCCTAGAAAATGTTCTTCGATTATCTTGTCTAGATGGATCATTAAATCCTATGTGTGAAACGACAGCGGATAAACAAAGACAAGACTATGCAGACGAGACGTAAGTTGATATAAATTTACCATGTATTCAAGTTAGTTCGATTTCTTGCACATGCGACCGGACCAATTATAAAGTATTACAAACAGGGCTCACAGGGAAGCTTACAACAAACAAAACCCATATCCAACACTTGAAGACCTTTAAAGATGCTAAAAGCCCAAATTACAGGCCTGTGTTTCGAAACAGGCTTGCCCGTTTCGATACACGAGCCCTAGTTTTAAAAGCCAGACTACTCGTACCGATACGACCCACCTCGTTTCGGTAGAGGGTCCTTTTTCGCCTAGACATTACGAAACTCGTTCCGGAACAGGCCTCCACAGTAGCCAAACTATTCTGGTACGCGTAACGGAACAGGGGTTCACAGTATCCCAACCGTACCAAAACGCGTTCTGATACGGGTATCCTTGGAACCACACCCGTTACGAAACCACCTTACCCGTTCCGAAACGCCTGTAGTCTGTGTGTTTCTAAAAAACCAGATTTTGCATCTCCAAACGTCCCCAACATGCCTCGAACATCAAGAAGCCAGATACATCATGCATACACGAACACTAGAGGCATACACCCTACTACAAGCATGTTCGAACACTCAACATATACGAAGAGGCCATTCAAACAGGGAAACAAGCATTTACCAAAATACATTGCATAACAAGGTCTACATGCCTTTAAACAAAACACACATAGCATTCATGGAATATGGTCCTAAGCCTTCAAAACACAAAGCATTTAAGAAACAATATAAACATGGTTTACAATCCACATCAAGGGCATTAACAACAAATACCAACACATATGAGTCTAATAACGCTCATACAAAAACACATAACATCAACAAGCCAAATTAAGGAGTTTGAACTCTAACTCCATACAAGTCTAATACCCCCATTGTCTAGGCATTATTACAAAGACTTAAACCATACTTGAGCTACTCGAGAACTCCGAAAAGCTCCTCCCTTGCCCATTTGCCTTTCGTAACTCTAAGAATCTGCATGTTGGAAAAAGTAGAGCGTAAGCTTCAAAGCTTAGTGAGCGAAGCTCTAAAAACTCATCAAAAAATGCAGTTTTCAAAACACATTTCTCAAATGAAAAGTAAACCATTTAAATGCTTGAAAGAAGCAAAAACAACACAATTACATGGTTTGCACATGCAAAACCAAAACACGGTGGGACCACACATCACCGTTCGACTAGTAGTTTTCCGATGGGACCACACATCACCTTGCTCTTCTACTAGTCACTATCGGTGGGACCACACATCACCGTAGTTACGACAACCATCACGTGAGGCTCGACACCAACAACGACTACACAACAACATCAACGGGAGTAAAGGAAATCCACAAATTACACACTATATTTCAACAATTGTTCATGCATCAACGCTTAACAATCAAGGAAAGGTTAGCGAACTTACACTTGGGTTTATGTTAGCCCTTTAGGCTCCACCCAAACCCCCAAGAACCCTTTTTCGAAATCAAATCAAGTTCAAAACATTTTCACTCACCGATGAAACCCAACCGGAAGCCGAAACACCGATCTCAAGTCTCCAAATTCTCCGGAATCGTGCCCGAAGCCTCTCCAACGGTTTCACTTGATTCTAACCAATAAAAAACAATACATTACTCAACCAAATCATCACAAAACACTGTCCAACCCCAAACCACAACCACAAGCCAAATTCTTACAAATTCAAACAAAAGCCATTACCATAAGTCCCATTTTCGTACTCCCTAATAACCCAACAGAAAAACAATGGTTCCAACACTCAAAACACCATTAAACATCCTCAAAACAACCTTCTAGTATCACTATAACACCAGCCCAACTCCCTTTCACAAAACCATACCAAAAACTCAAGTTTTGACACTTTTAAAATACCCCAAAAACCCATTTCGGGATTTTTGATAGAAAAAACCCCTCATTTTGAGATATAATGTACCCTAGAGCAAGATTAGTTCATAACTTAAATCTACAAATCAAAAGAAAATCAAAAGGCCATTAAAGTTTCACCCTTTTCTTTCAAAGCTTTGAAAACTTGAAATTCTCTACAATGGCATTTTCTAAAAACTAAAACCATCAATGTGCTAGGAATGAAGAGGACAAGTCAAAAATGGTCTTACCTTGTTGAAATCACTTGAAATGATGATGGAAATGAATGGAATAGTAATTGGGGTTTTAGAGAGTTTTTGACGTGAAAAGTGGATGGAGGAAGAAGATGAAGAAAATGTTTCAAAAGCCCATTTTTCTCATCTTTTTCCTACTTTTAAAAATTTACAACTTTGTCATTAATGAAATTCAAATCCTTTTAATTTAAACCAAAGCTTAATTAAAATTTTAAAACGAGCCCACGACTCAAACCCGGTTTACCCATGAAACACCCGCCCTCTAAACCCGGGGCATTACAACTCTCCCCCACTTAAGGAATTCCGTCCCTAAAATTACCTGACTGAACAAAATAAGGAAACTGCCTTTTCATATCCTCCTTTCTCTCTCGAGTGGCCTTGTCCACTCTTCGACGTTGCCACCTCACCTTGACCAACTCAATTGATCTACCACGCAACACCTTGCTGTTTGAGACTAAGATCTCCACTGGTTCATCATCATATGTCAAATTCGGATTCAAATCAATCTCTTCTACATGCATTACGTGAGACGGATCTGATCTATACTTGCGGAGCATCGACACATGGAATACATCGTGGATCTTCTCTAACTCGGTCGAGAGCCTCAATCTATACGCAACGGGGCCAATCCTCTCAACTACCCCATAAGGTCTAATGAATCTCAGGCTCAACTTACCCTTCCTACCAAACCTCATCACCTTCTTCCAAGGTGAGACTTTCAAAAACACTTTTTCACCCACAACATACTCTATATTTCTTCTCTTTAAATCGGCATACGACTTATGTCGATCTGAAGCATCCTTCAAGCGATCACAAATCAACTTTACCTTCTCGGTAGTGCCCTTAAGAAAATTGGGCATCGATACAAGCTTCTGTCTGGCTTCGGCCCAACAAATCTGAGTCCTACACCACCTACCATACAAAGCTTCATACGGTGCCATCTGAATACTAGCCTGATAACTGTTGTTGTATGCAAACTCTACTAACGGTAGATGTTTCTCCCAAGACCCCTGAAAATCGATGATACAACACCTCAACATGTCTTCTAACACCTGAATCACTCTTTCGGACTGACCATCTGACTGCGGATGATACGAAGTACTGAAGTTCAACCAAGTACCCAAGGCACGATGCAAACACTCCCAAAATCTAGCTGTAAACCTCAGATCTCGGCCTGACACAATCGATTTCTGTACCCCATGCAACCTCACTATCTCACTAATGTGCAGATCGGCCAACTTATCTAAGGTATAAGTAGTATGAATAGGTATGAAGTAAGCACACTTAGTAAATCTATCGACTATCACCCACATTGAATTCATGTTTGAAGGAGTCAACGGTAAACCTGACACAAAGTTCATGGTGATACGTTCCCACTTCCATTTCGAAATATTCAACGGTTGTAACAACCCTGAAGGAAACTGATGCTCGGCCTTAACTCGCTGACAAACCATACACTTACTTACAAACTCGGCCACATCCTTCTTCAACCCAACCCAATAGTACTCTTCCTTTAACCCACGATACATCTTCGTACTACCCGGATGCATAGCAAAAGAACTGTTATGAGCTTCGTTCAAGATCATACGTCTCAACTTTGCATCTTCCGGAACCACTATCCTATCCTTGAAACATAGTATCCCATTCTCACCAAAGAAAAAATCGGTAGGCCTATCCTCGGATATATCTTGCACGTGAGGTGCCAAGGACTCGTCTCGCAATTGTTTCTCTCGAATCAACTGGACTAACAAAGGCTTAACCTGAAGCTCGGTTATCAAACCACCATCTTTGGACACACTCAATCTCACAAACATAGCTCGCAACTTAACTGCCATTTTTCTACTCAATGCATCGGCCACTACGTTTGCCTTACCCGGATGGTACTCTATCGTAAGGTCATAGTCCTTAAGAAGCTCTAACCATCTACGTTGTCTAAGGTTCAACTCCCTCTGAGACATCAAGTACTTCAAACTCTTGTGGTCAGTATATACGGTGCACTTCTCACCATAAAGATGGTGTCTCCAGATCTTCAAAGTAAACACTACTGCAGCTAACTCTATGTCATGGGGGGATAGTTCTTCTCGTGAACTTTCAACTGCCTCAAAGGATAAGCTACCACCTTACCTTCTTGCATAAGCACACAACCTAAACCTACATATGATGCATCACTGTAAATCACAAACTCTCTTCCCGGTTCAAACTGAATCAAAATAGGAGCTTCGGTCAAAGCTTTCTTCAACTTCTCAAACGCTTGTTGTCTTGCATCTGACCACTCATATGGGACATTCTTCTAAAGCAACTTAGTCAAAGGGGCCGCTATCCTAGAAAATCCCTCGACAAATCTTCTATAATATCCCGTCAAACCTAAGAAACTACGGATTTCTGTCAATGACTTTGGTTGTTCCCAACTCACTATGGCTTCTATCTTTTTGAGATCCACACTAATCCCCTTAGTCGAGATCACGTGACCTAGGAAGACTACCTCCCTAATCCAAAACTCACATTTGCTTAGCTTGGCATACAACTGATTCTTAAGCAAGGTCTGAAGCACTAACCGAAAATGCTCATCATGTTCATCCCCAGTCCTAGAGTATACTAAGATGTCATCTATGAACACTACCACAAACATGTCCAAAAACTCGTGAAACACACGGTTCATCATATCCATGAAAGCTGTTGGAGCGTTAGTCAACCCGAAAGGCATCACCAAGAACTTATAGTGCCCATATCGTGTACGGAAAGTTGTCTTCGGTATGTCCACATCTTTCACCTTCAATTGATAGTATCCGGACCTCAAGTCAATCTTCGAAAACACTAAAACACCTTTCAACTAATCAAGCAAGTCATCTATCCTAGGCAAAGGGTACTTGTTCTTCATTGTCACTTTGTTCAACTGCCTATAATCTATGCACATCCTCATACTACCGTCCTTCTTTTTCACACACAGGACTGGAGCACCCCACGGAGAAATACTAGGCCTAATGAAACCTCTATCGGACAACTCCTGAAGCTGTGTCTTCAACTCTTTCAACTCTTTCGGTGCCATCTTATACAGAGCAATAGACATTGGTGCAGAATCGGAATACGTCTCAATAGCAAATTGACTTCTCTATCTGGAGGCAAACCCGACAACTCTTTCGGAAAAACACTCAGAAAATTACATACTGTCCTGATGTCTTGCGGTCTAACCTCACTCATATTCGGATTCATCACATAAGCCAAATAAGCTTGACAACCCGAATTCAACAACTTTTGAGCTTCCAAAGCAGAAACAACATTGGACAAGAACCTAACGTTCTCACCAACTACCACAACCTCAAAGTCATCTGTAAGCCTCAAGGAGACTCTCTTGGTCTCAAAGTCAACCCTAGCTCTATGCTCTACGAGCCAATTCGTGCCCAATATCACGTCAAAGCCATAGAACGGTAGCTCCATCATATCAACCGGAAACTCGTGGCCCTAAACCATCAAGGGACATCTCTCATAAATTTTGTCTAACTACCTCTATATCACCAAAAGAGCTAGTAACATTTACACCTACCTCTAACCACTCACATGGTAACCCTAATGACCTTGCGTGCTCACCCAAAATGTATAAATGTGTCGACCCTGAATCTATCAAAGAAAGCAAACTCAAATACTGTAACGAGAAATTACCTGCAATGACATTCGTGTCATTCCCAGGCTCTCGCTGAGTATACACCCTAGCCGGTCCTTCACCCTCGAGCTGAACTGCCACTACATGGGCTAAGTTCCTCTGACCCTCGTTCCTCGGCTAAAAGTTACCACGACCGTGCCCACGGCCTCTATGATGCTCAAAACCCCTAGCTGGAGCCGGTCCGCCCCTAGTCGGGTGTGGACAGTTACGCCTCATATAATCTCGGGAACCACAGTTCCAACATGGCCCAAAGGTACCCGTACACTCACCATGGTGGTGTCTCCCACATCTAGTGCACTCTGTAGTGTGTACAACAGCTTCTTGGCCCTGATGGCCCCATCCATAGTTACCACCCCTATGTCTCGAATCAGGCTGATACATTCTATCCCTATGCCTCTTGGCATGATCTCTGTCCCAATTCATGTGTCTCTTCCTGGAATTGGACCCACTAGCACAAGCACTGGAGCCTAAGTTCTGTTCAATATCCTTGGCCTTGGAGACCAAAACAACAAACTCGGTGTAGTCAGAGGCAAGCATGTAGGTCTTCACATCTCTAGTCAACCCATACCGGAAGCGTTCACACCACTCTCTCTCACTAGGAACCAACTCATGTGCATACTGGCTCAATCTCACAAATTGAACCTCGTACTCGGACACGGTTCTGTTACCCTGAACCAAGGCCATAAACTTCCTCTTCTTCTCATCCAAATACCAAACTCCAAGATACTTCCTCTTGAAGGCATTTCTAAAGAACTCCCACGTGATATCCGCTTCGGCCATAGCCGAAGTAACAGTGGTCCACCAAGTATATATGTCCCCCTGAAGCAAGGAGACAATGCAACCCAACTTACGGGCGGCTGAGCACTCCATCTGACCCAAGATGCATGTAGTACTCTCAAGCTGTGCCTCTGAACCCTCGGGAGTCAACCCACGGAACTCTACTCCGCCCAAACTACGGAGCCTCTCTAGGGGTAATCATGTCCCCGCACCCTGAGGTGGTGTTGCAGCTTGTACACCGGCCAAAGCTGTCTGAAAAGCTCCGGCTATGGTCTGAATTAAATGAGTCATGTCTGCGCCCACTAGACCCTGACCCGCCTGAGCTCCCACACCTCCAACATTGGCACCGACCTGAGGCCCATTACCATCACCTCTGACTTGCGCACCAGCCTGAGGCATGTTACCTTCGCCACCTACTCCATTACCACCGGGAGCAGGAGGAACAAGAGGCTCACCCCTGGGTGCCTGGTCACCCGCTCTAGGTCGCCCCCTCAGTCTCACCATATCGTGATAGAATCTAAAACAGCAAACACACAACACACAAGAAAAATGTTAGGTTAACAAAAGGGCAAGGACTTAGGTTCTCAAGCTCATTAAACCAAAAACCATTTTTTTACAACAACACCTAACAACGGGGACATTTGACTAAACCTTAACCAACAACAAGGCCACTAAAACATGCTTTCATACACCGTACTAGCAAGCAAACTTCAAGCATACAAGGTAAAACACTCACCGAGACATAAAAACAACATAACACATCAAACTTACCTCACTTACCTACCCGAGGTCTCGGAAACCTCAAGCTTTGATACCACCAAATGTACCCCCCCCCCGTCCCGGTCTGGACGACTGACCGGTCCGAGTAGGTTACACGGGGAAAACCGAAGTGAAACCCATTAAGGTCCCGCCTCAGTTAGCAACCTTAGAAAATTTTCTTCGATTATCTTGTCTAGATGGACCATTAAATCCTATGTGTGAAACGATAGCGGATAAACAAAGACAAGACTATGCAGACAAGACGTAAGTTGATATAAATTTACCATGTATTCAAGTTAGTTCGATTTCTTGCACATGCGACCGGACCAATTATAAACGAATACAAACAGGGCTCACAGGGAAGCTTACAACAAACAAAACCCATATTCAACACTTGAAGACATTTAAAGATGCCAAAAGCCCAAATTACAGGCCTGTGTTTCGAAATAGGCTTGCCTGTTTCGATACACAAGCCCTAGTTTTAAAAGTCAGACTACCCATACCGATACGACCCACCTCGTTTTGATACAGGGTCCTTTTTCGCATAGACGTTTGGAAACTCGTTCCGGAACAAGCCTCCACAGTAGCCAAGCTGTTTCGGTACGTGTATCAGAACAGGGGTTCACAGTAGCCCAACCGTACCCGAACGTGTTCCGATACGGGTATCCCTGGAACCACACTCGTTCCGAAACCACCTTACCCGTTCAAAAACGCCTGCAATCTGTGTGTTTCTAAAAAACCAGATTCTACATCTCCAAACGTCCCCAACATGCCTCAAACATCAAGAAGCCAGATACATCATACATACACGAACTCTAGAGGCATACACCCTACTACAAGCATGTTCGAACACTCAACATATATGAAGAGGCAATTCAAAAAGGGAAACAAGCATTTACCAAAATACATTGCATAACAAGGTCTACATGCCTTTAAAAAAAACACACATAGCATTCAAGGAATATGGTCCTAAGCCTTCAAAACACATAGCATTTAAGCAACAATATAAACATGGTTTACAATTCACATCAAGGGCATTAACAACAAACACCAACACATATGAGTCTAATAACGCTCATACAAAAACACATAGCATCAACAAGCCAAATTAAGGAGTTTGAACTCCAACTCCATACAAGTCTAATACCCTTATTGTTTAGGCATTATCACAAAGACTTAAACCATACTTGAGCTACTCGAGAACTCCGAAAAGCTCCTCCCTTGCCCATTTGCCTTTCGTAACTCTAAGGATCTGCATGTTGGAAAAAAGGAGAGCGAAGCTCAAAAAACTCATCAACAAATGCAGTTTTCAAAACAAATTTCTCAAATGAAAAGTAAACCATTTAAATGCTCGAAAGAAGCACAAACAACACAATTACATGGTTTGCACATACACAACCAAAACACGGTGGGACCACACATCACCGTTCGACTAGTAGTTTTCTGATGGGACCACACATCACCTTACTCTTCTACTAGTCACTATCGATGGGACCACACATCACCGTAGTTAAGACAACCATCACGTGAGGCTCGACACCAACAACGACTACACAACAACGTCAACGAGAGTAAAGGAAATCCACAAATCACACACTATATTTCAACAATTTTTCATGCATCAACACTTAACAATCAAGGCAAGGTTAGCGAACTTACACTTGGGTTTAGATTATCCCTCTAGGCTCCACCCAAACCCCAAAGAACCTTTTTTTGAAATAAAATCAAGTTCAAAACATTTTCACTCACCAATGAAACCCAATCGGAAGCCGAAACACCGATCTTAAGTCTCCAAATTCTCCGGAATCGTGCCCGAAGCCTCTCCAACGGTTTCCCTTGATTCTAACCAATCAAAAACAATACATTACTCAATCAAATCATCACAAAACACTGCCACAACCCCAAACCACAACTACAAGCCAAATTCTTACAAATGACCCAGCAGAAAACCAATGATTCCAACACTCAAAACACCATTAAACACCCTCAAAACAAACTTCTAGTATCACTATAACATCAGCCCAACTCCCTTTCACAAAACCATACCAAAAACTCAAGTTTTGACACTTTTAAAATACCCCCAAAAACCCATTTCGAGATTTTTGATAAAACTCCCCATTTTGAGATATAATGTACCCTAGGGCAAGATTAATTCATAACTTAACTCTACAAATCAAAAGCAAATCAAAAAGCCATTAAAGTTTCAACATTTTCTTTCAAAGCTTTGAAAACTTGAAATTCTCTACAATGGCATTTTCCAAAAACTAAAACCATCAATATGCTAGGAATGAGGAGGACAAGTCAAAAATTGTCTTACCTTGTTGAAATCACTTGAAATGATGAAGGAAATGAATGGAATAGTAATTGGGGTTTTAGAGAGTTTTTGACGTGAAAAGTGGATGGAGGAAGAAGATGAAGAAAATGTTTCAAAAGCCCCTTTTTTCTCATCTTTTTCCTACTTTTAAAAATTTACAACTTTGCCATTAATGAAATTCAAATCCTTTTAATTTAACCAAAGCTTAATTAAATTTTTAAAACGAGCCCACGACTCAAACCTGATTTACCCGTGAAACGTCCGACCCCTAAACCCGGGGCATTACAAGAATTTTAACATATTTTATTAAACCATTATTTTGTTGATAAAAACTAAAGGAAATTTAAAGAAGAAATAAAGTATGGGATTGGGGATTTGAAATTGGTACCAAGGCAAGAAATTCTCACGTCTTTACCATAGCACCAAACTACTCTTCATAATATATATTGCACAGTTTTATATATGTATCTTATAATGCAGTTAGGAAAAAAAGTAAAAATAGTTGAAAGGAGACTCGAACCTAGATCACTTGGGATGTGTCTAATTACACAAACATTCTATTTTATTTAAATCTAAAAATTATGAAATATTCGATTTAATATATTCGAATATTTTTTCATATTTAAATTAAATCAAATAGTTATTAAAATATTAAATCTTCGATTTAAAAATTATTTGATTTAAAAGAAAAGAAATTTGATTTTAAAAAATATTCAAATATTTTAAATCGAACTTAAAATACTTTAAGTATTCGATTTAATATTTTAAATTAATTTTTTCTTTTAAATCTAATATTTTTTTAAAATCAAATATTTAATATTTTAATAAATATTCGATTTAATTTAAATATGAAAAAATATTCGAATATTTAATAATTTTTAGATTTAAATTAAATCGAATGTTTGTGTGATTAGACATATCCCAAGCGATCTAAGTTCAAGTCCTCTTTCAACCATTTTTACTTTTTTCCTAATTGCATTATAAGATACGTATATAAAAGTGTGCAATATATATCATTAAGAGTAGCTTGGTGCAGTGGTAAAGGTATGCGAATTTCTTACCTTGGGTCTCAGGTTTGAATCCTCATTCTTATACTTTTTTTCTTCTTTAAATTTCTTTTAATTTTCACCAGCAAAATAATGGTTTAATAAAATATGTTAGCATCCCATGTTAGATTGGTGAGCTTGGCTCAGCGGCTGGAGCATAAACTCCCTTCTATTTTATTACTTCTAATTCTTTATGGCAAATCAGATGGTGACACGTGCCACCATCTAGTTGGTTGATTAAATCTATTAAATTAAATAAAGTAAAGCTTAAAAATAGATGAGACACGTGTCGTCATTTGATTGGTTCGTTAATTTTATTTAATTGAATTAAAATTGGGATCAAATTGATATAATACGTAAATAACAAGGATTAAATGTGTAATTTTACAAATTTTCGTTAACTCTCACGTCACCCCTCCGTTATTTTTTTAACGTTAGTGGTCAAAATAGGTCAATTTAATAAATTTGGTGGTCTGATTGACGAGTTCGATAGTTCGGTGGTCAAATAAATACGCTCTTAAAGTTCGGTGGTCACTAGAGTAGTTCACCCTTAATATTATATCAATATAAAATCAGAATACATATTAAAGGGTTTGTCTAACTTATGCATAGGATAAGAGTCATTTAAAAGTCTTCAATAAATATAATATTTTATTTGAAAAAAATCACAATCATTTAATGTATTACAAAACCTTAAAAGATTCTAGTGAAAAACTACTCATTCAATGTAATAAACCCTAAAACCAACACCCTAAACCCTAACATCATAAACCATAAACTCTAACGCCATAAACCATAAAACTCTAAACCTAAATCATAAACCATAAACCATAAACCATAAAATCATAACCCTTAAACCTTAAGCATAGACCTAAACCCTAAAACCTTAACCTTAAACCATAAAACCATAAAGCCTAAACACTAAACCTAAGCCCTAACCATAAACCTTAAATCATAAACTCTAATACATTACATGAGAATTTTTTTCTTCGAAAGTAAATGAGATTTTTTTCAATAGAATCTTTTAGGGTTTTGTAATACATTAAATGATTGTGGTTTTTTTAAATAGAATATTTGTATTTAATGAATGCTCTAAAATGACCCTTAACGTATGTATGTATGCATAGGTTAGAAAAGTCTTAATATATTTAGGAAAATTCTACCACGCTTGACGAGCACCGATGAGCATCACTAAAGACGAGCACTATTAATTCAATTTATAAAGATTAAAAATTTAAGGGACTAACCGAATAATTATAAATTATTTAAAAATCAAAAGGTAAATTAATTAAAATATATTATTTTATTTTTAATTTTCTTTTAAACATAGATCAAAAATACATATCTACCCCTAATTTAAAAAATTATATTTTTTGTTCATTTGAAATTTAAGTCGTCTCCGTTGCTGTTGCCGCTGTCGTTATCGCCACTGTTGTCTTACGTTACCGTTGTTGTGCCTCTTGTATAACCATCGTTCCACACCGATGAACATCACTTGGAATCCTTTCTCATTTATATTGCTTTAACTCTTGTTATTTACTTATTCTTGATGTTACTGAATTCTTATTATAAAAGTGAGAACGATATAATGGTGCCTCCCTATTCCAACAGCTTGAGAATTTACTCATGAAGTAACTGTTGTAATAATTACATTTTGAATAGCTAACTCTTTTTGTTGCTATGAAGCACAATATTCAATTCTGCTATTCATCGGTGTGGGAAGGGCGGCCATGTAGGAGGCGACGGCAGCCGTTTGAATTTCAAATGAACAAAAATTAAAGTTTTATAATTTATTGGTAGATAAGTATTTTGATTTATATTTAAAAGAAAAATAAAAATAATATAATATATTTTAATTAATTTACCTTTTAATTTTTAAATAATTTATA
The DNA here is from genome assembly GCA_958450335.1 of Hibiscus tridactylites. Lineage (NCBI taxonomy): Eukaryota > Viridiplantae > Streptophyta > Magnoliopsida > Malvales > Malvaceae > Hibiscus > Hibiscus tridactylites. The sequence continues at coordinate 81,223,582 of OY288269.1, read as the reverse complement.
ATTATACGGTGAGTCTTTTAAATTTTTAATCTTTATAAATTAAATTAATAGTGTTCATCGGTGCTCGTCGTTAGTGATGCTATCGAGCATGGTAGACTAATCCATATATTTAATTTAGTCTAGTGATTAAGACATACATTTACTTTCGAAGTCTATTAAAAAAAACATTTACTTTCGAAGTGATTTGGTTCGAATCCCATGGAAAAAATTTATTGGCCGCATAAAAACTGCAAGTTCATTGATATTACTACGTCCGTTTATATACAAATTTAGTTCTGCTAATAATTATGGTAATTGGCAAAAAAAAAATATTCTTTTTTTTTTCTGGATCAAAATGATGGAATATTATTTGATGTAGTCTTATTCAATGTATTATCTTTTCATGTTTTTTTTTTGAGTTTAAAATACAGCTTAATATTTGATACGCTGTTAGTGTAAAAAATATTTACACAAGCATGTCACTTTTTAAGTTTAAATTTAAAATTTAAAATTTTAACACTAAATCCTAAATTCCAATCATAAATCTTAAATTCTAAACCCTATAACCTAAACCCCTAACCTCCTTACCCTAAACTAAAACCTTAAACCTCTAAATAACCACGCTTGTGGAAACTTTGTTTTCTACTACCAATGTATAGGATAATAATCCTTAAACCCATACTATAATTTTGAATGGTTCTATTTAGATTTTTTTTTAAAAAATGGATTATTATATTAAAGTTTTCAAAAATTTTGAAGGGTTTAATTTAAACATTTTTATAAAGAAAATAGGGGTTAAATTAAAATTCTTAAAAAATTTCATGACTTAATGAGAACTATTCAAAATTTAGGTGAAAATTAGTTAAAAAAATTTAAATTTTTGAAATATAATAAAAAAAATTAAATTCTTTTAAAAAAAGTTTAAATGATTAAACGTTAATTTATCAAAATTTGGGAGCTAATCCCTCACTGGCTCCCATAAGAGTCTGTATGTCATTTCTATATCATTTAATATTTTTTAAATAACTTACTGTAACAACTCAGTTTAGAGAATAATATTTTATCTATGCCATGTTATATTTTAATCCATCTCATTTTTTATTATACTTTTACGTTAATTCAATTTAAATAAAAAAATGTTCATACGGTATTACTGACGCTTTTATGCGTTTAAAGTGTTATGGATTTTTATTAATTTATTTCTAAAAAATAAATTAATTTCTATTAAATTTAAATATGTTCACACCTTTATAAATTTAGGGATGACAAAATTATCCAACCCGATCGATCCGGTCCGGTTTTTTCTCTTGAATTTCGGGGTGGGTATTAAAATGCTTCGAGTCGGGGTGGGCGGGTTCGAGTATGAGGTGAAAATTCTCCGCCCCATCCCGGTATATTTATTTATTTTTATTATATTTATAAAAACATCATATATAAACACTTTTAGGGGTTTCAAGCTATTTTTTTAGTTTGTGTTTATCGTAAATTTTTGTTAGATATTGTTCGACTTTTAACATATTTGATTATGAAGGTCAATGATTCAAATTTATTCTTTTAAATATGTATTTTTTTTCATGTGAGTAATTTAATTAGGTTTATTTTATTTTTTTATATATAGTTTTAAAGTCCTTGAATTTTATATTTTTTTAATGTAATGGTGGTTTGATTGGATCTAACATTTATCATCGATGAAATTTAATACATTTTTAAAATTTTTGAGTCGGGACGGGTCAAATTTAGGAGTTTATGTGTCGAGTCGAGACGGGACGGTAAATTAATATTTAATTTTGGGGCGGGGCGATGTCGAGTTTAGGAGTTTTTAGATCGAGGCGGCCAAAAACTTGTCCCGCTATTGTAACGACCCCTTTTTTGAAATACTTATATATTTATAGGTAGAGTTATTGGTAGTGTGTGGAAAGGATGTTTTTGGAAATTTTAAAAAGATAGAGGTTTTAAAATAATTGGTTAAAGAATGGAAGGGTATTTTTGAAAAAATAAATTTAGAAAAAAGATTTTGAAAATTGGTTAAAGAGGGGATTTGAGAAAATAAATTTAAAATTGGTGAAGTTTAAAAATCGGGGGTTAGAGAAAATATTAGAATATGGGTAAAAAGTGGATTTTGAAAATTGAGGGGTTCATTTAAAAATAGATAAAAAAATAGGGGGTTTAAAAAAATATTTAGGGGTTTAGAAGAAATATTTGAAAATAGGGGAGTCGCCACCGACCACTTCGAAATGGTAGACTGGACTCCGGAAATAGAAACCAGAGATTCGAAAGGGTTCGGGAGTCGGTTACATGCGAGGAAGGGTTAGCACCCTCGATGTGCCCAAAATTAGTACCAAAACTTTACCGTTTAATTAAAATCAAATTTTACGAATTAAAGTGACAATTTTGGCCGAAATCTGGTTATACGAACGAGTAAATTTCAAAAATCCTGATATTCGAGAGCGAACGTCCGAATCACCACCACTACGACTGGTACTGACCTCGTTCATTTCCGAATAAAAGGACATCGCATGACATTTTTTTAGTTCCTAGTGTGACTTTGTAACCCCCTCGTCCCGGTCTGGCCGGATGACTGGTCTGAGTGGGCCACACGGGGAAAACCGAAGCGAAACCCGTTAAGGTTTCCCCTCGGTTAGCAACCCTAATTTTTTTCTTTAACTTATTCTTTTCTAAAAGTTCATTTAAGTCCAAAGTGATCAAACAGCGGAATAAAATTCATGAGATAAACATTCGAACCCAAAACAACCCAATTTTAATCTTTTAAACAGGCCGTTTCGAAACACCCTTGAGGCGTACTGAAACGCCTTGAACAGGTCAACTGCCCCAGAGCCTATACAAGGGGCCGTATCGAAACGGTGGTCAACCGTTCCGAAACGCTTTCAACGGTCAACTTCTTGTGGTCAACGAGATTTTGACCGTTTCGAAACCTTCAGTCCCGTTTCGAAACGCATTCATCTCGTCAATTTCTCAGAATTCCAGTAGCCAAAACGTTCCGAAACGCGTATCGGAACAGGGGCTTCTAGAGGCCAAACCGTATCGAAACGCGTTCCGATGCGGGGTCCCTGAAGCCTGCCTGTTCCAAAATGACCCAGCCCGTTTCGAAACGCGGGATGCCTGCAACCTTTGAAAGAGAGATTTAGGAGAATTTCAACAAGTCTAAAGGTCCCATATGACCCCTAAAGGCACACAACACCATCAAACGAAGTCTAGAGGCATACATCCTATGTTTATCATGCTCGAACATATACAAGGCATGGTTTTGAACAATCACTCATACATGACAAATACTCAATAGAATCATATCATGAAGAGCATACTTGAAGTCCTTTAAATAGACAAAAGATACCAATCATCACATTTAGTTTTACATGCCATCAAACAACCTTAAACATCTAAAAGACATACATCAAAAGAGCATTTGGCAAGGTATATCATGCTTACAAACCAAGTCAAACCATAAACATCAAAATCACATATGAGTCATACAAAGCTCATACAAACACACTCTCTTGCCACATTGCTTAACTACTACATAATAATTAATCGTACTTGAGCAACAAACTTGGAAAGTTCTTCTTGCCTTGCTCCGAGCTAACACCACGCTAATGATCTGCATTGTTGAAAATGAGAGCGTAAGCTATAAGCTTAGTGAGGATGCTCTAAAACCGAAAACATCAACAATGCAGGGTTCAAGCATGTATTCCCTAAATCTCATATCTAACATACATAGATAATTTTACAAGTAGACCTAGCTAGTCTTTCAAGAGTCATGTATGAAATCTCACATCATACTAAGCTCGAACATCAAAATCAACATCATATATTAACATCATATATCACAATCATATGAACGAGTTTAATTGGCCACTATTAGTTACCTGGATGTGCGGATTTAATCTCAACAATCACTTTACCTCGGTGGGATTACACTCATCACCGGACCTTGCATGGGCGGGATTCCACTCATCACCACATGCCCTACGGATGGGATTCCACTCATCATCCCGTAGAATATATAATAGCTTCCGGTGGAATATTACATCACCGTACTCCTCCTTGATGACTTAACGCCATCAAGGCCACGTACGTTTTGACTCAATTTGTGTGCACACTAATCCTAATGATCGATCATTTACACCCGATAAGTTAATTAATGTCAATTTACATTTACCACATCACATATCCATCAACCTTATCTCATGCTCATCACATACACATATCAAGGTATACATGTGCAAAACAACCACATATCACAAGAGCATAAATAGGCAATACACATAGCATCTAATGGAAATCAATAGCTAAATTAACAACTTGAATTCATATAGAAATGGCCTACCAAGCACATTTCAACTCACACACTACACACACTCAAACCAAACTTTAAAACGTGTTTGAAATCACTCACCACCCTTCTTTAGCAACCAAAGCAAATCTCCTACAAGCCCGGATTCGATTCCAATGCTCCTCCAACGTCTCCTCTTGCTTCTAGGCAATCAAAAACACAACCATTATTCCCAATCAACGCTAAAATTCAGTCAACACTCAACTCTTGAGCCCAACCTAACTTCAACCAAATTTCCAATCAAAACAAACCCCCAAAATTGTCCATTTTCGTGCTCCATCAAACCCTAGCTGAAAATTCCATTTTCAAACATCCAAATGACCCCCAAATGGTCCCAAAACATCCTCCTAATATATACTAACCATCAGCCCTCTAATTTCAACCTAAAACCCACCAAAAACCAAGTTTTAGACATCTCAAAAATTGCTTCAAGAATCCATTTCGGGTTTTTACCAAAACCTAACCATTTTAACATATAATGTACATTTCAATATGATTAAGCTAAAACCTAACTTTATATTTCAAAACAAAATGAAAATCTTCATAAAAACTCAAACTTTAACCAAACCCTAACATTTCAAAAGTGGGTAGTTTTAAAATTTAAAGCCACGGATAGATAGAGAATGAAGAGGAGAGTTAGAAAATGTTTTTACCTCTCAAAATGGTCTTGAAATTGAGTTGAAAATCAATGTAATAGTGATTTTGAGTTTGGGAGAGTTTGAAGAAGGGATGTGGGGTTCTAACGTTGGAAAGGGGGTGAGGAGAGAGAAGATGACTTTATTTTCTTTTCTTTTTTAACTATTCAAAAGTTGTCATCCTTTTAAATTCTTTAGGGTCAAATTACCTCTTTGGTCCCTCCCCTTTTTATTAAAGCCCAATTAGATCCTAATTAAGGTTAAATTGATTTAATTTAATTTTACCGACTCGGACCACAAACCCGACTAACTCCTAACCCCAAAACACGGGCGTTACAGACTTGGCATGGCATAAGAAATGAATGAACAAACGTGGATGCACGTAATTGATAACATAAATAAAATATAGAGACCGAGACATATCGTATAAATAAAGACGTGGTACACGAAAATAAAACAAATACATGTACTATATGCAATTTCTAAAGATAAAATAAGTAAAGTAACCAAATGAATAAATGCGTATGTCATGATAAAACTATAATATATATATATATATATATATATATATATATATATATATATATATATATATATATATATATATATATATACGTATACATAAGTGTTCAAAACATATGTACATAACAACCACATAATGTGTATATATATATGCACGTAAATATAGGACTATGTGAAAACTATATAATATATGTATAATTGCATGCAAAATTATGTAATATATATATATATATAGTTATAACCATACGAAAGCTATAAGTGTAAAAACTATATGATATGTATATAACTATATGAAATCATATTATATTTATATCCACATAAAAATGAGTAATATATATATATGCGCGCATATAAAAACGAAGGACTAAATGGAGATAAAATCATTTTTTTGGAAAACCAATCGACTTCGATAAAGGGGTGAAATTGAAAAGTAATTTAAAGCTTAAGGGACCAGGGGCGGGATTTAGGAAAACGGAAACCCTTCGGAGAATATTTTGAAAACGCGGAATGGTTGAGTCGGTAAATGTACCATTTTTAACACGGTAAAACAACATAAATACTCATTTTCGAATCCAAAATATCTCTTTTGGCGATTTTCATTCAAAACCCAAAATAAACCAGTCTCCAAAATCCTTCCCTCTTAACCTTCGATTAGGGTTTTTTGAAGCAGTCGTCGCTTCGGTGAGCTCTTCGGCCATGCAACGCCACGAGTGAGTCTGTCTCAATGTGTTGATCCTTCCCCCACGGAGTTGATTCGTCGGGAGGTCTCCGATCGTTGAGAAAAAAAGGTCGAAACACTTCAGTTTCCCCTCACCGGATCTTGGTCGTCCACCGTCGGATCTTCGCGATTTTCGGATATGTTGTTGTCATGGCCTTGAAGAGTGAGGAATCGGAAAAATCGAAAGGGTGGAGGAAATTAGGGATTTTGCAGAAGAAATTAGGAATTTGGTCAAAGGGAAACAGACAAAAGAGAATCCAGAAATGAGTAAGACAATGTCGTTCTGTGGAAATGAGTCTAAGGTTGACTACGGGGAGCCCAGCGAAGGTAAAATGAGAGCAGACCACATCTCAGCCCAAGGGTCGTTGCAGCCCAACAACGGAGGCTTATCTACTACTACTTGAAGAGCAAGTTTATAACAGAATTTACAGCTGGACATGTTAATTGGTGACACGTGTTTAAAAATAATATTGTATTGTGTCATAGGCATATAACCAAATTCATGGAATGTTTTTGTTTTTATGCTGATTAATGAAAATTCTCTGAATTCTCTTATCTCTTCATTCTCTTCTTGGTCCCTTTTCTTCTTTCTATTCAATTCACGGTTACAGTTGTGACAAATTGGTATCCAGAGCAAGGTTTACTGATCCACTCCAAGCTGGGAAAACCAAAGAAAATGCAAGTCATGGCCGAGATCGACACTACTGCAATGAAGAAAAATTTAGATACCCTGCAAGGCAACGTAGAACAACAAAGGGAGGGGACGATAATCCCCAAGTGGTGGACAAAGGAGAAGCAGGACATGGAAAAGCGATTCACTACCCTGGAAAGAAGCTCCAAGGAAAGCCATGACTATTTAGAGAAGATTTTTAAACTGCTCTCCAAGAAAGACGAGGAAGAATCTGAGCAACAAAAGACAGGTAAAACTCAACCTATTGTTGAACATGGAGTAAACACTACCCCTCCCAAAAGTGAAGGAAAAAACCCATACAAGTGGTGATAGTTGATGAACAAGGCAAATATTCACCAAAACCCGAGGGAACAAGAGTCTTAGCTCCTAAACCCAACATGAACAGCTATGTGAGTTCTTCACAACAAAAAATGAAACTTGGTAATGACCTAGATGAAAAGGGAGAGAAAATAATAGAAAAAGATTCATATTTGTTCGAGAAAAACACTCAATGTCATGGAGGAGGGTATACCTTCAGACCTAGAATTGAACTACCATTTTTTGAAGGAGACAACCCAAGGGGTTGAGTGAGGAAGTGTCAAAAATACTTTTCACTATTTGCAGTACCAGAGAATCAAAAACTAGAGGTGGCTGCCATGTACCTGATTGGAAAGGCTGAAGCTTGGTTCGATGGATATATTATGCAGAAGCACAAGGCCACTTGGCATGAGTTTGCTGCAGACTTGTGTCACAGGTTCTGCGATAAGACACTCAATGATGTTATAGAAGAATTTAATAAGTTGCATCAGAAATTTACAGTAGATAAGTATCAAGAAAAGTTTGAGGAACTGAAACCTTTCATGATTCAACAGAATGCAACCTTGGATGAGAACTATTTTGTTTCTACCTTTATAAGTGGTCTCAAGAAAGAGCTCAAGCACAGGGTCAATGCTCATAGGCCAAGGACAGTGGATGAGGCCTATGGACTAGCTAAATTGAATGAACTAGCTATAGAATATGACACTAAGAGACAGAGGTCCTTCAACAAGCCAAATCCCTACCTAGGCTCCAATCCCACAGTTAGAAGCTACAATGCCCCAGCTCCTACTGTACAGAAGAATACAAGCCCCACCCTGACTCATAACAAACAAGCCCTGTTGGACTATAGGAGAGCTCACAATTTGTGCTTCAAGTGTGGAGAGAAGTTCAACCCAAGACACAAGTGCAATGCTAAGCAACTGAACCTAATGGAGGAAGAGGAACTAGTCATAGAAAATGAAGACATGGCTGAATTGATTGAACCTGAGATGCTCACTACTCGAGATACTGGTGAAAAAAATCTGAAGATTTCTATGAATGCACTTACAGGAAATACTGGATACAGCACCCTTAGAATTCAAGGCTCTATTAAGGAAAGGCCCATGAGTATCTTAGTTGACAGTGGGAGTACCCACAGTTTCATTACCACTATGTGGGAAAGAGAAGGGTTAGAAGTTGTGAAAATTGACCCTCTGACAATCACAGTGATTAATGGGGAGAAGCTTCTGAGTTCAGCCAAAAGCAACAACTTAACATGAAAGATGCAGGGTCACCAATTCGAACATGACTTTAGGATACTCCAATTAGGAGGAAGTGACATGGTTCTAGGGGTGGACTGGATGAAGAAGTATAGCCCAATGATGATGGACTTTAATGAGATGACATTGAGCTTTCAGTATGGTTCTCAGTACATTACCTTACAAGGAGGGAAGAAAATGCGTTGTGTGAAGTTGATTTCAAAGGACAGATTACAGAAATTGGCTGAGAGGGACATTGAGATTGTAGGAGAATTTTTTTTGATGATTGCTGAGATGAGTATCAGTGAAATACCAGTTCAACTACAACCAATTTTACAAAAGTATCAACAGGTGTTCGAAGAACCAAAGGGAATGCCACTTGTGAGAAATCATGACCATGCTATTCTTCTAAAACCAGGGACTCAACCTGTGAACCTCAGGCCTTACAAATTCCCTCATTACCAGAAGGAAGAAGTGGAAAGACAGATACTGGAAATGCTCTTTTCAGAGATTATACAATCAAGAAAGAGCCCCTTTGCATCCTCATGCCTATTGGTTAAAAAGAAAGATGGAAGCTGGAGACTCTGTGTGGACTACAGGCAGCTTAATGCTGACACTGTGAAAAACAAATTCCCAATCCCAGTGGTGGAGAATCTGTTGGATGAGCTGAATGGGGCAAAAAAATTTTCAAAAATTGACCTTAGGTCAGGTTATTGGTAAATTCGAATTAAACCTGAAGACATCCATAAAAATGCATTCAGAACTCATCAAGGCCACTATGAATTCAAGGTTATGCCTTTTGGCTTAACCAATGCCCCTACAACCTTCCGTGCATTAATGAATGAAGTTTTTGGGCCTTTTCTTAGGAAGTTTGTTTTGGTTTTCTTTGATGACATACTCATCTACAACAAGACATTAGCTCATCATATGATTCATCTACAACAAGTTCTGGAAGTCCTACAGAAGAACAAACTCTATGCAAAAAAGTCCAAATGTTTTTTTGGGCAACAACAGGTTGAGTATCTAGGCCACTTAATATCCTTCAATAGAGTAGCAACAGACCCTGCAAAGGTGGAAGCTATGCAAAATTGGCCACTACCTAAAAACCTGAAGTCACTTAGAGGATTTTTGGGATTAACTGAATACTACAGGAAATTCATTAGGAACTATGAAGCTCTAAGCATACCACTTACAAACATGCTACGCAAAGATGGATTTCACTGGACAAATGAATCTGGAGAGGCCTTTGACAACCTTAAGGCTATGATGTGTCAAGCACCTGTCTTAGCTCTACCAGACTTTGTTAAACCATTCTGTTTGGAAATTGATGCAAGCTCTACTGGAATTGGGGCAGTTTTATCCCAAGATGAAAGATCAATTGCTTATCTCAGCAAGCATTTGGGCCCAACACATGCTGATCTCCCCATATATGAAAAGGAGTATCTAGCAATTCTCATGGCAGTCTCCAAGTGGAGACATTACCTTGAAGGCAGGCCATTTGTCATTAAGACAGACCATGAGGCACTAAAGTACCTCCTTGACCAAAAACTCACTACATCCATTCAAAAGAAAGGACTCACAAAGCTCCTAGGCCTTGATTATATCATTCAATATAGAAAGGGCAGATTAAATGTGGCTGCTGATGCCTTGTCTAGAAGATTAGAGGACAACTCTGAATTCTACCAGATGCACTCCACCACCATTATTCCTGAATGGATTTTGGAGATTGAACACAATTACCTCAATGACACTTTTTCCCAAAACCTGCTCACTACCCTGGTAGTGAAGCCACACTCTAATCCTCCTTGGTTATTCACTAAAGGGATCCTAAGAAACAAAGAAAGAGTCTATGTGGATTCTAATGGAGACTTGAGACAAAAATTATTGCCAATGCTACATGATTCCCCTCAAGGTGGTCACTCAGGTATGCAGGCCACTTACAAGAAAATTTAGTCTTGTTTCTATTGGCCTAGTTTAAAGGCTTCAGTTTACAGTTATGTCAGGGAATGTGATGTTTGTTAGAGAGTTAAGACTGAACATATTCATCAGCCTGGGCTACTCCAACCTATTCCTATTCCACAACAAGCTTGGGAGGTGATTTCTATGGATTTCATAGAAGGCCTACCACCTTCAATGAAATATAACTGCATCTTGGTGATCATAGACAGATTCACAAAGTATGGACATTTTCTGCCTATTACTCATCCCTATACTGCCTTAGACATTGCAAACTCCTATCTTAATCGGGTTTACAAGCTCCATGGCCAACCAAAGATTGCTATCTCTGATCGAGATAAAACTTTTACAAGTTTATTCTGGAAGGAGTTTATGAAGCAATTAGGGACAACTACACTCTTCAGTACTGCTTACCATCCCCAAACAGATGGTCAAACTAAACGTTTGAACCAATGCTTGGAGCAGTACCTTCGCAGTATGTGCTTCCTAAGGCCTCAGAACTGGGCTAAGTGGCTACCACAAGCTGAGTGGTGGTACAACACTCCATACCACACAGCTCTTGGAATTACACCATTTGAGGCCCTCTACGGCTACAAACCACCTATTTTACAGGAATTCCAACCTACCATAGTCAACTCAGTGGAAGAGCTAATTCAGTTTTGATCAGACCTAAACAAAGTACTGAAGGACCAATTACTCAAGGCTCAAAGTCAAATGAAATAGTATGCAGACAGGAACATGACTGAACGTGAATTCCAAGTTGGGGAAAAGGTTTACCTGAAGCTCCAGCCCTACCGTAAAACGTCTGTCGCACTCCGAAAGAATTTAAAGCTCTCAGCCCACTACTTTGGTCTCTACAAAATCATTGATCGAATTGTGTCAGTTGCTTACAAACTACAGTTGCCAGAAACATCACGCGTGCATCTTGTTTTCCACGTAAGCTTGTTGAAGAAGAAACTCTGGAACAAACCACTTACCTCCAGAGATCCCCCTGAACTCACTGATGATGGCCAATTGAAGGTCTACCCGGCCCTTGTTCTGGATAAACGAATGGTAAAGCGCAACAATGTAGCCGTGACACAGTTACTGGTTCAATGGTCTAACCTCGCCCCAGAAAATGCTACTTGGGAAGACTACCAGGTACTGAAGGCTCAGTTTCCAGGCTTTGATCCTTGGGGACAAGGATCCTCATGAGCGGGGGGTATTGTCATGGCCTTGAAGAGTGAGGAATCGGAAAAATCGAAAGGGTCGGATGAAATTAGGGATTTCGCAGAAGAAATTGGGGATTTGGTCGAAGGGAAACAGACAAAAGAGAATCCAGAAATGAGTAAGACGATGTCGTTCTGCAGAAATGAGTCTAAGGTTGACTACGGGGAGCCCAACGAAGGTAAAATGAGAGCAGACCACATCTCAGCCCAAGGGTCGTTGCAGCCCAACAACGGAGGCCTATCTACTGCTACTTGAAGAGCAAGTTTATAACAGAATTTACAGCTGGACATGTTAATTGGTGACACGTGTTTAAAAATAATATTGTACTGTGTCATAGGCATATAACCAAATTCCTAGAATGTTTTTTGTTTTTATGCTGATTAATGAAAATTCTCTTAATTCCCTTATCTCTTCATTCTCTTCTTGGTCCTTTTTCTTCTTTCTATTCAATTCACGGTTACAGTTGTGACAGTCGTTCTCCTTATCGATACGAATAGCGGTGTTTCTGACCGTTGGGATCAGCCTTTGAAGCCTCCGGTCACCGAAAAATGCTAAAAACCGAAGGTAAAAATCTCATTTTTTATATTCGAAATAAAAATGAAAGAGAAAAAATATCTCTGAAATTTTTCTCTTGTATTGATTTCTCTGAAAACGAATACTACGTTTTTGGGGATTTTTTTATATTCGAATCCCACCTCCGGTTTACATTGCTTCCCACCCCCCCTTTTACAACAAATTTTCATTAGGGCTTTATAGCCAAAAAGAAATCACATGGGTTGCTTTTCTGATCGTCTGAAAATGTGTCTTGTTGGCTTCCACCATTGTTTTGTTCATTTGTGTTTTTTGGGTATTCTGTTTATTGGTCCTTTTGTGTTTTGCATGTCTTTCTTTGCCGAAACGAAGAGGAGCAAGGCGTGAAAATGGGAGTCGTACGAGCGTTAAAAGGGCCTGAACGACCTAGAATCTGGTCGGTCGATGTTGGCGACACGCGCGCGTGGGAGCACCAAACGTCGCGCATGGGCGCATAGAACCCCTAGAAGCTTCCTTGGCTCTATCCGAGCCGCTCGATCAATCTTGATAGGACGACTGAAGACGAGTGAGTCGCTAGATAACAAAAAGGGGTAGCTAGGGTTTTGACTTGAGGCTGAATTTGAGCCGTTAGATGGTCTTCCCAGATCGAACGACTCAGGATTGGCTGCGCGAGATGAGAAGAAAGGGTTAGAGTTTATCGTTGTAAATGAATTCAGATCTTAGGAGTTTTAGGCTCAAAATGGGCCATGTAAGTTGTGTCAAATTAGTTTTATATAAATGTGCCTTATTTATTTATTGTTTTTAACTTCTTATTATTAACTTAGCCTAATAGCAACAAATGTAATAATAATAACATATGATATTAATAACAATAATAATAATGACGGTAATAATAATAATAATAGCAAATAATACTAATAACAATAGTAACAAAAATAAAAACCATACTAATAATAATAATAAAAACAACTAATAACCATATAAGGAATAATATATCATATTAATAGTAACAATAATAGTAAATGAAATAAAAATAATAATACTACTAATGCATAATAATAATAATATATATAAATAGTATATATATTTTATTCTTCTTTTTTCTCTTTTTTTGTCAAGCCCATATTATTAAGCCCAAAAATAAAATCAAAGTGGGTTTATGGTTCGGACAAAATTAGTGATTACAACTATTATTAGATCTACACAAGAAATTTGGAACAAAATTATTAAAAAGAAGGGGCACACTGAATTCAAAGTGACAAAAAGAGGAAGATAGATAAACGTACACCAAAAACTATAGTCCTGGAACCTAATATCCTTACATCATATTATATCACTTCACATTACCGGAAAAAAACTGCCCCAAATGGCATATGCTCTATTAGCTAACCTAAACTGACTAGATCTCTTGTGCAAACGATGATGTGTCCGGAACTTCAGTCAGAAACCGTTCCCAGAAAACATCGTTTACAGCACCCAGACCGGTTGCCACTACTTCTACCTGGTTCTGTAAGGCCTGATCGGTCTCCTGTGGACTAGCATGCTCCGAGTTTAGACCGAAACCATAAGATGGTGGAAGAGGATGATAAGCAGAGGCAGTCAGCTCGGGGGACGAGTTAATGTCTGTTGAATAAGGGGAGCAAGGGTGTGATGAAGGCGAGCAAAGTTCGCCATCCATGTCGTAGTCTCCCGAAGATGTCGGTATTTCCGTAATCACAATCGGAGAAGGCCGTGACGACAAAGTCCTGAAACCGCGCACTTCTTCGCCTATAGTTTCCCCGAACAATGTTTCCCAAAAACTTATAGATGATTCCAGCTCTTCGATCTGTTTCAAGTTCAATCCGGAGTCTGCATTCTGAGAAGCGAAAGTGTGATGTTCTTCTCCATTGAAATCATTATTCAAGTCATTCACATTCAACAGCTTCCTCTTTTTACTATGAAATTGGGACGGAAATTTGGGGTTGTCTATAATATGAGACAATGAGGCCATCACCCGTTGTTGTCGTTCTTCCATGTTCCGAAACCGCTCGGATAAAAGCCTTACTTGAACCCGAAATTCCCGAGTCTCTTTCTGATGACCCTGCAACTGGAACTGAAGTCGGCTCTTATCGTCATTCAACCTCTTGATCGTTTCTTCAAATTCCTTCTTCTCTTTCTCGGTTAATGGTACACCAAAGTTCCCTTGGCGATTCGAGGAATGGCTATGAACCGGCTTGCGTCGATAAATGTTCTTGAGAAGATGCTTCTTCCCTCTTATGAATTCCTCGTTTGCAAACTCCCATTGATCTGGATCAATCTTTCTGAATCCCTAATCAAAACAAAAATAGCAAGCGTCAATTAAATGCATGAAAATTCACCATAATACATGGGAACCATTCACTTGGACAACACTAGAAAACAGAGCCAGTGCAATCCTAATATACAGTTTAGGGCGGACACAGAGTGCAAACTTTTATGCTTAATAAAATTATGTAAGAATTTGAAAATTCAAAGGGTGCGAGATTAGATTATCAATATAAACACAAAGAAAAATTCTAAAATAGAAATAGAAATTTGAAATTTCCAAAGTGTGATTTGCCCTCCCTAATCACCTATCGGTCCATCCCTGTAACCAATTTCTGTGAAACCACTCATAAGCTAACTGAAAAGAAGCAATTTCTGTCACAAAGCTAGACATGTTGAGCATGAAAAAGCTATTCAGACAAGAACATATAGAAGCAGTGAGTTGTACACTTGTACTAGTAAGGAACGCAGTGAATGAGGGAAGCAGAAAATAGAAATGCAAGTGAAGAAATAAGAATGATTACATAAGTGTTGAGCTGGCGGACAAAACTGGAGAAATTATTGTGCTTGAAATATGTGGGGAGCAAATCTCTTGCAAAATCCGGCGGGTTCCAGACAATGAAGCTGTAACCACTTGCACTCCAAGACACCAAGGAGTTGGTCACCGGATCATCCACCATCTCGTACGTCTTTGTCAGAAAAGGCGGCGGCCCATTACTACTCCCCTGCGATCCTTCCATTTCATTCAATCTCAACCCAAACCCGCCGTTTCTTATTTCTCCCAGAAAACACCCTTCAAGAAGAAAAACTAGAGAGATTTCGTTATCCAATCAGAGATTTGTCAACAGGGTTGGAATTGGATCGTGAGAAGAAACAGAGGGAAAAACACGAAAATTATTTTCCCTGGAAAGGTATTGAAAAACGAAACAAGATCGAAGAAAAACAATCAAATCTATACAAGTTTCTAAACCAATCCGAAATCAAAACTTGGGGATAAAGCAAGGGGGAAGATAAGGGATAGAGAGAGAGAGAACAGAGGCAAAGAAAATAGTTCGATTTTTAATGTTATTTTGACTCGGTAATGAAAGAGCAAGCTACATGCCTGTATGCTGTTCAAAGATTCAAAGATTCAAAGATTAAGCTTTTTGTCATGGGAGTCGTTGATTGTTCTGTTCTCATTTGGTTTGGTCGTTTTGAAAATTCTTCAAGGGAGGGGGAAAAGAGCAGAGTGGGTTTCTTTTGACTGCAGCCCTTGCTTCATCCCTTGGAACTTTGACTTTGACCAATTGACAACAAATAATGTCCCATGATCCTCCACGTTTACATTATTACAGCTTCTAACTTGGGATTAACAAGTAACAACCACTCATTTATTTTTCATCACTAAAGCATTCACAATCAAATAGGATTCAACTAATTCGATTGAGTTCAGATGCTAACAATATAACAAAATGTGATATTGAGCAGGGATTTAAATAGCGTTTTTGTTTGTGTTTTTGGTCGCGCCTACTAAATTTTAGAGTAATATAGTGATAATTTAAGTTTTAACAATATAACAATCAAATAGGGTTATGATTTATGGTTTAGGGAATAAGGTTTAAATTTTAGAGTAATATACTGATGATTTAAGTTTTAACCTATAAATCCTAGATTATAACCCTAAACCCTAAATTATATTCACACCTACTAAATTTTAAACTACTAAACCTAAATCTCTAAATTCTACACTCCAAACGGAGACCTTAAACCCTCAAACTAAGGCACTACCGCATTATATCAAATAATTATTTTTTTAATATTTTTATTGTTGTCCATAGTAATATCTGATTTTTAAAATTATTTTCTATTATGATCGTTAGGCCCCATATTACGTAATTGTTGAACAAGTTACAAGGTTAACCTAGAACTTGTTATTTCATGCAGGACTATCATTTTTGGCGTTTTTATATCAAAAACCTTTTTTTATTAATTATTAAAATAAATAATATTGTCGTCTTTTATTTGAAAAAATGATCCCCAAATCTACCACGTATGAAGAATTCATGCCCTGAAAATCGCGAGACGTAATATCACTTTCTGTAGAAAGCGAGTTCTTCATACGTGCAATGCTTTTTAGAATAACGAATTTAACAGGAACTTGCGTTCTGCAAAATGCGAGTTCCTCGAGAATTTGAAAAGCCGACTGAATTTATCGCGGGGAACTCCATTTCTGCAGAAAGCGAGTTCTTTTTAAATCGGGCTGCCAGACCAAGCGTCTATAGGCATGTTCGAGCAATATTTCGAGCTTATTAATCATATATTTTTAATAAACATTGAGTTTGGGTTCGTAGTACTGAAACTTGTCTTTCATTTGACAGCAATATAGGCAAGTACTGGAACATTGAGTTTGGGTTCGTAGTACTGAAACTTGTCTTTCATTTGACACCAATATAGGCAAGTACTGGAACATTGAGTTTGGGTTCGTAGTACATGAACTTGTCTTTCATTTGACACTAATATGGGCAAGTTTGTAGTACGTGAACATTCCAGCAGGCTCTATCGAAGATTTAGAAGGCAACGAAGAACACCCAACGGAAAGCAACGTTCCAGTATCGGCTGCACCTATTTCTTATTACTAGCTACCATCACACTTCACAACGGTTGATATGGATGCCTTGAACGTTCTAGAATTTTCACAATTCCAAATAATTGACGGTTACAACGTTCTAGTATCGACTGCACCTATGTAACCGTTTTCGACGCGAATTTTAGTTGGTTTAGAATGGACCAAACTTGCCTATATTGGTGTCAAATGAAAGACAAGTTCCAGTACTACGAACTCAAACTCGATGTTTACTAAAAATATACGATTAATAAGCTCGAAATATTGCTTAAACATGCTTATGGACGCTTGGTCTAGCAACCCGATTTACAAAGAACTTGCTTCCTGCAGAAAGCGAGTTCTCCGCGATAAGTTCAGCCAGCTTTTCAAATTCTCGGGGAACTCGCGTTTTGCAGAATATGAGTTCATGTTAAATTCATTATTCTAAAAAGCGTTGACACGTATGCAGAACCCGCCTTCTGCATAAATCGATATTGAGTCTTACATTTCCCATAACGTGAGTTTTTTATACGTGACAGATTTGGAGGTTATTTTTCCAAATAAAAGACGACAAAGATTATTTATCTTAATAATTAATAAAAAAAGGTTTTTGATATAAAAACGCCATCATTATTGTTTTGCTATGGCATTTTGTCCGTTATCCATTGCATGAGGAGGACTGAAGAGTGAGATTCATAATTGTGAATGTACTGAAATGTAATAAAATCATTAAGAATATACTATAAAATAATCATTCCTTTGAAGTTTGAAGCATAGTCCTCAGTGACGTCAATAATTCTTTATCCTTCCTCTTTCCATCACCAGTGACGATTTTTTTCCATCACCAGTGACGTTATTAAATTTACCAGAAAAAAAATAATAATTATTCTTCAAAGGGGTCTCATTCTAAGTCTAACTAGCCTAACTTGTATTATAAAATGTGTAAATTACACAAAATACAACCTAATTTTAGTTTTGGGTTAAGATTTAGAGTTTGGGTCTAGTTATATAGGTAACAAATAATATTTTAGTTTTGTAATATAAGTTATAAATAATATTTATTTATAAAATTATATTATAAGAATTATAAAATTATATCATGAGATAAATAAAATTATTTATTATACCAAAACGTCGTTTTGGCCTATCTTGGGCATCAAAGTAATTATACCAAAACGATGCTATTTTGATTCAACATCCACATGTAGTCAACGTCATCACAACGTTAACTTGGTAACGGTCGAATGGCATAATTGAATCTTTTATTAAAGTTTAGTGGTACAATAATATCATTTTTAGTTCAGTGGTATAATCAAATCAGACCTTAAAAAATTAATGGTATAATAATATTATTTTTTTTAGTTTAGTAGTATAATCGAATCAGACCTTAAAGTCTAATGGTATTTCATGTAGTTTACCATTTATACAAAGCATTGTTTTTCTTATACATTTTTATTGAAAATAATTTATATTAAAACGTGTTACATTTACTTTAAGATTCCGATCCAGTACTATATTTTCAATTAATTTTAAATATATTGATTATGGGTAAAGTTTAAAAGGATCATTTTGACCGCTTAACTCTTAAATGTTATAAGAATTTTATTATAAAATAAATATCGCGCCGTAAGTTATTGTTAAGTAATATGATATGACATGTTAAAAATTAATGAGACATATCTCATTTGGTCTTTCAATTGTAATTATTATTTTTCTTTGGATGATATCAAAAAGCTAACAAGCTTTATAGTAGGTATTTCTTACACTTTTTTGTCCCACTAAAATGTCACATATTAATTTTTTAGGGTTAGTTTTTTAACTTTGTTCTCTTATAATTTAAAATTTATTATTAATAAAAATATGAAAAAAAATATATTTTAAGAACTTTGAATCAACTAATTTTTAAATATATATATTTTTTATTATAGGCAAAATTGAAAAAAATTTAACTAAAAAAATATTAACGTGTGTCAGTTTTAGTGGGACAGAAAGACTATCCGCCATAAGCTTTAATAGTTACATTGTACCCGAGAACACTAAAGCCTCTTCCTTTCTTAGCAACAAAGATTTTTTTTTTTGGGGGAATTCTAAAAACAAACGGCTTAAAAGCCAACTAAATACTAGGGATGGCAACGGGGCGGGGCGGGTTTTTGGCCCCCCGAACCCACCCCGACCTATAAGATATTATACCCGACCCTACCCCACCCCGAATTAAAATATTAATTTACCCGCCCCGATACAATAACCTTTAAACCCGATCCCGCCCTAACCCGCCTCGAAAAATTTAAAAAAATTTAATCTTCGTCGACGGTAAATATTAGATTCGACCAATCATCCACCACAATCACAAATTATGGTTTCAATGGACTTCAAACTTATATAAAAAAATAAAATAAAACCAATTTTAAATTATACACATGTTAAACTACATATTTAAAAGAATAAACTTGAATCATTGACCGTTAGAATCGAATATATTAAACTTTAACAACATCTAACAAAATTTTACAATAAGTACGAACCAAAACAAAAACAAAAAATAGCTTAAAACTCATAAAAGTGTTTAAATATAATGATATTTTTTTATAAATATAATAAAAAAATATATAAAAATATAAAAATGTACCGGGCGGGGAATTTCTAGCAAATACACGAACCCGCCCCGCCCCGACTTCATGCTTTTCACGCCTCGCCCCGCCCGATCCCCGAAATGTAACCCCCTCGTCCCGGTCTGGCCGGATGACCGGCCCGAGTGGGCCACACGGGGAAAACCGAAGCGAAACCCAAAGGGTTCCTCCTCGGTTAGCAACCCTAAATTTTTTTTATTTTAATCTTGACATATCCGAGTATTAAATTCTAAGTGATCAAACAGCGAAACGTATCACACGAGACAAACAGCCAAACCCCTAAACATTTCAAATTTCACAATTTAATCCAGCAGATTCCAAAAACATTCAGTTTCAGTCCTGTCAACTTCTAACAACAATTCAGACACCTATACTTAACATTTTTGAGTAAATAATACCTCTATTTCATGTAAAATTTTGTCCTCTACAACTTTGTAGAAGAACACTTTTTCCAGAAATGACTCTAACATTCTCAAAAATGCAGTTTTCACCAAAAGTTTCGAAACCATGAGAAGGTTTCGAAACCTTTGACCATAGTTTCGAAACCTTGCCCAAAGGTTTCGAAACTTTGGCTGGCAGTAGCCTTTGGAATCCAAAAATTTGCAAAGGTTTCGAAACTTTACCCCTAGTCTCGAAACCTAGGTGCAGGGGAGCATATTTTGCTTCATTCTAATGTCTTTCAAAGATAAAAACACATTAATAACATATATATGAAGTCTAAGAACATAATTTAGGTAGAAATACAGCATATACACACATGCAAGAGCACCTATTCAAGCCAAGGGAGTCATTTGAACATGTAATAAAACATTCATGCATAGCATACCAAATAAAGAGCAATTTATGTATATAAGGACATACATCACTCAAGCATTCATCAAGGCATGCATCACTCAAGCATTCATCAAGGCATGCATCATAAGTGATATTTACAAATCGAACAAGGCATCTAAGTGCCAAACCAAATCAACACACAGCAAAGCATCAAAAACAACAACACCTATCCCATTGCTTTACTATTACAATCTTTCAATTTATAAATCATACATTGAGCTCACCAAAAGCAACACTTGAAGACCTTTCCTTGCCCTTGCCACCCACAAGCTAATTATCTGCATTGTCGAACAAAAGAGAGCGTAAGCATAAAAGCTTAGTGAGGGTAAGCTCATAAAACAAACCTTCGACAATGCAGGGTCCAAGCACGAGCCACAACCGAGATAAAATGCATGATCTTACCTCCGATCCACACGAGCCATAATTAGATGATGCATGAGCATATATTCAATATCATGTCATGCTCAACATGTTTAAATCCACAACATATGAAATCACATATTAAACCATGTTAGCAACACATCCCAAAACACATTGGCTCACAATTAACCACATATTGCAACATAAACTACAATTTTCGTATTGGCACCTAGCTATGACTCGAATACGCGGATAACCGTTAGAACTCACATCCAACAACTCAACCATTACCTGACGGTGGGATTACACTCATCACCGTTCACACGGAGGGGATTCCACTCATCCTCACGCCTCATTTCACGCGGAGGGGATTCCACTCATCCTCACGCCCCGTCGATGAGATTCCACTCATCACCGACTATTATAAATACAATTTCCGGGCGAACCCGTACTCCTCCTTGGTGACTCAATGCCACCAAGGCCACGCGCGACTTTTGACTCATGTGTACACACTAACATCTTAATGATCGATCATTTGTACCCAAGCATACTAGTGCCAATACTACACATTTCATTAATCATTCATAATATCAATTCATAACACTTTCGTGCTTAGCACGTACTCACCATGACTTACCGTCATGCACAAGCCACATTTCCATGTCTAGCATGTACTCACCATGATCCCCGGATCATACAAACACCTCATAATATCATTAAACATGTCAACACTACATGCATCTCAACAACACAATTATCACATCATATTTCATACACATGTATATCTCTATCACATTTATCATCAACATGCACGTAACAATGCATTAAGCCATGCCTCCACATACATGTATAACAACATAAGCATAGCCACCATGAGCATGATTAAACATGAGGCATAATTCAACACTTTAAAGATCAACCAAGGTCTCTAACTAAAGTTTGGGATTAGGCCACCACCCTAATCCCAACTTTAGGTGGGTCTACCAATCCCAACCTAGTTCACATGCTTGAACCAACACTTGAACACCATTTAAAAGTATTTAACCACTCACCTAAGCTTCCAAGCTCCAAGTCAAGCAAGCAACCTCCCTCAAATTTCCGGATTTCTTCCCGAAGCTTTTCCAACACGAATTCCCTCTTCCAAACAACCTCAAACACATTTCAAACAATTCCAAATCAGCCCAACATCAAAAGACCAACCCGGAACACAATTCAAATACAATTCACAATGTTGCAAGCTATGACCAAACCCCATTTTTAGCAATTTCGGACAGCCCCTAAACCATGTCCAAAAACCATCTTTCCAACATCCATAGCACCCACAAACATTCCCAAATCAACCCTTAATCATAGTACTACCATTGGGCTATCAATTTCCACCTAAAACAACCCCCAAAACTCACCCAAAACCCTCCAAAAAAACCCATTTATACCCAAATTCGGGAATTTGCATAAAACCATATAAAAATTAATTATGTTGGACCTCATGGGTTAATATTAACTTATCTATCAATAAAGAATCAAAAGCTCAAGAAATGGGTGTTAAAGTTTGCATCTTTCTCTTACAAAACCCAAAAACACAAAACTTTAAATAATGCATTGCAATGAAAACTAAAGGCATGGAAAGATAGAGGAAGTTGAGAACAACATGAATTTGTTATTACCTTTGCAAGAACTCCAAAAATGAGGGCAAGATTTGGTGGAAAGAAATTTGAGAGGAGAGGGGGGAAGTTCACGTCAAATAGGAAGAAAGGGGGAAGAGGATGGCATCTTTTTTTTTCTTTTGTTTATTTGAAATAAAATATAAAGGGAATGGGCTTTATTTGAAAAGTTTACCTAGTTATAAAAAAAATGCCATTAAAATGGCTATTGGGCTTGTCATCCAAATTTGGTCCAACACCTTAAATTAATTTAGCAAAATAAAATGGGAATATTATTTTATTTATTTATTTCTCCCGACCCCTAAACCCGGGTGTTACAACTCTTCCCCACTTAAGGAAATTTCGTCCTCGAAATTTATCGGACATGAACCCACTTTCTTTCACACCACAACACACTAACCAATCTCGATGGACTTACCACACATCAATAAATATCTGATGCTAAGATCTCAACTGATTCTCCGTTGTACACAATTTCAACTCAACTCAATCTCTTCAACAGACATAGCACAGAACATATCTGATTCACATCCCCGAACCATAAATACTCAAATCACATCGCAAACCTCTTTTTAACTCTGGTGGTAACCGCAACAAATAAACAACTGTACTAGCCCGATTCACAATCTCATACAACACTGTTTGAACACACGACTCCTAACTTCTCTGACTGACCCTTTGTCTTCATCAATTAACCAAACACTATGCAGACGTCTTCAAAATTATTCTAGTTGAAATCTCGAGTCTCTATTACTCGCTTCCCTTATGAACCTTCCACGGATGTAACAAATAAAAGGAGCTGAAGCTCGGTCTTGACACGCTGGCAAATTACATACCCACTCTCATACTGAACCACATTATTCATCCACTCAATTCAGAAGCATTCATCTTCAACCCACAATACATCTTCATACTACTCAGATGCAATACAGATGAACTATATTGTGCTTCGGCCAAAACAATACGTCTCGAAACACTATGTCAATCGGTACAACTATTCTGTCTCTGAAGTGCAAAACTCTATCATCTCTGAAACTGTATCCAGAAGGTCTTCCTTCTACTCTGCCTCGCACGTGAGGTGCCAAGAATCTGTCTTGCAACTGTTTCTTTTCAAACATTCTGACTCAGTGTGGGTTCAACATGAAACACAGCCACAAGAATACTGGCATTCGGTAACTGAATTCAGTAAATACAGCTCGCAACTCAACTACCAATCTAACAACAATTACAACTCGGATCATCGGTCACTACGGAGGCTATCTTCGGATGGTACTCACTCTTGATATTACAGTCTTCAAGCAAGTCTAACTACTCATGTTGTTCAAGTTTCAACCCTTCCTAAGTTGTCTAACAACTCAAGTTCTGATAATATGTACGTACACACTGTGCATTTCTTACTTTACAAGCTTTGTCTCTAAGTCTTCGAAGCAAATACAACTGTAAGTAACTCTATGTCTCATATTCGAATAACTCTTCTCACGGTCTTCCAACTATCTTGCTGAACAAGCCACAATCTTCTGTCTTGCATAAGTACACAACCTAACTCTACATGTAATGCATCATTGTGGTTCACAACTCTTTCTCTGACATAAGTTGATTCAAGGTCGAAGCTCTCTTCAAAGTCTCTTTCAGTTTCTCAAGGGCTCATTGTCTCGCATCTAACCACACAACTGAACATTCTTCTGTAGCAATCTATCAATGGAGCAACTATCTTCAAACACTATTTACAATTCTCTGAGAGTAACAAGGCTAGACCTAGGAACTATAGATATCTGTCACAGTCTTCAATTTCTTCCAACTCATATCTTCTTTTGCCTACTAAGGATTTACTCTAGCACACTCAGCTGATCTACATGTCCTAGGAGGACATCTTCGTTAACTCGGAGTTCACGTTGGCTCACTTGGCATACAACTGATTCTCTAATAGAATCTACAATACTAACTCTAAAGCTTGTCATGGTCTTCTTCGGTACTTGAATATACTCATGTATCATCTATGAGGACTACTACAACTGATCAGGAAGTTTAGGAAAATATTCTGTTCAACATCTCTATAAAAGTAACCAACCCACTAGTCCAACAAAACAGCATAACTCGGAACTCAAAACGGTCATATCTTGCCTCAAAAGTTGTCTTCGGTACTTCAATTTTTCTCACTTTCAACTGGTAGTAAACGGACCTCAAATTAATCTTCGAAAGACTGAAGCACACACTACTGACCAACTAATCACTGACACTCAGAAACGGATGTTAATCATTCACTATCACTTGTTTCAACTATCTGAAATCTAAACACATCCTCGTACTGTCACTCTTCCCTCTTCACAAATTACACTGTAGAACTCTGAGATGATGCACTAGGCCTAATAAGTCTAAGGTCTAACAAATCTCGAAGTTGATTCTTCAACATTCTCAATTCTTCCGGAAATCATAAGATATGGAGCAATCAAAACAGGAGTATACTCGAAGATGGTCTCAATATCAAACTCTTTCTCTCTAGACAAGAGATAAGCCGACAATTCTTCCAAACACCTCTAGGAAAAGAAAACACAAACTATCCTAACATTATGCGGTCTAGTCTTCATTCAAAATCAAATTCATCACAATTACTAAGCAAGCCTGTCAACTAAACTCAATCAATCTTTGACCTCTAAATCTGGATCAACATTCAACAAGAAGTTCACCTTCTCACCTACCACTACAATCACACATAAATCTTGTAACTTCAAGTCAACTCTTTCTTTGTCTCAACGTATACACTAACTATTTGCTCTTCAAGCCGAGCCTTAGAAAAAGGCACACCGAAACTGTAGGAAGACAATCACTTCACATCTACTAGAAACTAGTAACTCTGAACCACCAACAAACATCTTCTGTACATCTTGCTGATCACTACTATCTCCCAAAAGGTCTAGTCACATGCGTCCCTACGTCTAAAATCTCAACAGAGATACGTCAAAATCTTTGCACGCTCACACAAATGGACGATTCTGCAAAAATTGTAACTTCACAAGTACACAACTGATAGTCTTCGGTCCTCTTGTTTTCAGACTGATTCTTCAACAAAATCCGACTCTTCTAGATTATTCGTAGAGCATTTCAAAACTTCAAAACGCAGTTCTGGGCACACACAGACAACCATACTGGAAAACCACCCAGACGCACACTGGCCCCAAACACACAAATCGGTTCCCATTCACGGATACTGATCGGCTATCTTGCATAGAAATCATAGGCTGAACCCCAACGGTCACCACTAACACTTCTGAAATTCAGATTACTCACACGAGACCCCTACCTAGATCTCGCCAAAAGAACTAAGGTACTCATACCTACCTCATCGAGCACATTCAAACTTGTATGCTTGTTAACAACATACGGAAGTACGGACTCAGAACCAATCGGAAGAGACAAAATCAAAACTGTACCAAGGGCTTATCTACTATAACATCGATATCACTTTGACTACCACTCAAAGGTCTTTGCTTCTTTTTACCAACTAATACCGGAATCAGTCCCATCGTTTCTCACCAACAAGAATCAACTCACATACACGCGGACTCGAGCAAACAAATTGTTCCTCAACTCCGGCACAACTATACTCCCCTAACTATAGCAAAGAACTTCCTCTACATCATCCTCATTTTCAAAACCATAACTTCCACTTACCGATTCACGGCCCACACACTGGCCCTAAACTTACTAAAAACAATAAATCAATCGACAATTTAACATACAAGTTGGGTTAGCAAGGGAAAGGTCCAAGTGGCTCAAGTATGATTTCCCTCACTTAAAATCCTTTTTCCGATGTAATAGAAGCAATGGGACTCTACTAAACATGTTTCAACCAAATCAGCACACATACATGCTCAACCAAGCATATAACAAGGCATACTTGCTAAACAAGCAAACAAATGCGTACGATCAAACAACATGCATTCTCAATCAAACAATCACACATCACAGCATACACGGGTAACGAGCAACATGCTTTTAAACGAACAATCAACATACTTGTCCTACAAGCAATCATACTTACAAAGCAAGCAAACACCGTGCATATCAATTCAAAACTTAAACTTACCTCACTTACCTGCCCAAGGTCTCGGTAACCTTAGGCTCTGATACCAACAAATGTAACCCCCTCGTCCCGGTCTGGCCGGATGACCGGTCCGAGTGGGCCACACGGGGAAAACCGAAGCGAAACCCAAAGGGTTCCTCCTCGGTTAGCAACCCTAAAATTTTTTTATTTTAATCTTGACATATCCGAGTATTAAATTCTAAGTGATCAAACAGCGGAACGTATCACACGAGACAAACAGCCAAACCCCTAAACATTTCAAATTTCACAATTTAATCCAACAGATTCCAAAAACATTCAGTTTCAGTCCTGTCAACTTCTAACAACAATTCAGACACCTATACTTAACATTTTTGAGTAAATAATACCTCTATTTCATGTAAAATTTTGTCCTCTACAACTTTGTAGAAGAACACTTTTTCCAGAAATGACTCTAACATGCTCAAAAATGCAGTTTTCACCAAACGTTTCAAAACCTTGGGAATGTTTCGAAACCTTTGACCATAGTTTCAAAACCTTGCCCAAAGGTTTCGAAACTTTGGCTGGCAGTAGCCTCCGGAATCAAAAAATTTGCAAAGGTTTCGAAACTTTACCCCTAGTTTCGAAACCTAGGTGCAGGGGAGCATATTTTGCTTCATTCTAATGTCTTTCAAAGATAAAAACACATTAATAACATATATATGAAGTCTAAGAACATAATTTAGGTAGAAATACAGCATATACACACATGCAAGAGCACCTATTTAAGCCAAGGGAGTCATTTGAACATGTAATAAAACATTCATGCATAGCATACCAAATAAAGAGCAATTTATGTATATAAGGACATACATCACTCAAGCATTCATCAAGGCATGCATCACTCAAGCATTCATCAAGGCATGCATCATAAGTGATATTTACAAATCGAACAAGGCATCTAAGTGCCAAACCAAATCAACACACAACAAAGCATCAAAAACAACAACACCTATCCCATTGCTTTACTATTACAATCTTTCAATTTATAAATCATACATTGAGCTCACCAAAAGCAACACTTGAAGACCTTTCCTTGCCCTTGCCACCCACAAGCTAATTATCTGCATTGTCGAACAAAAGAGAGCGTAAGCATAAAAGCTTAGTGAGGGTAATCTCATAAAACAAACCTTCGACAATGCAGGGTCCAAGCACGAGCCACAACCGAGATAAAATGCATGATCTTACCTCCGATCCACACGAGCCATAATTAGATGATGCATGAGCATATATTCAATATCATGTCATGCTCAACATGTTTAAATCCACAACATATGAAATCACATATATTAAACCATGTTAGCAACACATCCCAAAACACATTGGCTCACAATTAACCACATATTGCAACATAAACTACAATTTCCGTATTGGCACCTAGCTATGACTCGAATACGCGGATAACCGTTGGAACTCACATCCAACAACTCAATCATTACCTGACGGTGGGATTACACTCATCACCGTTCACGCGGAGGGGATTCCACTCATCTTCACGCCTCATTTCACGCGGAGGGGATTCCACTCATCATCACGCCCCATCGATGGGATTCCACTCATCACCGACTATTATAAATACAATTTTCGGGCAAACCCGTACTCCTCCTTGGTGACTCAACGCCACCAAGGCCACGCGCAACTTTTGACTCATGTGTACACACTAACATCCTAATGATCGATCATTTGTACCCAAGCATACTAGTGCCAATACTACACATTTCATTAATCATTCATAATATCAATTCATAACACTTCCGTGCTTAGCACGTACTCACCATGACTTACCGTCATGCACAAGCCACATTTCCATGTCTAGCATGTACTCACCATGATCCCCGGATCATACAAACACCTCATAATATCATTACACATGTCAACACTACATGCATCTCAACAACACAATTATCACATCATATTTCATACACATGTATATCTCTATCACATTTATCATCAACATGCACGTAACAATGCATTAAGCCATGCCTCCACATACATGTATAACAACATAAGCATAGCCACCATGAGCATGATTAAACATGAGGCATAATTCAACACTTTAAAGATCAACCAAGGTCTCTAACTAAAGTTTGGGATTAGGCCACCACCCTAATCCCAACTCTAGGTGGGTCTACCAATCCCAACCTAGTTCACATGCTTGAACCAACACTTGAACACCATTTAAAAGTATTTAACCACTCACCTAAGCTTCCAAGCTCCAAGTCAAGCAAGCAACCTCCCTCAAATTTCCGGATTTCTTCCCGAAGCTTTTCCAACACGAATTCCCGCTTCCAAACAACCTCAAACACATTTCAAACAATTCCAAATCAGCCCAACATCAAAAGACCAACCCGGAACACAATTCAAATACAATTCACAATGTTGCAAGCCATGACCAAACCCCATTTTTAGCAATTTCGGACAGCCCCTAAACCATGTCCAAAAATCATCTTTCCAACATCCATAGCACCCACAAACATTCCCAAATCAACCCTTAATCATAGTACTACTATTGGGCTATCAATTTCCACCTAAAACAACCCCCAAAACTCACCCAAAACCCTCCAAAAAACCCATTTATACCCAAATTCGGGAATTTGCATAAAACCATATAAAAATTAATTATGTTGGACCTCATGGGTTAATATTAACTTATCTATCAATAGAGAATCAAAAGCTCAAGAAATGAGTGTTAAAGTTTGCATCTTTCTCTTACAAAACCCAAAAACACAAAACTTTAAATAATGCATTGCAATGAAAACTAAAGGCATGGAAAGATAGAGGAAGTTGAGAACAACATGAATTTATTATTACCTTTGCAAGAACTCCAAAAATGAGGGCAAGATTTGGTGGAAAGAAATTTGAGAGGAGAGGGGGGAAGTTCACGTCAAAGAGGAAGAAAGGGGGAAGAGGATGGCATCTTTTTTTTTTCTTTTGTTTATTTGAAATAAAATATAAAGGGAATGGGCTTTATTTGAAAAGTTTACCTAATTATAAAAAATAATGCCATTAAAATGGCTATTGGGCTTGTCATCCAAATTAGGTCCAACACCTTAAATTAATTTAGCAAAATAAAACGGGAATATTATTTTATTTATTTATTTCTCCTGACCCCTAAACCCGGGTGTTACACGAAATTTTAGAAAAAAATATGTGGTCGGGTCGGGGCACCTCGGGTCGGGTCGGGGCCGGGTATTTTTTCCATCCCTACTAAATACAAATCACTAAATTAGGGTCATTAGATTTAAAAAAAATAAAACAAAGGATATATGGTTACCCAGTGAACCGTAACCCTTTTATGATGATATAGTTGACATATATTGAAAGGGAGCGGGAAAACGAAATATAAAAGTTAGGGCATCGAAACCAAGAGGACGAAGGCATTATATCCATCAAGCAAGGAAGAAAATCTAAAGGAAATTCGTGGAGGAGATTGGGTTTGAACACAGATTTGGAGGTTAGTTCTTGCTTCTTGCTTCCTTTTTTCGTTTTTATGATTTGAGCAAAACCACATTGCAAGTGATGAAGGATTTTGTATAAACCGTTTGAATGTTCTTCCATAAAAATTTATTTTTACTTTATAATGAATATTGTAGAGGAGATTGGATTGAAAGAAGGAATTATTAGGGTTTAGGGTTATTGGTAGTTTAGGGTTCAAGTGCAATAAACAAGTAATATCAATTAAATTGAAATAAAAAGTAGGAACAAAGATAAAAATAGTTAAAAGAATTGTTGAACACCTTAATTAACTGGATTAAAGCCTTGAATAATTCGTTGACTTTCTTCTTGAATAACAAAAGAAATTAGGTTGAATAATTCAGTGATGTTTCAATTGTGAGTGATAAATGTTAGAAATGTAGAGTAGACTGGATTGGAAGAAGGAATGGTTAGGTTAGTTAGTGCTAGTTTCTTCAATTCCCCATTTTTAATTGTAGTTGATATGGTACGAAAATGTGAAAGAAATATTGTCGAGGAGATTGAATTGTAAGAAGGATTGTGTTGAAATCCATGTAATGGTTATGATTGCTGGTTGAGATGATTATAGTTTTTAGTTAAAAAAGTATTTTGGATATGCTCTACAGCTCTAGTATTGAATGTGTTGGAAGGATGTGATTGTTTCTTAAGATCAAATAGGTGATTTGAACTAGTATGTAATTTTGGGAAATGAGTTTTCATTACACATGGTTGAAAGCAATATTTCTTGGTTGATACTACTTGTCGAACTTGAGAACGAAACAGAAACCTCTAAATATCATTACATTCGAATGGAAAATTTAATCATATGTAGTATTTGCATCAAAGTTTTGATTTGTTAGACATATTCTTATAAATAATTGGTAACTATTTATACTTTGCTAAAACTGAAATATAGAATTCACATGTCAATGTAAAGAGGTGAAATAGAACAAGTCCTTGGAATTCATATGCAAAATCTTATTCGTGAAGTTCAGATTTTGTAGAAGTATCATCATTTTTGCCTTCCAACGTTCCCTCTTTGATTATTTTAGGTACACGTTGCAGACAATTGAGCATGAGAAGAAGTCTGATAAAGGGGAGCCTAAGGCACCTAAGACATGTACACCATATTTCCATTTCTAGTAAGTTGAAGTTGAATGTATATAGAATTGTTTAATTTATTAAATATGAGTTGCATAAGCTAACAGTGAAATTTTGTTTTACAGTAAAACCGAATATAAACGTTTGAAGGGGGAAGAAGAAAATGAACAACAATGTAAGTGTGTTGTGTAATGGTTTGTTAAGTGTACATGGTATTTGTATTTGACTAATTGTTGGACTGATACAGGAAAGAAAAGCATTGAGTTTGAGGTGGAAGCAGATGAGTGAAGATGAGAAGAAGCCTTATGTACAAATGTTCGAAGAGTAGAAGTAGGCTCAATCTGAATGGAAAGCTACATGCAATGTGAAGGAATTTGTACTTTCTGAAAAAGACAAAAAGGTAAATGAATTTTTAAAATTATTTATGGAGAAAGAGATGAAAATGTCCTAACATAATGTATATTCGCGTAACAGTTAAGTAATTAATGTTTGTATGAAATGTTGTAGGAGATATCTTCAAGATGTAGCCTCATTAAGCTGTCAGATGTGTTTGAAGTGATGAGGAAGTTGAAGATTGAGGGTATTGTTAATGAGTTAAGGTTTGGTCTGTTATTCGAAATGAAACCGAGAGCAATTCATCGCAACCTATGTCGCAGTTTAGTAGAGAATTTTGATGTCCACAGCTCGATGATGGAATTTAATGGATATAAAATTACAGTGTTGGTTGAAGATGTGGAGGTTGTATTGTGTTTGAGGAATGAAGGAGTGGATGTTGAAATGTGCACGAGAAATGTTGATTCAAAAGAAATAGCATCGAAGCACCGAATAAGAAGGGATACCACAGTGAAGGAACTTGAGCAGAAGATACTTAGCGGTGCTTTTAAAGGAGACGAGTTGAGAGCTCGTGTTCTTTTTTCATTGTCGGTGTTTTTATAAGTCCAAATGCGAACTTGATGCCTTCCTCAGAACATTTGTGGTTGTTGTGCCCAACGGGGTTGAACGAAAAACTCAATTGGTGCAAATATGCATATGAGAGGTTACTTGATGGAGTAGCCACGTAGAAAGTTCGTGGTGGGTTGGCATACATGACCGGATGCATCGCGATATTAGAGGTAATTTATATTTAAAAGTATGTTTTGTTCAAACATAGTAGTTGTTTCATGTGATTGAGATTATTGAGTTTTATTATAATGTTTTGATTAATAATAAATGTAGGTAAGTTTATTTGATTTTTAGAGTGGAATCGCGAGCAGATGAATTGCTGCTGCTGATGGTCGCGGTCGCATAAATGCTTGGGGCAACAAGAAGGAAGTAAGGAAGATTGTAAACAGCCTCAAGGAAGAAAGGCTTCATAACCCAAGGTAAGTGGGTTAAACGATTTGGTATTGTATAGGATGTTGTGATTATATGAAATGATTTACTGATGATGTTTGCAGGTACTTGGGTATGATGATGAAAATGTGGAAGGGGAAGAAGAGAGAGATTCAATGGAACAAATGATGTGGTTATGAAGATGCTGCATACGGTACTGTTAGAGTTGGGTGGAATAAAACATAGTTTGGAAGCCCGTGTGGAGAAGGAAAAAGAATTAGAAGAGAGTTTAAGGGAATTGAAGGAGGAATGCAAGAATTTAAATGCCAACATGATAGAATTGCAGAAGTCGTTGAGGAAAGCTGATGGAGAACTTGTTGTTGTTCAAGAAGAAGAAGAAGTGGTTGAGAAAGGGGAAGTCAGAGAGTCCGATTTGAACCATGGACTTGATATTGACGATGACCCATTGATGGACGATGCCGAGTGGTTGAAGGAAGAAATCGTTGTTGTCCCGAAAACAAAGAAAAAGGTATAAGCATTATAAGTTATTTTGATCAATGTTTCATCAAGTTAAGGTATGCGATTATTGTTGTTGATATTGTTGGTGTTAACTTGTAGGGCAAGACAAGAGCAGTAGCTAATGCAAAGGTTAGTGGCAAAGAAATAAGAGTAGGAATGAGAACTCGGAACATGAATAAAGTCAGCAATTGAAGGAAGTGTGATGTGGACAATGTTTGGTTTAAGTAGGGTTTGTTTAGAACATTATATGATGTGTTTGATTATGCATAATGGGTGAAATTCGTATGTTATTCAAACTCATTGTAGGGGTTCTATAATTACTGAGGTTTTGTAATAAATTTTAATTGGTTGAACGTGCAGTACTTATTTGTGTCATTAAGTATTGAACGACAAATGTGTAAGCATTGCAGATACTGACGTACGTACAAGTACTGGAGGGAGTAGGCGCGTCAGCGAAAGACACGTGCGACTATATATGGAATACGCCTTTGCATGCAAGGTAAGCAATCTGAATATGAAAGTATGCTACAATGATGCTTTTCTGTTCAATATAAGTTGTAAGTTTTTGTATGGGTGCAGTGAAGTCATCGTAGATTTTGGCCACACATATTTGTCTGTAAGCGATGCAGATACGTTACGACCAGGTAGTTGGGTCGGTTCAATGGTTAGTAGGTTTGACTATTCCCCTTAAGCATTTTGTAGCATATTTGAAGAAATTTAGTACGATAGTTGCTATATGTTTTGTTTATGGTTTAGGTTATAGATGCTATTGGGTTTACAATTGTTGATGAAGATAAAAGGAATCAATCTAAAATAAGGAGATGGTACATTCCGTGTGCATTAAGTGTATGTTTAATATTAAAGAATCTTATGTCTATTATGAATAAATTGATGTGGTTTTGTAAGGATACATGGTTAATAATAAATGTTGTCTTGTAGTCTCAGCTTGTCGAAGGGATAATGGATGTTGGTTCAATTGCTGATTATTGGAGTCATATTTTCAAACCGTATGGCCAGTTGACGGACTGTAATATGGTACGAAGAAGCATTAATATACTAAACATCCCATGCACTTTCATGTCATATGTATATTACAATGGAAATCTGTTGAGATTTAAGGGGCTCGATTCCTTCAACCGATCTTGCTCACCAAGTGGTGGAGAGGTGGAATTTTGGGTGGATGTGGTGTGGAAGCTAAAATAAAGATGACACAATGATTTTAGAGTGGTTCAACCTTCTAACCAAGGTCTACATCCACTACCTTAGCTTCCCACTAAGGATTTCCAATCAATCCACTATTGATTCATCCCCTTTTCTAGGATTAGGAGGAAACCCTTATACACCAATCAAGCTTTCTAACCAAAGACTTGATCAAACCCTCTTTACAAAGAGAAAAGATAAGCAAACTTAAATCCCTCTAATATGTATTTGTTTGCACAATTTTCACTCACCCAAAACCTAAAACACTTGAGCAAATTTGACAATTTTGGCTCACTAGTGTTTGTCTATACAAGAAATGACAATTTAAGTACAAAGACACTTTTTGATCATTTGTTGATTGACAATTGAAGCATTAACCATATCTTGATGCTTGAAGGTCTCTTTTATACTCCTTAATGAGTTTGTAGCCATTATTAGCTGTTGGAGTTGATTTGAAGCCGTTGAGGACTTTATTTTCCACCATAAATGTAGTTCTGCTGCTACCCGTATCGAAACGCTCGAACCCGTTTCGATACGCTCTTCAAGTAGAAAGAGTCGTTGTAGTCTGATGAGCATCCGTATCGAAACGCCATGGGTCGTATCGAAACGCTAGGCACCGTATCGAAACGCTCTGCATTTAAATGTTAGTTGGAAAATAGTCGTTGGGGTTTATGACCGTTGTGGTCGATGCCACGTAGGCGTATTGAAACGACATAGCCCGTATTGAATCGCTGGGCAAAAAACTCATCCAGAAAAGACTCGTTTCGATACCCATATCGAAACGTTTTGACACTGGAAGACACCGTATCAAAACGCTTAAAGGTGTTTCGATACACTTGGATGGTTTTGTTAAGTTTGGCTTTGAAAATATGTAAAAAAACCTTTAAAAACATCCCCTAAACATAGTTTCAAGTTATTTGGACTTTGGAAATAGTTTTGAATTCTTTTTAAATCAGTCCAAAACATTTTTCAATTATTATATCAAAATATTAGTTCTACAAAATCGTTGATTGTTTCAGCTCTTTATCCCCGTGAATGACAATGGGAATCATTGGTTTATGTGTGTGGTGGATCTTGATGATGGTGAAGTGAAGCTACTCGACAGCTTGCCGACGACCCGAGCCAATGCTGCAAGAGTGGCTATGGCCCAGAACCTGGTAATAAGCGAGAACTACGAACTTTTATTCTGCCACCGTTTAAGATGTGGCATAGTATGTAAAAACATACAAATGTTTGTGCATGTAGAGGAATAGATTAGGAGAATGTTTAAAAGATAAGAAGTTTGTCTAAGTGTTTGGCTCACCATCAAGGTCGTTGAGCGATCTGCGCGTGATGGTGGAAAAAGTCAAACATCGGGATAATGGGTACATAGTAGTTATATTACAGTACTTTGTGTTATTATTGTTTAACAAATTGCAAATGATTAGTCGTGGTATCTTGTTAACACAAACTTATATTCAAACAGAGACGATTGTGGTATGTTTTGCATCAAATGGATGTAGCTTTGGAATGATAAGCATATAGGGGAAGTGGTAAGTTCATATGATCTTTATTATACTTTGCTTACTTAGGTCATATATACTGAAAAAATGGTATTTAATTAATGCTTAATTTGTTTATACTTGTCTTACTAGACCGTTGGAAAATGGGATTGAATATTTCTTTTGTATGATCTTATTAGTCATGATAAGAATTGTTTGCG
Source organism: Hibiscus tridactylites (assembly GCA_958450335.1). NCBI lineage: Eukaryota > Viridiplantae > Streptophyta > Magnoliopsida > Malvales > Malvaceae > Hibiscus > Hibiscus tridactylites. The sequence goes on along the minus strand of OY288269.1, from coordinate 81,187,724 downwards.
GAGGTCTATAAATGTTGTTGTAGGTCAATGGGTTACCTTCAAGGCAAATGCACAACTATTTCCAAAACATGGCACCTTTCAGCGTCCAGAATGGTAAGGGTTTAGGAAGCTATGCATTGTTTCTTATGTAATTGAATGCATTACGACGTGTAGTTAGTGGTTGTAATCTTATGCAATTTTGTTTGGTGAAGAACATGTTAGGGGAGGCATAGGTGAATGGATGGCAATAGATCTTTGATTGTTTGTTTGTGGCATTACGTAAAGGAACCCACTTTTTTTATGGGTCGTAACCATGTTTGTATGTATATGTACAGAAGTATATATAGTAGAAATGTGCTGCAAGCATAAATAGGTTATGTATGTATAAACTAAAAACATTTTGAATGTATCTTATGCAATTTTGGGGCAATAATATGTTTGAACGCTTGTACATCAATTTGCATTATATGATATATTTCAGTGGATAAAATTAGCATATGCACATGATTTCATATGTCTGTAGAGGATATATTTGGTTGTATGTACATATATTTGAAGCATATTTGAAGCATATATACGTGAATTTGTATGTTTGGAGAGGATCTACTGTGTACACGTTTGGAATCTGCATCACAGTAAATAATAAATCGTCATTTGGAAACACGATGAATTTGTAGGTAAAATATAAACGAAAAGTCAATGAACTTGATGGAATCTTGATTAATACCTTTGATGGCGTGGTCGGAGATATGTTATCAACATTCTACTCGTCATTCCAACAATATGGGCCGACCTACGTGGAAGTCAATAGCAAACCCGTGTTAACTTTTCATGTATTGCCATACAACATACGTAAGTAGAAAGGACTCACAGTTGCATCAGGTTGGGACATGCCTAGGTCAGGAGGAAATTCCCCATCGTCGTCGAAGAACGTTGAATTTGTCCCTGCAGTACCCGTTGGAAGTTGAAGCTTCAGTCCCGAGCATATCTTCAAGGAGAAGGTAATGTGGACCTCTGCCACCACCCTAAATCAATTGAATTAGCTGATCTTTTAAGAATATTGGTATTCTTACTTTTTTGCGCTTGAGCTTTTCATCAATGCAGAGAAAACCTTGAGTGGGCACTTTGGAGAATTAACGATCTTAAACCAAGACTTGCCTTCATTTTGGTAACTTCGGTCTGCTGTTCTTTAAAGCATCTTTAAAAATTTTGACAAAATTGATGGACTTCATTTGAATTATATAGGATCAAAGTCACTACGAACAACATCCCTCCGAACCAAATATATTTACCAAAAATATGAGACGCGTGTGGGCTAATATGCCTCAGTATAACGAAGGAAACACGTTTTTGGTTGACGACTCCGAAACTAAAATGATTAGTAATCCGGTCAGTAAAGAACTCAACCTATTTTGATCTTACTTTCAGCCATATAATCAATGAATCTTCATAAACTAATTATGCTGCCGATTATGTTAATGTTTCAGGCGAACACCTACATATGTCCTAAATCCTACAAGGTACAAGATGAGATAACTGATAACGCATTAGGTAAAACTTCCAAAATCAAACATCTTCATTATAAAGATAGAGCATTTTCTTCAACTAAAACCTAATTATGTAATTTCTGTACTTGCACTTGATCATAGAAAAAGGTGGTTTCATTCGGGTATATTTAGAAAACTTGGCCGCAGTAGACAATGTTCAAGACTATGTGAAGCATCATCCATTTTTGGATTAACTGCAGGTCAACGAGATCGTCGATTGTTCACCTATTGTTCTCTGATAATCTCATCTGTATTATATGTTTGTTCGTCTTTTGTAATTGTGTAAATACAACATACACTGTTAAATATGTACAAATCTCATAGTAAAAATTGTCCTTATTATATGATCATTTTAGAGTTTTGTACACAAACATCAAACATTTCCAAAAATTATAAAAAAACCCTAAATCGCTATATAGGTTATTTCGATGCCACCTAAAGGACTTAAAATTTGCGGTCATTCTCGCAAGCCAGTACCGAAACCGACCATAGGAGGTTTCGATGCCCCGAAAATGACTTTAAGTTTTTGACAATTCTGCCAAACCAGCACCGAAACCCAATATAGGTGGTTTCGATGCCCCTAATAAAACTTGTACAAAAGTATGTTTTTTGGTAAGAAATTGTGTATGTACACATATCCTTACAAAAGCACCGAAACCCCATAGAGGTGGATTCGATACCCCCTACTGGAAACAGAAGCACCGAAACCCCATATAGGTGGTTTCGATTATTCTTATACAACAAATACAAAAGTATGTTTTTGGGTAGGAATTTGTGTATGTACACATTTCTTTACAAGTACATGCGCGATATTGAACCTTGGTGAAATTGTGTACTAAAAACGGTATATACCGTATTCTCTTACAAATTTGTACCAATTTGTGTACATTTGCTACTAATTTATGTATATACACAAAACCTTATAAAGCTTGGACCAAAGTAAGTTTTTTGGTATGAAATTGTGTATCTACACATTTCCTTACAAGTATATGAGCCATTTTGAACCTTGCTGAAATAGGTGTAATACAAAAGGTATAAACTTTTTCTGCAGGTCAAACCAGCACTGAAACCCCATAGAGGTTGATTCGATGCCCCATACTGGAAACAGAAGCACCGAAACCCCATAAAGGTGGTTTCGATTCCCCTTATACAACAAGTACAAAAGTATGCTTTTGGGTAGGAATTTGTGTATGTACACATTTCTTTACAAGTACATGCGCGATATTGAACCTTGGTGAAATTGTGTACTAAAAAAGGTATATACCTTTTTCTCTTACAAATTTGTACCAATTTGTGTACACTTCCTACTAATTTATGTATATACGCAAAACCTTATAAAACTTGGACCAAAGTAAGTCTTTTGGTATGAAATTGTGTATGTATACATTTCCTTACAAATACATGAGCCATTTTGAACCTTGCTGAAATAGTTGTAATACAAAAGGTATAAACTTTTTCTGCAGGTCAAACTGGCACCGAAACCCCATAGAGCTAGGTTCGATGCCCCCTACTGGAACTAAAAACACTAAAACCCCATATAGGTGGTTTCAATGCCCCATTCTAAATCTTGTATCAAAGTATGCTTTTGGTTAACAATTTGTGTATGTACACATTTCCTTACAAGTAAATGACCCAAAATTGAACCAACGTGAAACTGTGTAATAAAATAATGTATATACCTTTTTCTCTTGCAAAGTTGTACCAATTTGTGTACATTTTCTACTACTAAGTGTATACAGTACCGAGACCCCTTAAGATGGTTTCGATCCCACTAAAAGGAATCTGCCTTTTCAGTGTTCTGTCTTTTTACTGTAATCACATGAATCGTTTCCTATTCATCATGTATAAAGCTAGTTTCGATACCCTCAAAACGAATCAACCTTTCCAGTTTCCTGTCTTTTCACTAGAATCACATGAACCGTTTCATGTTCATCATGTATAAAGTTGGTTTCAATACCCCCAGAACGAATCAGCCTTTTCAGTTTCGTGTCTTTTCACTAGAATCACATGAACCGTTTCATGTTCATCATGTATAAAGCTGGTTTCGATACCCCCAAGCACGAATCAGCCTTTTCAATTTCCCGTCTTTTCACTAGAATCACATGAACCATTGCATGTTCATGTACCTTCAATATGAACATACATCGTGCCTTCCTTTTCACTTTCCCTCCTTAGTTTTCACTTTCCCTCCCAACTGAACTTCCCTATATATTAACAATTTTTCTCTTTTACTCTTTACAACATCTTCTACTCAATATACTAAACTCTTCACTCTGAAATCAGTTTTACTTCACCATATTTTTTTTCAATATCTTCAGATACAATGAGTTCGAGTAGAGCTTCTAGTCACAATCCTCAGCCATTGGCAAAGAGGAAACATGATTTCGACTCAGAATCAAACAACGATGATGATGTCTATTTTGATTCTGATGAAGAGGAGGAAGAAAGCCATGAGACACTCAAAACAAGCAGATGGTTCAAGAAGTTTTTCGAGACATTCGATAGAATGAACACAATCAATGACCCTTCTACTCGATGGCAATGTCCAGCATGTCAAGGAGGTCCTGGTGCCACTCACAGGTTTCTTGGTCTTCCGTCCCTAGTGACACATGTCAAAACCAAAGGCGGACCAAAGCTCAAACTCCATCGCCAACTTGCTCAGCTATTGAACAAGAAATTGCATAGAAAGGGTACTTCGGCTGTTCCTCATGGTCAAGCTTATGAGGAATGAAGTGGTTTGAGAGATGATCAGAATGAAGTTGATATTGTCTGCCCCCCGCCTGCAAACGATGAGGAAGAGGATCACCAAATACTCTAGCCACCCATGGTGATGATAATGAACACAAGGCTTCATCAAGATGCAAATGGGAAGGTAGTTATATAACTTTTGAATTATGTTTTCATGAATATTACAATTCCTTAACTTGTAATGTCTTGCATTTTCTGCTTCAGTGGCTTGGTATAGGAATCCAAGAGCTTCTTGCCTATTTCAGCTCCTATAATATTGTTATTAAGGCTCGCCGTTCTTACGGTCCTCAAGGCCATCGTGGGATAAGCCTTCTAATTTTTAAGAGCACGACAAGAGGTTATTTCGATGCTCAGCGTCTGCATACCCAGTTTGCTGCCCAAGGTTTCGATAAAGAGGCTTGGGAACGTTGTCACAGATTCTTGTATGGTCCAGCCAGACAACGCCAACTTTATGGTTATATGGCTGCCAAAGAAGACATCGACAACTTCAATCGCCATTCTCAAGGTTTTCTCTATCATCATTTTCTTTTTTTATACAAGATGCATTTATGCTCATACTTATGCATATATGTTTTGTTCATTAGGCAACTATAGGGTCAAATTTGAGATGTGGTCATATGCAGAGATGTTTGGTCAGCACATTTCACAACGAAAGGTTGGTCCAAGTGCCATGGGTGGCAGAGGGCATGAAGGTCGTTTCCCTAGGCAGGGATGAGGATTAAGGAGGCACCATTATTTTAGTTTCATTTTTTTATTTCAATATGTATTTGAAGAACTTTGGAATTCATTTTTTTGTTTCCTAAATATACTTCATCCTTAATTTTCATATGATCCTTCTGTCTTACTCCAAATGTTAATTTTCAACTAATAATGGGTTTCTTGAAGTCCTTCAAATATTTTTGTATCTGCCAAACAAGCACCGAAACCACAAAATGGTGGTTTCGATGCCACCTTCAATGTCATCATTTTTTTTTCCATTTTGTATTTGTGTATATACATAAATCCTTGTACTACCTATACCAAAGTATATTTTGTAAGTAAATTGTGTATGTACATAATTCCTTACAACAAGATCCGTTCTCACCCTAACAAAATTATACATACGCCTCATTTCTGCTCAACTAGCACCGAAACCCAATATAGGTGGTTTCGATGCCACATAAAGGACTTTAACTTTTGGCTATTCTGCCCAAACCAGCACCGAAACCACGTATAGGGGTTTCGATGCCCCTTATAAAAACTTATACGAAAGTATGTTTTGGGGTAAGAAATTGTGTATGTGCACATTTCCTTACAAGTATATGAGTCATTTAGAACCTTGGAGAAATTGTGTAATAAAAAAAGTATATATCATTTTCTCTTACAAAGTTGTACCATTTTGTGTATATTTGCTACTAATGAGTGTATATACACAAATCCTAATAAAACTTGTACCAAAGTATGCTTTGGGGTAGGATATTGTGTATGTACACATTTCCTTAGAAGTACAAGAGTCATTTTGAACCTTCGTGAAACAATGTAATAAAAAAGGTATATACCGTTTTCTCTTATAAATTTGTACCAATTTGTGTACATTTGGTTCTAATATGTGTATATACTCAAATCTTTATAAAACTTGTAGCAAAGTATGATTTTGGGTAAGAAATTGTGTATGTGCACATTTCCTTACAACTACATGAACCATTTTGAACCTTCGTGAAACAATGTAATAAAAAAGGTATATACCGTTTTCTCTTACAAATTTGTATCAATTTGAGTACATTTGCTACTAATATGTGTATATACACAAATCTTTATAAAACTTGTACCAAAGTATGCTTTTGGGTAAGAATTTGTGTATGTACACATTTCCTTACAACTACATGAGCCATTTTGAACCTTCGTGAAACAATGTAATAAAAAAGATATATACCGTTTTCTCTTACAAATTTGTACCAATTTGTGTACATTTGTTACTAATATGTGTATATACACAAATCCTTATAAAACATGTACCAAAGTATGCTTTTTGGTAAGAAATTGTGTATGTACACATTTCCATACAAGTACATACGCCATATTGAACATTGGTAAAATTGTGTACTAAAAAGGGTATATACCTTTTTCTCTTACAAATTTCTGTACATTTGCTACTAATATATGTATATACGCAGTTCCTTATAAATATTGTACCAAAGTATATTTTTGGGCAAAAATTTGTGTATGTACACATTTCCTACAAGTACATGAGCCATTTTGAACTTTGGTGAAACTGTGTAATAAAAAAGGTATGTACATTCTTCTCTTACAAAATTGTACCAATTTATGTACCGTTTCATGTAACAATTTGTGTATCGTTTTTTACCCGATAAACAAATTTACCGTTTTTAGCTTATATTTAAAGGTTGTTCTCTAGAAGTACCAAAAAAATTCAGCTTAAAATAAATTACGAGTTTCACTATACTTTTAAAATTTTAGTGATATTTTTTAGTTTTTTATTTGACTTTAGTCTAGTGATTATGGCATGCATTTACTTTCAAAGTTAATTGGTTTGAATCCCATGGAAAAAATTTATTGGCCGCATAAAAACTGCAAGTTCATTAATATTAGGTTTAACTCAGAAAAGGTGTCCAAGTTACAGTCAGCTTATAATTAGGTAGGGGTCGACATTCAATCGAGTAATGTCAATTTTTTTAGTTAGTCGAATTAAAAAAATATTTTATAATTTAAATTTTATTTGAAATGTTTTCGAGTTAAGTTTATGGAATTTGAGTCGAGTTAAGTTGTTTAAGTTTTTTGTTCAAATTTAATTATAAACATTTATAATGTTATGGTAATACCCCCAACACACACACACATAATGCATAATTGAGAGACTCAACTCAAACTTGAACACACACACAATGTAGAAATGAGAGACTCAACTCAAACTTTAAAACATATCTACTAATTACTAAAAATTTCAAGTTAAATGAATTTTCATTTTATAATTCAAATTTTATTTGAATTTTTTCGAGTCGATTCAAGTATATGAAATGACGAGTCGAGACAAGTCAAGTATTTTCACATTGATTCAAAATAAATAATTCAATTTTTTCGAGTTGAGCTGTACACCCCTAAAACTGGGATTAACAACCATCCATTTATTTTTCATTGCTAAAGCATTGGCATTCAAATAGTATTCAACTAATTGGATTGGGTTTAGATATTAACAATATAACAAGATGTGATATCTAGTATGTTTAAGCATTAATATTTTTTATTTTTAGGGTAGAGGGTAAACATAGATTTGAATAGTTTAGGTATGGTATAAAAATTAGAAGTCAATTGACTATTTAGAGCTTAACTTATCAAGAAGATTGAAATTTTAGAGTTTTGAAATTTCATAATACAGTTTAAGTTTATAAATTATGTGTAAATTTTATTTAAATTTATTCTGATTCAAGTCTCGTCATATTTAGATTTTTTTTCAAATTTATTATGACTTAGGTTTAGATGTATTGTAATTATTAGTTCGATCGTATTTTATAATGTTTGATTCTAATTATAATTTTAGTTATTAGTCCTACCGTGTTTTCTAACGGCTAATTATAGTTATAATTATTTTTTAGCATTTTTACTATGGTCTTATAGTAATATACGAAATGTTTCAAGTTATAAAACACACGCACAACGTACAGATAAAATTGTACGAATTTAAATCTCTTAAAAATAATAATATTGTCTTTTTTACTAGGATTGTTCGACTCCATAAATAAATAATTGTTGATTAATTATATAATTATGAGAAAAAAAATTTTTTTTGAAGGGGACCATGAAATCTACAAGCCCACATCCCTAAAAATAAGTATAACAAGGTTAACCTAAAGCTTCTTATTTCATGCAAGACCATCATTTTTGTTTTATTATGGATTTTGCAGATGAATTGATGCGGTGGGGTTCTGGACAAGCGTGATAAAAGTAACTGTACTGAGCCTTCGAAAGAGAGAGACTAAAAAATAAAGAACTTAAATGAAATATTTGTAACATATATATATAACATGCAAAAAGAACGACACATTTTAAGTGAAGATATTAATTTTTATATATTTATAAGTAAACTTTTTGTTGCTCAAAAGATTAATCTAATAATATTTTTCCTATTAAGGTAAATTTTTTGAAAAAAAATCTTATGTCTCTCATTGATTATAAATTAAAAATTTTATTTTAATAAATTGTATAGGGTCCCAAAATCTTTGAACCGCCCCTGAACGGGCGTATGACTTTATATTAGGATGATGAATTTATAAGATTTTAGAATAGATGAATTTATAAAAAAAAATTAAACAGACGAAATAAATTTTTAATAAAAAATACATATATTTTTAAAAATCAATACTCCTACAAAATTAAAATTTCAAGAGGTGATCACCCCTATGAATTTCAATAAAAATTGTGAATGTACTGAAATTAATGAAATGGTTAAGAATATAAAACAATCATTTTAGATATACGCACAGGTTTGAAGTTTGAAGCTTGAAGCATCGTCCTCAATGACATCAGCAATTCTTTATCCATCACCACTGACGATTGTTTTTCCATCACCACTGACGTTAAATTTACCGGTAAAAATAAATAATTATTCTTCAAAGGGGGTCTCATTCTAACTAGCCTAACTTGCATTATAAAAAAGCATATATTTTAGTATTCAATGTCTTAAAAAGTAATTGTATTAAACTTCTTACGTTAAGATCGAGATCCGGTTCATTATTATTTTATCAATCATTTTTAATATATTCCTCAGCGATAACGTCAGTTTTAGTGTTGGTCGCTATCGCCGATATTTTTTTTATTTTTTATTTATATTTTTGATATTTTTTAGTATTTATCTATCTTGCAGCATTTATATGCCTTGTGGCACACTTTTCCCCTATCCCTATGTCACGTTATTGTTTATTATTGTGGTAGATATGAATTTGTGGATACGTTTTTCACGACGTTCAGCTCTGATTTACAAATTGTCAGTGGTTTTCAATAGTTTGATCCCTTTTGTGGTTCATTTATCGATGCAGTCAAACTTGGTTTACGAAGTAACCTTTAAGATTATTGATTTTGCTCATCACTTCTACTTCAAACCTAAAGCGTGTACGTGGATAGAGACAAGAAGTATTTGTTAGACAAAAGGGTCAATAATCCAATAATAATAATAATAATAAAACAGTTAAAAATAAATATTGAAAATATTATTAGATCAAACATAACAAAATCAATTACAAATAAATCTAAAATTAAAATAAAAAATCGAATAAATAAATTATAATTCGATTGAGTAAAAACGAGTTGAGATATATGCGAGCACAGTTTTCTTAAAACAGATTTCGTTGAGATAGGTTGGTCGATGTCTCCTAGGATACACCTATGGTCCTTCCGATAACGAATGATTTCATTGTATATTTTCAGCTTCTTAAACATGTCCTCTCTCCCCCAAAGGCATCAGAGTTGGCAACTGAGAACACCTGCAATCCAGTCTGGACCAATAGGATGCCTATACAATAAGGTTGGTCTGAACTCTCCTTAAGGGTCAATTGCAGCCTGTTTCATAGGCCCAGGCCTGTCATTAGAGATCCAAAGCCTCACCTACTGTGACTTATTTCACCGCCTAACCCAAGTTGATTGTTCACTTCCTTTTCACCAAAGTTGATTCTTGACTTTCACCAAACATGTTGACATTAATCCGTTTATTTTAATTTTTTAGTCTATTTTGTTTGATTTCAATTTGTATTCTCTGTTATTGATACATGAAATAATGTTTGACTTTTTTAAGATACTTACTCGATTTCAGGGCACTTAGAGATTGTACCGAATAAGTTATTTGATCGCTTTGGCAAACCAATCTGATTTGAGCACAATTTAATTTTTATTAAATTGACTCGAATACTAAATCTGATCATTAACTCGAGTAGGTATTCAATATCTTGTATTGTGGTTCATGAATCTCCTAATATAATAACGCGTGTAAGGGTGATAATGAGCCTGACCAGCTCGCAAGTTACTCAGGCTTGGCTCGGTTAAAGTTTGACTCGAGCACGTGTTTGGCTGATGACTTTAATAAGTCAAGTCCAGTCTACTCAAGCTTGGCTCAAAAAGCTCGTGAACATGCTCCATATATATACTTGTATGTTTCAATGTTGTTAATTTGTTATCATAGTTACATAGTTTAAATCTCCTTCTCTTTGTGGACTTGTATAATTTTAAAAATGTACTATGGTTACTTGTGGACTTCAAAATTAAATATTTTTTTCAAACAGGTTTTCACTTGTTATTCTTCAAAACTTTAATAACAATATTTAAAAGCAATTTGTGGAAATCCTCAACCCGAGCTCAAACTGTCCAATTCAAGCTCGACAAGCTTCGAGCACGAGCTGAGCCTGTTCAAACTCTGGCTCAGCTCAGCTCGTTATCACCCCTAAACATGTGTGTGTTGTGCTTTTATTAATTATCTAAAAAAGAAAAGAAAAGACACTATGTGATTGGAGGAATAAATCTATTAATTAAAATAAATTTAGGACCAAATTGATAAAACTATGTAAGTAAAAGAGGTTAAATGTATAATTAAACAAATTTATGCTAACTGTCACGTCACCCCCTTTGTTAGGTTTTAACGGCCAGTGGCTTGATTGTTACTATTTAAATAGTTATGTGATTAAAAATGACAAAACTAAAAATATAGTGGTTATAGCGAAACCACCTATGATTATGTGGTCATTTAAGTAGTTTATCCTTTTTAAAATATATAGAAATCAATAAAAATCAAAGTTTAACTTTTATGTTAAAATTCATGTATCACCTTATACATGTAACCAAAATTCTTTTGATATGCAAGGTGGGGTTTATTTGGGAAGTTTTAAACATAGGATTAACTACAGGAGTAGTCACTTATGTTTATCCCTAGTACAGAGTTGGTCACTGAGCCGTTTGTTGCCGCTAAACATTGACGGCTTGCTGACTTGGCAGCAAAAAAATAAGGGTAAACTACGGCAATGGCCACTAAAGTTTATCCCATGTACATTTCTACTCCCCGATTTTAAAAAATAAACATTATGGTCACTAATAAAAAAGTTTCTTTATAATTTCACCCTTAAATTTTTAAAAATTTATTTTCAACCCTAAAACTTTACAATCAATTAGTACAATAATATTATAAAGGCTTAAATGAAAATAAGTGCCCAAAGTATATCTTTTTTGAATTTTAGGTGCCCAAATTACTCCTATTTAATAACTAAACTTTCAAATTGCTCCTATTTTTTCACTATGAACCCCATTTTATTATTATTATTATTATAACATGACATGACATGTCATTTATTATTATTATTAAATTAAAAAAATTAAAAATAAAATAAAATCATTATTATTATTATTATTATTAAATTAAATATATTTAAAAATGTATATTACTTTTTATATTCAAACCTTAAATTACAACCCCGCTCTCCTTTACCCCTACCCTATCTTTCTCGTTCATCTTTGTCCCCGTCAGAAATAGAGACGCTATTACCGTCGATCCTTCTCCTTCTATTTTCTCAACTCTTTGTTTGTTAAATTCTTCGTTAAAGCCAAATCGCCTATTGTTTTTCGATATTTTTCACTGTTATTTCGTACACCTCAGTTCTAAACACTCCCCTTTTCAATTAACTTGTAAAAATTTGGATTCTAATGTAACCCCAACTTTTTTAATCTCTAACCATTTTTGTCACTTGAAATTCTTGAAAAAAATAAATTAATTGTCAATTTTCCAATGCATTGGCTTTTTAAATGTTCAGGTTACCTTTTCTCCAATGCCACCCAAATTCTTGTTGATAATGTAGAAAAACAATTTATGTAAAAATAAAACTTTTTCAAGATTTTAAATTTATGAAACACTATACAGATAAGTTATTCTCCCATAATACTACATTGTTTACTTGTAGTTTAGAGAAAATGTTGAATCCTTCAATCCAATTTATCAAGAAAGTTTTAGAATATAACAACGAAGACTTGTTCAAGGTTTCAAGTAGATGTAATGATTTTATTGCTAGAGATTACTTGTTAAAGCTGTCGAGAAACATTGAGCATTTGAAAAGTTGTAGAATTGTTGGGCAATAGAGATGAACAGTGAAGGTGAGGGTGAAGAGGGTATAGTTAATTTAAGTTTTAGAAAATAATAAAAACGATTTTATTTTATTTTAAAATTATTTTTAATTTAATAATAGTAAAAATTGATATGTCATGTTATAATAATAATAAAATAATCCAGAGTGAAAAAATAAGAGCAATTTGAAAGATTAGTTATTAAATAAGAGTAATTTGAGCACTTAAAATTTAAAAAAGGTATAATTTAGACATCTATTTTTCATTTAAGCCTTTATAATATTATTGCACTAATTGAGGCGGAACCTCGTTGGCGTGATAGGCTGGTTATTGTAAAGTTTTAGGGTTTAAAAATGAAATTTTAAAAATTTAAGGGTGAAATTATGAAGAAATATTTTTAGTGGTGACCATAATGTTTATTTTTTTAAAATCAGAGAGCAAAAATGTACATGAGATAAACTTTAGTGGCCATTGCAAAAGTTTATCCTTATTTTTTCGCTGCCAGGTCAGCAAGCTGTCTATGTTTAACGGCAACAAACGACCGAGTGACCAAAAGTTTACGCCCCGAAAATATAAGTGACCTTACTGATCGTTTTTCAAAAACAATGACAAACTCTGTAATGGAGGAAACATAAGTGACTACTCCAGTAGTTAACCCTTAAACATATTGATCATCAAGGCAAGACCATTTTATACTCATCAGTTTTGTAAGTTGACACGTTCAGATCTAATCTTTTCAACATTTTTTTAGATAATTAATCTTTTCAATTTTTAGCCTTTTAAAAGTTTGGGTAAACTACTCAAATGACCACTCAACTATTGAGATTGGTTTCAGTTTGATTATTATATTTTTAATTGTGGCAATTAAACCACATAATTATTTAAGTGGTCTCAATCAAGCCACCCACCGTTAAAACAAATTTGATTCATACTGTTTACACATTCTATCAATTTGGTCTTGATTTTAATTTAATAAAATAAATTAATTATTTAATTAGGACCTTAATTATTTATATTTAATTTAATAATTTTATTTTCTTGCCATTAGCTGGAATTGAACTTGGGCAAGCTTGGTGAGAGTGGTGTGTGATTACCACTGAGCCAACTACATTTTTGTAATTAATGGACAACATTTAATATATATGTTAATGTTTTGTTCATGCCAAGACAAAAAAAATAAGTATGGATTAAGGGACTCGAACATGACACATTTGGGATGCATAAAAACATTTAAATCACCGAAATAAATTTAATAATTAAATTAAAACTAACACATTTATATTTTCAAACTAAATTTAATATTTTTTTCTTTTCACAATTATTTTTTATAATTTCATATACATATAATCATTATATTATTTTTCTAACTTAATTAATAATTTATTATTATTATTTTTAATTAAATTATTATATATTTAAATTATATTAAAAATAAAAATAAAAATAATATTAAAAAGCAAAGTTTTAAAATTATATTAAAAATAATTTTTTTAAATTATATTAAAAATTTATTTAATGAATTTAAACTCACGAACATAATTTAAATGGATTGATATAACTTTAAAAATTTTAATTTAATTTCATATATATAATAATTTAATTAAATTTCTAATAAATATTGAATTATTAATTAAGTTAAAAAAATAAATTCAATGATTATATATGTGAAATTATAAAAATAAATGCGGGAAAGAAAAATATATTAAATTTGGTTTAAAAATACAAAAATGTTAAAACCATTTTTATTTTAAATCACACATTAGCAATAATTTAAAAAATATATAATTTTTTTTAACTTTAATTTAATTATCATGTTTAAATGTTTTCATACATCTCAAGTGTGTCATGTTCTAGTCTCCTTAATGTATATTTATTTCCTTTTTCATGTCATGAACAAACGGGCTAGGCTATGCCGTTTCGGTACGCCTGCGTGGCATTGACCACAACGGTCATAAACCCCAACGGCTATTTCTCAACTAACTTTTAAATGCAGGTCGTTTCGAATAATGGTTAATGCTCATATTTTCATAGTGGATTGATTGGAAATCCTTAGTGGGGAGCTAAGGTAGTGGATGTAGACCTTGGTTAGAAGGTTGAATCACTCTAAAATCATCATGTCATTTATTTTAAGCTTCCACACCACATCCAACCAAATGATGACATGTATCAAAGAGCATGGTGCTGAGGGGATTTGATCTAGGGCCTTTGGTATGGTAGTGGATAGTGTTTACCATTGGGCTAAGTATTTTTTTGTGTTATAAACTACAACATTTAATATATGTGTTAGATGGTTGTTAATGTATGAAAACAGAAAGGGAATGTGGTTTTAGAGAATTTGAACATGACATATTTATGATGCGTAAAAACATCTAACTCAATTAAATAAATTTAATAATTAAATTAAAGCTAACAATAACTTATATATTTTTTAAATTATAGTTAGTGCACGATTTAAAATCAAACGTTTAAAATTAAAACCATATTCCTTCTTTTTTTTTCATGCATTAACAACCATCTAACACATATTAAATGTTGTAGTTTATAACATAAAAAAACACTTGGCTTAGTGGTAAACACTTGCCACTTCTACACCAAATGCCCTGGATCAAATCCCCATAATGACATGCTTTTTGCTTTCATTTTTCTTTCTCCAATCAGGTGACACGTGTCATCACCCGATTGGAGGAGGAAAATTAATTAATTAAATCAAATATATATTTAATAAAATATAGATAAAGTCCTCTAATAAGGTGGCAACACATGTCGCCACCTAATTAAATAATTAAATTATTTTATTTAATAAAATTATTTTTAAATTATTTTATCCTAAGTTGATGGCTTATATCAATACGAAATGTCTTAGGAGTATAGACTTGTTAAAACGGATTGAACGTGTCAGAATAACAGTTCTAGATGATCCTAGTTGTGTATGTTCGAAATGGAGACTTGAAATAAACTTAGAACTTACCTAATGAGGTCTTAAGGCTTAAATGGAAACAAATCTCTAATGGAATTGTAAGTACTTTAATCGATTGGTAATTTAAAACAAATATAGAGTTCGATCTTAATGAATTGATTTTGATAACCTTCTAGACAAGTACCTCGTCTATTAGAGATGAGTTCTAAAGGAAAAAGGTTTTAAATGGCTCGTGATTTCATGTTTGCTTGCTTGTTTTCTTGTCTAACGCTCATCGCTCCTAACCCGGGTGAGGGGTGTTGTAGATACTCCGATGCTAGTTGGATATCTGATATTCAAGATAGCAAAGGCACAAGTGGATATGTATTCACTTTGTGAGAGGAGTCATGTCATGGAAATCCTCAAGACAAACAATTATAACTAGATCTACAATGGAATCTGAGTTTGTTGCTCTAGAAAAATCTAGAGAAGAAGTAGAATGGCTTCGGCAATTCCTTGAGAATATACCTGAATGGTCAAAACGTGTGCCCATAGTATGTATACATTGTGACAATCAAGCAACAATTGCTAGGGCACAAAGTTCCATGTACAACGGTAAGTCAAGGCATATGCGTCGTCGACATAACATCGTCAGACAATTGATCTCAAATGGATTTATCTCTATTGACTTTGTAAAATCAAAGGATAAAACTGTGGATCCACTAACCAAAGGATTGAATCGATATCAAGTTGAGAAAAAATCTAAAGGAATGAGACTAAAGCCCATGAGAAGTAAAGACACTATGTGAAGGAAAACCCTACCTAGTTGACTAGAGATTCCAAGATCTTCCCCTAAGTCCATTCCTATGATGTAAACAGTGACAAAAAGTGGTATAGGGTAAGCAAAGCTTTTAATGACCATTGTGTGCTTCGGTGAGCCGAGCAACATAAGTCACCTATGTGAGAGTGAAGTAGGGCCGCTTCAAGAAGACTATTGGGCATATTTTTTTCAAACTCTTGCAGAACCAGGCGATGTCCATGGCCTCATGGACATAACCATGAGAACTAATACTCTTGTCAGAGAGATAATTGTGTGAAGTATATCATCGTTTACACAAACATATGAACAGTTCAAGGACATCACGTCTTCTGGTTAGCTAGTAAAGTAAATATACTTTCACAAGGGAAGGTTCAAAGGAGGAAACCTACCTATCCTATGCAACTATCATTCGTAGATCCTATCACCACATCGGGTCAAAATATTTTGATAAAATCATCAATTTCATTCATGTGGGGATTGTTGGAAAATGTGAGAAATTGGAAACTTTGAGCCATATTTTCGATTGGTAAAGGTGGGGGTTCGAATGATGAATTTATTGATTCATATTCTACTCCATGAGACATTTACAACGTTATCTCATATGCTCAAAACGGTTGAGAAATGAATGAGAAATTGATGCTCAAAGTGAGGTAGTTGTGAATTGTGTAAAGGAAAAATAGAACCCCTTATCCCACATGGGTGGGATTACAAACTTAGGAATTGTTTAAATACACCAACCAACTTAGAAGTCATTGAATGAATTGAATTGAAATTATGCCTCGCGCGTAGGCACAGAGGGGTGCAAATCGAAGCTCGTCAAACACATTTGGGTTGGGGCGCACCCGCACATCGTTGGCGACGCGAATGTCCGGACCGATCGGGCTCTACCTGGACCTGCGAATATTTTATCCACTTTGAACTAATTTTTCCTTACAAATAATATATCTTTTTAAATATTTCGAATTTAATAGGATAATCTCTAACTTTGTATTAAATTTGGATATTAAAAGGTAATGAAAGCAATTCACAGAAATATATCTGTTTAGTAAGACATTTAATTGATTATTTTTGAATTAAATTGGATATAAACTCAATGACCTTTAATTCGAAATATTTATCTTCAATATTTTTCCTCCTACACTCTTTTATATAAACTGAGCATCTCCTCAGTTTCAAATCACCCCAAAAATCTTTTTCCTTCTCTTATTTTATTCTTGGTGATATGCTAAGTCAAGAGTTTAGTTCGGGATCTCTTCAGCTCGTGCTTCTATCGAAGATCTTACTATTGGTGTATCCTGGGAGACGAGTGACCAACCAACTCAAGCACCGCGGAGTGGTCAAAATTTGTCTCAAGGAAACTTCTTTGTCGAAGGCCTCAACACCTTCTCCACCCAATTTTAATATGGTTTTGTATCTTTGACTCTTTTCAATTATTTGATTAAAGTTGTTTTCTTTTCTTTTGATCGTTTTGGATAGCTTACTCTGTAAAATGTCATTGCAGCAAACAGTCATGGAGCCATGTTTATGTATTATGGTGTCTTCAATAGAGTGGAGAAAACAAGGCAAGTGATTGCTGATTTTTTACTGAATGTGATTGAAAAAATTGACCCCTCCAGTGTTCTCCAAGTTGTTATCGACAACGCCAAGAATTGCATAGCTACTGGAAGAGAAGTTCAAAAGGTTCATAAACACATTTTTGGTTTTCTTGTGTTTTTCATACTTTGAACTTGTTTTTTAAAGACTTTGTTGAGGCTTCTCCATGAATGAAAAGTACATTCAATTATAAAAAGCAAATTATGAAATTTTTTACTAATCACAAATATTTGTTAGCATTATTTAAAACTAATTCAACCAAAATTTTGTTGAAGGTAGCCAAGACAAAATTTGGGTCACATTACATAGTGTTAAAGAAGTTATTTCAATGTAAAGAGTCCCTTGAAACAACTATTGTTTTAAAGTCATAAAATTTTGGATTAACAAACATGATGCATCAACTAAGACCTAGGGTTCTTTGGCAGTTGAAAATATTGATGATGATAAGTTTTGGGACGAGGTTAAAGAGACAGTAAGGATCAAAAGTTAATTTATATGATGTAAAAATTTTGTGATGGTGAGGGTCCTAGGATGAGAGAAATTTATGAGAGGATGAACAATATGTTAGGGGAAATCAAGGATATTATAGCTACTAGCAAATACAAACATGAATTCCCTAGCATGGAATAGATTTTGATTACAAGATGAGATAATATGACAATACCTTTACATTATTTAAGTTTTTGTAACCCCCTCGTTCCGGTCTGGCCGGATGACCGGTCCGAATGGGCTACACGGGGAAAACCGAAGTGAAACCCATTAAGGCTCCCCTTCGGTTAGCAACCCTATCTTTTTTTTTAATTTTAATCTTGTCTAGAGGAGTATTAAAGTCCTAAGTGATCAAACAGCGGAACAACATACACGAGGCAATCAAACGAACCCAAAACAACATTTAACATCCCAATTTTAAACTTATCTGCAGGCGGTATCGATACACCTAAGGAGTGTATCGATACGCCTTGACTAGGTCAAAAGGTCAGGGTCAACCTGTGGAGACCGTATCGATACACCCAAGGAGTGTATCGATACCCTCCCCAACGGTTGACTTCTCACGGTCAACGCTAAGATGATCGTATCGATACGCCAGAGACCGGTATCGATACCAAGTTGGACAGTAACTCCAGTGACCAAAAAGGTATAGATACGCCTCCCCGCGTATCGAAACGCATGGCCTGGAACAAGAAGGCCGTATCGATACGGGTCTAACCGTATCGATACCCCTGCTCTGCAACTCCTCATTTCAACTTGGTAACCTCACATACGGTTCTAGATGCACATTTGGACACTCCTAAGCATACACAATCATACATACAACAAACCACAATCAGGACTTAACATGGGAGGCATTTAATCTAACGAAAACATACAAATCAAGACTCCATACAATTTTACAAAAGAAGCATGTTTAGCAAGCACAAGGCATACATAGGCCAACATCATACATGTTTAGGCATGTGCAATTAAACGACATGAGAATCATAGGTCACAATCCAAGAAGCAAGCATATCACAACATGAATTTAACATATTCAAATATAATCTCCTAAGGAGTTTGATCCCAACTCCTAAAACTCTATACCCCATTGTCTAGGCATTATTACAAAAGCAAACCATACTTAAACTTGCTTGAGAACTCCAAAAGCTCCTCCCTCGCTCGCTCGCCTCCCGAACTCTAACGATCTGCACGTTGGAAACAAAAAGAGCATAAGCCAACTAGCTTAGTGAGAGAGGCTCTACAATTCACAACATGCAGTTTTTCCAAAACACGATTTATATGCAAGAAAGCGACGGAATGCACAAGTGTCTATCTCAACCACAACACTTGGTTTGCACAAGCACAACCAACATACACTTACGGTGGGACTACACATCACCGTTTCGACTAGTGGATTTCCAATGGGACTACACATCAAAGTACTACCCTACTAGTCACTACCGGTGGGACTACACATCACCGCAGTTTAGACCACCATCACGTGAGGCACGAACTCAACTTGACTACACAATTAATAACTCAAAATGCACTTAATGATCATGACATATAAGCATCCAACATATCACAACAACATGGGAGTAGAGAGACTTACACACGGGTTTAGGTGACCCTTCAAGGTCCCACCCAAACCCCAAGAGAATCCATATTGAGCACAATGTAAAAACCAATAATTCTACTCACCGTTGCTACCCAAGAGAAGATCGAAGACCAAGCTCAAGACTGCAAAATCCCTGGATTCGTCCCCGAAGCTTCTCCAACCAAAATTCTCGTTTCTAGTTATTCCAACACCAAGCAAATAACCCCAAATCAGTCCATGTTCTAAAATAATCAATCCGGATTACATACCAAGCACAAGACATCAATTTTTCCATTGAAAACAAGCTCAAAATTCCAAATCCGAGCAGCCCTTAAGCACCCCTCAAAACCTTTGATTTCAACCCTCAAATTACTCCCTAAAGCCTCCAAAACAATACTTACATATACCGTAACCATCAGCCCTCAAGATTCCACCTAAAGCACCCCCAAAACTCAACTCAAAACCTCCCAAAAACCCCATTTCGGGAAAACACCCAAAACCTTGTAAAAATCAGTTTTATTGGACCTTTTAGGTTGTAGACTACTCATAGAACTTCATCAAATCAAAAACTTAAGTGAAAGACTTCAAAGACAACATTTTTAATCCAAAATCCCCCAATTTCCCAATCTCAAAACATGTGTAAAAATGAAAACAAAAGGTATCAACTTGTAGAGATTAATGAGGCTAAGTCAAAAACGAAATTACCTTAGCAAAATCTTCAGAAATGAGCAAGCTATTGAATGGAATAGTAACAAGGGGAGAGGGTTCCTTTTTGGACGTTGAAGTGAATAGTGGGGAGGGGAAGAAGATGACTCAAAATACATTATTTTAGGTTTGTTTGAAATTATAAAGGCTAAAGACTTAAATGCCCTTAATGAATAAGGAAAACCACAATAGGTGCCATCCATGGTCATGTGGGCTTGTTTAAAAATATGGTCCAACTTAATTTTATTTGTCTTAAAACCTGAGGCCCAAACCATTACTTTATTATTTAAAAATTAGGAACCGAAACCCGAACCATTAATAAATCACTATTTTCACCCGACCCCCGAACCCGGGTGTTACAACTCTCCCCCACTAAAGAAATTTCGTCCTCGAAATTACCTGGCGGAAACAAATACGGAAACTGCTCAAGCATGTCAGCTTTCCTCTCCCACGTGGCCTCCTCCACACCTCTATGTCTTCATAAGACTTTGACTAACTCTATAGTCTTGCCACGCAACACCTTGCTATCAGAAGCAAGTATCTCAACTGGTTCCTCATTGTAAGACAAGTCCGGAATTAACTCTATTTCTTCCACTGGCATAACATGGGACGGATCCCATCTATACCTCCTAAGCATCGGCACATGAAATACATCATGAATCTTCTCTAGCTCAAATGGGAGTCTCAATCTATAGGTAACCGGACCAATTCTCTCAACTATCTCATAAGGCCGTATGTACCTTGGTCTCAACTTGCCCTTCCTTCCAAACCTCATCACCTTCTTCCAAGGTGAGACCTTCAAGAACACTTTATCCCCCACGAAGTATTCTACCTCCTTCCTCTTTAAGTCGGCATAGGACTTTTTTCAATCTGAAGCTGCTTTCAAGCGATCACATATCAACTTCACCTTCTCGGTGGTTCCTTTAAGCAATTCGGGCATCGGCACAAGTTTCTGTCCCGGCCTCGGCCCAACAAATAGGGGTCCTACACTTCCTACCATACAAGGCCTCATAAGGAGCCACCTGAATGCTCGACTGATAGTTGTTGTTATACGCAAACTCCACTAATGGTAGGTGTTTCTCCCATGACCCCTGAAAGTCAATGATATAACACCTCAACATGTCCTCCAATATCTGAATTACCCTCTCAGACTGCCCATCTGACTGCAGGTGATACGAAGTACTGAAGTTCAACCAAGTGCCCAAGGCTCGATGCAAGCACTCCCAAAATCTAGAGGTAAATCTTGGATCTCGATATGACACAATCGACTTCGGTACCTCATGTAGTCTCACAATCTCACGAATATACAATTCGGCCAACTCGTCTAATGTATAGGTAGTATGAACCGGTATGAAATGAGCACACTTGGCGAATCTATCTACAATCACCCACACTGAATTTTTCTTCGAAGGAGTCAACGGAAGTCCTGACACAAAGTCTATAGTGATACGCTCCCACTTCCACTCCGGAATTTTCAACGGTTGCAACAACCCTGAGAGAAACTGGTGCTCACCCTCGACTCTCTAACAAACCATGCATCTACTTACGAACTCGGCTACATCCCTTTTCAACCCAATCCAATAATACTCTTCCTTCAATCCTCGATACATCTTCGTGCTACCCGGATGCATAGCAAAAGGACTATTGTGAGCCCCACTCAAAATCGTACGCCTCAACTCGGCATCCTCCAGAACCACTATCCTATCCTTGAAACATAGGATTCCATTCTCTCCAAAGCAATACTCGGTAGGCCTATCTTCGGCTATGTCTTGCACGTGAGGTGCCAAGGACCCATCTCGCAACTGCTTCTCATGGATCAACTGAATCAATGATGGCTTAACCTGAAGCTCGGCTACCAACCCACCATCCGTTGACACACTCAACCTTGCAAACATTGCTCGCAACTCAACGACCACCTTCCTACTCAAGGCATCGGCCACCACATTTGCCTTGCCCGGGTGATACTCTATGGTAAGGTTATAATCTTTAAGGAGCTCTAACCACCTTCGTTGCCTAAGATTCAACTCCCTCTGGGACATCAAATATTTCAAACTTTTGTTGTCGGTGTACACAGTGCACTTCTCACCATAAAGATGGTGTCTCCAAATTTTCAACGCGAACACCACTGCAGCCAACTCTATGTCATGTGTGGGGTAATTCTTCTCATGGACCTTCAACTGTCGTGAAGCATATGCCACTACCTTACCTTCTTGCATAAGCACACAACCTAGCCCCACGTAAGATGCATCACTGTAAATCACAAACTCTCTCCCCGGCTCGGGCTGAATCAAAATAGGAGCTTCGGTCAAGGCTTTCTTCAATTCCTCAAACGCTTCTTGTCTCGCATCTGACCATTCATACGGAACATTCTTCTGTAGTAACTTGGTCAACGGAGCCGCTATCCTCGAGAACCCCTCAACAAACCTTCTATAGTATCCCGCCAAGCCTAGGAAACTGCGGATTTCTGTCACTGATTTCGGTTGCTTCCAATTCACAATGGCTTCAATCTTCTTGGGATCTACACTAATCCCACTAGCTGAGATCACGTGACCAAGGAAGACCACCTCCCTAATCCAAAATTCACACTTACTTAGCTTGGCATACAACTGATTCTCAAGTAGGGTCTGAAGCACTAACCTTAAGTGTTCATCGTGCTCCTCTTCGGTCCTTGTAACACCCCAATTTTGGGCTTGGAAGTTTAGGGTCTGAACCGGACCGGTTTAAATTGCGGTTCGAATATAAAAGGTGATTTTAGGAAAATCCTAGTTCGGGATGCATTAAAAATATGGAAAAATATCTAAAAATCCTCTTTTATTATATATAAGAGAGTGGTGAAGTCAATTTTACAAAATGAGGTTTCGAAATGTGACGTTTCAAGTTAGTGACTAAAATGTAATTTTTGAAAAGTTGGTGACTGTTTTAAAAGGATTTGAAACTTTGAATCTTTAAGGAGCTAATTTACCCAAGAAGAGTTTTCTCCAGATTTTTCTTAATATTAAACATTTATTAAGTGATATTTAATAAAAGGAAAAAGAGGGAAATGCATATTTTGGTTTTCATAACTAACTTTTGTTAAAATTTTCCCACTTCATTTTCTCTCCATTTTCTCTCAGCCAAACACATTTCCCCAACCACTTTTCCTCTGATTTTAACATCTAAAGATGAGATTTCAATCTCTAGTTGATTTCTAATCATTCCTACACCAAATCCTTATCATTTGCTTATTGAATTTTCAAGAATCTTGGCTTTAAACAAGGAGAAACTCACATTTAGAGGTATGGACGTCCTTCTCCTCTAAATACTCAGTTCTTTACTGAAATTCCCAAGTTCTCAATCCTTGATTTGAGTTTTATTAAAGGTTTTTATGTTGTGTTCTTAATCTTGGCTTAAAATGCAAGATTTGGATTTAATTTTGAAGAAATTCGTAATAAATGATGGGCTCTGTTTTGAGATGTCTTTTTGATGTATAAGAATGATTGGAATTGATGGATCTTGGCTGGGTAATGTTGTAGAGGTGTTTGGATGTGATTTCGGTTGTGTTTGGTAGCCGAAATGTGAGTGTTGATGAGAGCAGCGAGTTTAGGTGTCTTGGTTGAAGATATTAATGCATGATGATGCATTAATCCTCTGCTTTGATGTGTTTAAAACATGGGAGACATCTTCGGATCCTTGTGATGTTGATCCGGAAGCTTGATTGGTGTTTCGGCAAGCGTGCGAAACGGAATCGGTGAGTGAAGTTTGGTTTTCAGCTTTGAAACCAATGTTTGAAGGTTATGTGAGCTTAGTTTAAGTCTAAACAACTTAGCTAAGCTCAAGAGTAATTTTTCGGAGAAACTCTCTTTTTGATGAACCATGAGATGGTTGAATGCAATGTGTTTTATTTACATGCTTAAATTCTGTTTTGGAAGCATATTTTAGCATGTATAATGCTGGTTTTATAAGCCATGTGTTGAAGGATACTCAAGGTAAGAGATCCTTGTTTTGAACATTGATAAATGTGGTTTGATGCATGGTGTTGCATGGTTATTTAATGGCTTTGTTAAATGCTTTAAAACAGTGGACTAATGATGCTAAATGATGTATATTGGCAAGTGATGTGTTGGTTTAAAAGTACTTGAATCAGATATAGTTAGTCGGCTATAGGATTGGGTGCACCGTGAATAAAGTCGCCTTGGATGTTGAGGGGTTGTGATTGTACCGTAAACTCCATCCAAGTACACTAACGAGATGTTTAAGATCACCATGGTGGTTAAAAGTCCATGAGTGGATCTTGTGTTAAGATCACAATGGTGGTTAAAAGTCCATGTGTGGATCTTGTGTTGTGTGTCCCGTGTTCTCGTTAGTGATGTTATACAACTACCAATGAGTGATGTGGAGGGGTTGTGATTGTACCGTATACTCCATCACGGGTGTTGAGGGGTTGTGATTGTACCGTATACTCCACCTTGATATTGGTAGTGTGTATGAAGCGTATGGGACAACGCTTGTAATCCGCGTATCCGATTGTGTTTTGAGTTGTAAAATGTTATGGATTATCATTTGTAAGACAATATGACATGTTGATGACTTGAAGCATGCGATGCTTGGTTTGTATGCATAAATGCATGATAAATGTTGTTTTGAAACTAAAGGCCTTGAAAAGGTGTTTTTACAAATGCATTATTGTGATGTTTTAATTGAGCATTCCTCACTAAGCTATGTGCTTACGCTCTCTCTTTCTTAAACCAATAATGCAGAGCATTGAAGTGCTTTAAGGGCAGCAAGGAGGTCAAGGATCCAAGTGAAAGACTAAGCTCATGTATGATGAATGTTTTCCTAACACTATTAGCTTTTGGCATTTGGCAATGGGAACCTAGATTGTGTTTTTGGGAGACGCTTTGGACTCCCTAAGTTTGGTTAATGCCTTTGATGATGTTGGAACATGTAAATGGCCTTTTGGTATTTGGTTTTGGTGAATTGATGATTGCATGACTTTCAATATAGGATGCATGCCTATAGAATTGGGATTTTCCTTGAATGATGCCATGATTGAGTTTAGTTGATGCTAATATGTTCCTTGGAAGTTTAATGACTTGCTGGTATGATTTGGATGTCATCGGAACGTGTTTGATGGGTCAATTGCTTGTTAAACCAGCAAAATTCTGCATTCCTGGGCAGCCCGTATCGGAACAGGTGCTACTGTTTCGGAACAGGTGGCCTGAAATGGCCATGGCGTTTCGAAACAGGTAGAGCTGTTCCGAAACGGATTTGCCACTGTCAAGCCCTGTTCCGCAACAAGTTTCGGAACGGTCCCGCGTTTCGGAACGGATCTTCCCCGTTTCGGAACACTCGACCGTTGGGCACTGAATCTGATGGTTAAATGTTTTGAAACTCTCACGTTTTGGTCCCAATCTTTGTATATGCAATTGGTTGTGTTTGAGACGTCCGTTTGAGATGAAATTTGGCAGAGAAGCATGAAATATGTTTAATTTCATATTGGTAACTTAAAATTCGGTAAAGTCCTCACAATTTTCATAATTTGCAATTTGGTCCCTAAATCTGTATGTTGTGCAATTGAGTCCCTAAATGTTTTCCGATTGCTGTGATTTTTGGGTATGTTCTTCTCAAGAATACACTTAGGGTTAATATGCATTTAGACAAGTTTAAAAAGAAAAAAAGGGTCGTTAATCAAGGTTGACTTTCGGGTTAACTTTGGTTTTCTCGTGTAATCTTCGTAGTTCGGGTCAACCGTCTAGGCCGGGCTAAGGGGGTTACAGTCCTAGAGTACACTAGGATGTCATCAATAAAAACTACCACAAACCCGTCCAAGAACTTATGAAACACTCGGTTCATCATATCCATGAAGGCTGCTGGAGCGTTGGTCAACCAAAAAGGCATCACCAAAAACTCATAATGCCCGTAACGTGTACGAAAAGCTGTCTTCGGTATGTCCACATCCTTTACCTTTAAATGATAATACCCAGACCTCAAGTCAATCTTTGAAAACACGGAAGCACCCCTCAACTGGTCTAGCAAGTCACCTATCCTTGGTAAAGGATATTTTTTTTTCACTATCACCTTATTCAATTGTCTATAGTCTATGCACATTCTCATGCTACCATCCTTCTTTTTCACAAACAAAACCGGAGCACCCCACGGGGAAACACTAGGCCTAATAAAGCCTCTGTCAGTCAACTCTTAAAGATGTGTCTTCAAATCTTTCAACTCTTTCGGTGCCATTCTATACGGAGCAATCGACACCGGTGCAGAATCGGAATATGTCTCAATAGCAAGCTCAACTGCTCTATCTGGAGGCAAGCCTGGTAGCTCTTCCGGAAAAACACTCAGAAAGTCACATACCGTCCTGATGTCTTGAGGTCTCACCTCACTCATATCCGGGTTCATTACGTAAGCCAAGTAAGCCTGACAACCTGAACTCAACAACCTCTGAGCTTCCAAAGCCGAAACCACATTGGACAAAAACTTGACATTCTCCCCAACTACCACAGCCTCAAAGTCATCGGTGAGCCTCAAAGAGACTCTCTTAGTCTCGAAGTCAACCCTAGCTCTATGCTCCACAAGCCAATCCATGCCCAAAATCACATCAAAGCCATAAAAGGGTAGCTCCATCATGTCAACCGGAAATACGTGGCCCTGAATCATCAAGGGGCACCTCCTATACACTTTCCTAACTACCACTGTATCACCAAAAGAGCTAGTGACATTCACACCTACCTCTAGCCAATCACAAGGTAATCCTAATGACTTTGCATGCTCGCCCAAAATATACGAATACGTTGACCCTGAATCTATTAGAGAAAGCAAACTCAAAGACTGTAATGTGAAATTACCTGCAATGACATCAGTGTCATTCCCAGCCTCTCGCTGAGCGTACACCCTAGTCGATCCTCCTCCCTCGGGCTGGACTGCTACCACATGAGCCAAGTTCCTCTGACCCTCATTCCTCGGCTGGAAGTTCCCACGGCTGCGCCCACGACCTCTATGATGCTCAAAACCCCTCGCTGGAGCCGGTCCTCCCCTAGCTGGGTGTGGACAGTCACGCCTCAAATGGTCTCGGGAGCTACAGTTCCAACACGCCCCAAACATACCCATACACTCACTTGGGTGGCGTCTCCCGCACCTAGTGCACTCCGGAATGTGCCCAACGGCCCCTTGCCCCTGACGGCCCTGACCATGGTTACCACCCCTAGGCCTCGTATCCGGCTAGTACCTCCTATCCCTATGCCTCTTGGCATGATCTCTATCCCAGTTCGCATGTCTCTTCCCGGAGTCAGACCCACCAGCACGTGCTCTAGAGCTTAGGTTCTGCTCTATATCCTTGGCTCTAGAAACCAAGACATCGAACTCAGTGTAGTCGGAGGCCAACATGTAGGACTTCACATCAGTAGTCAACCCATATACGAAACGCTCACATCACTCCTTCTCATCCGGAATCAACTCTGGCGCGTACTGGCTCAATCTCACAAACTGGATCTCGTACTCAGACACGGTCCTATTGCCTTGGACCAAAGCCATGAACTCTCTTTTCTTTTCATCTAAGTACCGAACCCCGAGGTACTTCCTCTTGAAGGCATTCCTAAAAAACTCCCATGTGACATCCGCCTCGGCCACACCAGAAATAACAGTGGTCCACCAAGTATAAGCGTCTCCCTGAAGTAATGAGACGATGCATCCCAACTTACGGGCATCCGAACACTCCATCTGACCCAAGATGCGAGTAGTGCTCTCAAGCCACCCTTCTGAACCCTCCGGTGACAACCCACGAAACTCAACTGCCCCCAAACTACGAAGCCTCTCTAGGGGTAATCCTGTCCCCGCACCCTGAGGTGGTGCTGCAGTTTGCATACCAGCCAAAGCTGTCTGAAAAGCTCCGGTTATAGTCTGAATCAAATGGGCCACATCTGGACCTGCCTAACCTTGGCCCGCTTGAGCCCCATTACCTCCTACATTAGCCTCAGCTTGAGGCCCATTACCATCACCTCCGACGTTCCCTCCATTACCACCGGGAGCATTAAGAGCGGGAGGCGCGTTCTCGGGTGCCTGGTCACCCGCCCTAGGCCGTCCCTCGGTCTCACCATAGCAATTAAAGTAATCTAAAACAACAAACACACAACAACAAAGAAACGTTAGGTTAGCAAGAGGCAAAGCACTCCGGTTCTCAAGCTCTTTAAACCAAAACAATTTTCCCTTTTTATTTTGACAACAATGCCTAACAATGGGGACTCGAACCAACACTCATACAACAACAAGGTCACTATAGCATGCATTTATACACCGTGCTAGAGACAAAATTTAGACATTCATGGAAAAACACTCATAATACCTTAACTCACTTCACTTACTTGCCTGAGGTCTCGGAAACCTCAGGCTCTGATACCAATAAATGTAACCCCCTCGTTTCGGTCTGGCCGGATGACCGGTCCGAATGGGCTACACGGGGAAAACTGAAGTGAAACCCATTAAGGCTCCCCTTCGGTTAGCAACCCTATCTTTTTTTTAATTTTAATCTTGTCTAGAGGAGTATTAAAGTCCTAAGTGATCAAACAATGGAACAACATACACGAGGCAATCAAACGAACCCAAAACAACATTTAACAACCCAATTTTAAACTTATCTGCAAGCGGTATCGATACACCTAAGGAGTGTATCGATACGCCTTGACTAGGTCAAAAGTTCAGGGTCAACCTGTGGAGACCGTATCGGTACACCCAAGGAGTGTATCGATACCTTCCCATACGGTTGACTTCTCACGGTCAACGCTAAGATGACCGTATCGATACGCCAAAGATCGATATCGATACCAAGTTGGACAGTAACTCCAGTGACCAAAAAGGTATCGATACGCCTCCCCGCGTATCGAAATGCATGGCCTAGAACAAGAAGGCCGTATCGATACGGGTCTAACCGTATCGATACCCCTGCTCTGCAACTCCTCATTTCAACTTGGTAACCTCACATACGGTTCTAGATGCACATTTGGACACTCCTAAGCATACACAATCATACATACAACAAACCACAATCAGGACTTAACATGGGAGGCATTTAATCTAACGAAAACATACAAATCAAGACTCCATACAATTTTACAAAAGAAGCATGTTTAGCAAGCACAAGGCATACATAGGCCAACATCAAACATGTTTAGGCATGTGCAATTAAACGACATGAGAATCATAGGTCACAATCCAAGAAGCAAGCACATCACAACATGAATTTAACATATTCAAATATAATCTCCTAAAGAGTTTGATCCCAACTCCTAAAACTCTATACCCCATTGTCTAGGCATTATTACAAAAGCAAACCATACATAAACTTGCTTGAGAACTCCAAAAGCTCCTCCCTCGCCCGCTCGCCTCCCGAACTCTAACGATCTGCACGTTGGAAACAAAAAGAGCATAAGCCAACTAGCTTAGTGAGAGAGGCTCTACAATTCACAACATGCAGTTTTTCCAAAACACGATTTATATAAAAGAAAGCGATGGAATGCACAAGGGTCTATCTCAACCACAACACTTGGTTTGCACAAGCACAACCAACATACACTTACAGTGGGACTACGCATCACCGTTTCGACTAGTGGATTTCCAATGGGACTACACATCAAAGTACTACCCTACTAGTCACTACCGGTGGGACTACACATCACCGTAGTTTAGACCACCATCACGTGAGGCACGAACTCAACTCGACTACACAATTAACAACTCAAAATGCACTTAATGATCATGACATATAACCATCCAACATATCAAAACAACATGGGAGTAGAGAGACTTACACACGGGTTTAGGTGACCCTTCAAGGTCCCACTCAAACCCCAAGAGAATCGATATTGAGCACAATGTAAAAACCAATAATTCTACTCACCGTTTCTACCCAAGAAAAGATCGAAGACCAAGCTCAAGACTCAGAAATCCCCGGATTTGTCCCTGAAGCTTCTCCAACAAAAATTCTCGTTTCTAGTCATTCCAACACCAAGCAAATAACCCCAAATCAGTCCATGTTCTAAAATAATTAATCCGGATTACATACCAAGCACAAGATATCAAATTTTCCATTGAAAACAAGCTCAAAATTCCAAATCCGAGCAGCCCTTAAGCACCCCTCAAAACCTTTGATTTCAACCCTCAAATTACTCCCTAAAGCCTTCAAAACAATACTTACATATACCCTAACCACCAGCCCTCAAGATTCCACCTAAAGCACCCCAAAACTCAACTCAAAACCTCCCAAAAACCCCATTTCGGGAAAACACCCAAAACCTTGTAAAAATCAGTTTTATTGGACCTTTTAGGTTGTAGACTACTCATAGAACTTCATCAAATCAAAAACTTAAGTCAAAGACTTCAAAGACAACATTTTTAATCCAAAATCCCCCAATCTCCCAATCTCAAAACATGTGTAAAAATGAAAACAAAAGGTATCAACTTGTAGAGATTAACGAGGGTAAGTCAAAAACGAAATTACCTTAGCAAAATCTTCAGAAATGAGCAAGCTATTGAATGGAATAGTAACAAGGGGAGAGGGTTCCTTTTTGGACGTTGAAGTGAATAGTGGGAGGGGAAGAAGATGACTCAAAATACATTATTTTAGGTTTGTTTGAAATTATAAAGGCTAAAGACTTAAATGCCCTTAATGAATAAGGAAAACCACAATAGGTGCCATCAATGGCCATGTGGGCTTGTTTAAAAATATGGTCCAACTTAATTTTATTTGTCTTAAAACCCGAGGCCCAAACCATTACTTTATTATTTAAAAATTAGGAACCAAAACCCGAACTATTAATAAATCACTATTTTCACCCGATCCCCGAACCCGGGTGTTACAGTTTTGCTCTTACGCTACATTTCTATGATCATATTTATTAGGAAACTCCTTCTCATGGTAGTTTTACTCGTAGGGCTCCTAACCTTGATAAGGAGGTGGTTGTAGGTTGTATGGAGGCTTTTAGCAAAATAACTGAAAATGCTTATGAAGAAAAACAGTTGCGAGATAAATTTGTTGAATTCCCGTTGAAGAAGGAAATGTATTCTATGCCACAAGCTCAAATGGATGTTGTCACCATAGATGTAATTGATTGGTGGTTCATTTATGGGTCTCAAACTCTAAAATTAGCGGAGGTGGCAAATAAGGTCTTATCTCAACCTATTAATTCTTCTCCAACATAGAGAGTTTGGAGCACTTACGGGCATGTGTATAACTTAAAAAGAAATAGATTAAATTCTTCAAGGGCAGATAAACCGATGTACGTTCACTCCAATCTGTGTTTATTTCTCGTTACACTGACGGATATAAGAATGGTCTTTACAAAAAATGAGATATAGATCCAGAAAATTCATTGCTGAAAAGAATCTTTTTTAGAGTTGGAAAACATAAAATGGACTGACTTAGAGAATGATCTTAATGAAGAGTAGGAGACTTTGATAGATTAAGGAAAGAACAATATTTATTTATTTATTTAAGTTTAGTTATGTTGCAGCATTTCATGTACCTTTTTAGATATTTTTTAATTTAGTAATGAAGTATTTATGTTTTCTTTTGAAACTTTTAAAAAATAACATTTTCTATAAAATTGAAGTAATGAAGATATGTACAAATTATTAAAAAAATTATCAGCGAACCAAAATAAAATGGCATTTGAATCATGATCTCAAAAGGCATTCCAAATAAACTTACCCCACGAACCGCAAACAGTAAAACTAACGAATTGCAATCTCATACTCGTTCCGTGAACCAACACAAACCGCAAATTAAGAAACACTCGTTATGTATTAACTGCATGTGGCTTGATTGAGGCCACTTAAATAGTTATGTGGTCTAATTATCACTATTAAAAATATAGTGGTCAAATAAAAATAAACCCCATAATTTGACAAGGTTACCGGAAAAGTTTAATAGATTAGAGATTCCCTCTTCCTTTCTTTTGTATGTAGAGATAAAAAGACGAAAGAGCAAATAGAGAAGGGGCCATTTTCCAGTTTCCACCTGCAGGCTGCAACAGTGCAGGGTCATTGGTGATTCGGATTCCATTGCTCATGACCTTTGCCGACTCTCATGGAAAGTGAGATTTCAAACCCATAATTAATATTTAATAGAAAAGAGTTGGAAGTTGGAGCCAAATCATCAACAGTTGAGCATCATTATCACTCATTTCGCTTAATCTTGCCGCCATACCTGACTTTCCCATTTTCCAAAACTATAATTTGTCTCATCAATCTACTCTTTTTGTAATTTACTTCTATAATTTTTTTTAATCTTCATTTTAATTGTATATATATTGTCACAGTTTTTTACCATATTTTCAATATATATATATGATAGAATGTGCAGTGTCACCGTTTTATATCTTATAATTTTCTTTTTTTTTTCGATACGAAAATTAATGTTTCATTCCAGACATGATAATATGCGCGTACAAAGAAAAGGATTTGTTTAGCCTCTAATCTGTTTTTATTATTTAATCATTCTTTCACTTTAAGAGAAATCAAATAAGATAATATCATATCTCTACATGAAGAAAATGTCTATTGATCAACTTGCAAGTCAAGATATTTAATAATAAATGACAACATTAAGGTTTTGCTTGGTATTGAAGATAGAAATGTGGAAAGATGAAAAAATTGTTAATCAAATGGTTAAGATTCAAAGTAAGAAGTTAGTTACGAATCTCCACTATTTGATTAACAATTTTTTCATCTTTCTTCGTTTCCATCCTTCATACCAAACAAAACATAATTTTTTTTTCTATGACAACACTGAAACTGTATCATAAGAATATTGTATTTTTTCAACGTCTGATATATTAATTCAAATTAAGTGGGAAATAATGGAATCATTCATTTATCACACTCATCCCTAAATCCCAAAGCTCAAAGGAAATTGATCAGTTTAGACCGATATACCTGGTAGGGAGCCTCTATAAAATACTGTCTCGAGTGTTATCTAGACGGCTTGCGAGTTGCATTGGAGAAGTGGTTGGGGAAAATCAATTCGCTTTCACGCCGGGTAAGCAAATACTGGATTGTTCTTTAATCGCTAATGAGCTCATCGACGACATCAACAAAAAAAAGAGAAAGGCTGTGGTATTTAAAGTGGACTTTCGGCGGGCATATGGCACTGTGGATTGGGATTTTTTATAATCTACTATGGTAAGCATGAGTTTCGGATCGAAGTGGATTTCGTGGGTAAGAAGGTGCATCTCGAGTCCGAAAATATCAGTTCTTATCAACGGTTCCCCATCGACACCTTTCAGCATTAAAAGAGGGCTAAGGCAGGGTTGCTCCCTATCCCCCCTTCTTTTCAACATAGTCGGTGAAGCACTCAGCAAGCTGTTGACAAAAGTAGAAAACATCGGTTTGATTAAAGGAATTAGAATCAGACAAAGTGATCTGAATTTAAGCCACATTCAATTTGCAAATGATTTGATAATCTTCACGGAAGCAGATGATGAATCGATTCGAAATGTGAAAAGAATATTGAGATTATTTGAACTCGCGTCTGGCATGTCTCTCAATTTGAAGAAATCTAAATTGTTTGGTGTTCATATAGAAGATGAGACTCTAGCCAACTGGGCATCCAATCTGAACTGTGGTTGCGGTACATTCCTTACAGAGTATTTGGGTCTTCCTCTGGGTTGTGCTCGCAACACGGCCAATATTTGGGAACCAGTAATTGCAAAAGTAAGCAAGAAGTTGGATGGGTGGAAAGGGCATCTATTATCTTTTAGTGGTCACTTAACCCTTGTTAAATCTGTTTTAACCAATTTACCAGTGTATTACATGTCTATTTTCAAGATGCCTGCTAAAGTGGCAAGAAAGTTAAATGGATTGCTTGCTAAGTTCATCTGGGTCCAAGGACAAAAGATGCATCCACTGAGTAAAGTGGGAAGAGTTATGCAAACCAAAAATGGTAGGCGGACTGGGATTAGTGGATTTGGGAACCAGGAATATATCTTTGTTGAATAAATGGTCTTGGAGGCATGGATGTGAAATTGATGGGTTATGGAGGAAGGTCATTGTGGCAAAGTATGGATATGATCCATTATCTCTATTTTTGCGTGATGAAAACCAGAGGCGACATTCATGGGTATGGAGGAACATTGTCAAGGCAGCAGAGTCCCCTCAAGGGTTGTTTACCAATAACTTGAGAGCTGTCTGCGCTAGTGGTCGTCATATTGAGTTCTGGGAAGATTTTTGGACCGAAGTCCCGTCTTTAAAGGTAGCGTTTCCGAGAATATATGCGGTGTTCATAAAGAAAAGTGGTAAAATTGAAAGCTTTGGTGGCTTGGTTGACGGGAAATGGCAGTGGAAGATTGAGTTGAGAAGGAATTTGTTTGAGTGGGAGCTCACTATATGGCAGATTTTTATGGACACTATAAATAGGGCAACCAAGTCAGGCTTAGGCAGGGACATAATCAAATGGAGCGGGGATTCTTATGGCATGTACACACCTAGAGGTTTTTGCAGATTAAGTGCAGGGGTGGCGGGCGAGATTGAATCCTGCTGGAAACTTGTGTGGGCAAATTTGCCCCCCGAAAGCGGAAGCTTGTGTGTGGAAGGCCATTCTTCATCGACTCCCAACATTGGTAGAGTTATCTAAAAGAGGTGTATCAACCATTGTATCAACTATGTGTGGTTTATGCAAGAAAGAGCAGGAAACTGTCGACCATTTATTTTTGCATTGTGGCATATCGTGGAGACTGTGGCAAAGGTGGTGCAGGGAGTGGAACGTCAACATTACTATTACGGCTGATGTAAAATCTTTCATTCAGATGTGGACTTCGATTCCAGTAAGGTATGCTCTTCAAAAATTCTGCCATATGGTTTTTTCGCTGTTATGTGGAGTATATGGTTATACCATAATGAGGTCATTTTTAAGAACAAATGCTGCGAAGAAGAACAATTATTTGGCATCGTAGTGTACAAAAATGGGCACTGGTGTAATGGGAAGTGGCCAAATTCCATCACCTCTCTATCAGACTTTGTTAGGTGCCCCACTGTTATCTCTTTAGCTGCTCTCGAGAATTTGAGACCTCGGATGGGGAGTTGGATCACACCAAAGAATCACCTTATAAAGTTTAATGTGGACGGTGCTGTTTGTGGAAGCTTCGGAAGAGCAGGCATTGGAGGAATCCTTAGGGATAGTCATGGGAGGATTCGAATTCAGTTCTCAATACCCACAGGGTTGTCGGACCCCACTAATACTGAGCTAAGAAGCATTCTCGAAGCGGCAACGATTTTCAGAAAATTCAAGTGATGCAAAGAGTATGGCCTGACCATCGAAACAGACAGTTCGTGTAACCTCCTTAGCCCGGCCTAGACGCTAGACCCGAACTACGAAGATCATATGGGAAAACCAAAGTCAACCCGAAAGTCAACCTTGATTAACGACCTTTTTTTTAATCTTTTTAAACTTCTCTAGATGCGCATTAAACCTATGCAAAAGCCCAAGAACCTTGGAAGAGGAAAGCACATCGATCGGAAACATTTAAGGACTCAATTGCAAGAAATACACTTTTAGGGACCAAATGTAAATTTTGGAAAATAAAAGGACTTTCAAGATTTTAGTTTTACCAAACCTCAATTAAACATATTACAAGCCTCTCTGCCAAATTTCAGCTAAAAAAGACATCTCAAGCTCAAGCAATTGCAATTGCAACTTTCAAGACTAAAATGTAAAGCATGCAGAATCTGTGTCCAACGGTCACCCGTTTCGAAACACTGACACCCGTATAGAAACACCCATGTCGTACGCTCGTATCGAAACGATGTTGACCGTTTCGATACGCGGGTATGTTCCGAAACCAGTTCCGAAACAGGCACTTCCAGTAACCAAAGTGTTTCGAAACACCTCTAGCCGTTCCGAAACGCCCAAGCAATTTCAAGCACCCGTTTCAAAACAGCCAAGGGTGTTTCGATACACCCTGCCCAAAAACAGAAGAAAACACTGGTTTTTCACTTTAAAACACCCTCAAACACACTTTAAATCATTCCAAGACATATCATCAACATGATAAGCATTATAACTATCAAATTACATCAAAGACTAGATACAAACCAAACATTAGGCACACCTACTCTTTCATCACATCCAACACATAATCTTGCTTTTAATCAAAGAGCATAGCATATCAACTTATGAAGAAGAAGATTCAAATATGGCAAAGCGATCAACAACAAGGTTCAGACCATAAACCGAACATGGTCAACATACACAATCACATTACACAACAACATAAAAGACTCTCCTCCCATTGCCTTTATTATCTGTTGCTATAACCAAGACATACTTCTCAAGTGGAGCTCTTCTTGAATCCCTTGCTTCTTGCTGTCCCAACTTAAAATATCTGCATTGATGGACAAAAAGGAGCGTAAGCACATAATGCTTAGAAAGGAATGCTCAAAACCAAAACACCATCAATGCAGCGAATCATAAAACCTTCTTTAAATGTAGATACAATTCAATAAACCAAAGTATTGTTTGAAAACCTCTCTTGAAACCACATTGCTTTAAATCATGCATTGCTCAACATGAAAACCAACCTTTAACTTTGAAAAGCTAAACAACTCACCCAAACAACATTCTTGCAAATACTATCATTTAAACCTTTCTATGCATGGACACTTCATGCAAAGTTTAACCCAATTTCCTTGGAAATCACTTCCACTTCACACTATACTTTTCTCATGCTTGATGATCATTTCAAAGCAAAATGCCTTTAGAAAACCAATTGTTCCTTCTCTCTATCTCATGCATTCAACAAATGCAAAACACATGAACTACAAAAGCAACATTTGCATTACGTGCCTTTTTAAAACAAGCCTTCACAAGACTTCAATGCACTTATGAGATTCTATGCACATATGCACCATTCACAATAGAAGATATACTTTTACTCAAACTTAGCAAGTATCACACGCATTCTTGCATCATTTACATACTTCCCATGCAACCTTGCATCATTTTCAAGCACCTCTCGCTTCATTACATTCAAACACATTATATTGGCTTTCAATGCACTTATGAGATTCTATGCACATATGCACCATTCACAATAGAAGATATACTTTTACTCAAACTTAGCGTTGTCCCACACGCTTCATACACACTACCGGCTTTACAAGGTGGAGTTTATCGGTACAATCACAACCCCTCAACACCCGTGATGGAGTTTAATGGTACAATCACAACCCGTCAACATCACTCATCGGTAGTTGTATAACCCACTAGCGAGAGCCGGGACACAACACAAGGCTTACACATGGGAGCTACCTTAACCATTGTAATCACCTTAACCAAGCTCACACAAGGGAGGAATCCTCTACCATTGTGACGCTTAACCAAGTCCACCCACGAGAGCCATCCTCCATCGTGGTGACACCAATTTCCTCAATCGCTAGGGTTCTTGGATGGAGTTTAATGTACAATCACAACCCCTCAACATCCAAGGCAACTTTACTTACGGTGCACCCAATCCTATAGTCGGCTAACTATATCCGATTCAAGTACTTAAAAACCATTTCATCACTTGCCAATATACATCAAATACCATCATCAATTCACTGTTTTAAGCATTAATCAAAGCCACTTATCATTATGCATCTCCATACATCATAACCAAATTAATAACATATCAAACCAAGGATCTCTTACCTTGAGCATCCTTCTAAATATGACTTTCAAATCCAGCATTAATCATGCTAAAACATGCTTTAAAATCATGCTCAAACAACAAATTAAACCACATTGTCAAATCAAACACATCAAATCCCATTTTGATAGTTTTCAAAACAATAATAGCACAATTGAGAGAGAATTCCACTTTACTTACTTCCGAACTTAAACCGGAGTTTCAAGCCTAAATTTAAGTTCCCAAACCTCTTTTCAAACCATTCCAAAGCTGGAAAACATAATCTCACTCACCGATACACAAAACTATGCTAGCCGACAAGCCTTCCAAGCATCCGAAACTTCCAACGCCACCTCTATTGCTTCCGGATCATTCTCCCCTGTTTTAAACACATAACAACAGAGGATTAATGCATCACCATGCATTAAAATCACCAGCAACACAACCCAACTCGCTGCTCTACCCAAGAACCTCATTTCGGCTACCAAAAACAACCGAAATCACCTTCAAACTCTCCCAAAACAAAGCCCAGCCAAGATCTATCAATTCTAACCTTTTATAACCATCAATTAACATAAAAAGCAACATAAACATGACCTTATACCTCCAGCAACATCAGATCACCAAAACTACCCCAAAAACCACCATTCTAGCAAACAAAAGTTAGGAAAACAAACCTATTCGGGATTTGATTGATAAAACCTCATTTGTAACATCAATTAAAATCCAAAATACATTAGAAAACAACCTCAAAACAGACCCTAACCAAGATCCACGAAAATCTCCAAGATCTCTTCCAAAATCTTGAGTTTTAAGCCAAAATCTTGTTTCCAACACTAAAACCATTCACAAAACTTTAATAAAGGATTGACAACTTGGGAATTTCAGTAAAGAACTGAGTATTTAGAGGAGAAGAACAAGATTACCTCTAAATGATGATTTCTCCTTGATTTGGGCAAGTTTCCAAGAAAATTCAATGTAGAAAACAAATAGATTTCATGCAAGATTGATTAGGAATCAAAGAGGATTTGAAATCTCACCAAATGAAGTGTAAAATTAAAGTAAATTTGCTAGAGAAAATGTGTTTGGTTGAAAGGAATTTGAGAGAAAATGAAGAGAGGGAAAATTTGTGAAAAGTAGTTATGAATAGTCAAAGTTAGTTTCTCATTTAATTAAACCTCATTTCCTTTAATTAAAACATTAATAAAATTACCCAAATTAAGGAAAAATCTGGAGAAAAACATTTTAGGTAAATTAGCTCCTTAAAGATTCAAAGTTTCAATCCTTTACAAAATAGTCATTATTTCACTTTTACAAAAACTGCGATTTGGTCACTACACCGAAATGTATCCTCATCTTAACTTTTCACACTTTCGAACTGTGCATAGCCCCAACAATCCGAAGAACCTTCAGATCTTTACAACATACTCGACCTTATCTCGTAACTCCCTCAATAAAACTTGCACACACGGTAACACCAACCCATCCAGTTTCAACCACCATGTGATCCACAACCCCCACTACTTCCAAAACCCCTTGCAAAACTGCAATTAAACATATTACAACCCTCTCTGCCAAATTTCAGCTTAAAAAGACATCTCAAGCTCAAGAAATTGGAGTTACAACTTTTAGGACTAAAATGTAAAGCATGCAGAATCTGTGTCCAACGGTCACCCGTTTCAAAACACTGACACTCGTATCGAAACGATGTTGACCGTTTCGATACGCGAGTATGTTCCGAATCCAGTTCCGAAACAGGCACTTCCAGTAGCCAAAGTGTTTTGAAACACCTCTAGCCGTTCCGAAACGCCCAAGCCATTTCAAGCACCCGTTTCAAAACAACCAAGGGTGTTTCGATACACCCTACCCAAAAACAGCAGAAAACTCTGGTTTTTCATTTTAAAACACCCTCAAACACACTTTAAATCATTCCAAAACATATCATCAACATGATAAACATTATAACTATCAAATTACATCAAAGACTAGATACAAACCAAACATTAGGCACACCTACTCTTTCATCACATCCAACACATAATCTTGCTTTTAATCAAAGAGCATAGCATATCAACTTATGAAGAAGAAGATTCAAATATGGCAAAGCGATCAACAACAAGGTTCAAACCATAAACCGAACATGGTCAACATACACAATCTCATTACACAACAACATAAAAGACTCTCCCCCCATTGCCTTTATTATCTATAGCTATAACCAAGACATACTTCTCAAGTGGAGCTCTTCTTGAATCCCTTGCTTCTTGCTGTCCCAACTTCAAATATCTGCATTGATGGACAAAAAGGAGCGTAAGCACATAATGCTTAGTGAGCAATGCTCAAAACCAAAACACCATCAATGTAGCGAATCATAAAACCTTCTTTAAATGTAGATACAATTCAATAAACCAAAGCATTGTTTGAAAACCTCCCTTGAAACCACATTGCTTTAAATCATGCATTGCTCAACATGAAAACCAACCTTTAACTTTGAAAAGCTAAACAACTCACCCCAAACAACCCTCTTGCAAATTCTATCATTTAAACCTTTCTATGCATGGACACTTCATGCAAAGTTTAACCCAATTGTTTCCGGATCATTCTCCCTTGTTTTAAACATGTAACCCCCTCGCCCTGATCTGGTCGGCTGACTGGTTCGAGTGGGCTACACGAAGAAAACCGATGCGAAACCCGCTAAGGATTCCACCTCAGTTAGCAACCCTAAAATTTATTTTAATTTAACCTTCTCTAAAGGCACATTTAAATCCTATGTGGTCACTACAGCGGATTAAATCGAGAAAGACATGCAACTGGACTCAAAACAGCAAGTAAACAGTCAAATTTTAAATTATTAGGTAGGCCGTTTCGAAACACCCGTAAGGTGTATCGAAACGCCTTGACTTGGTCAATGGCCCCAAGTCCACACGAGAAGGCCATATCGGAACGGAGGTCAACCGTTCTGAAACATCCATAACAGTCAACTTCTCGTGGTCAACAATATATTGACCGTTCCGATACACCTAGACCCGTTTCGAAACTTCAAAATATCGGCAATTTCTCAGAATTCCAGTAGCAAAACTGTTCCAGAACGGACCCTAGGCGTATTGAAACGCCTGGCCTGAAACAAGAGGCCGTATCGAAATGAGACCAACCGTTTCGATACACGGGTTGCGGAAAGACAGATTCTTGCTGATTTAAAACACTATGCAGCCCCAAAACTTCACCAAAACACTCAAGACTCAATACTCAACCAATCTAGATGATAAGCAACCTAAAACTCATGCTTAGCACATAATATACATGTAAAGCCAAACATCAACGAAACAACATGCATAGCAACAATCTTGCATCACATTCCAAATTCATCCAAGGCACACTTAAGCATTTAAAAAGCCCTTAAGGCACAAGTCACCACACATAGAGTTTACATGCAACATCAACACATGTACTCATCCCAAGAGTAGCATCTCAAACAAGCATTCATCAAGGCTTAGCATGGTTTACAAATTCAACAAAAACATAAA
This sequence comes from Hibiscus tridactylites, assembly GCA_958450335.1. Classification (NCBI taxonomy): domain Eukaryota; kingdom Viridiplantae; phylum Streptophyta; class Magnoliopsida; order Malvales; family Malvaceae; genus Hibiscus; species Hibiscus tridactylites. The sequence goes on along the minus strand of OY288269.1, from coordinate 81,146,117 downwards.
CACCAACAACCTCCATGAGTCATACAAAGCTCATACAAAACACATAATAGCCCCATTTCTAGACTACCACATTAATTACTAAAATCATACTTGAGCAACTACAACTTGGAAAGCCCCTTCGCCTTGCTCCTTGCTAACACCACGCTAATGATCTGCATTGTTGAAAATGAGAGCGTAAGCTAGAAGCTTAGTGAGGATGCTCTAAAAAATCAAAACCACAACAATGCAGGGTTCAAGCCTGCAATCCTTAGCATCACACACAACATACATAGGCATCATCAAGGTAACCTAGCTAGTCTTTCAAGAGTCATAATATGGCATCCCACATCATACTAAGCTCAACAATTATAAACCAACATCACAACATCATAAATATAAGAACGAGTTCATTGGCCACTATTAGTTTACTCGGATGTGCGGATTTACCCTCAACAATAACATTACCTCGGTGGGATTACACTCATCACCGGACCTCGCATGGGTGGGATTCCACTCATCACCACATAACCTACGGATGGGATTCCACTCATCATCACGTATAATATAAATAAATTTCCGGTGGAATATTACATCACCGTACTCCTCCTTGATGACTCAACGCCATCAAGGCCACGCGCGTTTTGACTCAATTGTGTGCACACTAATCCTAATGATCGATCATTTACGCCCAGTAAGTTAATTAGTGTCAATTTCTTTAACCATATCACACATCCATCAATTAGCACATATTCATCACATACACATATCAAGGTATACACGTACGAATCAATTCATATTTCACAAGATCAAAATAGGCAATGGCATATATATATAGAGCAACATTTGAAATCAAGGAGTTAAGCTACCAAGCTAATTTCCACCCCGGAATGGCCTACCAAGCTCATTTCTACACTTCCACTACTCACACTTGAACCAACTTTAGAACATAATTAAAGTTTTACTCACCACCCTTCCTTGGCAAACCAAGCAAGTAGGCAAGCCTCATAATTTCCCGGATTCGGTCCCGTTGCTTCTCCGATGTCTCCTCTTGCTTCTAACCAAATCAAAACACAACCATTACTCACCAAATCAATGCTAAATTTCAGTCACAAATCCCACTTACAAACACAAGCCAACTTCACCAATTTCAAACCCATTTACTCACCAAACTTCCAATTTTCGTGCTCTCTTATTACCCAGCAGAAAACCATGATTTCAAGCACTCAAAAGACATCTAAAAGGTCCCAAAACACTCCCCTAATAACCCTATACCATCACCCCTTCAACCCAACCCTAAAACACACCAAAAATTCAATTTTAGACACTTCAAAAATGGCCCCAAAGACCCACTTCGGGTTTTCACCCAAAATCAACCATTTTAAGATATTATGTGTGTTTAGGTGAGATTAAACCAAAACCCAACTTAACAAATCAAAATCAAATGTAAAACCCATCAAAAATTCAAACTTTCTTTAAACTTGAAATTCTAAAAAGATGATAGTTTTCAATTCTAAGACTAGGTAAATGAAGAGGATAATGAGGAGAGTGTGAATATATAATTACCTTTGAAAATGCCCTTGAGTAGATGAAGAAATCAAATGGAATAGTACTTAGGGGTTTGGGAGGGTTTAGGTGCTTTCCAACGTGAAAATGGGGGAAAAGGAAGATGATGGTTTTAATTTTTTTTGTTCTTTTTTGTTTCAAAAAGGTTGTCATGAACTTTTCCTTTTAATTACAAAAATACCACACATTTTATTTTAAATTCCAATTAAGTCAAGACTAAGGTCAATTTAATTAAAATTGATTTTACCGACTCTAACCAACTCACACGACTAACTCCTAACCACAAAACACAGATGTTACAACTCTCTCCCACTTAAGGAATTTCGTCCCCGAAATTACCTGACTGAAAGAGATACGAAAACTGCCTTTCCATATCCTCCTTTCTCTCTCAAGTGGCCTCGTCCACCCCTCGACGTTGCCACCACACTTTCACTAACTCAATCAATCTACCCCGCAACACCTTACTGTAAGAAGCTAGGATCTCAAGTGGTTATTCCTCATAAGTCAAATCCGGATTCAATTCAATCTCCTCTACAGGCATAACATGCGATGGATCGGATCTATACTTACGAAGCATCGAAACATGGAATACATCGTGTATCCTCTCTAGCTCGGATGGTAGACGCAACTAATAAGCAACCGGACCAACCCTCTTCACAATCTCATACAGTCCTATGTACCTCGGACTCAACTTCCCCTTTCGGCCAAATCTCATTACTTTATTCCACGGAGACACCTTCAAGAATACCTTCTCACCCACTAAGAACTCGACTTCCTTCCTCTTCAAGTCGGCATAAGACTTCTGCCTATCTGAAGCAGCCTTCAATCGATCGCAAATCAATTTCACCTTGTTAGTTGTCCCTTTGAGCAATTCCGGCATAGGTAACAACTTATGTCCCACTTTGGCCCAACAAACTGGAGTTCTACACTTCCTACCATATAAGGCCTCATACGGAGCCATTTGAATACTCGACTGGAAGCTATTATTGTACGCAAACTCAACTAGAGGCAAATGCTTCTCCCAAGTACCCTCAAAATCAATGATGCAACAACACAACATATCCTCTAAGATCTGTATCTCTCTCTGACTGAGGATGATAAGACGTGCTGAAATTCAAACGGGTACCCAAAGCTGTATGCAGACACTCCCAAAATCGAGATGTAAACCTCGGATCTCTATCAGACACAATAGACTTCGGCACACCATGCAGTCTAACAATCTCACCAATGTACAGATCGGCCAATCTATCTAAAGTATAAGTGGTATTGACTGCCAAGAAGTGAGCACACTTCATAAAACGATCTACTATAACTCAAACTGAGTTCTCCTTCGTAGGAGTCAAAGGCAAGCCCGAAACAAAATCCATGGTAACATTCTCCCATTTCCATTCCGGAATTCTCAACGGTTGCAACAAACCTGAGGGAACCTGATGTTCCGCCTTCACTCTCTGACACACCAAACATTTACTCACGAAGTCGGCTACATCTCTCTTTAGACCAACCCAAAAGTACTCGTTCTTCAAATCATGGTACATCTTTGTACTTCCAGGATGCATAGCAAAAGGACTACTGTGTGCTTCAGTCAAGATCGTACGTCTCAAGTCATTGTCTTCTGGCACAACTATCCTATCTTTGAAACACAAGACCCCATCGGTACTGAAACTGTAGTCTTAAGGTCTACCCTCGGCCACATCTTGCACGTGAGGTGCCAAAGATCTATCTAGGAGTTGCTTCTCCCTAATCAACTGACCTAGAGTAGGTCTAACTGAAGCTCGGCTACCAAGCCATCATCTCCGGACAAGCTCAATCTAGAAAACATGGCTCTCAAGTCTACGACTACCTTTCTACTCAAAGCATCGGCCACTACATTGGCCTTACCCGGATGGTACTCAATCGTGAGATCATAGTCTTTTAGCAACTCTAACCACCTACGCTGTCTGAGATTCAAATCTCGTTGAGTCATGATGTACTTCAAACTCTTGTGATCCGTGTACACTGTGCATCTCTCACCGTACAAATAATGTCTCCAAATCTTCAGGGCAGACACAACTGCAACTAACTCTATGTCATGGGTCGGATAGTTGCACTCGTGACTCTTCAACTGTCTTAAGGCATAAGCTACCACTCTCTTGTCTTGCATGAGAACACAACCTAGGCCTACATAGGAAGCATCACTGTAAACTACATAGTCTTTCCCGGACTCTGGCTGAATCAAGATTGGTGCTTGGGTCAAAGCTTCTTTCAATTTCTCAAAGGCTCTCTGTCTTGCATCTGTCCACTCAAACTGAACACTCTTCTGAAGTAACTGTGTCAAAGGAGCGGCTAACTTAGAGAAACCTTCTACGAATCTTCTATAGTATCTAGCTAAGCCTAGAAAGCTACGTACCTCTGTCACTGACTTCGGTTGCTTCCATTCAACAATGGCCTCTATTTTTTTCGGATCAACTCTAAGCCCATCGGCAGACACTACATGTCCTAGGAAGACTACCTCTCGAATCCAGAACTCACACTTGCTCAACTTCGCATACAACTGATTATCTAGCAAAGTCTTCAAAACTAGTCTCAAGTGTCGGTCATGGTCTTCTTCGGTACGTGAATACACCAAGATGTCATCTATAAAAACAACTACAAACTGATCTAAGTACTGATGAAAGATCCTATTCATCATATCCATGAAGGCGGGCGGTGCATTAGTCAACCCAAAAGGCATGACTAAGAACTCATAGTGACCATATCTAATCCTAAAGGGCGTCTTCGGTACATCAACCTCTCTTACCTTTAGCTGGTAGTAGCCGGATCTCAAGTCAATCTTCGAAAAGACTGATGCCCCTCTCAACTGGTCAAACAAATCATCAATTCTAGGCAATGGATACTTATTCTTCACTGTTAACTGATTCAACTGTCTGTAGTCTATACACATTCTCATGCTTCCTTCTTTCTTCTTTACAAACAAAACTGGTGCACCCCAAGGTGAAGAACTAGGTCGATTAAAGCCACTATATGTCAACTCTTGCAACTGAGTCTTCAACTCTTTCAGTTCTTTCGGTGCCATGCGATATGCAGCAATCAAAATAGGAGCTGAATCAGAATAAGTCTCAATAATAAACTCTACCTCTCTATCAGGTGGCAAACCCGACAACTCTTCCGGAAACACACTAGGAAAGTCACACATTGTTCGGATGTCTTGAGGTCTAACCTCACTCATGTTTGGATTCATCACATAGGCCAAGTATATTTCGCAACCCATCTCAACTAATCTCTTAGCCTCTAGTACTGAAACTACATTGGATAAGAACTTCACGTTCTCACCCACCACTACGATCTCATAATCATCTGTGGGTCTCAAAGAAATCCTCTTGGTTTCAAAATCTATCCTAGATCTATGCTCAGTGATCCAGTCCATACACAGAATTACATCGAAGCCATAAAAAGGTAGCTCTATCATATCCACTGGAAACACATGTCCCTGAACCATTAACGGACACCTTCTGTACATTTTTCTAACTACTACCGTGTCCCCAAAGGAACTAGTAACACTAAATCCTACCTCTAACATTTTACAAGGCAATTTCAACAACTGTGCATGCTCACTCAATATATAAGAATGTGTAGACCCGGAGTCAATCAAAGAAAGCAAACCCAAAGACTGTATCGAGAAGTTACTTGCGATCACATCTGTGTCATGCTGATCCCCACGCTGAGCGTAAACTCTGGCCTGACCTCCACCCTCCGGCTGGATTGCAACTACATGTGTTATGTTCCTCTGACCATCATTTCTCGGCTGGAAGTTACCTTTACCGCGCCCGCGGCCTCTCTAAAAGTCATTGACTCTAGTAGGAGCCTGAGCTGCTGCCTGCCCCACCTGATGTGGACAGTCACGCCTAATATGATCTCTAGCCCCACAACTCCAACACGAGTGGAAATTCCCCCAACACTCACCGCTGTGGTTCCTCCCGCAAGTAGGACATGTGGGCAACTTCCCACCAGCCCTCTGGCTCTGTTGGCCCCTACCGTGGTTACCTCCACCACGCTTATGATCATAGTGATGCCGGTTGTCCTGATGCCTCTTGGCATCACCTCTATCGAAGTCACTAGATCTCTTGCTGGAACTAGAGCCACCAGACTGTTTGGTCAAGCCCAAACTGTGCTCCAAGTCCTTGGCCCTCGCGACCAAGACATCAAAATCAGTGTAGTCCGAAGCTAGAGTGTACCTCTTGATTTCTTCATTCAGCCCATAACAGAAACGGTTACAACGTTCCACTTCAGTAGAAACAAGCTCAGATGCATACTGACTCAGTCTAACAAATCGAATCTCATAGTCGGTCACAGACATACTCCCCTGAAGCAGAGCCATAAACTCTCTCTTCTTCTCATCGAGATATCGAGGACCCAGATACTTCTTACGGAATGCTGACTCAAAGAACTCCCAAGTAATCTCGGCCTCCTCTATACCCGTAGTGATGGTGACCCACCAAGTGTAGGCAACACCCTGAAGCAAGGACTCAACACATCCTAACTTGCATCTCCCATTACTTCCCATCTGTGACAAGATACAAACAGTCTTCTCTAACCACATCTCAGACCTCTCCGGTGTCGACCCTCTGAACTCTTCGCCTCCCAAACTGCGGAGTCTCTCTAAAGGCAACCCAGTACCCTCTCCCTGAGGCTGTGTCGCTGCCTGACCCCCAGCCACTGCAGCCTGGAAAGCTCCAGCTATTGCCTGAACTAAGGGAGCTAAATCAATTCCAGCCGGTCCTTAGCCCACTTGAGGTCCAACACCCTCGGCTCCCGCATCACCTCCCTCTTGCTGAGGAGGAGGTGGAGGAGGTTGAGGAGCCTGTGCCCCACTAATCTGCTCAATCCCCGGAGCTTGTGCCCGCGGTTCCGGCTGAACCATCCTAGGCCTCCCACGTGGTCTCATGATACAGCTAGCAAGATAATAACTACAACAACAAACATATAAGGATTACGTTAGCAAAGGCAAGGGTCCAACAGTGCTCAAGTACTTTCCTTTACAAAACTTTTTAAATTAAGTAATAATAGCAATGGGCACTCGACTCTACACCAAACGCAACGATTCATGCTTCAACTCATCATATGAACAATCAAACAACAAGATTTCATGGAAAAGCATACACCATGCAATACAATTATTTAACACATCAAGCTTACCTCACTTACCTACCCGAGGTCTCGATAACCTCAGGCTCTGATACCAACAAATGTAACCCCCTCGCCCCGGTCTGGTCGACTGACCGGTTCGAGTGGGCTACACGGGGAAAACCGATGCGAAACCCACTAAGGATTCCACCTCGGTTAGCAACCCTAAAATTTCTTTTAATTTAACCTTCTCTAAAGGCACGTTTAAATCCTATGTGATCACGACAGCGGATTAAATCAAGAAAGACATGCAACTGGACTCAAAACAGTAAGTAAACAGTCCAATTTTAAATTATTAGGCAGGCTATTTCGAAACACCCTTAAGGTGTATCGAAACGCCTTGACTTGGTCAACGGCCCCAAGTCCACACAAGAAGGCCGTATCGGAACGGAGGTCAACCGTTCCGAAACACCCCTAACGGTCAACTTCTCGTGGTCAACGATATATTGACCGTTCCGATACACCTAGACCCGTTTCAAAACTTCAAAATATCGGCAATTTCTCAGAATTCTAGTAGCAAAACTGTTCCGGAACGGACCCTAGGCGTATCGAAAAGCCTGGCCTGAAACAAGAGGCCATATCGAAACGAGACCAACCATTTCGATACACGGACTGCGAAAAGACAGATTCTTGCTGATTTAAGACACCAGGCAGCCCCAAACCTTCACCAAAACACTCAAGACTCAATACTCAACCAATCTAGATGATAAGCAACCTAAAACTCATGCTTAGCACATAATATACATGCAAAGCCAAACATCAACGAAAAGACATGCATAGCAACAATCTTGCATCACATTCCAAATTCATTCAAGGCACACTTAAGCATTTAAAAAGCCCTTAAGGCACAAGTCACCACACATAGAGTTTACATGCAACATCAACACATGTACTCATCCCAAAGAGTAGCATCTCAAACAAGCATTCATCAAGGCTTAGCATGGTTTACAAATTCAACAAAAACATAAACACCAACAACCTCCATGAGTCATACAAAGCTCATACAAAACACATAATAGCCCCATTGCTAGACTACCACATTAATTACTAAAATCATACTTGAGCAACTACAACTTGGAAAGCCCCTTCGCCTTGCTCCTTGCTAACAACACGCTAATGATCTGCATTGTTGAAATGAGAGTGTAAGCTAGAAGCTTAGTGAGGATGCTATAAAAAATCAAAACCACAACAATGCAGGGTTCAAGCATGCAATCCTTAGCATCCCACACAACATACATAGGCATCATCAAGGTAACCTAGCTAGTCTTTCAAGAGTCATAATATGGCATCTCACATCATACTAAGCTCAACAATTATAAACCAACATCACAACATCATAAATATAAGAACGAGTTCATTGGCCACTATTAGTTTACTCGGATGTGCGGATTTACCCTCAACAATAACATTACCTCGGTGGGATTACACTCATCACCGGACCTCGCATGGGTGGGATTCCACTCATCACCACAGGCCCTACGGATGGGATTCCACTCATCATCACGTATAATATAAATAAATTTCCGGTGGAATATTACATCACCGTACTCCTCCTTGAAGACTCAACGCCATCAAGGCCACACGCGTTTTGACTCAATTGTGTGCACACTAATCCTAATGATCGATCATTTACACCCGATAAGTTCATTAGTGTCAATTTCTTTAACCATATCACACATCCATCAATTAGCACATATTCATCACATACACATATCAAGGTATACACGTACGAATCAATTCATATTTCATATGATCAAAATAGGCAATGTCATATATATAGAGAGCAACATTTGAAATCAAGGAGTTAAGCTACCAAGCTAACTTCCACCCCGGAATGGCCTACCAAGCTCATTCCCACACTTCCACTACTCACACTTGAACCAACTTTAAAACATAATTAAAGTTTTACTCACCACCCTTCCTTAGCAAACCAAGCAAGTAGGCAAGCCACCTAATTTCCCGGATTCAGTCCCGTTGCTTCTCTGATGTCTTTTCTTGCTTCTAACCAAATCAAAACACAACCATTACTCACTAAATCAATGCTAAATTTCAATCACAAACCCCACTTACAAACACAAGCCAACTTCACCAATTTCAAACCCATTTACTCACCAAACTTCCAATTTTCGTGCTCTCTTATTACCCAGCAGAAAACCATGATTTCAACCACTCAAAAGACATCTAAAAGGTCCCAAAACACTCCCCTAATAACCTTATACCATCACCCCTTCAACCCAACCCTAAAACACACCAAAAATTCAATTTTAGACACTTCAAAAATGGCCCCAAAGACCCACTTCGAGTTTTCACCCAAAATCAACCATTTTAAGATATTATGTGTGTTTAGGTGAGATTAAACCAAAACCCAACTTAACAAATCAAAATCAAATGTAAAGCCCATCAAAAATTCAAACTTTCTTTAAACTTGAAATTCTAAAAAGATGATAGTTTTCAATTCTAAGACTAGGTAAATGAAGAGGATGATGAGGAGAGTGTGAATATATAATTACCTTTGAAAATGCCCTTGAGTAGATGAAGAAATCAAATGGAATAGTAGTTAGGGGTTTGAGAGGGTTTAGGTGCTTTCCAACGTGAAAATGGGGGAAAAGGAAGATGATGGTTTTATTTTTTGTTCCTTTTTGTTTCAAAAAGGTTGTCATCAACTTTTCCTTTTAATTACAAAAATGCCACACATTTTATTTTAAATTCCAATTAAGTCAAGACTAAGGTCAATTTAATTAAAATTAATTTTACCGACTCGAACCAACTCACACGACTAACTCCTAACCCCAAAACACGGATGTTACGAAACACATAACAACAGAGGATTAATGCATCACCATGCATTAAAATCACCAGCAACACAACCGAACTCGCTGCTCTACCCAAGAACTTCATTTCGGCTACAAAAAACAACTGAAATCACCTTCAAACTCTCTCAAAACAAAGCCCAGCCAAGATCTATCAATTCTAACCTTTTATAAACATCAATTAACATCAAAAGGCAACATAAACATGACCTTATACCTCCAGCAACATCAGATCACCAAAACCAGCCCAAAAACCACCATTCTAGCAAGCAAAACTTAGGAAAACAAACCTATTCGGGATTTGATTGATAAAACCTCATTTGTAACATCAATTAACATCCAAAATACATTAGAAAACAACCTCAAAACAGAGCCTAACCAAGATCCACGAAAATCTCCAAGATCTCTTCCAAAATCTTGAGTTTTAAGCCAAAATCTTGTTTCCAACACTAAAACCATTCACAAAACTTTAATAAAGGATTGACAACTTAGGAGTTTCAGTAAAGAACTAAGTATTTAGAGGAGAAGAACAAGCTTACCTCTAAATGATGATTTCTCCTTGATTTGGGCAAGTTTTCAAGAAAATTCAATGTAGAAAATAAATAGATTTGATGCAAGATTGATTAGGAATCAAAGAGGAATTTAAATCTCATCAAATGAAGTGTAAAATCAAAGTAAATTTGCTGGAGAAAATGTGTTTTCTTGAAAGGAATTTGAGAGAAAATGAAGAGAGAGAAAATTTGTGAAAAGTAGTTATGAATAGTCAAAGTTAGTTTTTCATTTAATTAAACATCATTTCTTTTAATTAAAACATTAATAAAATTACCCAAATTAAGGAAAAATCTAGAGAAAAACATTTTAGGTAAATTAGCTCCTTAAAGATTCAAAGTTTCAATCCTTTACAAAACAGTCACTATTTCACTTTTGCAAAAACTGCGATTTGGTCACTACACTGAAATGTAGTATTTCCAAAATTCATTTTGTAAATTTGACTTCACCATTCTCTTTTATATAATAAATGAGGATTGTTAGATATTTTTCTATATTTTTAAAGCATCCCGAACTAGGTGTTCCCTAAAACCTCCTTTTATATTCGAACCGTTTCTCAGATCGATCCGGTTGAGACCCTAAACTTCTAAGCCCAAATTTGGGGTGTTACAACTCTCCCCCTCTTAGGAAATTTCGTCCTCGAAATTTCAACCTGCGAAAAGAGCAAGATACCAAACTTCCCAAAGCAACACACAATGTAACACAGGAGACTTAACCACCACTGAACATCCTCCACCCAAAACACCACAAAATCAACTCATCCTCAAATTAAACTTACACTATACCCAAACCCAACACCACCACTTACGATTCAAGACTTCCAAATCACTCGGTTATTAGCCTCAGCTTAACTTTTCACAATTTCGAACTGTGCATAGCCCCAACAACCCGAAGAACCTTCAAATCTTTACAACATACTCAACCTTATCTCATAACTCCCTCAGCAAAACTCACACACACAGTGACACCAACCCATTCGTCACAGTAGCCCGAGAAACTTCGATTTCACTTCTCATTCTATCGGCGATAGCTTCGGATTAAGACATTCCGATATCGTCCTTATGTTATGCCCGAGCCCTATTTTCATTGGTCTTTAGTCAAAGAACTAGAGCCGCAGAAGACTCAACATATTCATATTTAAGCTTGCTCCAGATTAGCCAACTAGCCCAAGGATTTTATTTCAGCTGGCCTAACAATAAAAGGATTCCTGGCTATATAATGGATCAGAGAGCTCAAGACATAAGCTTTTATCCACAAATCATTCTATAGCTCCGGAGTCGTTTGATAACTAAGAGAAGCGAAGATGTTGATAAAACCAGAGTCCGTGTCCGTAAGAGGAAGAAGCTGGGAGACAAGAGGGAGAGGAAGAAGTGACTCGACCAGAGGGTAAGAAGAGGAAAGTTTCAACCACCATGTGACCCACAACCCTCACTGCTTCCAAAACCCCTTGCAAAACCGCTCCACTCCTTTCAAAGATTACCACAACAAGCAAAAATTTCTTAAGCATCAACTGCTTACTCAAACTTCTCAATGTATTGATAACATTCCTTCACATCCGCCATTATCACCACCATAACAACTCACCAAATTATTCACACAACATTCGAAACCCATGCCACAAGACTCCAACCTTAACTCCACCAGCTGTTCCACTTACCCCCAACTGACTTAAGAAAGATTTACTTATACACAACTAACAAACCACTTCTCACAAGAACCCGACCAACCAACAATGGCCCTTGAACTTACATTTCCTTTCCACTTCAAGCTTTGACCAAAACACTAACCTTACCTGGATACCACCCATTCCATACAAACATACTAAGATTACGAAACCTCTACTCATTCCAAGCCAAACCTTATCCACAGCTCTCAACACAACCTCCTTCCAACTCCTCTAAGGTTGCTACGAACCATCACCTACATAAACAACCCTCCTATTGCAAACATCAATGCCAGGACGCCTCAGCACTCTAGAAACACATCCACTAACCTACAACATCATTTAACACAAAGAAACTACCACACCTATTAGCTATTCACAACCACCTTGACCGATTCTAACTTCAACCGGTAATCTCCTCACCACCGCACTGCTAAACTCTTTAAGCACCAAAACTCCTTCCTTCTGCCAACATGCTAGATCGCACTCACTATTATCAACAACTTGTTTACTACCCTCCACTACTTCTAGCATTCACCTAGCACCAAAACAACACTTAAAACTCACCATCCAACCTAATCCTACCACAACACTAACGGACCCAACTAGCTATTAGCAAATGTGAACGTTCGTATGCATGGTCACCAATATGCCCTATCAATGCCTGTGTACATGTATGCAAAACCTCTAATGTCATGTCGCATGTACCAACATATATATAATATATTTAACAAATGGTTTTAACTGTGCATGTATGTCGGTTCACACTTACCAACAACATCCTCATGATTCGCCTAAAAACAACCTCTTACCTCACTTCTAACTTGTCCAGCTCTACCACTCTAACAATCCGCAACTACAAAATACTCCACTAAAACCCTCTTCACACTAAAGTTGTTTTCAAAACAACACCGGATACTACCCCAACTTGCTAGCTATAAAACCTACCCATTACACAAGGAAATCCAACCCATAACCAAACAAAGATAACTAGGGCAAAGATTACTTAACAAAGTTACCTGAAATCACCTCATTGCCCTGGAGCTCCAACAGACAAACTCTCTTCCCCGTAGAACCATTATTCTTTGGCCGCACCGCAGCAGCACCAACCAACACCTTAAAGTCATCACCGTCTCCCTACTGTAAAGAACCCTAACTACCCTGAGATAACTCCGAACAATTTCATCTCAAATGCCCAACAGACCCACAATTCCAACAAGATCTATCCTCCAAACACCTCCCACCTTTTTGCCTTTCTTGCCACTTCCGAACTCTGTCTCGTCTGCGCTCACGACCTTTATAAGACCCTTTCGCACCCACTGAAGTTGATCTCACCACTTGAGGACAGTTCCGCTTCACATGCTCCACAGAACCACAGTTCCAACAAACTCCCACACCCAAACAAACTCCAACATGACGCCTTCTACAACGGTTACACATTGGCAACCGAGCTACCACTCCTTGGTCATATTGCACTTGACCCACATCTGCACTACCACCCAGACTTCGATTCAAGCAAACCCTTCTTTCACGTAGCCTCTTACGCTGACCACTCTCGAGGTCAGTACCCACAGCTCTTTTGCTTAAACTTTTCCCACCATCATAATCTGAAGCCATACCCCCACATTGCTTAACCTCTGAGTACTTCTCTCCAAGGTATCTTCCATTAAAGGCAAACACAAAGAACTCCCAATCTATATCATGGATATTCATTGCCACCGCCACAGATGTCCACCAAGCACAAGCATCCTCCAACATTAATGAGACAACACTTCCCAGCTTACAGGCGTTGTCACACCCTTCCTGATCCAAAATCGGAATTATACTAGCTAACCAAGCCTCGAACGCCTCAGGCGTCGAACCATGATACTCCACAACTCCCAAATCATATAAACGTTGTTTTGACAAACTCGCATATCCCATAGTCGGCATGTCTACATGCCTTATTTTCACCACAGCCTGAGATGTTCTCGACACCCCTTGAACCACAGGTGATGAATCCTTCATCACAAAACCAGCTTCCTCCTCCTGCCCTACTACCTCAACTCCAGGCACCGTCGACCGAAGCGGTACACTCCTACCAAAAAGTGTATTCCATCCCTTAACAACCTGCTCTAAGGCAGCAACCATCGTACCCAACTGCCATCCTCTCACCGATCCCATTGTGCTATTATTAACAAAGCAATGATAACAAAACAAACAAAACGATCAGGCCAGCTCCAAGCAAGGATTCAAGACTCCAACTCCAACATAACACAATAGCTATAATAATAAGCCAATGGGTATCCCGAATTCTCCCCTTTTATACGACATAACAATCAATAAAACATGGATATCACAACATCGAGCATATCAATCAGAAAACTTCAATCATGCTCTCATCAAACAACCTTCACCCTTAACAACATAATATCAACATATCATACCCATCACATTTTCATTACTCAGAAAATCAACTCACAACACCAGCATATCACCAATAAAAACATTAATAATTCACTCAAAGACACATTTGCTACCAACTTTCAACCACACATTAGAATAAACATCCAACACTTACCATAACAACTTACCAAAAACTTACCGTTGCCCCAAAAGTTCGCAACTTAGCTCTGATACCAACAAATGTAACCCCCTTAGCCCGGCCTAGACGCTAGACCCGAACTACGAAGATCACACGGGGAAAACCAAAGTCAACCCGAAAGTCAACCTTGATTAACGACCCTTTTTATCTTTTTAAACTTCTCTAGATGCGCATTAAACCTATGCGAAAGCCCAAGAACCTTGGAAGAGGAAAGCACAGCGATCGGAAACGTTTAAGGACTCAATTGCAAGAAATGCACTTTTAGGGACCAAAATGTAAATTTTTGGAAAATAAAAAACTTTCAAGATTTTAGTTTTACCAAACCTCAATTAAAAATATTACAAGCCTCTCTGTCAAATTTCAGCTTAAAAAGACATCTCAAGCTCAAGCAAATTGCAATTACAACTTTCAGGACTAAAATGTAAAGCATGCAGAATCTGTGTCCAACGGTCACCCGTTTCGAAACACTGACACCCGTATAGAAACACCCATGTCGTACGCCCGTATCGAAACGGTGTTGACCGTTTCGATACGCGGGTATGTTCTGAAACCAGTTCCGAAACAGGCACTTCCAGTAGCCAAAGTGTTTCGAAACACCTTTAGCCGTTCTGAAACGCCCAAGCCATTTCAAGCACCCATTTCGAAACAGCCAAGGGTGTTTCGATACACCCTGCCCAAAAACAGCAGAAAACTCTGGTTTTTCACTTTAAAACACCCTCAAACACACTTTAAATCATTCTAAGACATATCATCAACATGATAAGCATTATAACTATCAAATTACATCAAAGACTAGATACAAACCAAACATTAGGCACACCTACTCTTTCATCACATCCAACACATAATCTTGCTTTTAATCAAAGAGCGTAGCATATCAAATTATGAAGAAGAAGATTCAAATATGGCAAAGCGATCAACAACAAGGTTCAAACCATAAACTGAACATGGTCAACATACACAATCTCATTACACAACAACATAAAAGACTCTCCCCCAATTGCCTTTATTATCTATAGCTATAACCAAGACATACTTCTCAAGTGGAGCTCTTCTTGAATCCCTTGCTTCTTGCTGTCCCAACTTCAAATATCTGCATTGATGGAAAAAAATGAGCGTAAGCACATAATGCTTAGTGAGGAATGCTCAAAACCAAAACACCATCAATGCAGCGAATCATAAAACCTTCTTTAAATGTAGATACAATTCAATAAACCAAAGAATTGTTTGAAAATATCCCTTGAAACTACATTGCTTTAAATCATGCATTGCTCAACATGAAAACCAACCTTTAACTTTGAAAAGCTAAACAACTCACCCCAAACAATATTCTTGCAAATACTATCATTTAAACCTTTCTATGCATGGACACTTCATGCAAAGTTTAACCCAATTTCTTTGGAAATCACTTCCACTTCACACTATACTTTTCTCATGCTTGATGATCATTTCAAAGAAAAATGCCTTTAGAAAACCAATTGTTCCTTCTATCTATCTCATGCATTCAACAAATGCAAAACACATAAACTACAAAAGCAACATTTGCATTACGTGCCTTTTTAAAACAAGCCTTCACAAGACTTCAATGCACTTATGAGATAACCAATTGTTCCTTCTATCTATCTAAATGCATTCAACAAATGCAAAACACATGAACTACAAAAGCAACATTTGCATTACGTGCCTTTTTAAAACAAGCCTTCACAAGACTTCAATGCACTTATGAGATTCTATGAACATATGCACCATTCACAATAGAAGATATACTTTTACTCATACTTAGCAAGTATCACACGCATTCTTGCATCATTTACATACTTCCCATGCAACCTTGCATCATTTTCAAGCATCTCTCGCTTCATTACATTCAAACACATTATATTGGCTTTCAAGTGATAGTTCACAAACCATTTCAACACAAGACACAATCGGATACGCGGATTACAAGCGTTGTCCCACACGCTTCATACACACAACCGGCTTTACAAGGTGGAGTTTATCGGTACAATCACAACCCCTCAACACCCGTGATGGAGTTTAACGGTACAATCACAACCCCTCAACATCACTCATCGGTAGTTGTATAACCCACTAGCGAGAGCCAGGACACAACACAAGGCTTACACATGGGAGCTACCTCAACTATTGTAATCACCTTAACCAAGCTCACACATGGGAGCAATCCTCTACCATTGTGACGCTTAACCAAGTCCACCCACGAGAGCCATCCTCCATCGTGGTGACACCAATTTCCTCAATCGCTAGGGTTCTTGGATGGAGTTTATGGTACAATCACAACCCCTCAACATCCAAGGCGACTTTACTTACGGTACACCCAATCCTATAGCCGGCTAATTATATCCGATTCAAGTACTTAAAAACCATTCTATCACTTGCCGATATACATCAAATACCATCATCAATTCATTGTTTTAAGCATTAATCAAAGCCACTTATCATTATGCATCTCCATGCATCATAACCAAATTAATAACATATCAAACCAAGGATCTCTTGCCTTGAGCATCCTTCTAAACATGACTTTCAAATCCAGCATTAATCATGCTAAAACATACTTTAAAATCATTCCCAAACAACAAATTAAACCACATTGTCAAATCAAACACATCAAATCCCATTTTGATAGTTTTCAAAACAATAATAGCACAATTGAGAGAGAATTCCACTTTACTTACTTCCGAACTTAAACCGGCGTTTCAAGCCTAAATTTAAGTTCCCAAACCTCTTTTCAAACCATTCCAGAGCTGGAAAACATGATCTCACTCACCGATACACAAAACTATGCTAGCCGACAAGCCTTCCAAGCATCTGAAACTTCCAACGCCACCTCTATTGCTTCCGGATCATTCTCCCCTGTTTTAAACACATAACAACAGAGGATTATTGCATCACCATGCATTAAAATCACCAGCAACACAACCCAACTCGCTGCTCTACCCAAGAACCTCATTTCGGCTACCGAAATCACCTTCAAACTCTCCCAAAACAAAGCCCAGCCAAGATCTATCAATTCTAACCTTTTATAAACATTAATTAACATAAAAAAGAAACATAAACATGACCTTATACCTCCAGCAACATCAGATCACCAAAACCACCCTAAAAACCACCATTCTAGCAAGCAAAACTTAGGAAAACAAACCTATTCGGGATTTGATTGATAAAACCTCATTTGTAACATCAATTAACATCCAAAATACATTAGAAAACAACCTCAAAACAGAGCCTAACCAAGATCCACGAAAATCTCCAAGATCTCTTCCAAAATCTTGAGTTTTAAGCCAAAATCTTGTTTCCAACACTAAAATCATTCACAAAACTTTTATAAAGGATTGACAACTTGGGAATTTTAGTAAAGAACTGAGTATTTAGAGGAGAAGAACAAGCTTACCTCTAAATGATGATTTCTCCTTGATTTGGGCAAGTTTCCAAGAAAAGTCAATGTAGAAAATAAATAGATTTGATGCAAGATTGATTAGGAATCAAAGAGGAATTGAAATCTCATCAAATGAAGTGTAAAATCAAAGTAAATTTGATGGAGAAAATGTGTTTGGTTGAAAGCAACTTGAGAGAAAATGAAGAGAGGGAAAATTTGTGAAAAGTAGTTATGAATAGTCAAAGTTAGTTTCTCATTTAATTAAACCTCATTTTCTTTAATTAAAACATTAATAAAATTACCCAAATTAAGGAAAAATCTGGAGAAAAACATTTTAGGTAAATTAGCTCCTTAAAGATTCAAAGTTTCAATCCTTTACAAAACAGTCACTATTTCACTTTTGCAAAAACTGCGATTTGGTCACTGCACCGAAATGTAGTATTTCCAAACTTCATTTTGTAAAATTGACTTCACCATTCTCTTTTATATAATAAATGAGGATTTTTAGATATTTTTCTATATTTTTAAAGCATCCCGAACTAGGTGTTCCCTAAAACCTCCTTTTATATTCGAATCGTTTCTCGGACCGATCCGGTTCAGACCCTAAACTTCTAAGCCCAAATTTGGGGTTATACAACTCGTTAGCTAAAAAGTGGATTGATAACCCGTCTATAGCTCCACACTGCTTTATTGAAACAATTGCAAAGATCAGTGAATTGTTGAATGCTCATAATTGGAATGTTAGGTTTGAGTATCGGGAGAGAAATACTCTAGCCCATCTTTTAGCCAAACAAGGGTTATGGAGATCAAGTGAGGATATAGTTGTCACCACCTAGGCCTTGAAAGCTAGGAAAGAGCAGGTAGCATCAGGGAGGAGCCTGGTTATTGGGTTTAGTTGACTAAGGCTGACAGTGTGGTGTGGTGTTGGTATTAGAGTCAGTGGAAAGCAAAGGGTGGTGTCAAGCTAAGTGTGGTAAGGGAAATTAAACAGTTTTTATTGTACGAATGGCTTTATACACTGCACTCTTTTTCCTCCAAAATTAGGTTAGGGAGGTTTTTTAATGAGACGCGTATATTGCTGATTAAGTGTAATTAGTTTTCGTAAATAAATATCAATTTTCAAAAAAAGTATCACAAATGTTTAATAAAAAGCGATCTTTCCAATCTAATTTATTCTATTTATAATGTCAGGATTCAAACTAAGAGTACACATATTTTAGTTAAAGTAATAAAATGTTAATTAAATTTATGACGTTGTATAAAAAATTATTTTAATTTTAGTTAACATTAGTTCTTTGAATTTGATTTCAAATATTTTTTTCTTTCGTGTAAAAACGAAAAAATGTGTTAATAATTTGCATCGGTTTGTAAATTTAAAGTCAAGTAATTGATTTTATTTGTTTTTTTTATAAAAAACGATTTGGATTGAAAAACATTGAGATTAAATTATTTTTAAAATTTGATCATTTTTTATCATTTTGAAATATTAATATTATTTTATGAAAACTAAATTTGTATATTATACATTATATATAAAATTAAAGATAGGGTGGAATCTATTAACATAGTATAAAAGTTTTAGGGTAAATTATACAAATGACCACTTAACTATAGGGTCAATGTTAATTTAACCACTATATTTTTAATTTTGACAAATTTATCACGTAACTATTTAAGTGGTTTCAATCAGACCATCAACCGTTAAAAAATAACATAGAGCATAGCTGTTAAATAAACTGGCCCTACAAGGATTCAAACCTAGAACCCTAGGTGGGGTGCATCGCGTTTGCCACAAGGTCAAGCAAGGTTGTGTGATATAAAGTACAAAATTTAATATATGTCTTATATGGTTGTTAATGTCAGGAAAAAAAAGAAATAAATGCGGTTTTAGGGGACTCGAACATGGCACACTTATGATGCATAAAAACATCTAACACAGTTAAATAAATCTAATAATTAAATTAAAATTAACAATATTTGTATATATTTTAAATTATAGTTAGTGTATGATTTAAAATCAAAATTTTAAAATTATATTATGTTCATGAGTTTAAATTCGTTAAATGAATTTAATATAATTTTAAAATTTTATTTTTTATATTTAAAAACGGTAAAAATTATATTTTTTTAAAAGTTAAAAATGAATTCAATATAATTTTAAAATTTTTATTTTTATATTAAAAATGATAAAAATTATACTTTTAAAAATATATTTAGAAATAAATTTAATATAATTTTACAATTTTGATTTTTTATACTAAAAATGATAAAAGAATATATATATTATCGTTTTCTTAAATATAAAAAAGTTTAAAATTATATTAAATTCATTTAACGAATTCGAACTCGCGAACATAATATAATTTTAAAATTTTTTATTTTAAATCGTGCACTAACTATAATTTAAAATGTATACAAAATGTTGTTAACTTTAATTTAATTATTAGATTTATTTAATTGAGTAAAATGTTTTTATGCATCATATGTGTACCATGTTCGAGTCCCCTAAGACCACATTTACTTCTTTTTTCCTGGCATTAACAACCATATAAGTCATATATTAGATTGTGTACTTCATATTACAAAACTTTGCTTGACTTAATGGCAAACCTATTGCACTTGCACCAAGGGGTCTTAAGTTCAAATCTTGTAGGGCTAGTTTTCTTGCTTTTATTTTTCTTTTTCCAATTAAGTGACACGTGTCATCACCTGAATGGAGGATGAAAATAAATTTAATAAAAATAGAAAAAGCGTTCGAATAAGGTGTCACCTAATTGAATAATTAATTTATTTTATTAAATTAAAATTAGGATCAAATTGATAGATTGTGTAAATAACGGGGACTAAATGTGTAATTGTACCAGTTTATTTAACAGTCACGTCAGCGTCTCTATTATTTTTTAAAGGTCGGTGGCCTAATTGGAACCACTTAAATAGTTTAATGGTAAATTTGTCAAAATTAAAAGTATAGTGGTCAAATTAACACCACCCCATAGTTAAGTAGTCATCTGAATAATTTACCCAAAGTTAAAAGTATAGTGGTTAAAAGTAATATCATCTGAATAATTGGAACCACTTAAATAGTTACATGGTAAATTTGTCAAAATTAAAAATATAGTGGTCAAATTAACACCAACCCCATAGTTAAGTAGTCTTCTGAATAATTTACCCAAATTTTTATATGCTTTTTTGAATCGTTGGATCAATAAAAATGAATAATTACAATAAGAAATGAAGAGAAATATAAGAAAAAGTAAGTAAGTTTTAATTTGAGTAATTAAACTTCGTTAATCAAATGAATAACAAAACATATAAATTTTTTATACTTTACACTGTATAAATAGATTAAAAAATTGTAGAACGAGAATTTTGTCACCGACTATAATTTTATATTGCTATTAGCTTATTAGGCTAGGTCGTTACCCTCTTCCATAGCGTATATATATTTCTTTAATTTATTTTTAACAAAGGAAGGAAGACTGCTCTTGTTAGAAACTAATCTCAGGATCTAAGGGAGAGGGGGGGGGGGGGGGGGGGGAGAGTGCTCTTGGTAAGTTTAAAACTAAGGGCGGATCTAAAAATTTAAATTTGGCGGTTCACCTATTTACCTTATTTATAGGTTTAAGGCTTCGAATTTTTCCAGACAATAAATTTGACTACAACAAATTAAATGGATAATTTACCCAAAACTTTATACGCTTTTTTGACTCGTTGGATCAATAAAAATAAATAATTACAATAAGGAATGAAGAGAAATATCGAAAAAAGTAAATTTTAATTTGAGTCATTAAACTTAGTTAATCAAATGATTAACAAAACGTATAATTTTTTTATATTTTACACCGTATAAATAGATTAAATAAAAAGAAAATTGTAGAACGAGAATTTTGTCACCGACTACAATTTTATATTGCTATTAGCTTATTAGGCTAGGTTGATACCCACTTCCTTAGCGTATATATATTTCTTTAATTTTTTTTAACAAAGGAAGGGAGACTGCTCCTGTTGAAAACTAATCTCAGGACCTAAGGGAAAAAAGGGGGAAGAGAGTGCTCCTGTTAGGTTTAAAACTAAGGGCGGATCCAGAAATTTAAATATGATGGTTCACTTATTTACCTTATTTAGAGGTTTAAGACTTCAAATTTCTCCAGACAATTAATTTGACTACAACAGACTAAATGGATAATTTACCCAAAGCTTTATATGCTTTTTTGACTCGTTGGATAAATAAAAATGATAATTACAATAAGGAATGGAGAGAAATATCAAAAAAAGTAAGTAAGTTTTAATTTGAGTCATTAAACTTCGTTAATCAAATGATTAACAAAACGTATATTTTTTTATATTTTACACTGTATAAATAGATTAAATAAAAAGAAAAAATGTAGAACAAGAATTTTGTCACCACTACAATTCTATATTGCTATTAGCTTATTAGGCTAGGTCGATACCCTTTTCCTTAACGCATATATTTCTTTAATTTTTTTTAACAAAGGAAGGGAGACTGCTCATGTTGGAAACTAATCTCAGGACCTAAGGGAGAGGGGGAATAGAATGCTCTTGTTAGGTTTAAAACTAAGTGCGGATCCAGAAATTTAAATTTGGTGGATCACCTATTTACCTTATTTAGAGGTTTAAGGCTTCGAATTTCTCCAGACAATCAATTTGACTACAACAAACTAAATAAGCATGAAAATGCATTTTGTTAAAGAAATCTCTCTACTTGAAGAAAGAATTAAAAAAGTAATAACAATCCCCAATTGATAAAAGTGACAAGAAAATTGAATTGATAAGGGGATGAATAGAGAAATTCAGGAGTAACCATTTTTTCTTGTTAAATAGAACGTTTAAAGAGATAAGTGCAATATCGTGAAATTTCTTCCAAGTTTCAAAGAAAAAGGTTATTAAAAGTTCAAGCATTTGAGGATTCACCCAATTGTAATTTTGTAGCAATATCTTTTACGTATGAAAGGTGACCCAAATTGTAACCCCCTTGTCCCGGTCTGGCTGGATGACTGGTCCGAGTGAGCCACACGGGGAAAACCGAAGCGAAACCCGTTAAGGTTCCCCCTCGGTTAGCAACCCTATTTTTTTCTTCTTTCGTTTTAATCTTGTCTAGAGGATTGTTAAGTCCTAAGTGATCACGATAGCGGAAAACAATCAAAGGAAATCGCATTTGAACCACAACCATGCACAAACAGTCCATTTTAAGCTTACAGGGCAGGCCGTATCGATACACCAATCAAGGGTATCGATACGCCTTGACTTGGTCAACCCAAACAGTCAACTCGAAGAAGACCGTATCGATACAGCCCTTGAGCGTATCGATATGCCCTCTTCAGTCAACATCTTGTGGTCAACGAGATAAACCCGTACCGATACACCCCATCACCGTATCAATACTCGAAAAACTCCCCAATTTCTCAGAATTCCAGTGACCAAAAACCGTATCAATACACCCCCATGTATCGATACGCCCAGCCAAAACTGAGCTCTACAGGCAAGACCGTATCGATACGGCCCTTAGGCGTACCGATACGCCCTGCTCTGTAACTCCACAATTTCCAACTTAACGACCCCAAACACGACTCTAAATGCATTTCTAGACTCTCCTAAGCACATACAAAGATTTAAGCCATAGGTAACAATCAAACATGAGACAAGTCATCCATACATGGCATTCATACAAAGGCCATATTTTAGCATAAAAGGGCATACATAAAGGCTCAAAAGGCCAAAATGGCACAAGACAACATATAGGAGGTTTGCACTCACACACAAGGCAACCTAAGCATCTAGAGGGCATGCCACCACACTCAAACATTCATCATAGCTTAACATGCTTTACAAACCAAAGCCAATTCAAACATCAACATACATGAGTCATACATAGCTCATACAAAAACCCTTGCCACATTGCTAACTAATACAAAATTTACCACCGTACTTGAGCCACAAACTTGGAAAACCCTTCTTGTCTTGCTCCGAGCTAACACCACGCTAATGATCTGCATTGTTGAACATTGAGAGCGTAAGCTATAAGCTTAGTGAGGGTGCTCTAAAACGAAAAACATCAACAATGCAGGGTCCAAGCATGTAAATCCTAATCTCACATACAACCTACAATGGCATATAATCAAGTAGACCTAGCTAGTCTTTCAAGTGGCATAATATGGTTTCTCATAAACTACCAAGCTCAATCATCAATATCAACATCATGTAACAACACCATATATCACAATCATATATCACAACACATGAACAAGTTTAATTGGCCACTATTAATTACCCGGATGTGCGGATTTAAATCTCAACAACACTTTACCTCGATGGGATTACACTCATCACCGGACCTTGCATGTACGGGATTCCACTTATCGCCACATGCCCTACGGATGGGATTCCACTCATCATCCCGTAGAAATATATAAAAAGCTTCCGGTGGAATATTACTTCACCGTACTCCTCCTTGATGACTTAACGCCATCAAGGCCACGTTCGTTTTAACTCAATTTGTGTGCACACTAATCCTAATTATCGATCATTTACAACTGGTAATTTATTTAGTGCCAATTTTCATAATCACATCACATATCATCAACCACATCCCATGCTCACCACATATATACATTTCATGATATACATGCACCAATTTAACCACATTTCACAAGAGCATAGATAGGCAAACACAATATCATTTAATGAAATCAAAGGCTAGAATTAACAACTTGAAATAAAGAAATGGCCTACCAAGCACATTCCACACACACTCGAACCAAACTTTAAAACAAGTTTGAAACCACTCACCGCCCTTCCTTAGCAACCGAAACAATTCTCCTACGAACCCAGATTCGGTCCCAAAGCCTCTCCAACGCTTCCTCTTTCTTCTAGCCAAACAAAACACATTCATTACTTGACAATTCAATGCTAAAACTCAATCACCATCTCACATCACATGTATAAGACAACTTCAACAAATTCCCAATCCACATAATCACCCAAAATACCAATTTTCGTGCTCCCCTAAAACCTTGCTGAAATTTCCATTTCCAATCACCCAAATGACCCCCAAAAGATCCCAAATCACCCTCCTAACTAGACCATCAACCCTTTGTTTTCAACCTAAAACCCACCAAAAATGGAGTTTTTGACATCTCAAAAATGGCTCTAAGAACCCACTTCGGGTTTTCAACAAAGCTCAACCAAATTAACATATGTTGCACCTTTTAACATGAATAGACAAAGACCCAACTCAATTTTGCAAAACAATATGAAAATCCCCATAAAAACCCAAACTTTAAATCAAACCCTAATTTTCAAAAGTTCATATCTTTGAAATCTAAAAGCATAGGTAGATAGAGAATAAAGAGGAGAGTGAGAATATGATTTTACCTTTCAAAAACACCTTGAAATGAAGTTGTAAACCAATGGAATAGTAACTAGTTTTTTGGGAGAGTTTGAATAAGGGGAGAGGGGATTTCACGTTGAAAAGGGAGATGGGGGAAAGAGAAGACAACTTTTCTTTAAAAGTTGTCTTCCTTTAAAATTCTTTTTGGTAAAATTGCAACATAGGTCCCTCCCTTTTTTACTAAAGCTCAATTAGGTCCAATTTCAGGTTGAATTTATTTAGTTTTATTTTACCGACTCGAACCGCAAACCCACTAACTCCTAACCCCAAAACACGGGCGTTACAACTCTCTCCCAATTAAGGAATTTCGTCCCCGAAATTACCTGACTGAAAGAGATACGGAAACTGCTTTTCCATATCCTCCTTCCTCTCCCAAGTGGCCTCGTCCACACCTCGACGTCGCCACCGCACCTTTACTAACTCAATCGATCTACCCCTCAACACCTTACTGTTAGAAGCTAAGATTTCCACGGGCTCTTCCTCATAAGTCAAATCCGGATTCAATTCAATCTCTTCTACGGGCATAACATGTGATGGATCGGACCTATACTTACGAAGCATCGAAACATGGAACACATCGTGTATCTTCTCTAGCTCGGATGGCAAACGCAACTGATAAGCAACCGGACCAACCCTCTTCACAATCTCATACGGTCCTATGCACCTCGGACTCAAATTCCCCTTTCGGCCAAATCTCATCACTTTCTTCCACGGAGACACCTTCAAGAATACCTTCTCACCCACTGAGAACTCAACTTCCTTCCTCTTCAAATCGGCGTAGGACTTCTGTCTATCCGAAGCAGCTTTCAAACGATCACAAATCAATTTTACCTTGTCGGTTGTTCCCTTGAGCAAATCCGGCATAGGTAACAATTTCTGTCCCACTTCGGCCCAACAAACTGAAGTCCTACACTTTCGGCCATACAAGGCCTCATACGGAGCCATCTGAATGCTCGACTGAAAGCTATTATTGTACGCAAACTCTACTAGAGGCAAATGCTTCTCCCACGTACCCTGAAAGTCAATGATAGAACAACGCAACATATCCTAAAAGATCTGAATAGCTCTCTCTGACTGACCATCTGACTGAGGATGATAAGATTTGTTGAAGTTCAAACGGGTACCCAAAGCTGTATGCAGACACTCCCAAAATCTAGAAGTAAACCGCGGATCTCTATCTGACACAATGGACTTCGGCACACCATGCAGTCTAACAATCTCACCAATGTACAAATCGGCCAATCTATCTAAAGTGTAAGTAGTGTTGACTGCCAAGAAGTGAGCACACTTCGTAAAACGATCCACAATCACCCAAACTGAGTTCTTCTTCGTAGGACTCAAAGGCAAACCCGAAACAAAATCCATGGTGATGTTCTCCCACTTCCATTCTGGAATTCTCAACGGCTGTAACAAACCTGAGGGAACCTAATGTTTCGCCTTCACTCTCTGACACACTAAGCACTTACTCACAAAGTCGGCTACATCTCTCTTCAAGCCAACCCAAAAGTACTCATTCTTCAAGTCACGATACATCTTCGTACTTCCAAGATGCATAGCAAACGGACTACTATGGGCTTCAGTCAAAATCGTGCGTCTCAAGTCACTGTCCTCTGGCACAACTATTCTATCTTTGAAACACAAAACCCCATCAGTACTGAAACTGTAGTTTGAAGATCTACCCTCGGCTATATCTTGCACGTGAGGTGCCAAAGATCTATCTAAGAGTTGTTTCTCTCGAATCAACTGACCTAGAGTAGGTCTAACCTGAAACTCGGCTACCAAGCCACCATCTCCGGACAAACTCAATCTAGCAAACATGGCTCTCAAGTCCACGGCCATCTTCCTACTCAATGCATCGGCCACTACATTGGCCTTACCCGGATGATTCTCAATAGTAAGATCATAGTCTTTTAGCAACTCTAACCACTTACGCTGTCTAAAATTCAAATCTCGCTGAGTCATAATGTATTTCAAACTCTTGTGATCGGTGTACACTGTGCATTTCTCACCGTACAAATAGTGCCTCCAAATCTTCAGAGCAAACACAACTGCAGCTAACTCTATGTCATGGGTCGGATAGTTGCGCTCGTGGGTCTTCAACTGTCTTGAGGCATAAGCCACTACTCTCTTGTTTTGCATCAGAACACATCATAGCCCTACATAAGAAGCATCACTGTAGACTACATAGTCCTTCCCGGACTCAGGCTGAATCAAGATCGGTGCTTGGGTCAAAGCTTCTTTCAATTTCTCAAAGGCTCTCTGTCTTGCATCTGTCCACTCAAACTGAACACTCTTCTGAAGTAACTGTGTCAATGGAGCGGCTAACTTAGAGAAACCCTCTACAAATCTCCTATAGTATCCGGCTAAACCTAGGAAGCTACGTACCTCTGTCACAGACTTCGGTTGCTTCCACTCAACAATGGCCTCAATCTTCTTCGGATCAACTCTAATCCCATCGGCTGACACTACATGTCCTAAGAAGACTACCTCTCGGATCTAGAATTCACACTTGCTGAGCTTCGCATACAACTGATGATTTAGAAAAGTCTTCAAAACAAGTCTCAAGTGTCGGTCATTGTCTTCTTCAGTTCGCGAGTACACGAAGATGGCATCAATAAACACAACTACAAACTGGTCTAGATACTGATGAAAAATCCTATTCATCATGTCCATAAAAGCAGCTGGTGCATTAGTCAACCCAAAAGGCATGACTAAAAACACATAATGACCATATCTAGTCCTAAAGGCCGTCTTCGGTACATCAACCTCTCTTACCTTTAGCTGGTAGTAACCCGATCTCAAATGAATCTTCGAAAAGACAGATGCTCCTCTCAACTGATCAAACAAGTCGTCAATTCTAGGCAAGGGATATTTATTCTTCACTGTCAACTGATTTAACTGTCTGTAATCTATACACATTCTCATGCTTCCATCTTTCTTCTTCACAAACAAAACTGGTGCACCCCAAGGTGAAGAACTAGGCCGAATAAAACCTCTATCTGTCAATTCTTGCAACTGAGTCTTCAACTCTTTCAATTCTTTCGGTGCCATGCGATACGGAGCATCGAAACAGGAGCTGAATCAGAATAAGTCTCAATGGTGAACTCTACCTCTCTGTCCGGTGGTAACCTTGGCAACTCTTCCGGAAACACACTAGGAAAGTCACATACTGTCCGGATGTCCTGAGGTCTAACCTCACTCATGTTAGGGTTCATCACATACGCCAAGTATGCTTCACACCCCAACTCAACTAATCTCTTAGCCTCTAGCACTTGAACCACATTGGACAAGAACTTCACGTTCTCACCCACCACTACAATCTCATAGTCATCTGTGAGCCTCAAAGAAATCCGCTTAGTTTCAAAATCTATCCTAGCTCTATGCTCCGTGAGCCAATCCATACCCAAAATCACATCAAAACCATAGAAAGGAAGCTCCATCATATCCACTGGAAACACATGCCCCTGAGCCATCAACGGACACCTTCAGTACATCTTCCTAACTACTACCGTGTCCCTAAAGGAACTAGTAACACTAACTCCTACCTCTAACATCTCACAAGGCAAATTCAAAGACTGTGCATGCTCACTCAATATGTAGGAATGTGTAGACCCAGAGTCAATCAAAGAAAGCAAACCCAAAGACTGTATCGAGAAGTTACCTGCGATCACATCGGTGTCATGCTGATCCCCACGCTGAGCATAAACTCTGGCCTGACCTCCGCCCTCCGGCTGAACTGCAACTACATGTGCTATGTTTCTCTGACATCGTTTCTCGGCTGGAAGTTACCTCTACCGCGCCCGCGGCCTCTCTGAAAGTCATTGGCCCTAGCTGGAGCTTGAGCTGGTGCCTGTCCCACCTGATGTGGACAGTCATGCCTAATGTGGTCTCTAGCCCCACAACTCCAACAAGAATGATAATTTCCCCAACACTCACCGGTGTGGTTCCTCCTGCAAGTAGCACATGTGGGCAACTTCCCACCCGCTCTCTGACCCTGATGGCCCCTACTGTGGTTACCGCCACCACGCCTATGATCATAATGATGCCTGTTGTCCCGATGCCTCTTGGCATCACCTCTATCAAAGTTGTTGGACCTCTTACCCGAAGTAGATCCACCCGACCACTTGGTCAAACTCAAACTATGCTCTAAGTCCTTGGCCCTCGCGACCAAGACATCAAAATCAGTGTAATCTGAAGCTAGAGTATACGTCTTTATCTCTTCACTCAGCCCATAACGGAAGCGGTTACAACGCTCCACCTCAGTAGGTACAAGCTCAAGTGCATACTGACTCAATCTGACAAATCGGATCTCATAATCGGTCACGGACATACTCCCCTGAAGGAATGCCATAAACTCCCTCTTCCTCTCATCGAGGTATCGCGGACCCAAATACATCTTACAGAAGGCTGTCTCAAAGAACTCCCAAGTGATCTCGGCCTCATCCATACCCGTAGTAATGGTGACCCACCAAGTGTAGGCATCACCCTGAAGCAAGGACTCAACACATCCCAACTTGCGCTCACCAGTACACCCCATCTGAGCAAGGATACGGACAGTCTTCTCAAACCACAACTCTGATCTCTCCGGAGTAGCCCCTCTAAACTCTTCGGCCCCAAGGCCTCGAAGTCTCTCTAAAGGTAATATGGTGCCCTCACCATGATGATGAGCTGCCTGACCCCCAGCTACTGCAGCCTGAAATGCCCCGGCTATCACCTGAACCAACGGAGCTAAGTCTATCCCGGCCGGTCCTTGGCCTCCTTGTGGTCCCTCTCCTTCGGCCCTGGCCTCACCTCCCGCTCCCGGTGGAGGAGGTGGTGGTGGTGGAGGTGGTGGAGGAGCTCCAACTCCAACCATAGGCTCTCCCACTTGAGCCTCAACTCTCACTACTCGCTCAACTCCTGGAGTCGCTGCCCGTGGTTCTGGTCGAACCATCCTAGGCCTCCCACGTGGTCTCATGATACAGCTAGAAAGGTATAAATTACAATAACAAACAGATAAGGATTACATTAGCCAAAGCAAGGGTCCAATAGTGCTCAAGTACTCCTCTTTCCAAAAATCTTTTTAAATTAAGTAATAGTAGCAATGGGCACACACTCTACACTAGACACAACAACGCATGCTTCAAAACATCATTCAAGCAGTAAAATATCAAGAATTCATGGCAAGGCATGCATAGAACAACACAATCATTTAACACATCAAGCTTACCTCACTTACCTGCCCAAGGTCTCGGTAACCTCAGGCTCTGATACCAACAAATGTAACCCCCTCGTCCCGTTCTGGCCGGATGACCGGTCCGAGTGAGCCACACGGGGAAAACCGAAGCGAAACCCGTTAAGGTTCCCCCTCAGTTAGCAACCCTATTTTTTTCTTCTTTCGTTTTAATCTTGTCTCGAGGATTGTTAAGTCCTAAGTGATCACGACAGCGGAAAATAATCAAAGGAAATCGTATTCGAACCACGGCCATGCACAAACATTCCATTTTAAGCTTACAGGACAGGTTGTATCGATACACCAATCAAGGGTATCGATACGCCTTGACTTTGTCAACACAAACAGTCAACTCGAAGAAGATCGTCTCGATACAGCCCTTGAGCGTATCGATACGCCCTCTTCAGTCAACATCTCGTGGTCAACGAGATAAACCCGTACCGATACACCCCATCACCGTATCGATACTCCAAAAACTCCCCAATTTCTCAGAATTCCAGTGACCAAAAACTGTATCGATACACCCCCCTGTATCGATACGCCCAGCCAAAACTGAGCTCTACAGGCAAGACCGTATCGATACGGCCCTTAGGCGTACCGATACTCCCTGCTCTATAACTCCACAATTTCCAACTTAACGACCCTAAACACGACTCTAAATGCATTTCTAGACTCTCCTAAGCACATACAAACATTTAAGCCATAGGTAACAATCAAACATGAGACAAGTCATCCATACATGGCATTCATACAAAGACCATATTTTAGCATAAAAGGGCATACATAAAGGCTCAAAAGGCCAAAATGGTACAAGACAACATATAGGAGGTTTGCACTCACACACAAGGCAACCTAAGCATCTAGAGGGCATGCCACCACACTCAAACATTCATCATAGCTTAACATGCTTTACAAACCAAAGCCAATTCAAACATCAACATACATGAGTCATACATAGCTCATACAAAAACCCTTGCCACATTGCTAACTAATACAAAATTTACCACCGTACTTGAGCCACAAACTTGGAAAGCCCTTCTTGCCTTGCTCCGAGCTAACACCACGCTAATGATCTGCATTGTTGAACATTGAGAGCGTAAGCTATAAGCTTAGTGAGGGTGCTCTAAAACGAAAAACATCAACAATGCAGGGTTCAAGCATGTAAATCCTAATCTCACATACAACCTACAATGGCATATAATCAGGTAGACCTAGCTAGTCTTTCAAGTGGCATAATATGGTTTCTCATAAACTACCAAGCTCAATCATCAATATCAACATCATGTAACAACACCATATATCACAATCATATATCGCAACACATGACAAGTTTAATTGGCCACTATTAATTACCCGGATGTGCGGATTTAAATCTCAACAACACTTTACCTCGGTGGGATTACACTCATCACCGGACCTTGCATGTGCGGGATTCCACTCATCGCCACATGCCCTACGGATGGGATTCCACTCATCATCCCGTAGAAATATATAAAAAGCTTCCGGTGGAATCTTACATCACCGTACTCCTCCTTGATGACTTAACGCCATCAAGGCCACGTACGTTTTGACTCAATTTGTGGCACACTAATCCTAATGATCGATCATTTACAACCGGTAATTTATTTAGTGCCAATTTTCATAATCACGTCACATATCATCAACCACATCCCATGCTCACCACATATATACATTTCATGATATACATGCACCAATTTAACCACATTTCACAAGAGCATAGATAGGCAAACACAATATCATTTAATGAAATCAAAGGCTAGAATTAACAACTTGAAATAAATAAATGGCCTACCAAGCACATTCCACACACACTCTACACACACTTGAACCAAACTTTAAAACAAGTTTGAAACCACTCACCGCCCTTCCTTAGCAACCGAAACAATTCTCCTACGAACCCGGATTCGGTCCCAAAGCCTCTCCAACACTTCCTCTTGCTTCTAGCCAAACAAAACACATTCATTACTTCACAATTCAATGCTAAAACTCAATCACCATCTCACATCACATGTATAAGCCAACTTCAACAAATTCCCAATCCACATAATCACCCAAAATACAAATTTTCGTGCTCCCCTAAAACCTTGCTGAAATTTCCATTTCCAATCACCCAAATGACCCCCAAAAGGTCCCAAATCACCCTCCTAACATACCTAAACCATCAGCCCTTTGTTTTCAACCTAAAATCCACCAAAAATGGAGTTTTTGACATCTCAAAAATGGCTCTAAGAACCCACTTCGGGTTTTCAACAAAGCTCAACCAAATTAACATATGTTGCACCTTTTAACATGAATAGACAAAGACCCAACTCAATTTTGCAAAACAAGATGAAAATCCCCATAAAAACCCAAACTTTAAATCAAACCCTAATTTTCAAAAGTTCATATCTTTGAAATATAAAACCATAGGTAGATAGAGAATAAAGAGGAGAGTGAGAATATGATTTTACCTTTCAAAAACACCTTGAAATGAAGTTGTAAACCAATAGAATAGTAACTAGTGTTTTGGGAGAGTTTGAATAAGGGGAGAGGGGATTTCACGTTGAAAAGGGGGATGGGGGAAAGAGAAGACAACTTTTCTTTAAAAGTTGTCTTCGTTTAAAATTCTTTTTGGTAAAATTGCAACATAGGTCCCTCCCTTTTTTACTAAAGCTCAATTAGGTCCAATTTAAGGTTGAATTTATTTAGTTTTATTTTACCGACTCGAACCGCAAACCCACTAACTCCTAACCGCAAAACACGGGTGTTACACAATTGTAACCTTACCCATAATTGAGTGACCGAAATGTAATCTTACCCATATTTGAGTACTCTAATGTAATCTTACCTATATTTGAGTAACTCAAATGTAACTTTTAAAAATCAAATGACCCAAATATAACATTACCCATAATTAAGTGACCTCCATTGTAGTTTACCCAAAAATTAATGGTGGGTCACGTGACCCACCAGGTACCTACATACATCCGCCCTTGTTTAAAACTCATGACCTAAGAAAAAAGGAAAGTAAAGTTATCTTGTTGGGTTTAAAACTCAATACCTAAAAATACGAAGGAGCATGCGAGAAAGTTCTTGTTGAGTGGATCGAACGATCGAACTAAACCAAGAGGGGGTGAATTGGATTTTTAAAGTTCTTGGTGTGGAAATTGCAAATAAAAAGGTAGACAAGGAATTTTAGAGTGGTTCAAGTTCCAAATGAACTCTACATCAACTACATTAGCTTCACTAAGGATTTGCAACAATTCCACTAATTGCTCTTCCCCTTTTCTAGGCTAAGGAGGTAACCCTTCCAATTTTTGGTCAAATTTTCTACCCAAAATTTAACCCAATCCTCACACAATTGAAACAAAGAATTTATTAGCTAAGGAAGTATCTCTCAATACAAATTGTAGCCCAATTACAAGCACTCAACCCAATTGAAATGATAAGAATAAAAAATACAATTGGGGTTACAAGACAATAATGGTATTTAGGCACAAATGCTTGGATTTGATGTTTGGATGTTTGCTTTAAGATCAATAGTTGTTGCTGAAGCTTTTAGAGGTCCCTTTTATACATTCTCATTGAATTCTAACCGTTGTGGTTGTTGCATTCATCAATAGAGTCGTTGGGGGTGTTATCTTCCCTCCATAAATGCAGTCTGCACCCAACCGTTTCGAAACGCCCGACCCTGTTTCGAAACAGACCAAAATAGAAAGAGCCGATGGGGTGCATTTAAGAGCCCGTATCGAAACGGTTATACCTGTTTCGATACGCTAAGAGCCGTTTCAAAACTTGTTTCGAAACATTTTTCCACTGTCAAGGATCGTATCGAAACGTCTTGAGATCGTTTTGATACGCCTTAACGGTTTGTTAAAAATCAGTTAAAAACATTCAACGGTCATATTTTTCAAATCAATTTTAAAGCCGTTTCGAAACACTTGATGTCGTTTCGATGCGGTTGCTCAATGTTCTTAAGCCGTTTCGAAACTTGTTTCGAAACACGGGTTGGCAGTGTTGAAAATGTTTCGATACCCGTTTCGAAACATGGACTCATAGTTTCAAAACTATTTCGAAACGCCTTAGGTCGTTTCGAAACGGTGACTCGAAAATCACTATTTTGGCTTTAAGAACACTTAGAAAATATTAATAAACTTAGTTTTTAACTTAGGCATATTATTTAAAACATGTAGAGAGGTTTGTAGACTTAAAAATTCGTTTTCACATTTTCAATTTAGTCCTTAGGTTCTTTAGTTATATCAAAATTAAAATATCGGTTTCACAATCTCCCCTTTTTGATATAACAAAACCAAGGTTAGAATTTTTAAGAGTTTTGAAAATTTTGAACACATTCTAACTCCCCCTCAATTTAAGATAGGTTTTTAAAGTTTTAAAAAGATTTAAGGATTTAAATTCAAGGTTTAAAACTTAAAAACACTTAAAACATTTAAGAATGAATTTTGGCTCTTAGATTACTTCTCCCCCTTTTTGTTAGATAAAAAAATAAGAAACAAGGCTCATAGAGAAGAGATAGGGTTAATAGCAATAATCATTAAGCAATAAGCAATAAGCAACATAATATTAATTCATAAGATTAAAATATCCAAACCATAAATCTTAAATAATACGTTCAAAGCATAATCCCAAATAAAATCAAAAGCATAGGTTCATAAAACATAAGAAATAAAGATGCAAACTTAAACCTAAAATGCATAGCTAGTATGATATGTCATGAGACTCCTAGGCCTCGTCGTCACCATCATCATCTGTGAACTCATCATTGCTCTTGACTTGAGAACGACGAAACTTCATCCATTGGCCATAAAATGTGGAGAAGGATATGTCCATGGCCGATTGTTGATTTTCAAGGGATTGGAGTCGATTCTCATTGGCAAGGAGACGATCCTCTACGGATTGCAAGCGGATATTGAGAGCACCAAAACCTCTAGACATGTTAGTGTCCAAAGTGTTGAACCGCTTAGTAAGGAAAGCCGTGAGAGCTTCATTGTTCGCAAGTTGAGCTTGTGGTTGAGGTTCAACGGGAGGAGGAGGAGGAGCTTCCCTATCAACATATTCCCAATGCCATTGTTTACATAGCGAAAACCGGACTTACGGAGAGAGGACTCACCAATTTTTGACTTGCGGGGTTCCGGAGAGTTGTAGGTGCAATCAAGATTAAGCTTGCTAAAGATGTGTCTTAAAACCGTTTCATAAGTGAAGGATTTCAGGGCATCGGTGTCATGAAGCTTAACATTATTGACTATCTCGGAAAACATGATCTTAACAAGATTAGGGCGCTCACCACGACGGAAACACTCAAGCCAAAAATAGTCTACTTGACGAATGTGAGAATATTTACCTCCGGAGGGGTGAAGGAACCATGAGACCATCAAATGGAGGAATCTATCATGTGCATCCAAGGTAAGCATCGAACCAGTGTGAGAACCAAAGTGACTCTCATTCTCAATTCCTTCGTTCTTAAGAGCAAACGTAGACTCCAAGAAAGGGATGTCAATGACAATCCTCTTGCCCAAGATAGGAGACTCAAGGCCAACCACTTCGGTATTGTCTTCACTATTAATAAATTGAGCATTAGAGTAAAAGAGAAGTACCATGTGTTTGTAGCAAATGTCCGGGATGCTCAACAAGACAAGGAAATCCCATTCTCTTAAACGGTCGAGGTAACGAAAGAGAAATCACTGGGAGTCAAGAAACGAGAGGTCAACAACACGCTCACAACGAATTTCAAACTCCTTGACATAGTTGAAACGATCCCTCATCTCTTGAGTTCGAAGAGTTTTTTGAAATAGCTGGGTGAGATTAGGACGAATACTCGATTCACTTGCTTGGCCGGTCTTACGTTTTCTGCTAACGTTCTCCGTAGACATCCTAAAAATATAAAGCAAGCAATTTAAAAACAAGTTTGAGTGTATGCATGAGATTTCTTAATTCAATCCAATGATAAATCTCACTTAGGTTAAAAACAAGTTTTAAAAACAAAGAAGCAAAACAAAACAACAAAAACAAAATTTAAGAGAAAAACAAATTAAAAAAACAGTAAAGAAAATACAAATGAAAAAATATATATTCAAATAAAAAAATTGAAGATTTTGAAATTTTTTTACAAGATTTGAAAAACCCAAGTATCAAAACACATAAATATACAAAATTAAAATTTTCTAACATAAGATTCGAATATAAATTGAAGAAAAAAGAAAAAGAGGAAAATATACCTTAAATTGGGATTTTGGATGAATATGTGAAAATCCTTGCACAATATTGTTGATGCTTGCTTAGACTTGTGTTTAAGAGTAAAAGCCCTCAAGATTTGGTGAAAAACAATGAGGTTTAGAGGGTTTTTATAGGAAAAATCGATTCTAGGGTTTTTAGGTTGATGGGAGAGTTTTAATTTTGGTTAACTTTAACATTAAAAACCCCTTTAAAGCAGTCCGCGAACCTATTTCGGAACGGTGTCGACCATTTCAAAACGCAGGCACGAAATTTTGACTGATTTTTCAACACCAGCTGACTGTTTCGATATGGGTTTGACCGTATCGAATCCCCGTTGACTCGTATCGAAACTTGTTTCGATACACCCCTTGGCAGTAGCCAAAATGTTTTGAAACCCTTGGAAGGTGTTTCAAAATGCCCTTCTCTCAGATAGAAATTTAAAGCATCCGTATCGAAACAGGTGGACCCGTTTCGATACGCTTGGGCCTGGAAGTGTCGATGAGGCTCTAAAAGTGTAGAAAAATGAAATTTTCTAAGGCCTATCTTGCATGAATGACATGAATGAGCAGGAAAAACATATTCAGACATACACATACTCCCCCTAGCTATAGGCATGGATGAAATTAGGAGTAAAAACACATAAACATGGCATTTCACAAGATCAAGCAATTTTAAGCACAAAAGAGGTCCTAAAAGGTCAAGATAGGCTAGTTAGACCTAACTCTCTCCTAAGGGACCAAAAACGCTCTTTGTCTAAAGATTTTGTAAATATGTCCGCTAATTGATTTCAGGTGTCAACATACTCTATAACCACATCTTCTTTAAGGACATGATCTCTAATGAAATGTTGCCTTATTTCTATGTGTTTGGTTCTAGAGTGTTGGATGGGATTTTTTGTCAAACATATAGCACTAGTGTTATCACATTTAAGGGGTATGGTTTCAACTTTAATACCATAATCTAAGAGTTGTTGCTTCATCCAAAGGACTTGAGCACAACAACTCCCTAAGAATATGTACTCGGCTTCGGTGGTAGATAAGGTTACACTATTTTGTTTCTTAGAGAACCAAGATATGAGCATACTACCTAGGAATTGACAAGTTCCCGAAGTACTCTTCCTATCGATTTTACATCCCCATAATCTGCATCCGAATAAGCATGAAGGTTGAAGGTAGAGTCTCTAGGGTACCAAAGACCTAAACAAGGAGTATCTCTAAGGTACCTAAAGATTCTCTTAACGGCTATAAGGTGAGACTCTCTAGGACTAGCTTGAAACCTAGCACACAAACAAACACTAAACAAGATATTCGGTCTACTTGTGGTAAGGTAAAGCAATGATCCAATCATAGAACGATAAAGCTTAGAGTCAACACACTTACCTCCTTCATCCTTGTCAAGCTTTGTAGATGAGCTCATAGGTGTGGCTTGAGGCTTTGCATTCTCCAAGCCAAACTTCTTGAGCATATCCT
This sequence comes from Hibiscus tridactylites, assembly GCA_958450335.1. NCBI lineage: Eukaryota > Viridiplantae > Streptophyta > Magnoliopsida > Malvales > Malvaceae > Hibiscus > Hibiscus tridactylites. The sequence goes on along the minus strand of OY288269.1, from coordinate 81,108,092 downwards.
GTATGTACTTTGTTTGATTGATGAAGGTGTCATCCTTCTTTTGCTCTATTTGGAGTCCCAAAAAAATGAGAGCTCCCCCATCATGCTCATCTCGAATTTATCTTGCATTAGCTTAGCAAACTCTTTGCAATGACATTCGTTAGTAGAACCAAAAATAATATCATCAACATAAATTTGTACTACTAAGATGTCATTTTTATACCTTTTTTATAAAAAGTGTAGTGTCCACCTTGCCTTTTTCAAAACCTTTTTCAATTAAAAAGTTTGAAAGTCTTTCGTACCAAGCTCTAGGAGCTTGTTTTAAACCATAAAGAGCTTTAGTGAGTTTGAAAACATGATTTGGAAATTTTGAGTCTTCAAAACCCGGTGGTTGTTCCACATACACTTCCTCATTTATAAAACCATTTAAAACGCGCTTTCAACATCCATTTGAAAAAGCTTGAAATTATGATAACATGCATATGCAAGCAACATCCTAATGGCTTCCATTCTAGCTATGGGTGCATAGGTTTCATCAAAATCTATTCCCTCTTCTTGAGTGTAACCTTGTGCTACTAGTCTAGCTTTATTTCTCACAATGTTACCACTCCCATCTAGCTTGTTTCTAAAGACCCATTTAGTTCCTATGGTAGATTGATTACTAGGCCCATCAACTAATGTCCAAACATTACTTCTCTCAAATTGATTTAACTCTTCTTGCATGGCCATAATCCAAAAATCATCTTTCAATGCTTCTTTTATATTCTTAGGCTCTATGTATGAGATAAATGCAACATGATTCATTAATCTAAGAGAAGATCGAGTGGTTACCCCATTGGATGGATCACCCAAGATTTCACCATCTTTGACATAGTTGAACTCCCTTGGGTAGCTCACTTCTTTTACCTCAAGAGCTAAGTCCTTTAATGCTTCAAGAGGTCGATCTTGTGTGTCCTCTTCTTTTGTTGGAATTTCATCCTCCTTTGAAGTTTGTCCTCCATCAAAGGTATTTATGATTCCTACATCATCATCATCACAAGAATCCTTCATTGGAAGGAGGTTATCATCGAATACAACATGTATAGATTCTTCTACTACTAAAGTTCTTTTGTTAAATACTTGATAGGCTTTAGAGGTTAAAGAGTATCCTATAAAAATAGCTTCATCACTTTTTGCATCAAATTTACCTAAGTTGTCTTTTCCATTATTTAAAACAAAACACTTGCAACCAAAATGGTGAAAATAGCTAATGTTAGGCTTTTTAGATTTTAAAATCCCATAAGGTGTTTTCTTTAAAATTTGCCTAATCATTACTCGGTTTACAATGTAGCAAGAGGTGTTTGTGGCTTCCGCCCAAAAATATTTAGGTAAATTGTTTTCACAAAGCATGGTTCTAGCCATTTATTGTAAAGTCCTATTTTTTCTCTCAACTACCCCATTTTGTTGAGGAGTTCGAGGAGCCGAAAAATTGTGGCTAATACCATTTTCATTCAAGAATTCTTCAAACCCTAAATTTTGAAACTCGGTTCCATGATCACTTCTTATATGAGAAATTCTAAGTTCAAGATCATTTTGGGTTAGTTTTGAAAATGTGATGAATTTTTCTAAAGCCTCATCTTTAGTACTTAAAAATAGAACCCCAAGTAAATCTAGAATAATCATCATCAAGTAAAAATGCATAAGATTTACCACCCAATCTCATAGTCCTAATTGGCCCAAATAAATCCATATGGATAAGTTGTAAACATCTACTTGTAGAAACATCATTAATGGATTTAAAGGAAGACTTATGTTGTTTACCCTTAGAGCATGCATCACAAATTTTATCGTTTGAGAATTTAATCTTGGGTAAACCTCTAACTAGATCAAGGGAAACTAGTTTTTCTAAAACACTAATGCTAGCATGTCCTAGTTTCCTATGCCACAACCATGCATCATTTCCATTTTGTGCTACCAAGCATGCATGAGATGTATGTATGTCATCTAGATGCACCATGTATATGTTACCTATGCGATGACCTATGAGCATAATATTATTAGATTTAATGTCAACAATTTTGCACCCATTTTTATCAAATAGAATATTAAATCCTTTATCACACAATTGACTTATGCTCAACAAGTTATGTTTAAGACCATCGACATACAAGACATTTTCAATAAGAATAGTAGAGAGATTACCTATGGAGCCAATACCTTTAATGTGGCCTTTGGAGTTGTCACCAAATGTCACCACTACTCCACTTTTTGGCTTTAGATCCATGAATCTACTCTTGTCTCCGGTCATATGCCTCGAGCATCCACTATCAAGGTATCATGAGTTTTAACTTTGTGCTTTGGCCTTGTAGCAATGCTCCCCCTACAAACAAAGATATTAAACTTTTGTTTTTGGTACCCAAATCATTTTGGGTCCATGAGTGTTAGCTCCCAATACCTTGGTTCCCTTAGGAATCCAAGATGACATAGCAACAATGTTATTAGATTTTACAAGTTCCTTAGGAACCCATACACTTCTAATCCTTTTAGTTATACTATGTCTAGGAAAGCTACCTTGTTTGTAGTAATTAGTCTTTTTCCTAGGTTGGTTTGTTTTAGAAGATTCACCTATTTCATGCTTCATATTACCAACATTTTTAAAAGACTCTTTGAGCTTGTTAAGCTCATCTAACACCTTTTGGTGTTCACTATTACATTGAGAAAGAAGATTATTAAGGTCAATATTTGCATCTTGGAAGAATTTTAGTTCATCTTTCAACCCTAATATCTTTTTCTCAAATTTTAAATTAGCTTGAGAAAGTGAGTCATTTTTATCATTTAGTTCCGAAATGATTTTCTTATTCCTAATGACTGACTCCTTGTATTTCTCAATTAATTCATCATAGATCTCTTGCAACTCATCATATGCAACATTTAATTCATCATAAGTAAAATCTAAAGATGATGAGTTAGAGGTTACCATGGAGGAATTGTAACCCCCTAGTCCCGGTCTGGTCGGATGACCGGTCCGAGTGGGCCACACGGGGAAAACCGAAGGGAAACCCGTTAAGGTTTCCCCTCGGTTAACGACCCTAAAAATTTCTTTTTTATTTTATCTTGTCTATAGGCATAATTAAAACCTATGTGAAGCACAGCAACGAGAAATACAAACAATGTAACATACTCCGACCAACCAAAACATTAAACAACTCATTTTAGTCCTTTACAGCAGGCAATTTCGAAACGCCCTTAGGGTGTTCCGAAACGCCTTGACTTGGTCAACAGGCCAGGGTCAACCATAAGGTGACCGTTCCGAAACAGGGGTAACCCGTATCGAAACGACCTTGACGGTCAATTTCTCGTGGTCAACGAGATTTGACCGTTTCGAAACACCAAAGGCCCGTTTCGGAACGCCTTTATCTCGTCAATTTCTCAAAATTCTAGTAGCAAAAATGTTCTGAAACGACCCCTATCCGTTTCGAAACGGCAGGCCATATGCAAAGGAACCGTATCGGAACAGGGTGACCCGTTCCGAAACGCCCCCTGTCTGCAGACTCGTTTTGGCTGTTTTAAGGCATAAGGGTGCCCCAAAACACCACCAAAGCACCCTACAACATCATAACAATTTATCTTAAGGCAACCCAACTATATTAGCATGCTTCAACAAGATTTAGACAAGGCTAAACACCAAGGCAAGTCATCACAAGGCATGCATTCACACATCATCATTTAAGGAGTTTAGCATTTCAAGGTCAACACTTAAGCAACTTCAAACTAGTAACATGCAACAAAATATTCAGCAAGGTATAAATCCCAAGCAACACCTACACAATATAGCCATCAAAACATCGCACGTAAATGAGTCATACAAGCGCATACACAACCCTTGCCACATTGCTAGCTATTACAAAATTACCACCGTACTTGAGTCACAAATTTGGAAGCCCTTCTTGCCTTGCCTCGAGCTAACACCATGCTAATGATCTGCATTGTTGAACATTGGGAGCGTAAGCTATAAGCTTAGTGAGGGTGCTCTAAAACGAAAAACAACAACAATACAGGGTTCAAGCATGTCAATCCTAGTCTTACATACATCAAGCATAGGCATTAAAATCAAGTAGACCTAGCTAGTCTTTCAAGTGGCATATATGGTCTCTCAATCCTAAAAAGTTTAAGCATCAACATCCACATCATGCAACAACACCATATACCACAATCACATATCACCATCATATATCACAATACATGAACAAGTTTAATTGGCCACTTTAATTACCCCGATTGTGCGGATATAAACCTCAACAACACTTTACCTCGGTGGGATTCCACTCATCACCGGACCTTGCATGTGCGGGATTCCACTCATCGCCACATGCCCTACGGATGGGGTTCCACTCATCATCCCGTAGAAACAAATGAAAGCTTCCGGTGGAATGTTACATCACCGTACTCCTCCTTGATGACTTAACGCCATCAAGGTCACGTACGTTTTGACTCAATTTGTGTGCACACTATCCTAATGATCGATCATTTACAACCGGTAATTATTTTAGTGCCAATTATCATAACCACATCATATATATCATCAACCACATTCATGCCCAATCTCATAGATGCATATCAAGATAAACTTACATCCATCAACCACAATCATAATAGCATAGTTAAACAAGCATAAATGCATTTATAGGCATCAATGGTTATATCAACAACTTGAATTAACTATAAGTGGCCTACCAAGCACACTTCACACACACCCACTATACATACTCGAACCAAACTTAAAACAAGTTGAAACCACTCACCGCCCTTCCTTAGCAAATCGAAACAATCCTCCTATGAACCCGAATTCGGTCCCAAAGCCTCTTCCACGCTTCCTCTTGCTTCTAGCCAAACAAAACATATACATTACTTCCCAAATCAATGCTAAACTCAACCATCAACTTACTTTGCAAACACAACCCAAATTCCACAAATTCCCAAACCACATAATCTCCCAAAATCCCAATTTTCGTGCTCCCCTAAAGCCTTGCTGAAAACTCAATTTCCAAACATCCAAATGACCCCCAAAATGTCCCAAATAATCCTCCTAACATACCCTACCCATCAGCCCTTAGTTTCCAACCTAAAACCCACCAAAAATGGTGTTCTTGACAACTCAAAAATGGGTAATAGAGTTCACTTCAGAAATTCATTAAAAATTAACCAAATTAACATATAATGTGTATTTCAACTTGATTAAACAAAGCCCCAATACAATTTATCAAGACAAATTGAAAAACCCCTTAAAAACCCAAACTTTAATATAAACCCTAATTTTCAAAACCCCATATTTTTGAAATCTAAAACCATAGATAAGTAGAGGATGGAGAGGAGGTTAAGAAAACATATTTACCTCTTAATTTGGTGTTGAAATCGAGTGGCAAAATCAATGGAATAGTAGCTAGGGTTTTGGGAGAGTTTGAAAATGGGGAAGAGGGGTTTGACGTGGGGTAAGGGAGGATGAGAAAGAAGATGACAACTTTTTCCATAAAGTTGTCTTGCATTATTTAAAATTTGAGTAAATTACAACATTGGTCCCTCCTTCTTATTAAAGCTCAATTAGGTCATTATTTGAAGTTAGATTGTTTTAATTAAATTTTATTTGACTCGAACTATAACCCGGCTAACTCATAGGCCCAAAACACGGGTGTTACAACTCTCTCCCACTTAATGAATTTCGTCCCCGAAATTACCTGACTGAAGGAGATACGGAAACTGCTTTTCCATATCCTCCTTCCTCTCCCAAGTGGCCTCGTCCACACCTCTACGTTGCCACCGCACCTTCACCAACTCAATCGATCTACCCCTCAACACCTTACTGTCAGAAGCTAAGATCTCCACTGGCTCTTCTTCATAAGTCAAATCCGGATTCAATTCAATTTCTTCTACGGGCATAACATGTGATGGATCGGACCTATACTTACGAAGCATCGAAACATGGAACACATCATGTATCTTCTCAAGCTCGGACGGCAAACGTAACTGATAAGCAACCGGACCAATCCTCTTCACAATCTCATACGGTCCTATGTACCTCGGACTCAACTTCCCTTTGCGGCCAAATCTCATCACCTTTTTCCACGGAGACACCTTCAAGAATACCTTCTCACCCACTGAGAATTCAACTTCCTTTCTCCTCAGATCGGCATAGGACTTCTGCCTATCCGAAGCAGCCTTCAAACGATCACAAATCAACTTTACCTTGTCGGTTGTCCCCTTGAGCAAATCAGGCATAGGTAACAATTTCTGTCCTACCTCGGCCCAACACACTGGAGTCCTACACTTCCGGCCATACAAGGCCTCATATGGAGCCATTTGAATGCTCGACTGAAAACTGTTATTGTACGCAAACTCTACTAGAGGCAAATGCTTCTCCCAAGTACCCTGAAAGTCAATGATACAACAACGTAACATATCCTCTAAGATCTGAATAACCCTCTCTGACTGACCATCTGACTGAGGATGATAAGAAGTGCTAAAGTTCAAACGAGTACCCAAAGCTGTATGAAGACACTCCACTAATCTAGAAGTAAACCGCGGATCTCTATCTGATACAATGGACTTTGGCACACCATGTAGCCTCACAATCTCACCAATGTACAAGTCGGCTAATCTATCTAAAGTGTAAGTAGTGTTGACTGCCAAGAAGTGAGCGCACTTCGTAAATCGATCCACTATCACCCAAACTGAGTTCTTCTTCGTAGAAGTCAAAGGCAAACCCGAAACAAAATCCATGGTGATGTTCTCCTATTTCCATTCCGGAATTCTCAACGGCTGTAACAAACCTGAGGGAACCTGATGTTCCGCCTTCACTCTCTGACACACTAAGCACTTACTCACAAAGTCGGCTACATCTCTCTTCAAGCCAACCCAAAAGTACTCATTCTTCAAATCACGGTACATCTTCGTACTTCCAGGATGCATAGCGAACGGACTACTGTGGGCTTCAGTCAACATTGTACGTCTCAAATCACTGTTTTCTGGCACAACTATTCTATCTTTGAAACATAAAACCCCATCAGTGCTGAAACTGTAGTCTGAAGATCTACCCTCGGCTATATCTTGCACGTGAGGTGCCAAAGATCTATCTAGAAGTTGTTTCTCTCGAATCAACTAACCTAGAGTAGGTCTAACCTGAAGCTCGGCTACTAAGCCACCATCTCCGGATAAACTCAATCTAGCAAACATAGCTCTCAAGTCCACGACCACCTTCCTACTCAATGCATCGGCCACTACATTGGCCTTACCCGGATGGTACTCAATAGTAAGATCGTAGTCTTTTAGCAGCTCTAACCACCTACGCTGTCTGAGATTCAAGTCTCGCTGAGTCATAATATACTTCAAACTCTTGTGATCGGTGTATATTGTGCATTTCTCACCATACAAATAATGCCTCCAAATCTTCAGAGCAAACACAATTGCAGCTAACTCTATGTCATGGGTCGGATAGTTGCGCTCATGGGTCTTCAATTGTCTTGAGACATAAGCCACCACTCTCTTGTCTTGCATCAGAACACATCCTAACCCTACATATGAAGCATCACTGTAGACTACATAGTCCTTCCCGGACTCAGGCTGAATCAAAATCGGAGCTTGGGTCAAAGCTTCTTTCAATTTCTCAAAGGCTCTCTGTCTTGCATCTGTCCACTCAAACTGAACACTCTTCTGAAGTAATTGTGTCAATGGAGCGGCTAATTTAGAGAAACCCTCTACAAACCTCCTATAGTATCCGGCTAAGCCTAGGAAGCTACGTACCTCTGTCACAGACTTCGGTTACCTCCACTCAACAATGGCTTCAATCTTCTTCGGATCAACTCTAATCCCATCGGCTGACACTACATGTCCTAAGAAGACTACCTCTCGGATCCAGAATTCACACTTGCTGAGCTTCGCATACAACTGATGATCTAGCAAAGTCTTCAAAACAAGTCTCAAGTGTCGGTCATGGTCTTCTTCAGTTCGCGAATACACCAGAATGTCATCTATAAATACAACCACAAACTGATCTAGATGCTGATGAAAAATCCTATTCAACATGTCCATGAAAGCTGTTGGTGCATTAGTCAACCCAAATGGCATGACTAAAAACTCATAGTGTCCATACCTAGTCCTAAAGGCCGTCTTCGGTACATCGACCTCTCTTACCTTTAGCTGGTAGTAACATGATCTCAAATCAATCTTCGAAAAGACAGATGCTCCTCTCAACTGATCAAACAAGTCATCAATTCTAGGCAACGGATATTTGTTCTTCACTGTCAACTGATTTAACTGTCTGTAATCTATGCACATTCTCATACTTCCATCTTTCTTCTTCACAAACAACACTGGTGCACCCCAAGGCGAAGAACTAGGTCTAATAAAACCTCTATCTGTCAATTCTTGCAATTGAGTCTTCAACTGTTTCAATTCTTTCGGTGCCATTCGATACGGAGCAATTGAAACAGGAGCTGAATCAGAATAAGTCTCAATGTTGAACTCTACCTCTCTGTCCGGTGGTAACCCTGGCAATTCTTCCGGAAACACACTAGGAAAATCACATACTGTCCGGATATCCTGAGGTCTAACCTCACTCATGTTAGGGTTCATCACATACGCTAAGTATGCTTCACACCCCAACTCAACTAATCTCTTAGCCTCTAACACGGAAACCACATTGGATAAGAACTTCACGTTCTCACCCACCACTACAATCTCATACTCATCTGTGAGCTTCAAAGAAATCCTCTTAGTTTCAAAATCTATCCTAGCTCTATGCTCCGTGAGCCAATCCATTCCCAAAATCACATCAAAACCATAGAAAGGAAGTTCCATCATATCCACTGGAAACACATGCCCCTGAACCATCAACGGACACCTTTGGTACATCTTCCTAACTACTACCGTGTCCCCAAAGGAACTAGTAACACTAACTCCTACCTCTAACATTTCACAAGGCAAATTCAAAGACTGTGCGTGCTCACTCAATATGTAGGAATATGTAGACCCAGAGTCAATCAAAGAAAGCAAACCCAAAGACTGTATCGAGAAGTTACATGCGATCACATCGGTGTCATGCTGATCTCCCCGCAGAGCATAAACTCTGGCCTGACCTCCGCCCTCTGGCTGAACTGCAACTACATGTACTACGTTCCTCTGACCATCATTCCTCGGCTGGAAGTTTCCTCTACCGCGCCCGCGGCCTCTCTGAAAGTCATTGGCTCGAGCAGGAGCCTAGGCTGGTGCCTGTCCCACCTGATGTGGACAGTCACGCCTGATGTGGTCTCTAGCACCACAACTCCAACAAGAATGGTAATTTCCCCAACACTCACCGGTGTGGTTCCTTCCGCAAGTAGCACATGTGGGCAACTTCCCACCAGCTCTCTGACCCTGATGGCCCCTACCGTGGTTACCGCCACCACGCCTATGATCAAACTGATATCTGTTGTCCCGATGCCTCTTGGCATCACCTCTATCAAAGTTGCTGGACCTCTTACCCGAACTAGATCCACCTGACCGCCTGGTCAAACTCAAACTGTGCTCTAAGTCCTTGGCCCTCGCGACCAAGACATCAAAATCGGTGTAATCTGAAGCTAGAGTATAAGTCTTGATCTCCTCACTTAGCCCATATCGGAAGCGGTTACAATGCTCCACCTCAGTAGGTACAAGCTCAGGTGCATACTGACTCAATCTGACAAACCGAATCTCATAATCAGTCACGGACATACTCCCCTGAAGCAATGCCATAAACTCCCTCTTCCTCTCATCGAGGTATCGCGGACCCAAATACTTCTTCCGGAAAGCTGTCTCAAAGAACTCCCAAGTGATCTCGGTCTCATCCTTCCCCGAAGTAACGGTGACCCACCATGTGTAGGCATCACCCTGAAGCAGAGACTCAACACATCCCAACTTGCGCTCACCAGTACATCCCATCTGAGCAAGAATACGGACAGTCTTCTCAAACCACAACTCTGACCTCTCCGGAGTAGCACCTCTAAACTCTTCGGCCCCAAGGCCCCGAACTCTCTCTAATGGCAATCTGGTGCCCTCACCCTGGTGATGAGCTGCCTGACCTCCAGCTACTACAGCCTGGAATGCTCCGGCTATTTCCTGAACCAACAGAGCTAAGTCTATCCCGGCCGGTCCTTGGCCACCTTGACCTCCTTGTGGTCCCTCTCCTTCTGCCCCGGCCTCACCTCCCACTCCCGGTGGAGGAGGTGGTGGAGGAGCTCCAACTCCAACCACATGCTATCCCACTTGAGCTCTAACCCCAACTACCGGCTCAACTCTCGGAGCCTCTGCCCGTGGTTCCGGTTGAACCATCCTAGGCCTCCCACGTGGTCTCATGGTTCAACTAGCAAGGTAAAACTACAACAAGAAACAGATAAGGATTGCGTTAGTCAAAGCAAGGGTCCAATAGTGCTCAAGTATTCCTCTTTCCAAAAATCTTTTTAAATTAAGTAATAGTAGCAATGGGCACTCACTCTACACCAGACACGACAATTCATGCTTCAAAACATCATACGATCAAGCAAGCATCAAGGGTTTATGGCAGAACATGCATCGAACAACAAAAGCATTTAACACATTAAGATTACCTCACTTACCTGCCCGAGGTCTCGGTAACTGTTGAGTGTGTAAAAGTTCTATTATTTACACCATTTTTAGCCCATATTTCTGCTGCATTCAAGCATCAACGCATTGCATTTAGGTTAGTTTTCAATAAAACATCACAATTATATAAAAGGCACGGATTCTACTAAAAGATGGTGTATTTTGCAGGTAACTGCCATGGCTGACAATGAAGGCAGGCGCAGGGCAGAGAAGCAGGAAAGCTGAACTGGGCAAGCAGCCGAAAAAGACGAACCTGTCATGGACCTGTCGTGACAGCAAGGTGACAGCAGACTTATGAAGAGGAAAAGTAAAGTGGACCTCGATAGATAGAAAAAATCTGCTCGTCTGTCGTGTGGAAGCCAAATAATTTTCCAAGCCCCAGATCAAAAGATATGTCAAGCCAAAGCTCAAAGAGAGGAAATTCCTAAAAGCTAGGATGCGGCTGGAAAGTAGGAGACTTTAGAGATTTAGTCTTTATTAGAATCTTACTTTTAATTAAAGTTGTAATCCTTGTTACCTTAGATAACTTGAGCCCAAAGCTTATATAAAGGGCATAGATTAAACCTAGGGCATAACCGATTACCCCATAACCGAAACCAAACCCCTGCCGTCCACCCATCACCGACATGTTCTAAATTCCCCCTAGGGCTACGGGTTGTTTTGTAAAGTAGTTGCAAGGGTTGTTTTGTTTTAGGATTTTTCAAGTTCAATAAAATAAACTTCAAGTTCTTTTATCTTGGTTTTAATATCTTGCAAGAGCATCGGGAGAGCATTGTGAGGTTATCTATTTACTTAGCATCGGGAGAGTTAAGTTTACGAAAGAGATAAAAGCGCGTTCTCTAGTTTATAGTTGAACCATCTCGTGCTTAGGGATAAGGCGAGGTTAAGTGGCTAAGAAAGAATTCATACACATCGGTGTTCATCCTTCGATTCACGCCGGGAGGTATCATCAAAGACGTGTTCATCGACAGACTTGTGCCTAGGGATAGGGCAAGGCAGATCTGGGATTCTTGCCAAGCTTGAAGTACGGAGTTAGTGTCTGCTGCCGCGACAGCTAACGGACAGACGCCGCGACAGGTGCTGTCAGCGACGGGAGCGACGACAGAACTGGAGATCCTGAGCAATTCAATACCTGCACTACCGAGCAACTCAATACCGGCCCCTTCTCTCTATCTTGATATTCCAATCCTTTTATTTACGTTTTTATCATATTATTCTCGTGACAATCTTCTAAATTATTTCCTTTACTTCTTGCAGTAAATCAAGGTGAAGTCATTAGCCCAATCCCTGTGGAGACGATATCCGATACTTCGTATCACTTTACTACTTGCGTCGTGTACACTTGCACTACAATTGCGATAGTCTATTTTACACGCAACAAGTTTTTGGCGCCGTTGCCGGGGATTGGCAACATAACTACATCTTTCTTTTATTGCACTACAACTTTTTGCTTTTATTTTTATTTTTGTTTTTGTTTTTTTATTTTTAGTTTTTCTTTAATATTTATTTTGTGTTTTCAACTCTTGCTTTTCACAAGGTTCTTCTGTTTATGCGCAGATCGAAAAGAGGCGAAGATCCTGAGTATAAGTTAGATCCGGAAATCGAACGATCATTTAATCTCAAGAAACAGATTCGCCACCTTTTAGACAGGAACGAATACCTTGAAGAACAGCTAGAGCAGATGGCCCGTAACCAGCCTGCTGGAGGAGACATACCGCCTGTCGGCGACCCGCCTGGGGCAGGTGGACGACGGTCATGTCGGGACTACATGCTAAATGATCATGTAGAGCTGGAGACCACGCTGCCGGATATTGATGTTGACAATTTCGAGCTTAAACCTGTCATGTTTAGTATGATCAACAACGCCGGACAGTTTAGTGGTTCTGCGACAGAAGATGCTAGGGAGCATCTCAAAACGTTCCAGGAGATCTGTGGTTCGTTTAGGCTGCCAGGAGTTAGTCCGGAGATACTAAGGCTTCGGTTATTCCCCCATTCATTGAGGGACAGAGCTAAAACTTGGTGGAATAAACTTACACCGGGTTCTATTATGACTTGGGCAGATCTAACTCGTGAATTTTTATCTCGTTTTAATCCTTCGCATTTATCTGAGCGATTACGTAACGAAATTGCTACTTTTCAACAGGAAGATGACGAGCCGATGCACGAGGCCTGGGACAGATTTACTACTCTTCTTCGGAACTGCCCAATGCATGGATTCCCTGTCTGGAATCAGGTAACAAAATTCTATAATGCTGCTAACTTACAAACTCGCATTCGCATTGATTCTGCAGCAAATGGACTATTATTGGATAAAGATCCAGACGAGGCATTGCAAGTTCTAAAAAATCTAGCCAAGAATGAGGAGCAGTTTCCGACAGCTAGAAGAGGGAGTAAACGGGTACTTGCTGTCAAAGACTATGAGGCCGACAACACTATGAAATCTCAGGTAGCATTCCTTACTAAAGCAATGAAACACTTATTGAGTGAAGAGGACTTACGAGGATTTGCTGTCGAGGAAATCTGTGCTACTTGTGAAGGAAATCATAGTAGTGAAGAGTGCCCTATAAATATAGAAGAGGGCAAATATGTTGGAAATTACAAGCCGAACTACAATTCCAACAACTACAACCCTAATTGGAGGAAGGATCCCAAATTTTCCTGGAGTAATCCTAACAATGCCCTGAATCCGCAAGCATATAATCAGAATCAGGGGGGTCCTAGATTGTTGACGCGACAGCAACCGCAGCCGCAGAACCTGCCGCAGAACCTGCCGCCTCAGTAACAACAGCAGCCACCACCTACCACGAGTAGTATATTGGAGCAGACTCTGGCCACCTTTATGTCCCAGACTGGCACGTATATGGATAATATTAATCAGTTTGTCAAAAAGACGGAAAATTTTATGGATGAAACTAAGATGAGAATGACAAACCATGAGGCCACCTTGAAATCTCTAGAGACACAAATGGGTCAGGTGTCGCAGCATATTAAACCGAGGCAGAATGGAGGTTTCCCTAGCAATACTGAAAATGCTAGACCGCCCCCACATGAGCAATGTAAGGCAATTACTACTAGGAGTGGGAAAAAGCTACCAGGGCCGGAAAAAGAAGTTGATACAGAAAAGGAACCTGCCTTGGACAAACCTGCCGAGGAAGCTGCCCCGACAGGTGACAAACAGACTGCTGCCGATGAGCCTGTCACGACAGCAGAAGCGATAGAGGAGAAAAAGGATGATTATCGTCCTCAGATTCGTATGCAGTGGGAAGGACGCATTGCTGATTATCGTCCCCCACCACCCTTTCCACAACGGATACAGCAAGCTAAGCATGAATCTCAACTTAAAAAGATTTATGATATTTTTAAACAGGTTCATATTAATATTCCGTTGTTAGATGCTGTTAGGGAGATGCCCGGTTATGCTAAATTTCTCAAGGATGTCATGTCTAAAAAATCTAAACTTGGGGAATTTGAAACGGTAAGGATGCAAGAAGGTTGCATGAGTATTCTTCATCGGCTGCCACCCCAGAAAAAGAAGGATCCGGGGAGCTTCCTCATACCTTGCGTAATTGGCGATAAATTTGTGGGTAAGGCACTTTGTGATCTTGGTGCTAGTGTTAATCTAATGCCCAAATCTGTTTTTCAGAAACTAGGTATTGGCAAGGCGCGGCCCACGACAGTTACCCTATAGCTAGCCGACCGCTCTTACGTTCACCCCGAGGGAAAAATTGAAGATATTTTGGTAAGAGTGGATAAGCTTATTTTTCCTGTTGACTTTCTTATTTTAGATTGTGAGGCAGATGAAAATGCACCAGTCATCCTTGGGCGACCTTTCCTAGCCACGGGAAGATCATTGATTGATGTGGAGAAAGGAGAACTCACCATGCGCGTGAACGATCAAGAAATTAAGTTGAATGTTCTCCAAGCAATGAAACATGCCGATGTGGACGAGGAATGCAAGGCCATCATTGAGGTGACCTTTGATCAACCCTGCATCAGGTCGGGCTGCCGAGATATAAAATTTGGTCACTGCTGCGACAGCCACCTACAAGCCTGTCATGACAGTGATGACAACAGCGATGACGACAGCACCGATGACAGCGACTCCTCTGAATCCGATACATCTGATACTGCAGGTCATGAGGAGGTAAACTGGTTAGACCATCGTCCAGGTAAGTTATTCGAACCCTTGAATTACACTTCAGATAACCATTTAATCCAAAAGCCCTCTACTGTTGAACCACCTGTCTTAGAACTTAAGCCCCTGCCAGGGCAGCTTAAATATGCTTATCTTGGTTGTGATGACACACTGCCCGTAATCATCTCTGCTAAGCTGCCGCAGGAACAGAAACGACAGCTGATCGACATGCTGAGGCAGCATAAAAGGGCGATAGGATGGACGATAGCAGACATTCAGGGCATTAGTCCGGCAATCTGTATGCACAAAATCCTCCTAGAGGAAGATCATAAGCCGACTATTGATGCCCAAAGGCGGTTAAACCTTGCGATGAAGGAGGTAGTGCGTAAAGAAATAATTAAATGGTTAGATGCAGGCATTATTTACGCCATCTCCGACAGCAAATGGGTAAGCCCGGTGCAATGTGTTCCCAAGAAAGGAGGCATGACCGTGATAACCAACGAGAACAACGAGTTAATCCCAACCAGGATTGTGACCGGTTGGAGGGTTTGTATGGACTATCGGAAGCTTAACAAAGCTACCCGAAAGGACCACTTTCCGTTACCCTTTATTGATCAAATGCTTGACAGATTAGCGGGTAAACCTTACTATTGTTTTCTTGATGGTTATTCAGGATATAATCAAATTGCTATTGCACCGGAGGACCAAGAGAAAACGACTTTCACATGCCCCTACGGAACATACGCATTTAGGAGGATGCCGTTCGGCCTCT
This sequence comes from Hibiscus tridactylites, assembly GCA_958450335.1. Classification (NCBI taxonomy): domain Eukaryota; kingdom Viridiplantae; phylum Streptophyta; class Magnoliopsida; order Malvales; family Malvaceae; genus Hibiscus; species Hibiscus tridactylites. The sequence continues at coordinate 81,092,598 of OY288269.1, read as the reverse complement.
GTAACGCACCTGCCACCTTCCAAAGGTGCATGATGGCAATATTCTCCGACATGGTAGAGGACTTCCTCGAGATCTTCATGGATGATTTTTCCGTCTTTGGAGATGATTTTGAGAGCTGCCTCGACAACCTTCAAAAGGTACTTGAAAGATGTGAAAAAGCTAATCTTGTTCTTAATTGGGAAAAATGCCATTTTATGGTAGATGAAGGGATAGTTTTAGGCCATAAGATTAGCTGTCGTGGGATAGAAGTCGATAGGGCAAAAATAGAGGTCATAGAGAAGCTGCCGCCGCCAACCACAGTCAAGGGCATTAGGAGTTTTTTAGGGCATGCTGGTTTTTATAGGAGATTTATTGCCAATTTCTCAAAAATCACGAAACCCCTATGTCATCTCTTAGAGCAGAACCGACCCTTTGACTTTAATGAAGAATGCACTGAAGCATTCAAGGTTCTGAAGGAAAAGCTAGTGACAGCCCCCATAGTACAGCCACCAGACTGGACACAACCGTTTGAGATTATGTGTGACGCTAGTGACTATGCTGTCGGGGCAGCACTTGGGCAGCGCAAGGACAGGCTGTTTCATGTCATATATTATGCCAGCAAAACATTGAATGATGCCCAAGTGAATTATACCACCACAGAAAAGGAGCTGTTAGCTGTGGTGTTCTCCATCGACAAGTTTCGTTCTTACATACTTGGAACGAAGGTTATAATACACACCGACCACTCTGCCCTCAAGTATTTATTTGCAAAAAAAGATGCAAAGCCTAGGTTGATACGGTGGATCTTACTATTACAAGAGTTCGACCTTGAGATAAAAGATAAAAAGGGGACAGAAAATCAGGTGGCAGATCACTTGTCGAGGTTGGAGATGGGACAGAGTCTACCTTTAGATGAGACACACATACTAGAGACCTTCCCAGATGAGCAGCTCTTTGCTGCCGCAATAGCTGTCGCGACAGCCATGGCGGCAGGTAAGTCTTCTAACCTTCCTTGGTATGCTGATTTCGTTAATTTTATAGTTAGCGGAATATTACCTTCTGATCTTACTTATCAAGCCAGGAAGAGGTTTCAAAATGATGTTAAACATTATTATTGAGACGAACCTCTTCTTTTCAAAATGTGCGCAGATCAGGTTATAAGAAGATGTGTACCACAAGAAGAACAAGAAGACATTCTCCATCACTGTCATGCTTCACAATATGGAGGACACTTAGGAGGCAATAAAACTGCTGCCAAGGTGCTGCAGTCAGGGTTCTACTGGCCGACACTATATAAGGACGCACAGGAATTTTACAAGAACTGTGACAGGTGCCAGCGGACAGGTAACATCTCGAGGAGAAACGAGATGCCACTACAAAATATTTTGGAAGTCGAGATCTTCGACGTTTGGGGGATTGATTTTATGGGACCTTTTCCATCTTCGTGTGGAAATCTTTACATCCTCCTAGCCGTGGATTATGTCTCCAAGTGGGTAGAAGCAATCGCAACTCAAAAGAATGATGCCAAAACGGTCCAAAAGTTTTTGCACAAAAACATCTTTTCTAGATTTGGCATCCCTAGGGCGATTATCAGTGATGAAGGGAGACATTTTGACAACAGGGTAATTGCTGCCGCCTTGAGAAAATATGGTGTCAAGCACAGGATCGCGACAGCATACCACCCACAGACCAATGGACAGGCTGAGATATCCAATAGGGAAGTGAAGAACATTCTTGAAAAAATGGTTAAACCAACTAGGAAAGATTGGTCTTTGCTTCTGAATGATGCATTATGGGCATACAGGACAGCTTTTAAGACTCCATTGGGCATGTCTCCATACCGTTTGATTTATGGGAAAACCTGTCATCTGCCTGTCGAGATAGAACACAAGGCATATTGGGCAATCAAGGCAGTAAACATGGACTTGGACAAGGCAGGCCAGAAAAGGCTGTTAGATTTAAATGAGATCGATGAAATACGGACAATGGCCTACGACAATGCAAGGATTTACAAGGAAAAGACAAAGAAGTGGCATGACAAGAAATTGCTGCCACGACAGTTCTGCCCAGGGCAGCTTGTGTTGTTGTTTAATTCTAGGTTGAAACTCTTTCCAGGGAAGCTCAAATCTAGATGGTCTGGCCCGTTCCAAGTAATTCAAGTTTTTCCACATGGTGCCATTACAATTCAATCACTAAAGGACGGGCACCAATTCAAAGTCAATGGACAACGCCTCAAGCACTATCAAGGGACTGAAGCCCCATGAATACAGGAAGTGGTTATTTTAGGTGATGCCCCACAAGGCATCCCTAATTTAACCTAATTTTTATTTTTATTTTTATTATTAATATTATTTATTAGGAATTAGATTTATTTTACTCAAATAATGTTTTGTTTTTAATTTCAGTTTTTAGGAAATAAAGGAGTCAAGTGAGAAAGAAGAAGTGGCCCAAGCCCACCGCTCATCCACCAGCCCAATAAAGCCCATTTATGGTAACCTGTCGTTTTGGCTGCCGGCGCAGACGGATTTGACAGGCTGTCAATAGACGCACAGCAGACGAAGAAGCGTGCGGCAGACGCACAGCAGACGCATTAATGCACGTCAGACGCGTCAGACACGATACATTCAATCTGCCGCCCCGTTATTCCCGCCTGCCGTTGCGGCATTAAATGGGCAGCACCCCAACAGCTATATAAACCCCTTCCCATTTTCATTTTTCATCACTTCTGATTTTTCTCTTGTTATTCTCCTCTAGTTTTATCTATTTTCTCTCTCTTTCAGCCCTTGCAACCAAAATGTCTTCACGACAAACCCGTCAAAACACTGCTGCCGCTTCTTCTTCAGCAGCAGCATCGTCATTCACCAAAAAGGAGCTATGGGAGGAGCGTGGCTTCATTTACAACAGAGATGCACCTCTTTTTGGACTCCGGCCGTTCATTATGAAGGCCATAACGGCACAACTATGGGAGGACTTTGCCGAGCAGCCGGCAGAGCTTAATGACACTTTGGTCCGGGAATTTTATGCGGCGATCGAAAGCAAGACGGCGACATCTGTCACCGTCCGAGGAGTGACAGTTCCTTTCAGCGCTAGCAGCATCAACCATGTGTTCGGCCTCTTCTTCGGCCCCAATGATGATGCTCACCAACAATTTTGGGACACCCTCGACACTGCCGGACATGATGCTGTCATGAGGGAGCTGACAGAGGCTGGTACGACATGGAGCACCAGTAAGAAGAACCCCCACTCTGTCAATAGGGGGCAGCTACTCCCTGAGGCAAAACTATGGAACGCTTTTATCAAAAAGCGTATCCTGCCCTCGTCCCACCATACGACAGTCAACAGACAGCGGTTGGCCCTCATCCACTCTATCATGCATGACAGGCCCATCAATGTGGGCAGGTACATGCGGGACAGCATTCTCGATTGTGCTTTCCGATTGGACTCACGACTCTGCCTGCCCTTCACCATCACTGCCCTCTGCCGCTGCGCTGCCGTACCGGAGGAACCCTCAGACAAAATCAAGACGGGCAGCGGATGGACAGACAACAACATCTCCAGCCTCATGGAGATCATAGTCGTATCGCCCCTCAACGCCTTCAATCCAAACGCCCCTCCTGCTGAGTCTGATGATGAACCTGCCACCGAACCTGCCCTAGAAGCTGCCACCAACACCGCTCCGGCAGATCAGAACGCCCACATCCTTGCTGCCATCTTGAGGATAGAGGAGCGCCAGATGGGTTTGATGACTTTCATCCGTGACTTCTCCAATGCAACGGTAAATTTCATTACCAATACTTTGAATTTTCCGGATGTCATCTTCCCCACCTTCCCCGCCCATTATTTCAATATCAAATCCCCCACTCCCACACCACCTGTCTCTCCCCATACACAATCTGCCACTTCCACACCATCCCCTGCCCCGACGGCAGCCGGCAGCCCACCGACAAACACCTCCCCTCGAGGAACCAAGCGAGCTGCCACTGATGACAGCCCTCTTGTCCAGCGGAATCTGGAGAGCGACTTCACGCGTGTCAAACGCATTAAGCACGTGGCAGACAAGAGACGGTTGTCCAAAGCCATCATACCCAGCAGCTCATGGGACAGCAGCAGCAGTTCCGACATCAGGCTAGTGGAGCCACCTGCCCTTCAACCTGCTGACGACCCTGTCCCCCAACCGGAGGAAGAACCTGCTGATGAACCTGCTCCGGAACCTGCCCAGCCACCTCCACAACGCAGACGCCGCCATCAGATCCGCGTCAGCAGCAGCAGCGAGGACAGTGAATAAAATTTAAGTTTTTATTTCTTTTTCTCCTCTTATTGTTGCCTGCCCTTATATATTTGTGATGTACTTTTATTTATCTTGTTTTTCTTTATTTGTTTTTGTGTCATTTTGCATTGAGGGCAATGCAACCCTCGAGTTTGGGGGTGGCAACCCTCCATATTTAATGGAGTCTTTAGCACATCTTTTTAGTATTTGTTGTGTCTAATTATTTATTTAAGTTCTTTTAAAAAAAATCAGAAAATTAAAACTGTTGGCTTAAAACTGTGAAGTTAACTTACCTGTCATGACGGCTCTGTCGTGGCAGCATCTTTAGGACAGGTTAAGGAAAAGTTTAGAGCCTTTCTATAGTTCTGAAAACTTAAACACTTTTGTGACTGTTATATTGCTTAGATTTCTTTTAGCCAAACTAGAATAGGAAGCTTAGAACTTGAATAGCCCCTAGAGGTGCCTAACACTGGCTCTAGGAAAGAAGTTTAGCAAAAGAAAATTAAAAACCTAGAGGTGCCCGAAACCGGCTCTAGGAAGCTAACTAGAGGTGCCCAAAACTGGCTCTAGAAAAATTTAGCTTGAAAAATAGAAGAAAAAGAAGCATGAAAATGTGCCTTCTAAAAAAAATAAACTTTGGCATAAAGATTCGAGTTAAGGAGTTGAATATTCTAGTGAAACTAAGAGAGTCTTAGCATATAACTGTTCACAAGCATGCACACACTGCACGAGAGCTATAGGGAGATTCCGGACAGATCCTAATCTTTCCGACAGGATGCTGCTGCCATAGAGAATGAGCGACAGGTAAAGGGACAGTTCACTGTTTGAAGGCCAACACAAAAATTTTCATTTTTCTTTTAAATCTTGATTGCTTGAGGACAAGCAAAAACTTGAGTTTGGGGGTGTGTTGAGTGTGTAAAAGTTCTATTATTTACACCCTTTTTAGCCCATATTTCTGTTGCATTCAAGCATCATCGCATTGCATTTAGGTTAGTTTTCAATAAAACATCACAATTATATAAAAGGCACGGATTCTACTAAAAGATGGTGTATTTTGCAGGTAACTGCCATGGCTGACAATGAAGGCAGGCGCAGGGCAGAGAAGCAGGAAAGCTGAACTGGGCAAGCAGCCGAAAAAGACGAACCTGTCATGGACCTGTCGTGACAGCAAGGTGACAGCAGACTTATGAAGAGGAAAAGTAAAGTGGACCTCGATAGATAGAGAAAAATCTGCTCGTCTGTCGTGTGGAAGCCAAATAATTTTCCAAGCCCCGGATCAAAAGATATGTCAAGCCAAAGCTCAAAGAGAGGAAATTCCTAAAAGCTAGGATGCGGCTGGAAAGTAGGAGACTTTAGAGATTTAGTCTTTATTAGAATCTTACTTTTAATTAAAGTTGTAATCCTTGTTACCTTAGATAACTTGAGCCCAAAGCTTATATAAAGGGCATAGATTAAACCTAGGGCATAACCGATTACCCCATAACCGAAACCAAACCCCTGCCGTCCACCCGTCACCGACATGTTCTAAATTCCCCCTAGGGCTACGGGTTGTTTTGTAAAGTAGTTGCAAGGGTTGTTTTGTTTTAGGATTTTTCAAGTTCAATAAAATAAACTTCAAGTTCTTTTATCTTGGTTTTAATATCTTGCAAGAGCATCGGGAGAGCATTGTGAGGTTATCTATTTACTTAGCATCGGGAGAGTTAAGTTTACGAAAGAGATAAAAGCGCGTTCTCTAGTTTATAGTTGAACCATCTCGTGCTTAGGGATAAGGCGAGGTTAAGTGGCTAAGAAAGAATTCATACACATCGGTGTTCATCCTTCGATTCACGCCGGGAGGTATCATCAAAGACGTGTTCATCGACAGACTTGTGCCTAGGGATAGGGCAAGGCAGATCTGGGATTCTTGCCAAGCTTGAAGTACGGAGTTAGTGTCTGCTGCCGCGACAGCTAACGGACAGACGCCGCGACAGGTGCTGTCGGCGACGGGAGCGACGACAGAACTGGAGATCCTGAGCAATTCAATACCTGCACTACCGAGCAACTCAATACCGGCCCCTTCTCTCTATCTTGATATTCCAATCCTTTTATTTACGTTTTTATCATATTATTCTCGTGACAATCTTCTAAATTATTTCCTTTACTTCTTGCAGTAAATCAAGGTGAAGTCATTAACCCAATCCCTGTGGAGACGATATCCGATACTTCGTATCACTTTACTACTTGCGTCGTGTACACTTGCACTACAATTGCGATAGTCTATTTTACACGCAACAGTAACCTCAGGCTCTGATACCAACAAATGTAACCCCCTCGTCCCGGTTTGATCGGATGACCGGTCCGAGTGGGCCACACGGGGAAAACAGAAGCGAAACCCGTTAAGGTTTCCCCTCGGTTAACGACCCTAAAAATTTCTTTTTATTTTATCTTGTCTATAGGCATAATTAAAACCTATGTGAAGCACAGCAGCGAGAAATACAAACAATGTAACATACTCCGACCAACCAAAACATTAAACAGCTCATTTTAGTCCTTTACAGCAGGCCGTTTCGAAACGCCCTTAGGGTGTTCCGAAACGCCTTGACTTAGTCAACAGGCCAGGGTCAACCATAAGGTGACCGTTCCGAAACAGGGGTGACCCGTATCGAAACGACCTTGACGGTCAATTTCTCGTGGTCAACGAGATTTGACCGTTTCGAAACATCAAAGGCCCGTTTCGGAACGCCTTTATCTCGTCAATTTCTCAAAATTCTAGTAGCAAAAATGTTCCGAAACGACCCCTATCCGTTTCGAAACGGCAGGCCATATGCAAAGGAACCGTATCGGAACAGGGTGACCCGTTCCGAAACGCCCCCTGTCTACAGACTCGTTTTGGCTGTTTTAAGGCATAAGGGTGCCCCAAAACACCACCAAAACACCCTACAACATCATAACAATTTATCTTAAGGCAACCCAACTATATTAGCATGCTTCAACAAGATTTAGACAAGGCTAAACACCAAGGCAAGTCATCACAAGGCATGCATTCACACATCATCATTTAAGGAGTTTAGCATTTCAAGGTCAACACTTAAGCAACTTCAAACTAGTAACATGCAACAAAATATTCAGCAAGGTATAAATCCCAAGCAACACCTACACAATATAGCCATCAAAACATCGCACGTAAATGAGTCATACAAGCCCATACACAACCCTTGCCACATTGCTAGCTATTACAAAATTACCACCGTACTTGAGTCACAAATTTGGAAGCCCTTCTTGCCTTGCCTTGAGCTAACACCACGCTAATGATCTGCATTGTTGAACATTGAGAGCGTAAGCTATAAGCTTAGTGAGGGTGCTCTAAAACGAAAAACAACAACAATGCAGGGTTCAAGCATGTCAATCCTAGTCTTACATACATCAAGCATAGGCATTAAAATCAAGTAGACCTAGCTAGTCTTTCAAGTGGCATATATGGTCTCTCAATCCTAACAAGTTTAAGCATTAACATCCACATCATGCAACAACACCATATACCACAATCACATATCACCATCATATATCACAATACATGAACAAGTTTAATTGGCCACTTTAATTACCCCGATTGTGCGAATATAAACCTCAACAACACTTTACCTCGATGGGATTCCACTCATCACCGGACCTTGCATGTGCGGGATTCCACTCATCGCCACATGCCCTACAGATGGGATTCCACTCATCATCCCGTAGAAACAAATGAAAGCTTCCGGTGGAATGTTACATCACCGTACTCCTCCTTGATGACTTAACGCCATCAAGGCCACGTACGTTTTGACTCAATTTGTGTGCACACTATCCTAATGATCGATCATTTACAACCGGTAATTATTTTAGTGCCAATTATCATAACCACATCATATATATCATCAACCACATTCATGCCCAATCTCATAGATGCATATCAAGATAAACTTACATCCATCAACCACAATCATAATAGCATAGTTAAACAAGCATAAATGCATTTATAGGCATCAATGGTTATATCAACAACTTGAATTAACTATAAGTGGCCTACCAAGCACACTTCACACACACCCACTATACATACTCGAACCAAACTTAAAACAAGTTGAAACCACTCACCGCCCTTCCTTAGCAAATCGAAACAATCCTCCTACGAACCCGGATTCGGTCCCAAAGCCTCTTCCACGTTTCCTCTTGCTTCTAGCCAAACAAAACATATACATTACTTCCCAAATCAATGCTAAACTCAACCATCAACTTACTTTGCAAACACAACCCAAATTCCACAAATTCCCAAACCACATAATCTCCCAAAATCCCAATTTTCGTGCTCCCCTAAAGCCTTGCTGAAAACTCAATTTCCAAACATCCAAATGACCCCCAAAATGTCCCAAATCATCCTCCTAACATACCCTACCCATCAGCCCTTAGTTTCCAACCTAAAACCCACCAAAAATGGTGTTCTTGACAACTCAAAAATGGGTAATAGAGTTCACTTCGGAAATTCATTAAAAATTAACCAAATTAACATATAATGTGTATTTCAACTTGATTAAACAAAGCCCCAATACAATTTATCAAGACAAATTGAAAAACCCCTTAAAAACCCAAACTTTAATATAAACCCTAATTTTCAAAACCCCATATTTTTGAAATCTAAAACCATAGATAAGTAGAGGATAGAGAGGAGATTAAGAAAACATATTTACCTCTTAATTTGGTGTTGAAATCGAGTGGCAAAATCAATGGAATAATGGCTAGGGTTTTGGGAGAGTTTGAAAATGGGGAAGAGGGTTTGACGTGGGGTAAGGGAGGATGAGAAAGAAGATGACAACTTTTTCCTTAAAGTTGTCTTGCTTTATTTAAAATTTGGGTAAATTACAACATTGGTCCCTCCCTTCTTATTAAAGCTCAATTAGGTCATTATTTGAAGTTAGATTGTTTTAATTAAATTTTATTTGACTCGAACTATAACCCGGCTAACTCTTAGGCCCAAAACACGGGTGTTACAGGAATCTTCCTCAAGTGCCACGAGGCAAAGGTTGGCCACTTGTTGTTCGTCATCCTCGAATGACTCCTCATCACTCCAAGTAGCAAGCTTGGCTTTGAGCTTCTTCTTCTTCTCAAAGCCCTTCTTCTTGAGTTGAGAGCACTCCGAACGTATGTGTGAATAATGTTTGGGAAAGAATTGATAGAGAAGCCGTTCCTCCTCCCGTTGCTCTTCCACCGCAAGTTCAAGTTGCAAACAATGAAGCTCTTACGACTCTCATTACCGAGCGGTTCAATGCTTTGGACACTTGCATTGCTTCGGGATTTGAATCTATGGGCAATCGTTTGAAGAATGTCGAGGATCGTCTTCATTCTCTTGAGTCTTCCCACTCAAACTTGGATCTCTCCTTCTCTACGCTCTATGGGCAATGGACGAAGTTTCACCGTTCTCAAGCCAAGCGCGATGATGATACTTCAGATGATGATGACGAGGCCTAGGATCTTCATATCATATCATATCATATTATCTATGCATTTTAGGATTAAGATTGCATCTTTATGTTTTATCATGTTTTAGGAACCTATGCTTTTGGCTTTTTTATTTGGGATTTTATGTTGAACTTAATGTTGATTTATGTTTTGGATATTTTGATATTATGAATTAATATTATGGTTGCTTATTAATGCTTATTGGTACTAATCCTTTGTCTTCTCTATGAGCTTTTATTGTTCTTTTTGATCTAACAAAAAGGGGGAGAAGAAATTTAAGAGCCACAAAAATTCGTTTTAAATTTTAAAAAGGTTTTTTAAAGCTTTACAACTTGGATTTCAAATCAAAAATTTCTTTTAACTTTAAAAACCTATCTTAAATTAAGGGGGAGTTAGAATATTTTCAAAACTTTCAAAATTCTTAAAAATTCTAACTTTGGTTTTGTTATATCAAAAAGGGGGAGATTGTGAAACAAATATTTTAATTTTGATATAACTAAAAACCTAAGGACTAAATTGAAAATGTCAAAACGAATTTTAAGTCCTCAAAATATCCCCATATAATTTTAAGATTATGCCCAAGTTAAAAACAAAGTTTTCAAATATTTTTCTAAGTGTTTCAAGTCAAAACAGTGATTTTCAAGCTCCTGTTTCGAAACGGCCCTCAGGCGTTTCGAAACGTTTTCATCACTGTCGACCACCGTTCCGAAACGTGTATCGAAACACTTGACCCCGTTTCGAAACGGTAGCACTCGTTTCGAAACTGTTCTTCATATTTGATTTGAAAAGGACCAACGGTTCAAATATTTGCTGATTTTTTAAAGATAAAAAGGGTGTTTCGAAATGGATTAAGACCGTTCCGAAACGAACCTTGACAGTAGCAAATCCGTTTGAAACGGATCCAAATCGTTTCGAAACAGTTCTTAAGTTTAATTTAAAAATATGACCGTTATAGTGTTTTTAACTGAATTTCTGAAAATCGTTAAGGTGTTTCGAAACGGACTAAGACCGTTTCGAAACGACCCTTGACAGTGGCAAAAGTGTTTCGAAACGGCCCTAAGGCGTTTCGAAACGGGCTCTTAAATGCACCCCAACGGCTCTTTCTATTTTAGTCCGTTCCGAAACAGGTACCCCGCGTTTCGAAACGGGTTGTTGCAGACTGCATTTATGGTGGTGAGATAACATCCCCAACGGCTCTATTGATGAGTGTAACAACCACAACGGCTAGAATTCAATGAGAAGGTATAAAAGAGACCTCCAAAAGCACCAGAAACAACTATTGATCCTAAAGCAAACATCCAAACATCAAATTCAAGCAATTATGCAAAAATCCCATTTTGTGTAAAAATCCCAATTGTAATCTTCATTCATATTTTGTTCAATTGGGTTGAGTGCTTGTATTGGGGCTATTATTTGTATTGAGAGATACCTTTTAGCCATCAAATTTCTTTGTTCACTAGTGTGAGGATTGGGTTGATTTTTGGGTAGAAAAATCAACCGAAATTGTAAAGGGTTGCCTCCTTGTCCTAGAAAAGGGGAAGATCAATTTAGTGGAATTGTTGCAAATCCTTAGTGAGGCTAAGGTAGTGGATGTAGAGTTCATTTGGAACTTGAACCACTCTAAATCTCTTGTCAATTATTTTCAATTTGCAATTTCCACCTCAAAACCTTTAAATTTCCAATTCACCCCCCCCTCTTGGTCAATATCGATCTTGCGATCCACTCAACAATATGTGGTCGGGTTTATTGCACTCGAAGCAAATGATTTGATCCCTTGCTTCTTCTTTGTTTTTACCTTTGAAGTCCATCTTTCTTTGAATTTTTCTTCCCCGGTTGGACCTCATAAAGCGTGAGAATCGTTTGGCTATCATAGTCAATTCTTCTAGCTCATCCTCCTCACTAGAAGAGCTCTCCTCAAGTAATGAAGCTTTGAGAGCTATTCCCATCTTCTTTTTCTTTTCCACCTCTAGCTTTTCTACTTTATTCTCTTCCTTCTTCTTCTCTTCTTCCCTTCCTTGCTTCATAATCTCATGAGTAAGGAGAGAACCCACTAGCTCATCAAGCTTTAACGTCTTCAAATTTTTGGCTTCTATGATGGCGGTTCTCTTCCCATCCTAAGATCCGGGAAGTGAGTAGAGTAGCTTCCGGACAAGCTTGTCTTCCGGTATTGTCTCTCCAAATCCTTTGAGCCCATTGACTATGGTAGAGAAGCGATCAAACAACTTGGACACTGTCTCATCAGGTTCCATCTTGAAATTCTCATAACTAAGATTGAGAATTCCAATCTTAGTTTCCTTGACATCATTGGTTCCCTCATAGGTGGTCTCAAGAGTATCCCACACTTCTTTGGCACTCTCAATGGATGATACTTTAGAGTAGATGTTCGGACCGAAGGAACAAAAAAGCATGTGGAGAGCTTTGTCATTTATTTGGATCTTCTTCCTTTCTTCTTCACTCATCTCCATCTTTTTCTTCAAAACCATCTTCCCTTCACCATCTTGCTTCAATGGAATGTAGGGTTCATCTTTAATGACATCCCAAACCAAGTAATCGTTGGACTTGATGAAGAGGCGCATTCTATTCCTCCAAAACGGATAGTTGTCACCATTGAAGAAGGGTGGTTTTGTAGTGGATTGAGACTCATACATGCTCGAACCGGAGGTAGAAGCCATCTCTTGATTTTTGGATGATCACACTCTTCCTAGGAACTCCTCTTGTGGTTGTTAATCCTCAAAGAGGTAGGCTCTGATATCAATTGTTGAGTGGATCGAATGATCGAACTAAACCAAGAGGGGTGAATTGGATTTTTAAAGTTCTTGGTGGTGGAAATTGCAAATAAAAAGGTAGACAAGGAATTTTAGAGTGGTTCAAGTTCCAAATGAACTCTACATCCACTACCTTAGCTTCATTAAGGATTTGCAACAATTCCACTAATTGCTCTTCCCCTTTTCTAGGCTAAGGAGGTAACCCTTACAATTTTTGGTCAAATTTTCTACCCAAAATTTGACTCAATCCTCACACAATTGAAACAAAGAATTTGTTGGCTAAGGAAGTATCTCTCAATACAAATTGTAGCCCAATTACAAGCACTCAACCCAATTGAAATGATAAGAATGAAAAATACAATTGAGGTTACAAGACAATAATGGGATTTAGGCACAAATGCTTGGATTTGATGTTTGGATGTTTGCTTTAGGATCAATAGTTGTTGTTGAAGCTTTTAGAGGTCCCTTTTATACCTTCTCATTGAATTCTAGCCGTTGTAGTTGTTGTATTCATCAATAGAGCCGTTGGGGGTGTTATCTTCCCTCCATAAATGCAGTCTACACCCAACCGTTTCGAAACGCCCGACCCTGTTTCGAAACAGACCAAAATAGAAAGAGCCGTTGGGGTGCATTTAAGAGCCCGTATCGAAACGGTTATACCTGTTTCGATACGCTAAGAGCCGTTTCGAAACTTGTTTCGAAACATTTTGCCACTGTCAAGGATCGTATCGAAACATCTTGAGATCGTTTCGATACGCCTTAACGGTTTGTTAAAAATCAGTTAAAAACATTCAACGGTCATATTTTTCAAATCAATTTTAAAGCCGTTTCGAAACACTTGATGTCGTTTCGATACGGTTGCTCAATGTTCTTAAGCCGTTTCGAAACTTGTTTCGAAACACGGGTTGGCAGTGTTGAAAACGTTTCGATACCCGTTTCGAAACATGGACTCACAGTTTCAAAACTGTTTCGAAACGGTGACTCGAAAATCACTGTTTTGGCTTTAAGAACACTTAGAAAATATTTGATAAACTTATTTTTTAACTTAGGCATATTGTTTAAAACATGTAGAGAGGTTTGAGGACTTAAAAATTCGTTTTCACATTTTCAATTTAGTCCTTAGATTCTTTAATTATATCAAAATTAAAATATCGATTTCACAGTTCTGGCCACCCGATGATCATTATTTTTCATATACTTCTCTATTTAACCATAATAAAATGTTAACAAAATAAAACACATATAAAAGTTGGGATCCAAATCCATCCACATTATCTAAATGAATTAAATAATATTCCAATGCCCATATCAAGCCATCTAAATGCTTCATCCTTTTTTTCCCAAAATAAATCCATCATTTTAAATTATTATTGTTTTTTATAGAACTTTGGACTTTAAAACATCACCACATAACTTCAATCGAATGTTCTTTTGAATCGTTAACTATAGATGTTAATGTTAAAAACTTTTGATGATATTTTTGTTTTTTTTAGTTTTTTAGGCTTTGTCTTGACTAATATGACTTGCATCACACACCTGATTTTGATAGGTGAATTTTCAAACATGAATTTTTTTTTAATACACATTATCTCCAACTCAAAACCTATTTAAACGATATTAATTACTTACCACTTGAACCAATTTTATTAATTATATTATTCCATTTTAACAAGGGTAAACATGGCTACACAGAGCAGAAGGAAATTCCTTAGTATATAAAGTGATAGAGAAAGGTTACATTCCACTTGAATTTATAACTTTGTAGAAATAAAGAACATTATCACATGATGAAAGGTTCCAACATTTAGGGTGTTCCAACTTCCAATGTGGGAATTGTCCATGAAATAAGGGAATTTAGACACATGTCCCAACATTTTCACAAATCAACACATAAAGTTTAGGTCTAGCGGAAACTAATCTATTTCACATCAACCGCCTTACACTTGCCATTTTTTTCTCAGGTTTAAAAACTCACACATATATATACTTTGCATATATAAAATAACTGAACTCATATCTTTTACAATAAATATTATTCATTTTTTTTACTAAAACTACTTTTTGAGTTAAAAAAATCAATAGTTTAACTTTAAGATGACCGAAATAAGTAATTTAAAGTCAATGGGATATGAAAGGACCCAAAGCCGTTTTAAGCCATGTTAAAATCAAAATTAATTAAAACTAAAATTACCTTAACCTAAAATTCACCCCACCTTTTTTTAATAGCCTAAAAGTGATTATAAAATAATATTTGTTCATACACTTTATAAAAATTGCGATCGAACTTGAATCTCTTTAAATAAATATTATTCGCTTTTTCAGTTGAACTACTTGTTGGATTAAAATCTACCCAACTTTTAAACCAACGCTTTCATCTCTTTCAGTATTCAAATGAATAGTCTCACCTGAGTTGTCATGTAAAACAAAATCCAAAGACCCATATCTTCAATTTGATTTTATGTTTTAAACTGCTCTGTTCAGGATATTGTAATGGCTAAACTACATCAATAGTTACTAAACTTTAGTTTCTGTATCAATTATAAGTGAAATAAGAATGCTTTGGTACAAATCTTGCCGTGAATGGTGACTTCAGAGAGACGACAATTGATTGATAATAATGATCAAAGAAGTTGACAGTTTTCTGATTAAACAGGGGGAAATATTAGGTCATCGCACCGTTAATGGTTTAACAACTTAGTGACCAAATTGATATTGAAACTAAAGTTCAATGTTGAAATTTAAGCATTTTAAATAGATACACAAACTAAAGTTGGGTGACTATTGAAATAGTTTACCCTATTCAAATAAAGGGTAAAAAGTGATGCTTTTAAGTTTTAGCTTTCTCAATGGCTTGTCTTGCATGAGTCAAAACCCCAAAGAAGCTACAAGATAATTATTAAGAGAAGAGGGTATTACAGTCATTACACTAAAAATATCAGGTAATATCTAATCAGCTTAGTAATAAATATGAATGGCTTCTGGTAGATTCTTAAACTTTACTCTCTCTGCAGACTGCAGTTGCACACTTTTGTTGTTCACCCACGGATGAGCAAATGAAACAGCATTGCAGGAGTCCACAAGACAGAGAAATGGCTGCCCCAAGAGCCAGAACCAGTGGATCGCCATTGCCGGTTAGTGCAATGGTGACGGCGGTGGTGTTTTCAACTCTGGTTTTTGTGGCGGAATCTTCAATAGGGGTGAACTGGGGGACGGTTTCATTCCACAAGCTGAACCCATCCACGGTGGTGGATCTGTTGAAGGACAACAACATTCAAAAAGTGAAGCTTTTCGAAGCCGACCCATTGGTGCTAAGAGCTTTAATGGGGAGTGGGATTCAGGTGATGGTTGGGATACCCAATGAGATGTTGGCTGCTCTCAGCTCTTCCTCCGCCGCTTCTGATTTGTGGCTTCGCCAGAATGTATCTACTTATATTGGCAAAGGCGGTGCTGATATCAGGTAGATTTATTTCCTTCAATTTTTTTTGTTTTGTTTCTGGTAGATTCACCTTCATTTGAACTACATCCAAGAACATATGAATGAGGATCTCTTAGATGAATTCATAAATGCTATGATTTCTTTCTATTCCAAGTGATGTGTCTGATTCTGAAGCTTTAATAGTGTACTTGGTTATAGTGCTGGAAACTAATTGTTTAAATGCAGGTCATATATGCTTCAAAATTTGTTGATCTTGGCAACGTTTAATTATATCAGCATGCTTTAGCAGCTGCAATTTTCGAATTCATGTTTAACCAATCGGCATCCTAGTAATAAACTGCGGTGGCGGTTGCAGTTGCAGTTTTTTTGCCTAAAATAATTATGATTTTAAATGCGGTGACCTTCAAAACCGTTATGATGTGGCCGTTGCGATGCGGCCGCAATTTAACACTATCTCCAGTATGGATTTCATGGCTTATGCTGTGGCATACTGCCCTACAACCTTTACTGTTAATTTAGTTGATCTGTGAAAGCTGTGAAATGGTATGCCTGAGTTCATTTACTATTCCCCATAGATAGCTGCTTGAACTATTTCCTCATACTATAACCTACACAATATTAATCAATGTGATGGTATACAGAATCTTTTCCACCCTTTACAAGTTATTTCATTAACACCATTCTGATATTTGGATTAAAATGTCTTCTTCGTCACTGTGTTGTTCATCGTCTAAGTGGTTGTTGGTTTAGACTCAAAACAACATGTTGAGGGAGTTCATCGTCTAAGTGGTTGATGGTTTAGACTCAAAACAACATGTTGAGGGAAAGCTGGTGCTCGTAGGGTAAAGTTTTCCTCTGCTTGGACTTGGATAGTCGAGATGGTCTAGAAGTTCAAATTTCTTATCTGCATAGTCATTTTGTGTGAATGTTCTTTTTGAAAATTGAATATGTATGCCTACTACCCAATGCGTAGTAATTCCTATACTATTTATTTTTCACCAAGGACTATGAAATGAAAGAAGAATAGGATTTTGATGCATTTATTGCTATGAAATTAACCTAATGTTTATCAAAGCATGGTAGGAAATTGAAGTCATTCCGTTTCTGTAAATTTTTCCGTGCTAGTTTAAGTCGCATCTTCTAAAGTTATTTGATTCTGGCTGTGATGACAGGTATATTGCTGTCGGAAATGAACCTTTCCTTACAAGTTATGCCGATCAATTTCAGTCCTATGTTGTCCCTGCTATGGTCAATTTGCAACAGTCTTTGGTTCGAGCAAATCTTGCCGGATACATCAAGTTAGTGGTTCCTTGTAATGCTGATGCCTATGAAGCTAATGTTCCTTCTGAAGGAACATTTCGACCGGAACTGACTCAAATCATGACTCAACTTGTTTCCTTCCTAAATCAGAATGGTTCTCCATTTGTTGTTAACATATACCCATTTCTAAGCCTATACGGGAATTCGGATTTTCCACAAGACTATGCATTCTTTGAAGGCACCACACATCCTGTTATGGATGGAGCCAACACTTACTCCAATGCATTTGATGGAAATTTTGACACGTTAGTTGCAGCCCTCAGTAAACTTGGGTATGGGAATATGCCCATAGTTATTGGGGAGATAGGTTGGCCTACAGATGGAGCGGTCGGTGCTAACCTCACTGCTGCTAGAGTTTTCAATCAAGGCCTCATCAAGCATGTATTAAGCAACAAAGGGACCCCTCTTAGGCCGAATGTTCCACCCATGGATGTCTATCTTTTCAGTCTACTTGATGAAGGGGCAAAGAGCACTCTTCCAGGAAACTTCGAACGACACTGGGGGATTTTCTCCTTTGATGGCCAGGCTAAATACGCGCTAGACCTTGGTTTGGGACACAAGAAACTAAGGAATGCCAAGAATGTTCAGTATCTCCCATCTAGATGGTGCGTTGCAAATCCATCTGGGGATCTCTCTGATGTGGCAAATCACATGAAACTCGCTTGTAATGCTGCCGATTGCACGACGCTCAACTACGGGGGATCATGCAATGCCATTGGAGAGAAAGGAAACGTCTCATATGCATTCAACAGTTATTATCAGCTGCAAATGCAGAATGAACGAAGTTGCGACTTCGATGGACTTGGTATGGTTACTTTTCTAGACCCTTCGGTTGGTGATTGCAGATTTCTTGTTGGTGTCACCGATACCAGTTCAGGTTTTAGACCATATCAAAGGTGGGTAATCGGCTGTATTTTAATTTTATGGCAACTTTGGTTCTTTAGAATCTGAGAAAAAAAAGCAGTTTCTAGGTGGGGTTTTCAGTTTTCACGGTCCCCTAGCATGAAGCTGATAGAGTCAACATAGAGATATTTATATAAATATAGTCAAATGATTGCAGATTAATGGAGTATACTATTTTTATGTATAAAATATTGACTCATGGGTTTAGTTTATATAAGCACTTATAATTTGTATGTAGGATAGAACTAGGATATGGCTGCCATGCTTAATTGCTTATCCATATACCATGGGTCATTGTCTCTTCTCCCAACCAAAATAAACCCTGTTTTTTGTAATTTGATTGTCCCTTGCATTGCATCTTTAATTAGTAGTATTACGGATAATTAAGTGTTAATCTTTATAATTATAAAAGAAAATTATTTAGGAGAGATGTAATACTTTTTATGATCTTTACAACTATCGCGACTTTATTGCAGAAATGATCTTTACAACTATTGACTATATATATATATTGAGTTATGAGATACATTAGATATTGTTTTTAATGGATTATTTGTTTCTCATATGTGAATAGGGGTGTTCAATCGGTTGGTTCGGTTAACCGATCGAACCGAACTTTCAAAATTTTATTAACCGAATTTTTTTTTCATATTAACCGTTAACGAACCGAAATTTTTTGAAAATTTTTAACCGAACCGAAAAAAGTTTAGTTAATTCGGTCGGTTTTCGAATTAACCGAAATTTTTAAAGAATTTGGGTAAATCACCCAAATGGTCACTAAACTATTTTAAAATAACCTTTTTGGTCACTAAACTTTTAAAAATTATAAAATAATCATTAAACTTATCGAACTATTACAAAATAGTCATTAACTTGCATGTTATAAATTATTGATAAATCATATTTTGCGCTAATTTGATAAAGTTTAATGACCATTATATAATATATCAAAAATTTTAATGACTATTTTATAATTTTTAAAAATTGAGTGACTAAAAATAAAATATATAATATATAAAAATTTCGATTAAATCGGTTAATTCGGTTAATTAACCGATTTCGAACCGAATTAACCGATAACCGAAGTTTAAAAAAATCATTAACCGTTAACCGACCAAACCTAAAATTAACCGACCGATTAACCGAAAAAATTTCGGTTCGGTTCGGTTAGTTCGGTTTTAACCGAAGTTTGAACACCCCTATATGTGAAGGTAGATAAGGTCTCTCATCCGTGAAGGTAGTTAATGTCGAACCACGTTGAATTTTGTCTTTTTTGCGTGTCTTTGTTTTATGTTAATATTGTTTTGTTTTGTTTTGTTTTGTTTTGTTTTATGTCTGTCATTTTCTATGTCCCAACAGTAAAAAATACTAAAAAATTAAATTTCAAATCTTAACCTTAAATTGTAAATCATAAACCATACACTCTAAAAAATGCATCTTACCCCAAATTTTTTAAATTTTAACCTTAAACTTAATTTAGTGTGAAACATAAATAAGAGTATCAAAAAGGAAAAAGATTTTTATTTGTATAGACATATATAGTAAATATGGTTGTAGTCATACTTCTCTCAAAGATAAATCTTTATTTGTTGATTCTAAAGAAGGTAGGGTAAGGTGTACATTGTTATTGAGGAAAACAGATGTGCATTAATCTTGCAAACCTAATGTTACATCACTTATTATCATAAACATTCCAATTTCCAGTATGTTGCAGGAACAACTGATGGCTCATTTCTAGAAACAACAATCATCACCGCAGCATACTTTGCCACATCGAAGCATGAACTGTTTCCCAACGAAAAAGCAGCAGCGACACCCTGCAAATATCATGAATACCATCATCATCATATTCAAAACTTGCACATGCACTGCATGGTAAAACTGCAACTGCCGACGCGTTTCTGATCGCGTTGGTAGCAGTTCATGAACGTAATGAATGCTATCACGATCAATTAGTGTAAGTACACCGTACACATGATAAAAGAGTCGAAACCGCATTATAAGTAAGCAAGATGATGGCATATACATACCTTGGGGATAAACCACTTGTGGGGATGTTCCCATACGAGCAGCGGCAGTCGCATTTGCGCACAAAGCAATCGATAAAACGAGTAAAAGCCAAATGAGACAAGTCACAATGGTATGCCCTCCGGCCATGGTGTCTTCTTTTCTGTAGCTCAAAACGTGATGGTCCAAGTACTCATCTCTCTTTCACCTCTATTTATACTAAAAGTTGGATCACTTGGGAAACAAAGCATGGTCCGAAACAGAGCAACTTTTTATTTAAATGGAGTCTATATTTAACCAAATAAATTCACAGGCTTGTCTTGGTATGCAAGTTGGGCTGCCATTATTGACCAGGATTTCAGCTCACTTTGTTTATAATCCCTTTATCTATTCAGTTATATGAACCGAGCTTATCCTATTCCTATGGAGACCATCATTGCAGCACTGCAAATGGAAGAAATGGGGCAAACACTAGTAATAAAATATCAAAGGGATTGTTTATATTTAGTATTTAGGGAGTGGTGTGACTTAATTTGCAGAAGAAAACAATTTTTGTGGAGCCATATATGCTTCGAATACAGCACAAACCAACAACTTACTTTTGCTCCACAGAGTATCTTGAAGCTTGAAAGTCAACAATTTCTGTGGGATAGATTTTGAAATACTTGCTTCCTATCCACATTCCACTCCACTTTTTATGAAGATATCCATTCCATTGATTACAACCCTAGCTACTAAGGCTCCGTTCACTCTTATTTTTCTACCTAATTTTTGGAAAAATTTCGTCAACATTTAACTTTTGCCCCTCGTCACCCAATTTTTTGCGCCGATTTTAGTCTCAACTCAAATCAAGATTTTATCAGCGGCGTTGAACAAACTTAAAGTCTAATTTAAATTAAATGTAGCCCTTGAATGTTTATATTTTCCGAAATTAAATTGTATTCATTTTTAGTTAATTTAATCATCAACTTTAACTTTTTTTTATAAAGATTCAAATTATTAACCTAATTATCATCTCTTTATTCTTCTTGTTTTTCGTTTTCATTCTTGTTCTTCTTTATTTTATTTATAACACGTTATCAGCACGAGCTTCTAATCAACTGAGATCTTCATCGTTCGAATCTAAAAAAAATTATTAGAAAGAATTCGATTCCAGGGTGAACCAAAGATAAGTTTTTTCCTCAATTTTTTTTTTGTTACTGATTACCTTTTTCTTTATAGTTTAACTTGATTTTTAATTTTTGAAAGGCATGGAGCATTATCTCGCTCAATTATCGTGGTTCTTACTGGTAATTCTTCAAAAAAAAAATTTAATTTGATATTGGTTGCTACATCGACTGTATATTCAACTTAACTTGAAAAATCTGGTATGTTTTATTTATATCAATTTAACAGTTGGTTAATTATTATTAAATTAATAGTAGTGTATTCCAATCCATTGTTCGGTTCATATGATATAAATGGATTGGAATGATTAGTCATTGGATGTCGTTCATCTTCAATGTGTCGATCATAGAATTTTCCCCTTTGAAGTTCATAATATCCTTTGCATACAAAAAACATATATAAAATCAATTTATGGTTATATGCGTGTATATAGCTTGTGACCACAATGACGAGTGTTGAAGTTTGGAAGTCGTTTTAACTTTTTTTCCTGGATTATCTTCCGTTTTAATTCATAACTAAATATTAATGTTTATATTATTTTAATTATAGAAGTTGGTATATTTAACCGTGTTTTGAGTTTTTGCATGATATAATGACTTGAAAAGAAACATGAAATTATGAGAAGCTGTCTTGGTCATTTGCTACGTCTCTATTGTCCTCGAGAGAAAAACCAATATCGGTAAATTTTGATTTTATTTTTATTCTTTAAATTATGATTTTAATGTGCGATAAATCATGGTGAATTTCAATCTATAAAAAGATTGTTATAAAGTCTATATTTGCTCGAAAGCAATATTTCTTCTTCGTCGAAAAACTCGACCATAGACTTCTCCCAATTTCAAGTTACGAATATTCGTCTTGATCCAAAAAGTTTTATGGGAGAAATTTTCTGAAGCGAATGTAAAACATGATGTTTATTCCATGTGATTATCAATGATGGGGCATTCCCTGAAGTGAATGCAAGCATGATGTTTATTCCATGTGATTATTGGAATTGTTTCATTCTCTGGAGTGAATGCAAACATGGTAAATCATTATTCAATTAGAGACATAATTTCGATATAATTCAAGTATATTGGCTGGACATCCCGTTCTGCGAGCCTACTGGTCTCAAAGGAGGTTTTTAAAAGACCTTGTGGACATGTTTAACAATGTCGCGTACGAGGATTAAATCTGTGTTCACTGTGATAAGGATATGTGAAAAAGGTTTCAAAGGCCCATTGGCTCTACTCCATTCCCTGAAGTTAATGTGAGATTATATTATGGAAGGAATAAAAACCACTTTAGAAGTTGTGGTCGTGGTCGAGGTTATGAATATAGACGTGAAAAATATGATCATTTTAAGAATACTTCTATCCACCGATAGTGAGGTTATAAAGATGACAAGAGTGATAAAGATCATTCTATTAAAGTAAAACTCTTCTTATTACCAATGTGATTTATAAACTATTGGTCTCGTACGTGTTGTATGTTGAAAAATTAACAATCATTGAATGATAAAGAAAAGAAAATAGAGGCAAATTTTATTTGCGAAACATGACGAAGATGATACTGGTCCAACTTTATTTAGACATTGTTGGTCCAACTCATTTGGACGTTGATTTTCTTATAACCCTCGAAAGAAATAAATCTTCTTCTAATTATTCTCATAACTTTGAAGAGATTTATTTAATTATTTTTATTTATGTTTATTTATTTTACACACATTAATTATTTACGTTTTATATTTATATTTATATATTATGATATTTATTTATTTTGTTTAACATGATTACTTGTCAAATACAATCTATGGTGACGATTTATGCTCAACATAAGCATAAGATATATTTTCCCATTTAAATGCAAGAGAATAATGTGAGTACTATATCTCAAAGTACTGAAAATATTGATGCTCTAGAAGAGCAATAAATTCTTAAGAAAAAACACATTATGAAAAGTGCAAAATTGCAAATATTGCAATAATTACCGCTAATGAGAATAATATCGTCATCACTATAAGTGGAAATTTTAAGAGAGCAATATGAGTTCGTAAAATATCCCTTTGGGAATTATAGATAACATATGTTATCAATTGGCATTTGAAATAAGCCAATATGAATATATGTTCTGGTAGCCAAAAAGTCAGTTGAAAGCTCTAGAAGAGCTATATATTGCTACCAAAAGATCATTTCAATTGAAAGCTCTGAAAGAGCTAAATATATTCCTATTTAAAGGAACAATTTTGATGGTTGTACTAGACATGTACGAGTGAGATTGAATTACACGTTATGGTAAACAAGAAGTTTACAAATTCAGAGATATATACACGCATATATATAGTTGGCATGATCGGTTAGATCATCCTGATCAATAATGATGCAGAAATTATTGAGATTTACATGCACATGTATTAAAAGAACATGTAGTTCTTGTGGTGCTTATTCTCAAAGGAATTGATTAAATTCCACTTATTAAAGAACATGAAGTTCTTGTGTTGCTTAATGGAATTGATTAAATTCCACTTACTAAAAGAACTTGAAGTTCTTGTGTTGTTTGTTCTCAAAGGATATAGTTGATCCCACTTACCAAAAGAATTAGAACTTGAAGTTCTTGTGCTGAAGTTGAGACTGCATGTTTTGCATATCTGAACGAAATATGGGCCTATATATCCGCAAATGTGGAAAGTTTTATATAATTTTAGTAGATACATTTACATTGTTTTATCAACTTACAACCAGAAGTTTGTGAGATTAATTATAAAAAGATTCAGATTATGCAGTTAGACTATCCGTCTTGCAAAAGCTAGTGGGTTTATATTTTAGTCTATATCAGTTGTTACAAAACCTATTGATTATGAAAAGTATAGTTTAGCAAAATTTCAATTGGATGCCTCCTATTTAATAGCTAAACTATGAGAACAAATGAGTTATTATTTATATGGTGTTTCCATATAACAATAATTATACACATCAAGCCAACAAGTTATAATAAACTCCTCGTTATGATTGGTTTTTGGTCATAAACCATACATTTCTCATTTTATGATTTTTGAATGTGCGATATGAATTGCTCCATCGCAACGCACAAAATGAGTAAATAAAAAGGGTTGAGAATATATATTGAGTACGAGTCTCCTTTTATGTTTAAATTCTTAAACATTAATTGGAGAATCATTTATGACATGATTTTTCTCAACACCAGGGGAGATAATAATTAGCTAGATAGAAGAAAATGAATTATCATTATCTAGATCCTCGTATATGAACTAGAAGTTCATAAGATAATTCATGTTATTACATGTCAACTGCCAGACATATTTACTGGCCTAATGAGAGTAATTAAGTCTCATATACCAGCTGAAATGATCTAAGTTTAAATTACATGTTACAGCGAGAGAATGTAAATCATGTCTGAAGCATGATAGTTGAAATGATTCCAATGATCAAAATTCTCGTAAATAGAAAGTAATATGAGATGGTTATATATTGGAGGCGGGTGCTCCTGAAGAGACACAAGACATAACTAATAATAAAACTCTAGAAGAGTTTCAAGTACCTGAAATAAAGATTGAAATCTTGAAGAGATCTCGATGAGTTATGTCACTACGAGAATGGAACCAGAAAGTTGAAAAGTTGTCGACAACGATTTTACAAATAGTTTTAAATAGAATACTTTTATATAAGTAAAGAAAAAATGAGGATCTTGTATAGAGATCTATCGAAAAGTATAGATATTGAATTGACCAATATAGAACGATGCTTTGAACTTCTAAAAGAGAAGTATTTGGACTGACAGTCCAAACACCTAAAGGTGTAATGCAAGTGAGGCACAAATAAGTAGTCATAAATACAACTTGAATTATGATTTATTAAGAATTTTAACTACTTCATGGTGGATGCAATTACTTTGGCAGTTATAGAACATTTTATACGCGTCTAATCATTTTGTGGATCCCTATAAAAAGAAAGTTATCCGTGACGGATTTGGAAACTTCCGAAGAAATTTATTTAGATATGTCCTCTTGAATATTCATATTTTGGTGCATTTGGTATAATCCCCTTAGTGGGTACTAATTGAGGAAATGCTATAAGAATGATCATATTTTCTTATGTATTTTATAAATGAGTTTGAATCAAGATTCATTATATCATTAGCACTCCTAAAGAGCTTCAAATTGGAAACTCATGAAGAGCTTTCGAAGTATTTAATAAAAGTATTTGAGAAAAAGAATCTTGAGATGTGGTTTTGTCTCGACCTAAAGATCGAAGACTTAAATATGCGTTTTTGTCTATAAATGGACATAAGTTGAAAGAATCTTAAAGAAGATTCAATGTGGATAAAACATATCTATTGTAAGATTGTTGGGTGTGAATAAAGATAATTATATCTTTTCTTGGTCTTGAAGCACCATATATTGGTTGGTCAAGAAATATCCATGGGTATACAAAGATCATTACCTTTAGATCTTTAAACATTCGTCGATGCCTCCTCAAATCTTGTAGAAATAATTGTTGTGCACGAGGCAACCCAAAATGTTTGGCTAAGATCATTGACCCAACATATCCAGACATGTGATTTACTTTCACAAGATACGATATAAAGCTATCTTGTGTAGAGATAATGCAAGACGTATATCTCAATCGAAAGGTGGATACATCATGGAACATATTACTCCAAAGTTCCATCCCTCACTATCTTTAGAAAAATAGTATTTAAGATTGAATTATGAAGATTCAAAAATCTTATGTGATGTTTTCATGAGGGGTAGTAAATACGCGTTGCACTCTTTTTCCCTTAACCGAGGTTTTGTCCCAATAGGTTTTCCTGGTAATGTTTTTAATGAGGCAACATGTTATGCGTATCAAAGATGTGTGTACTCTTTTTCCTTCACTAAAAATTTTTTTCCCATTGGATTTTTATCTTAGTAAGGTTTTAACGAGCCACATTACCTTCATAGACATCCAAGGGGGAGTATTATGAATATTTATCTATGTGGATGTCTATCATGATAATAACTTTATCAAAGAGATTTGACTTACTTTATCATTAGGAAAATTATCTACATTAATTAGAGTTTAATGTAATATGTACTTCTTATGCATATAAATAGATGATTTATTGAAGGCATTATATACAAGTCTATATTTGAGAATAATAAAAATCTCCCTCTTCCTCTCATCTCTTTATTCTTCTTGTTATTTGTTCTTGTTTTTGTTCTTCTTTATTTTATTTTATTTATAACAATATATACTTTATATTATTTTTATCTATATATGTTAAATATTTTTATAATTTTCAAAATTATATGTTGACATAATATATATAGAAAATGGTGTCATATCATTATATGCAAGTTGTCATGTACGGAAATCACATCAACACCATTATGAAATTAATGTTTTGGTCAATATTTATATTAAAGATATTTCGACGTTTTAAAATGTTAATATCATTTATATTAGGAGTATCCATTCGAGACACAGAGGGATTTATATTAGGAGCTATGTGTTTGAGGGTTTACCATGTTACCTCCCCTTTTGCCGCAGAAGCTTATGCAGTTGTGTATGGGCTCCGGTTTGTCTGGATTTGGGCCTCTCGAGGATTGAGGTTACCAGTGACAGTCGTTCCGTTGTTTCGAAGCTTACCTCGTCGAAGCAAGATAAATCAGAGATTAGCACATTAATTAGGGAGGTGAAAGGTTTCTCTGAAAATTTCATGAGCTGTACTTACCTCTTCTCTCCGCGGGAATCCAATCGGGTAGCACATGTATTGGCCCATCTCCGCCGCACTCTGCATGAAGACAGCTTCTGGGTGGAGGAAGCCCCGCCGCAGATCGCCGCTCTGGTGGACGAGGACAAACGGTGGTGTACTGAATCATAGCTGAGATAGCTCTCTCTTACACTCAAGGATCTTTCCGATGGTCTCTTCAAATCTCCTTGAGTCTCTCGTCAGTGCCATATCCCCTATTCTGGTGGTTTTCCCACATTGTTCTTCCGACGTTTGCCGGCTGGCCTAATCTTCTCTCTGTTGTTTTATTTTTTGGTTTTTGATTTGGTTTTGTTTTGCCTTTTTCTGGTTTGAGTGTTTTTGACGATTGGTTTTGTTTTCTGACCACGCGGATACACGTGTTGTCCGAGTGTGGTTTTTTTTTTACACTTAGTTCAATAAAAAGATTAGCTGGCCTTCATATTCAAAAAAAGAAAATGTTAATAACAACATTTATCTAAAAAAAATGTAAATTTTGAAGGCAAAATTTTATTTTAAAAGTTTTGTTTTACAATATTTTTTAAATATGAATATATATTACTCATAATTAGGTGTTAATGATGTTGGTGAAAATGGAGCATTACCAACAAATGAGACTTATTCTAACAAACTACGTAGTAACTAGAAAATAGTTTGAATTATATATTATTATTGTTGAAGAAATTAAAATTAGAATAATTTGAATTATTAAATGAGCTGAGTTGAAATTGTCATGAGGAACACAAATTTTATGTTTTTTTGGTGTTTTTATATATGTATTAACACTATCAAACTAAGGGTAAACTTCATCGAAGGTCCTTTTTGTTTGGGACGTGTTCTATTTTGGTCACTCATTTAAAAAAAGGTTATTCTTGTCACTTACGTTTTCGATCTATTTTATTTTGGTCATTGTGCCGTTAACACCTGTTAATTTGATGACATGTCACGTTAGCTAAAAGGATTGATTTTTAATTTAAACCCTAAACTTTAAACAAAATATTAATTTGACCCCTAAACTATTCTAACTCCACTTTTATCTTACAATGTCTTTATTCCGGTCACCTTCTTTAGTGAATAACGACTCTACCACCTCTATCTCATTCCCCTTCTTTCCACCCTTTCCTCCATGTTTGGTGGGTGAAGTTTACCCATATATTTAACACTAATCGTTAAATCGTCTTTTTTCGAAATTCTCCCAAATTCACATCAGGTTTTTGTCTGAAATCTAGAAGATGGCTAAGCGGGAAATTCTAATTACCAACGGCTTAATAAACGACTAAAAACGGCGGAGTAATATAAACCGTTGGATGAAGCCGATTGGAGCTGAAGATATATCAACCGTTGGATTAAAAGAAAAAAATGGTGGGTGACTTGGTTAACCGGTTACACTAAAATTGGGGGAAATTAAAACCCATAGTTGTGGGAAAATAGGAAAAATTTTCCATTCGACATTGAAAAAAAGACGCGAAGAAAGCCTGGGAGATTCTGCAAAACACGCGAAGCTTGGTAGAGGTGGGGGAATTGGGCGTTCTTACACAAATACTGTATTCGGAGGAAAAGGTTTCCATTTATCATGTAAGTAAGGAATTTTTCGAGTAATTTGTGTTTTAAGGGTTTTGTGGGATCATGAACGATTTGGGTTTTTCATTTAGTATTTTTAAGGTTTTGTGAAAATTTTTGGTTGTGATTTGAAGTACTTCTCAATAGACATATAAAAAGGGGAAAATATATTGTTTTGTGTTTATTATATATGTTCCTTGTTAATGATATAAGTTTGGTCGTTACGTACATAACGTTAACATAATTTTGCATATTGATGTTGGTAGCAATGGAGAAAGTTTGTGAAGCTGAGGTAAATGGTGGACAGGATACAGGAAGAAAATTGTCAGCATATATGTTGTTCTAGTAAGTTATAGTTGAATGATGGTGGCATTGTTCAAATTCTAAGTTGATAAGCATAATTTAATTTGTACTCTAACAACGAAATGAATTTCGAATAGTTTCAGTGAATATAGAAGACTTAAGGGTGGTAAAAAGAAAATGAACAATACTGTAAGTAAGATGACAAAATTGTTATTGTGTTTTGGTATTAGTTTGTAATGTGTTCATGTTATTCAAATTTAATAAGTGTGTGAATATTACAGGCGAAGAAAGCACTAGGGAAGAGATGGTCGGAGATGACTGATGAAGAAAAGAAGTTGTACTTGAATAGGTACAAGGAGCTGAAGGGATCTGAAACGGAAAGCAATAGGAAAGGGAAGTCGAAGAAATTAGTGAAAATGGAGAAGTTAAAAAGGCAAGTGGATGTTTATATTTATTTTTACTGAAAGCGGTTATTGTATGAATCATTTACTGGATATATTTAAGTGTAACATAACGGGAAAATTTGTTGTATTAAATGTTGTAGGAGTTGTCATCGAGGTGCAATATGAAGAAGGTATCAAGCTTGTTTAAAGAGATGGAGAAGATGAAAATTGACGGTGTTCTTAATGACATCGGGTTAGGAGCATTACGAGGAATGATTTTGCGAGAAATTAAGCGGGACCTTTGTCGGGAGTTAGCGGAGAAGTTTGATCTTGAAACGTCCACGATGGAATTTAGTGGACACAAGATATATGTTTTGGTAGAAGATGTTGAAACAATTTTGGATTTAAAGAATGAAGGTTTAGATGTTGAAGTGACGACACGAAATGTAAGTGGAAAGGAACTAGCAATGAAGTACAAAATCAACACGAAGATTGCATATAAAGAACTTTTAGAGGAGATACTAAGTGGAGGTTTTGAGGCTGAGGAGTTGAAAGCACGTGTACTATTGTATGTTGTTGGTTTGTTCCTAAGTTTGAATGCCAACCTTGTGCCTTCCATGGAACATTTCAAGTTGTTGTGCGAACCCGGATTGAGGGGGAAGTTAAATTGATGTAAATATGCGTACGATAGGTTACTTGATGGAGTAGCCAAAGTTAAAGTTCGAGATGGGTTGGCATATATGACAGGCTGCATTCCTATCCTAGAGGTAATGTATTATTAAGATTGAGTATTGTTTGAACGTAATAGTTGATTGAGGTAAGATTTACCTTTATAGTAATCATATGTTTTTATTATTGTTAAATGCAGGTAAGGCTATTCGATTACTGGAATGGAGTTGCAAGTAGAGCGTCAGCGTCTGCTGATGGGCGCGGTCGCATACATGCGTGGGGGCAAAAGGATGTCAGCAGGATTGTTGGCCGCCTAAAGGAAGAGCGACCTGAGAAAAAATTAAAAGTAAGTGTCAAAAACAAGTTTGTATTGTATTGGGTTAATGATTGTAATGACATGAAAGGAATTAATTAGTAATGTTTGTAGGTATTTGCTTCTAATGATGAATGGTGCGCGGAGGGAAAAGACGGTGGAAGCAACAATGGTAGTAATGATGTTATAATGGAGATGTTGCAGAAGGTAATTTCAGAGTTGGGGGAAATAAAAGAGAGTCTCAAAGCTCGCGTTGAGAAGGAAAATAAAATAGAAGAAACTTTGAAGGAAGAATCTAAGAATGTTGTGGAAAAGGTTGATGGTTTGTGTGTGGATATGATATATATGAGGAAGGCTCTGCGCAAAGCTGATGCAAAATTTGGAGTAGGTCTTGACGCAGATGAAATAATGCCGGACAAACCTGAAGTACAAGAGGCTGAGGAGAATGATGGTCGTAGTAGTGACCCTAACCTGTTGATGATAGAGGATTTGATGTTGGTTAAAGAAGACATCGCATCAAGCTTGCAGAGAAAGAAAAATGTATGATGAGTATAAATTTAAGAGTTGTGGTTAACGTTGCATTAATTGAATGTACGAGGTAGTTGTTGTTGATATATTTACGGTCAACTTGTAGGGAAACCCAATTGTCGAAGCAAAGTCAAAGGTTAGTGGGAAAGCGAGTCGAGTAAGGGTGAAAACGAGAAATATGAAATAAGTGGGCGTTTGCACACAAGGGCGATTTCGAGCCTCGGTTGGTTTTAGTAGGCACATGAAAAACTTGAAATTGAGTTATTTGTAATATGAATTGTATGCTTTAGTTTGGTTTTTAAACGGGTGGATGATTTGGGTTACGTTCGATTAGAACGTCAATCATTTGTACTATTTTATAATGAAGGATTATTAAATAACATACGTTTAAGATAATATATGAATTGGGTAGAAGTTGTAGTACATTAGAACTTATTAAATATTGCATGCTTTAATGTTATTCAATAGTGAGGAACAAATGTTGAAGTGTTGCAGATGTTGACGTATGTTGAAATAGCTAATGGAGTTGGGCCGTTAACGAAAGCAACATGTGACTATATCTGGAATACAGCCTTGACAGAAGGGTAAGCAATCTATATGGCTTATAGAATATAGTTTGTTTCAATTTAACATGCAATTTTTATGTGTATGTACAGGAAAATCCTGGTAGATTTTGGTCACCTTTATTTGACTGTATTTGACGCTGATACGTTACGACCAAATTGCTGGGTTGGTTCAAGGGTCAATAAAGAACCCATTTTGTACTAATAAATAAAGTTATTTTGAAGGCAGTGTATAATGACAGCTTATTTATGTTATTAGTAACATTTAGGTCATTGATGTTGTTGGTTGGTCGATTGTTGATGAAGATAGTAGGACAAAATGTAAAGCAAGAAGAGGGTACATACCTTGCTCATTAAGTGTACGTGAAATTTGTTTTCATGTTATTGTTGAATAATAATGGTTTGTGAAACATTGAGAATAATAATGGTTGTCTTGTAGGATCAACTTCAACGAGGGGAATTGGATGGTTCACAGCTTGCTTCGTAGTGGCGTAAGAGTTATGGACTGTATGGTAGACTTAGCGACTGCAAATTGGTATGAAGAACGAGGAAACATTTAACTAAACTTTGCAATGTATTACGTAGATATATTATATGGGGTATGCTTATGTGGAGTTTCATTACTGAAATATAATTGATGGCAGGTCTTTATCCTTGAAAATGAAAATAATACTCATTGGTACATGTGCGTTATGAATATCGAGCGGGCGGAAGCAAAGATACTGGATAGCTTGCCCACAACGCGGGGAAATGCTTCAAGAGTGGGTGTAACATAGAAGTTGGTAATAATCGTAAACTTATAACAATTTACCAATCTTTACCTATGTTAGTCAGTATTTAAAAAAGTATGTGTGTCTGTGCATCTAGCTTAAGAAGCTAGGTGAGTGTTTGTTCGATGAGAAGTTTGTAGATGTTTTTGGCTCACTATCAAATGCAATTTGTAACCCCCTTAACCCGGCCCAGACGGTTGACCCGAATTAAGAAAGTCACACGGGGAAAACCAAAGTCAACCCGAAAGTCAACCTTGATTAACGACCTTTTTTTTTTTCTTTTTACTCTTGTCTAGATGCACATTAACCTTAGATGTGATCAAGCAATCAGCATACTCAAAGATCACAAACATCAGAGATCAAACAGGGACCCCATTGAACAATTTACAACTTTAGGGACCAAATTGTAAATTCTGAAAACTTCAAGGACTTAACCAGATTTTAAGTTACCAACTTAAAATTAATCAGGTTTCATGCTTCTCTGCCAAATTTCAGCTCAAACGGACATCCCAAACTCATACAATTGCACAAACAAGTTTCAGGACCAAAATGCAAACATTCTGAAACATTTAACCGCCCATGTCAGCCCCCAACGGTCACCCGTTCCGAAACAGGCAGAGCCCGTTTCAAAACACGGGGCCGTTCCGCAACGCGTACCGCAACGGGGGACTGGCAGTAGCCAAACCGTTCCGGAACGGTGGCACCCGTTTCGGACGCCTGGGTTTATGCAGGAAACTCGTTCCGAAACGGTGTCAACTGTTCCGAAACGCCCTGCCCAGATTGCAGCACTTTGCTCACTCAAACACACAATTGACCATCCAAACATGCTCCAAAAGCCACCAAACTTTACCAACATGCAATTCAACATAAATGAGACATACTTGCATCAACAATTCATCAAAATAATATCATATATGAAAAGCCCCAAATCTAAAGGCATGCTTCCTACACAAGCAACCATTTAAGCACAAACTTTCCAAATCAATCTCATTAAAGCCAAATCATGATTTAGCAACATCATCAACATAAAAACATCCTTGTCCAAACGTATACGAACACATACACATTAACCCGAGAGATTCTACCCCCATTGCCTTTATTAACTATAGCTATTCATTGAGACATACATCTCAATTGGAGTCCACCTTGAATCCCTTGCTCCTTGCTGTCCAAACTTCAAGAATCTGCATTGATGAACAAAAAGGAGCGTAAGCACATAATGCTTAGTGAGGAATGCTCAAAACCAAAACACCATCAATGCAGCGGGTCACAAAACACTTTTAAAACAAACCCGATTTGTTACCAAGCAAAGTTTGAAAACTCCTTTTCAATAACATGCTTAAACCATGCATTGCACATACATGAAAACCAACCCTTAGCTTAGCAAGCTAAGA
This sequence comes from Hibiscus tridactylites, assembly GCA_958450335.1. Taxonomy (NCBI): domain Eukaryota; kingdom Viridiplantae; phylum Streptophyta; class Magnoliopsida; order Malvales; family Malvaceae; genus Hibiscus; species Hibiscus tridactylites. Next base: position 81,059,072 of record OY288269.1, on the reverse strand, counting down.
AAACCATTTCAATGTACCACTTGCAAAATCAACCATTTAACCATTCCATGCATAAACACCACAAGCAAAGCTAAATTCCAAAACCTTGGAAAACACCTCCATTTCACAACATACCTTTCTTATACTTAAAAACCCTTCAAGCAAGAAACCCTTTAAAATCATTTACTCAATCAATCCAACACATGCATTAACCAAAGGCAACTCATGAACCACAACGTCATTATCACATGCCTTTTAAAACAAGTCTTAACAAGACTCCAATGCATTAAAGAGATTTCATATACACATGCATCATTTACCAAATGATAATCAACACTTGTTCAACCTAACAAGTAAACATGCATTCACAAGCATTATACACTTTCCATGCAACCATGCATCTTTTCAAGCATCTCATGCTTCTTTATGATCAAGAACATTACATTGGCTTCCAAGTGATCAACCACATCCACTTTTCAACTCAACACCCGATCGGATACGCGGATCCCGAGCGTTGTCCCTACGCTCCATACACCCTACCAATCCAAGGTCTCCCAAATGGACTTTTAAACACCATTTGACCTTACAAGCCTAAGGTTCCCATGTATGGACTTTTAAACACCATACAACCTTAGCTTTTCCCGAGGTTTCCATGCATGGACTTTTAAACACCATACAACCTCAACATGCACAAGGTTCCTATGTATGGACTTTGAAACACCATACAACCTTTGCATAACCGATTGGTAGTTGTATAACATCACTAACGAGATCCGGGACACCCCACACAAGATCCACACATGGACTTACACTGCCATTGTGATCTTAACAAGCACAAGGTTCCCATATATGGACTTTTAAACACCATATAACCTTTGCTCAACCAAGGTCCTCGAATGGGCATCAACCTCCATTATGACCTTAACCATCTCGTTAGGATACTTGAAGGGAGTTTACCGGTCCACTCTTGACCACTCCACCTCAAAGGCGACTTAATTCACGGTGCACCCAATCCTATAGCCGGCTAACTATATCCGATCAACGAACCAAGAACCACTATCATCACTTGCCAATATAACCATCTTACCATGATAATCCAATGATTCACATGCATAAACATAATGCAAAAACCATCATTTACCTTAACCAAGAACCAACCATGAACTTACCAACACCATGTTGTTCTTAAATAAACAAGGCTTACACAAGGACTTTCAACCACCTTTGTAACCTTTAGCATCACTTACCAAAGTACATCATTAACAACAATAATCCACTGTTTTAAAGCATTAGACAAAGCCATTGAACAACATGCAACACCATGCATCAAAACCACAATTTCCATGTACAAAACCAAGGATCTCTTACCTTGAGCATCCTTCACATATGGGTTCCAAAACCAGCATTAAACCATGCTTAAAATATGCTTTCAAAACAGATTTAAACCATGCAAAACACATGCATTTCAATCATCAACCACAATTGCTTTTAAAACCAAATCACAACACAATTCAAGAGCGAAAATCCATTCACTTACTCTTCAGCTTAGCAAAGTTGTTTAGACTTAAACTAATCTCCCAAAACCTTCAAACCTTGGTTTAAAAGCTGAAAACCCAACTTCACTCACCGATACACAAAACAAGGCTAGCCAACAAGCCTTCCAAGCATCCGAAAACCTTCCGCAACACCTTCAAAGCTCACGGATCAAACTCCCCTGTTTCAAGCACACAACAACAGAGGATTAATGCATCATTATGCATTAAAAACACCAGCAACATAACCACACTCGCTGTTCATCACAAATCCAACAATTCGGCTACCAAACACAACCGAAATCACCTCCAAACACTTCCAAAACTTAACCCAGCCAAGATCCATCACTTCTAACCATTTTTAAACATCAATTAACATCCAAAATGATCACAAACACGTCCTTATATTCCAGGTATAACAGATCACCAAAAACACTCCAAAAACAACAAAAAACTCAAGCCAAACTTAGGAAATTCAACCTATCCGGGATTGCATTGATTAAACCTCAACTTCTAATCAATTTAGCATTCATTTAACATCATTTTGACACTTCAAAACACTGCCCAAACAGATCACACGAAAATTCCACCAAAATCACCAAATCTTGCATTTTAAGCCAAAATCAAGATTTCAATTGAAAAGCCATTAACAAAACACAAATCGAGGATTGAGAACTTAGGAATTTCAGTAAAGAACTGATAGTTTAGAGGAGAAGGACGTTCTTACCTCCAAACTTGAGTTTCTCCTTTTTAGAGCCAAAAAGCTTGATGAAACAACTTGCAAATTGAGAGGTTTTGTTGATGAGATGATTAGGAATCAAAAGAGAGTTGAAATGAGTGATTTAGATGACAAAATCAGAGAAGAAAATCTGGAGAAATGTGTTTGGGTTGAGAGAAAATGAGAGAAAAGGAAAATTGGAAGAAAATAGAAAAGTTAGTTATAAAATGGTAAAATGATTTCCCTCCACATTTCATAAACTTTAAAATCAGAATAAAGCCTTAAAATATCTTAGAAAAATCTGGAGAAACTCTTTTTGGAATAATAGCTCCTTAAAGATTCAAAGTTTCAATCCTTTATAAAACAGCCACGCAACTTTCAAAAATTACATTTTGGTCACTAGCCAAAATGTCAACCTTCCGAACCTCATTTTCCAAAATTGATTTCACAGTTCACTTTTATATATTAAAATATGATTTTAGAACATTTTTCCATATTTTTAATGCAACCCGAACTAGGCTTTCCTAAATTCACTCTTATATATTCGATCAGCACTTTGACCGAACCGGTCAACGCCCAAAACTTCTGAGCCCAAAACCGGGGCGTTACAACTCTCCCCCCCTTAGGAAATTTCGTCCTCGAAATTTCAACCGGCGAAAAGAGAAAACAACCTTCTCAAAACAACACACAAGGCAACACAAAAGCCTCAACTACCACTGATTACTATCCACACAAAACCTCCACCAAACTTAGCACCACCACACACTGTTCACAAAATCCAAAGCACTCAAGATAACCACAACTTGACCTTTCACAATTCCGGACTGTACACAGTCCCAACATCAACCTGAAGAACCTCAACTCTTACAGCACACATCACTGTAACACACAACTCCCAAGACCTGTTTACACAGAGACAACAACCAATCCAAAACAGCCACTATGCAAACCTTTCTGCTTCTAAAACTCTTGCAAACTCCCAAACCTCTTCCAAGGATTTTCCCAACAAGCAAAAATCTTTAAGCATCAACTGCTTACCCAAACTCCTCAACGAATGCTGATAATCCATCACAACTGTTGCTAACATTACCTCAACAACTCACCAGGATTACTCACCCAGATTCCAAGAATTACAACATAACCTCAACTTGAATCCGTCAGCCGTTCCACACACCACCAGCTGACTTCAAACGGAACTTTCTTAACCACAACTAGCCAACCACTTCTCACAAGAACCCAAACAACCAACAAAAGCCTTCGATCTTTCATTGTCCTTCCACTTCAAACTTCCACCATAACACTTGTCTTACTAGGACATCGCCCAACCTGACATACATATCAGCTTCTGAACTCCTCAAAGGTTGCTAAGAACCAACACTTACCAACACAACCCTTTCACAACAACTTAAATGCTAAGCTACCTCAGCACTTGGAAACACAACCACAAAACTGCAACATCACTAGCACCAAGAAACTGCCACTTCCTTTTAGCTATACAAACCACTTAACCGATTCTACTTCAACCGGTACTCCTCACCACCAAGCCACTAAACTCCTTAAGCAACAAACACCATCCTTCCACCAACATGCTATACCACACTCACCACTACTAGCAATTAGCTTAATATTACTTCTAACTCTCACTCAGGACCAAAACAACCTCTAAAAACCCATCATCCAAACCAACCACCACACTAACAGATTCGATTAGTTATTAACGAGTGTGAACATCGTATGCATGATCACCTACATGCCCTATCAATGCCTCATGTACATGCATGCAAAACCTCTAATGTCATGCCACACGTATGCATGGACCAACATATATAATATAGCATATAACAATGATTTTAACTGTGCATGAATGCCAGTTCACACCCTCCAATAACATCCTCAAAATCCGTCTAAAATCAACCTCCTACCTCACTTCTAGCTTATCTAACTCCATCATACCAACAACCATTAACCACCAGATACTCACTAAACCTTCTTCACACCAAAGATATTTCCAAACAACTACCATTACCCCAAACATGCTAGCAACAAGACTAAACTTACCACGCAAGGAAAACCAACAGAAACCAAACTAAGGTAACTAGAGCAAAGATTACTTAACAAGGTTACCTGAAAACACAACACCACCCTGAAGATTCATCAGACGAGCTCTCTTCCTTGCGGAACCTTCAACCTCTTGCAGCACAACTGCAGCACCAGCTAACACACCAGGGTCACCATCAACTTCTTCTGGTAAGGAACCTTGGCTGTTCCGAGCCAACCTCAAACAATCACGTCTCATGTGTCCAGCAGACCCACATTCCCAGCAATTCTCTTTTCCCAAATTCTTCACAACCTTCTGCTCTTTCTGCCACCTCTGAACCTTGCCTCGGCCGTGCCCATGACCTTTCAGAGACCCTTTGGCTAACACCAAAGCTGACTTCACTCCAAGAGGACAATCACGCTTAACATGCACTTTAGAACCACAATTCCAACAAGCACCCGCGCCCCAACAACCTCCAACATGGCGCCTTTCACAACGGTCACATACCGGTGGCTGAGCTTCCACTCCTTGCTCAAGCAACACTTGCTCCACAATAGCACCACCTTCACATTGCTTAACCCTTAGAAATTCCCTTCCAAGATACCTTTCACAAAAAGTAGATACAAAGAAATCCCAATCAATATCAGGAATATGTGACGCCACCGCCACAGATGTCCACCAGGCACATGCATCCTCCAACATCAGAGAAACAACACTTCCCAGCTTACAAGCATAATCACAGCCTTCCTGATCCAAGATCAGAATCACACTGGCCAACCAGGTCTCAAACATCTCCGGTGAAGAACCATGATACTCCACAGTACCCAAATCAAGCAAACGCTGCTTCGGCAAACGCACACATCCCACAGCCAGCACATCCACTGACCTTACCCTTACCACAGCCTGAGATGTTCCCAACACCTCCTGCTCAACAGGTGATGAACTCTTCATCACAGAACCAGCTTCTTTCCCTTGCCTTACCACCTCAACTCCAGGCACAGAAGACTGAAACAAAACACCTCTACAGAAAGGTGAATTCCAAGCCTTAACAACCTGCCCCAAGGCAGCAACCACCTTACCCAACTGCCATTCTTCCATCGACTTTGCCATACTTCTAACAACAACAAACAATCACAACAAAACAAACAAACCAGTTAGACCAGCTTTAAGCAAAGATTCAAACTCCAACTCCAAAATAACACAATAGCTATATTAATAAGGCAATGGGTATCCCGAATCCTCCCCTTTACATGACATAACAGTCATCACAAACATGTATATCACAACATCAAGCATATCAAACAACATATTTTGATCATGCTTACATCGAACAACATCCACTTGCAACAGCATATTATCAACATAACATACTCATAGCACTTTCATCACGCATAACACCAGCTCACAATATTAGCACATATCCACATAAGCTCAACCAAGATTCGTAACCATAAAACATGCTTGAAAACATCAGCAACATGCTCAGAAACATCAACAATTTGCTCAGAAACACGTGTTTCAACCAACTTTCAACCACACATCAAGGTAAACATCAAAAACACATCACAACAACTTACCGTTTTCCCCAAGCATCCGCAACTCAGCTCTGATACCACCAAATGTAACCCCCTTAACTCGGCCCAGACGGTTGACCCGAATTAAGAAAGTCACACGGGGAAAACCAAAGTCAACCCGAAAGTCAACCTTGATTAACGACCCTTTTTTTTTCTTTTTACTCTTGTCTAGATGCACATTAACCTTAGATGTGATCAAGCAATCAGCATACTCAAAGATCACAAACATCAGAGATCAAACAGGGACCCCATTGAACAATTTACAACTTTAGGGACCAAATTGTAAATTCTGAAAACTTCAAGGACTTAACCAGATTTTAAGTTACCAACTTAAAATTAATCAGGTTTCATGCTTCTCTGCCAAATTTCAGCTCAAACGGACATCCCACACTCATACAATTGCACAAACAAGTTTCAGGACCAAAATGCAAACATTCTGAAACATTTAACCGCCCATGTCAGCCCCCAACGGTCACCCATTCCGAAACAGGCAGAGCCCGTTTCGAAACACGTGGCCGTTCCGCAACGCGTACCGCAACGGGGGACTGGCAGTAGCCAAACCGTTCCGGAATGGTGGCACCCGTTTCGGACGCCTGGGTTTATGCAGGGCACCCGTTCCGAAACGGTGTCAACTGTTCCGAAACGCCCTGCCCAGATTGCAGCACTTTGCTCACTCAAACACACAATTGACCATCCAAACATGCTCCAAAAGCCACCAAACTTTACCAACATACAATTCAACATAAATGAGACATACTTGCATCAACAATTCATCAAAATAACATCATATATGAAAAGCCCCAAATCTAAAGGCATGCTTCCTACACAAGCAACCATTTAAGCACAAACTTTCCAAATCAATCTCATTAAAGCCAAATCATGATTTAGCAACATCATCAACATAAAAACATCCTTGTCCAAACGTATACGAACACATACACATTAACCCGAGAGATTCTACCCCCATTGCCTTTATTAACTATAGCTATTCATTGAGACATACATCTCAATTGGAGTCCACCTTGAATCCCTTGCTCCTTGCTGTCCAAACTTCAAGAATCTGCATTGATGGACAAAAAGGAGCGTAAGCACATAATGCTTAGTGAGGAATGCTCAAAACCAAAACACCATCAATGCAGCGGGTCACAAAACACTTTTAAAACAAACCCGATTTGTTACCAAGCAAAGTTTGAAAACTCCTTTTCAATAACATGCTTAAACCATGCATTGCACATACATGAAAACCAACCCTTAGCTTAGCAAGCTAAGAAAACCATTTCAATGTACCACTTGCAACTTAGGAAATTCAACCTATCCGGGATTGCATTGATTAAACCTCAACTTCTAATCAATTTAGCATTCATTTAACATCATTTTGACACTTCAAAACACTGCCCAAACAGATCACACGAAAATTCCACCAAAATCACCAAATCTTGCATTTTAAGCCAAAATCAAGATTTCAATTGAAAAGCCATTAACAAAACACAAATCGAGGATTGAGAACTTAGGAATTTCAGTAAAGAACTGATAGTTTAGAGGAGAAGGACGTTCTTACCCCCAAACTTGAGTTTCTCCTTTTTAGAGCCAAAAAGCTTGATGAAACAACTTGCAAATTGAGAGGTTTTGTTGATGAGATGATTAGGAATCAAAAGAGAGTTGAAATGAGTGATTTAGATGACAAAATCAGAGAAGAAAATCTGGAGAAATGTGTTTGGGTTGAGAGAAAATGAGAGAAAAGGAAAATTGGAAGAAAATAGAAAAGTTAGTTATAAAATGGTAAAATGATTTCCCTCCACATTTCATAAACTTTAAAATCATAATAAAGCCTTAAAATATCTTAGAAAAATCTGGAGAAACTCTTTTTGGAATAATAGCTCCTTAAAGATTCAAAGTTTCAATCCTTTATAAAACAGTCACGCAACTTTCAAAAATTACATTTTGGTCACTAGCCAAAATGTCAACCTTCTGAACCTCATTTTCCAAAATTGATTTCACAGTTCACTTTTATATATTAAAATATGATTTTAGAACATTTTTCCATATTTTTAATGCAACCCGAACTAGGCTTTCCTAAATTCACTCTTATATATTCGATCAGCACTTTGACCGAACCGGTCAACGCCCAAAACTTCTGAGCCCAAAACCGGGGCGTTACACAATTTCTGATCCTCTAGTGATGGTGGCTAAATGCAGACGTCAATGCAATGGGTATATTGTACTTAAAAAAGTTGAAATGTATTTTTTGCTAGAATTTGATATGTTTGTTAATAATTTGATGTTTAAAGTAGTATTTCTTTGAACGTAGATGATTGTGGGGTTTATTGCATTCAGTGGATGCTATTATGGCACAAAACATGTTGAGGAAGTGGTACGTTCTGCTGTTGTCTACATACATTTTAATAACTATTCCATTGAACGAATTATATAATCCAAACAAATGCATCTATTGTTAACACTTGTGTTGCTAGACGGTCGGGGTATGGGACAGAATGCATATTTTGTATGATCTTGTGAATCGTGATAAGAATAAAAGGAGGCGGGAAATTTCAGTTGAAACGAAAGCACATGTTGCTCAGCTTTAGTCTCGACAATATGTCAGCCGTGTTAGCATTTGTCAGCATCAATGGTGAGGGAATTACTGCTACGTGTGTTGTTCCTTAAATGTTAACTGGCCTTTAAACATTTAAGCTAACGTTCATATCTTTGCGATATATGTTGTGGTTATGAACAGATTGAAGTTGGAGCAGAGTTGCATTTATATGGAAGGGAATATGTTTTGTATGTATGAAAAGCACATGAGATAGGAGAGGACCCTTTTTTTTGATAATTTTTGTAGATAATTTTTGAATTGGACACAAAGAAGTCGGGCAACATATGATTGTATAGGACAATTTCCTATTTTATACATATACAACAGATGGAGTACAATGTTTAAGAATCAGAAATAGGTTATGCTTGTAAAGGGTTTAGGGTATTGCAAAGATGCATTATGTGCTGAGAAATCATATGTATATGTGTGTGTGTGTGTGTGTGTGTGTGTGTGTGTGTGTGTGGCTTTAAAGGATAGACATTTTCCATAGTTGCACTTACATTTATGTACTGTCCATTTCATAGTCACTACTGTCCGAAGATGGTTTAGTTTCAAAAGGAGAAGTTCTGCATCAGATAAAGTTAATTACAATGGCGTTGATTGTAACAAGAATCGTGTAAAAATCTAGAAAGTTCCATAAAAGTGTATCATGGATGTTGTAGTTTGAGGGATACTAAAAAAATTAATGTTGTCCTCGTTTGGAAGATGTTGGTCCTAACAGAAATGTGGATGCAAACAAGCATTAATCATCATATAAAGGTTAATAACGTATGGTGATAGTAAAAAGAATCGTGCAAAGTAAGATGAAGTTGTATAAAACTGTACCATGGATGTTCCAGGTTGAGGGATATTAAAAAAATTTCTGTCATCCTCCAGTGAAAATTGACTGAGATTCAGTTGAGATGCGAACATGTCGACGACATTTGAGATATCAATTTCCTCTTTGGAAAGGCATGTTGTTTCCACAAATGTTGGGGTTGGAAGTTGAAGCTTAAGACGAGGGCATGTGTTTCTATTGTTTCCCTCCAACTTGCAAAAGGAACAATGAAAGATCCGTGACTTTGCACGTTGATTTTTTATAGTGGTTTTTCATTTTGCTTCTTTTCGGTGCGGGTCCCTAACGGGTCATGTGCCTTCTTTCTTTGATGAAGACTCCTTCAAGGTTGTGGAGTGATCAAATTCAGCAGTTAATCTAAGTATCTCATCTTTCGTGCTCCGAAACGTTTCGTCAGTCTGAGATGCAAAGTAGCACAACTGCGTGGATAGTGCTCGTAGAGAAGCGAATCGAGCCATTTGTTTCATTTCCAGTGGCACGTTGAAGTCAATAAATGATGGCCCTGCAATCTTTGCATATTTCGTCCATCGCGGATGTATTAAACATTTTGGGATCTCAGAGAAGTCTTCCAACTTCATAACGTGCAGCTGATGGCGACATGGTAGGCCGACTGTCTCATATTTCATGTAGGAACATTTTATGTTATGTGTTGCGACCTCAAGAACCACCTCATACAATTGCGAATGATCATTATACTTTGTTAACTGATATGTCCGGAAGCCTCCACCTTCGACAGTTAGATGTATAGGATGATACAATGTCTCATTTTTAATTTCGGTCTGAACAATTTTGAATGATGCTCGTGTATATACGTCTGCTGCATTCCTTTCAAGTTCATTTAATTTGGTCATAGGAAAAGGTGTCGCATTTGAACTGAAGAAATCTTCTCTTAACTCTTGAATTCGCATCTCATTGATCCCATTGTCAATGGCACAAACAACATCTATATGTCTTCTTAGAAGTGAGCAAAATATTTAGCGCTGCATTCATAGCTTCGCACCTTTGGGTTGATCGAAGATTGGCGAAGAAATGTCTTGTAAGATATGTTTGTGCCCACATAGTCGTTGTCTGATCCTTCTCTACAACCCAAGGATGATGTTCGATGTTAAACTGTTTAACAACTGACCTCCACTCCCGGTCAAATTCCTCAATAGTCCACCAAGATGACATACATCCCTGTTATGCCCTAGTATAACGAAACAAACACGGTGGTGGTTGACGACTCACCAGATAAAATGATTAATAATCCGGTCAGTAAATAACTCAACCTATTTCTTCTTACTTTCAGCCATGTAATCAATGAATCTTTTTTAAAGTAATTATGTTTTTGATTATGTTCATGTCTCAGGAGAACACTTACATATGTCCTAAATCCTACAAGGAACTAGATGAGACAACTTATAAAGCATTAGGTAAAACTTCCGAGCTCAAGCATCTTCATTAAAAAGTTTGACCATTTTCTTAAACTCAAAGCTAATTATATAATTAATGTACTTGCATTTGATCTTAGAAAAAGGTGGTTCCATTCGGGTCTATATAGAAAACTTGACCGCAACAGACAATGTTCAAGAGTATGTCAAGCATCATCCTTTTGTTGATTGACTGCATGTCATCCTGATCATCGATTCTTCAAAAAATTTGCCCATTCGAGTAATCTTATATGTATTATATGTTTCTTAGTGTTCTTTAATTGTGTAAATACAACAAACACTGTTAAATATGTTCAAATCGCAATGTAAAATTTTGTTTCTTATTCGGAAACAATTCAAATTGTACTTATATCATTATATGTTTAAATCTGCTACACAAACGACAAACCTAGCCAAAATTTTTAAAGGATCGCTAAACTGGAAAGAAATTTTTTTCCCAAACTGTGAAACCAGCACCGAAACCCCATATAGGTGGTTTCAATGCCACCTACTGAAATAATTTTTTTCCCAAACTGTGAAACCAGCACCAAAACCCCATATAGGTGGTTTCAATGCCAGCTACGGGAATGAATTTTTTTAAAATAAAATGATATATACGTTTTTAATTACATTGTTTCACGAAGGTTCTAAATGGGTCATGTAGTTGTAAGTAATTACATTGTTTCGGTGTTGGTTTGGGTGATACATAAATATTTCGACTTCAAGAAACCCCTTATTACTTGAAAATTACCATTTGAAGTAAGACAGAAGGATCACATTAAATTTAAGGATGAAGTATATTTATAAAACAAAAATAAACTGAACTCCCAAGTGCTTTAATTACATATTGAAATAAAAAAATGAAACTAAAAGAATGGAGCCTCCTCAATCCTCATTCCTGGCCAGGGAAACGACCTTCATGCCCTCTGCCGCCCATGGCACTTGTACCAGCCTCTCGTTGTGAACTGTGTTGACCAACCATCTCTGCATATGATCGCATCTCAAACTTCACCCTATAGTTGCCTAATGAACAAAACATGTATGCATAAGTATGAGCAAAAGTGCCTCTTGTATAAAATAAGAAAATAATAGAAAAAACCTTGAGTATGGTGGTTGAAGTTGTCGATGTCTTCTTTGGCAGCCATATAACCATAAAGTTAGCGTTATCTGGATGGACCATACAAGAAGCCCTAACAACGTTGCCAAGCCTCTCTATCGACCTTGGGCAGCAAACTAGGTATGTAGACGTTGAACATCGAAATAACCTCTTGCAGTGCTCTGAAAAATTAGAAGGCTCATCGATGGCCTTGAGGACCGTAAGAATGGCGAGCCTTAACAACAAATTCATAGGACCTGAAATAGTCAAGAAGCTCTTGGTTTCCCATACCAAGCCACTGAAGCAGAAAATTCAAGACATTAGAAGTTAAGGAATTGTATTATTCATGAAAACATAATTCAAAAGTTATACAACTACCTTCCCATTTGCATCTTGATGAAGCATTGTGTTCATTATCATCACCATGGGTGGTCAGAGTATTTGGCGATCCGCTTCCTCATTGTTTGAAGGCGGGGGGCAGACAATAGCCCAACAAAAAAATTGTAAGGAATTGGGTATATACCTAATTTCTTATAATTTCAGTACGAAAATAGGTATATTGGGTAAGAAATTGTGTAGAAACACAAATTCTTACCTATTTTGTACCAAATTGTGCATTCTTGTAAGAAATTGAGTACAAACACAATTTCTTACAAAGGTTTGACCAACTTTGTTCAACTAAAAAATTCTTAAGGAATTAGGTATATACCTAATTTCTTACCATTTCAGTAAGAAAATAGGTATATTTAGTAAGAAATTGTGTAGGAACACAAATTCTTACCTATTTTATACCAAATTGTGCATTCTTGTAAGATATTGAGTACAAACACAATTTCTTACAAAGGTTTGACCAACTTTGTTCAACTAAAAAATTCGTAAGAAAATAGGTATATTTAGTAACAAATTGTGTAGAAACACAAATCCTTAATTATTTTGTACCAAATTGTGCATTCTTGTAAGAAATTGAGTACAAACACAATTTCTTACAAAGGTTTGACTAACTTTACCCAACAAAAATATTCGTAAGGAATTGTGTATATACTTAATTGCTTATAATTTTAGTAAGAAATTAGGTATATCGGGTAAGAAATTGTGTTCAAACACAACTCCTTACTTATTTTGTACCAAATTGTGCATTATTATAAGAAATTAAGTATATACCTAATGTCTTACAGTTATTGTAAAGAATTCAGTTTTGGACTCAATTTGTTACTTTATAAGGAATTGTGTATATAACGTTATTCTTACAATTTTTGTAATAAATTAGGTACAAACTTTATAAGAAAATATGTTCAAAAAATGATCAGGTTAACTAATTTGCCGTCTTTTTGTTGTCTTTTAAGTGCCGTTTTGCAGAATCTCCCTGGCTAAGCAAGCAACCTTCCTTTAGTTTTTTATTGCCAGTAACATCCCACAAACTCAACTGCTGTGAAATATCCGTGTCGGCATAATAATCACAAGAATCTTAAACGCTTCCTCACCTTTTACATGAAAATCTCAGTAACTTGTAGTCAATCTTCTATTTGGTCCTTAAAGTTTGACTGCAAAGTTAGTCCTTAACTCTAAACACAAAAATAAAAGTATGATCTTTTAACTATGATTCTTGGAACTTGGTTTAAAGTCACCACAAATTGTTTTCATGTTGATCTTTGCTTCAGTTTACCTTCTGAATTCTTGTTATTTCTTGAGTTTTGGTTTTGGGTATTCTCGATTCATGTTTTTTTTGTTGAAATTTCATGACTTTAAATCTAGTATACCTATGGTAGTTTTAAAGTTCAGTTTTTTATGATTGGTTCATCACCTTTGGACCTTGAAGTTTTTTGTGATGAGTAAAGAAGTGCTCTAAATCGCTAGAAATTTTGCAGGGGTGAGCATATTATTTAGCTCAATTTGCAGGGGTGAGCATTTTTTCTGGTCAGAAAATGGCATTTATGCATTTATGAGTTGGGAAACATTAAAAGATAAATGATGGTATTGTTTCTCTTTGTCGATTTAAATGTTACCATTATATGAACCGCTGATTGTTGTACAATATGGGGCTTGTATTCATTGTTATGCTTTATAGTTTCAATTTTTTATAACCAGCTCATGTGTGTTTAAGTTTGTGCATGATCTAAACTTGTGTTTTTTCATATTTTCACCTGTCCTAGATTCGTAAAAGTTCTTGACTTTTCAGCAACATGCTTATTATATATTTGCATTCAGTTTAGGGAAAGGAGATAGAGGTGGTTGAAGCCGTCACCCACCAAAGTAAGTGGTCGGAGCAATGACATTGTAGTATAAAACTGAAGTTGAGAGAGTTTAGAGTTTAAATTGATATTTTGTTTAAAGTTTAGGAGTCAAATTAAAAATTAATCTTTTTGACTAACATGTCACATCATCAAACTAATGAGAGTTAACGATACAGTGACCAAAATAAAACAGATCGAAAACGTAAGTGGCAAGAATAACTTTTTTTATAAATAAGTGACCAAAATAAAACACGACCCAAATAAAATAGACTTCCAGTGAAGTTTACCCTAAAACTAAACACTACACTCTAAATATTGATATATACATAAAAGCACTCAAAAGAGACATGATATTTTTATTCAATACGATCCACAAATGGTTTTTTCACCTAAATATTCACCTTTTTTAGCTTTTATTTACCATTTTGATAACCTTTGGAATTTAATTATCAAAACATGGAGAGTTTATTGCCAAAAACATTCCTCGACATATACCAACGACGGAGTTTGTTTATGAGTGTTTCACCATTACATTTCGCGAGAAGAGCATATTATTAGACAATCGAGTGGTTGGGTGCATCAACTCGTCAACAGTCAACGATGATGGTTGTCCTCTAATATAAAGTTTTGCGCTCGTCCCTTTGACAATATTATCAATATAAAAAACGCGAAGAAATTGTCTTTCACTGTTGGGATAGTTCCGAATGAAAATATATTGACGTATTTTATTTAAAAGGATTATTATCGAATACATTGGCGGTAAAAAATAAAGTTTTTGCAAGCGGTGTTATTTAAGAGTTAAGGGTTTAGGTGGTATGATTTATAATTTAAGGTTTAAGGTGTAGGTTTGAGGTTAGATTTTTAAGATTTTAGGGTTAAAATTTTAAATTTTAACTTGAAAATATGCATATTTGTGTTAAATTATTTTAGACCAACAATGTATCAAATATTCACCATATTTAAAATACAAGTGGATGTTTTTTCTTTTGTTTTTTTTGGTGGGGGGGGGACAAAGAGACATAACCGTGCATGAATAATGAGAGAATTCTTCCGATTTAATCATTATGTAAAAGAGTTGTTAAATTAATTGTGTATATAAATATCGAGCGAGAAATTATGTACTTTGTAAAATTTGAATATTAATCCATTTTAACAATATTTTACATCTCTTTTTGTTACGAATTGACATAAATGCAATTATGCTAAGACATCCTGTAATCGAATCCACTCTAGTGCTCCATTCTGTAATTGATTTATATGCAATACTTTACATCTCTTTTTTCCCTTTTCAAAACAACTATATAGAAAAGCCTAGTAGAAATAAGTCATCTCTTAAAAGCAGAACAACAAAATTAAGACATTGGAGATTCCATTTCCATATATTAGAACATCAGTGTATGTTTGTGTTGCGTACTTTGAGTGCACACAAACGGTGAAAGTATACGCGTCGCAAGTAATAAAGTAATAAATATAAAGTATCATTTCTACAGGGATTGGTTTGAGCCACTTTGCTTAAGTCATTGCGTTGTAAAGAAATAAAATTGTAGGTGATGAATAAAAAGTAAAATAAACTAAACAAAATAAAGATAGGAGTGAGCAAATTAAGAGAGTAGACCGGATTATCGTGAGTCGTGGAGTGATAGTTGAATAGTCTGTCATGGTAATTGAGTGCAAGAGAAACTAGATTGCCTTGGGAACTAGCAATAGTCGGATTGCCTGGACAACTGGGAATGGTGTGATTGCCTGAGCAACTGAGAGACTTCCTTCAAAGTTTGGCAAAGCGTTCTTCAATGGTTTCTCGTTATCCCTAACTCGAAACACTTGTTAATTTTGCATGCCTTAGTAATACATCCCTACGTTAACCATGGGTGAACAACAACTGATCTTGCGCTCCCCTTAGCCGTTGAAATTCACAACTTATCCCTAAGTCGAATTATTCATCACCATCGATTGATTGAATAAAGACCATGCTCATTCGTTTCTTGAATCTAACTCTCCTGATATTAGATAAATGGATGAATTCACGAGATTCTCTCCTAATTCACTCGCAATCAAAATTAAGAACCAAGAATGAACAAACTTTGAATTAAAATTGCAATCTCAATGACCTAAACAAACCCAATCGTTCTCACAACCACAAAAACACAAAAACCCAAGCCAAATAAAATTAATTCATAGTTGGGTTCGAAAGATATACAAAGAACAATCTCCCTAGCATGAATCTAATCGAACAAAGAGGAGGAAGAAGAAGAATTCGATAGCCCCTTGGTTTTTCTCTCTCAATCGAACCTCCCTTTGAAGTAGGCGGCTAGGTCTTCTATTTATAGGAGATGGCTAGGTCAAAGTCTTTCTTGAGGAGGAAGTTAAGTTGAAATTAAACAACATTAAAGAGATAAATCTCTTTTTATTTATTTATCCTCCAAAAACTCCTATTTTCATAGAATTTAATCTCTTTTTGATCTTTTCATGGAACTCCAACTCTTCTAGGATTTATCTTTGCTTAACGTCATGTTGGGTTTATCCAGTCATCAATTTCGACTACCACTTCATCTTATCCTCAATTGTTGGCGATTGCCTCGGCAAATGGTTCGGCAGGTCCTTCCTGAATTGCCTCGGCAATTTGCATTTTACTACGAAAATCCTAACATGTGCAAATAAAGCACCAAAGCAATATATTTTTCCACAAAAACCACCAAATTATGTAATCAAGCTTAACTGTGATAAGAAACATGAATTAATGCATGAATGACTAATTATGCAACTAATATGAGCCTAAGTCTAACAATAATATGAGTAAAAAGGGTAATGAAAATAGTACTTTTGTACACTCATCACACCCCCAAACTCGAACTATTGTTTGTTCTCAAGCAATGTTGTGAAACCAATAAATTGATTTTGATATAACAAATGATTTAAGGACTAAATTGAAAATGGAAAATGAATTTTTAAGTCCTCAAAACCTCTCTATGTATTTAAAGAAAATGTTTAAGTCAAAACCTCAACTTGTCAAATATTTTCTAAGTGTTTATCAAGCCAAAACAGTGATTTTCGAGTCATCGTTTTGGAACGACCTTTGGGCATTTTGGAACAGTTTGAAACGATTAACCCTTGTTTCGAAACGTGTTTCAAAACGGATGAAGAACATCAGAACGGTTTGACCCGTTTCGATACGGTAGTATCGAAACGACCTCAAACGTTTCGAAACAGAATTCAAACTTGGTTTTAAAAATATGACCATTGAAGTTTTATAACTGAATTTAAAATTGTCGTTACGGCTTTCGAAACAGGCTCTTAGCATATCGAAACGATCGTGCCCGTTTCGGTACGGTCTATTATTACACCCCAACGACTCTTTCTATTTTGGTCTGTTTCGAAACAGGATCGGGCGTTTCAGAATGGGTAGTTGCAGACTGCATTTATGGAGGGAAGATAACATCCCAACGGCTATATTGATGAATGCAATAACCCCAACGGCTAGAATTCAATGAGAAGGTATAAAAGGGACCTCTAAAAGTTCCAGCAACAACTATTGATCTCCAAAGTATTATCCAAACATCAAAGCCAAGCATTTGTGCAAAAATCTCATTATTTCTTGTAAACCCCAATTGTGAAATTTGTAATTCCCATTCTTATCTATTCAATTGGGTTGAGTGCTTGTAAAAGGGCTACATTTTATATTGAGAGATACTAGTTTTAGCCTTCATCTTCTTTGTATCACTTGAGTGAGAATTGAGTTAAATTTTGGATAGAAAATTTGACCGGTGTTGTAAAGGTTACCTCCTTAGCCTAGAAAATGGGAATAACAATTAGTGGATTGTTGGAAAATCCTTAGTGAAGCTAAGGTAGTGGATGTAGAGTTCGATTGGAACTTGAACCACTCTAAACCGTCTTGTCTATCATTTTTAATTTTCCATTCCACCACCAAAAGATATAAAAATTCAATTCACCCCACTCTTGGCTTACATCATTTCATTGATCCACTCAACAATTGGTATCAGAGCCTACCTCTTTGAATGATTAACAACCACAAAAGGAGTTCCTAGGAAGAGTGTGATCAACCACAAAGCAATCCATGGCTTCTACCTCTAGGTCTAACATATACGAGTCTCAATCAACCACCAAACTGTCTTTCTTCAACGGTGATAACTACCCTTTTTGGAAGAACCGGATGCGTCTCTTCATTAAATCTAACGATTATCTAGTTTGGGATGCCATTGAAGATGGTCCCTCTAATCCGATGAAGAGAGACGACGAAGAAAGATTGGTGCCAAAGAAGAAGAATGAGATGAGTGAAAAAGAGAGAAAGAAGATTCAAATCAATGATAAAGCTCTTCACAAGTTGTTTTGCTATTTCGGTCCCGACATCTACTCTAAAGTTTCTTCCATCGAAAGTGCTAAGGAAGTGTGGGATACACTTGAGGCTACTTATGAAGGAACAAGTGATGTGAAGGAGACAAAGATTGGAATTCTCAATCTTAGCTATGAGAATTTCATTATAGAGCCCGACGAAACCGTGTCAAAGATGTTCGATCGTTTCTCAATAATCGTCAACGGGCTAAAGGGTTTTGGAGAAATAATCTCGAAAGACAAACTAGTCCGGAAGCTACTCTAGTCACTTCCTGAGTCTTGAGATGGGAAGAGAACCGCATCATTGAGGCCAAAAATTTGAAGACACTCAAGCTTGATGAGCTAGTGGGTTCTCTCCTAACTCATGAGATAATGAACCAAGGAAGGGAAGATGAAAGGAAGAAAGAAGAGAGAAGAGTGGAGAAGCTAGACGTAGATAAGAAGAAGAAGATAGGAGTGGCTCTCAAAGCTTATCTACATGAGGAGAGCACTTTTAGTGAGGAGAAAGACCTAGAAGAATTGGCTATGATAGCCAAAAGGTTCTCACGGTTTATGAGGTTCAGCCGAGGAAGGAAGATTCAAAGAAAAATAGACTTCAAAACCAAAAAAAGAGAAGAGAGAGATCAAATCATTTGCTTTGAGTGCAAAAAACTAGGTTATATTCGTTCGCAGTGCCCTCAACTCAAGAAGAAGGGCTTTGAGAAGAATAAGAAGCTCAAAGTCAAGCTTGCTACTTGGAGTGATGAGGAGTCATCCGAGGATGAGGAACACGAAAGTGGCCAACCTTTGCCTCATGGCTCTTGAGGACGATTCCTCCATGGTAACCTCTAACTCATCATCTTTTGATTTTACATTTGATGAATTGCATGATGCTTATGATGAGTTAGTTGAGAAGTATAAAGAGTCGGTCATAAGAAATAAAAATATTATTTCGGAATTAAATGCTAAAAATGACTCACTTTCACAAGCTAACTTAAAATTTGAGAAAAAGATCTTAGGTTTACAAGATGAACTTAAATTCTTTCAAGATGAAAATGTAGACTTAAACAATCTTATTTCTCAATGCAATAGTGAACACCAAAAGATGTTAGATGAGCTTAACAAGCTCAAGAAGTCTTTCAAAAATGTTGGTAATGTGAAAAATGAGATAGGTGAATCCTCTAGAACTAACCAACCTAAGAGAAAGACATATAACTACAAACAAAATGGCTTCCATAGGCATAATAGAACTAAGAAAATTAGAAGTGTATGGGTTCCTAAGGAACTCGTCAAGTCTAATAATGTTGTTGCTATGTCACCTTGGATTCCTAATGGAACCAAGCTTTTGGGTACCAAAAATCAAAGCTTAATATCTTTGTTTGTAGGGGGAGCATTGCTACAAGGCCAAAGCACAAAGTCAAAACTCATGGTACCTTGATAGTGGATGCTCGAGGCACATGACCGGAGACAAGAGTCGATTCATGAACTTAAAGGCAAAAAGTGGAAGAGTAGTGACATTTGGTGACAACTTCAAAGGCCACATCAAAGGTATTAGATCCATAGGTAATCACTCTACTATTCTCATTGAAAATGTTTTATATGTCGATGGTCTAAAACACAATCTATTGAGCATTAGTAAATTCTGCGATAAAGGGTTTAATGTCTTATTTGATAAAAATGTGTGCAAAATTGTTGACATTAAATCAAATAATATAATGCTCATTGGTCATCGCATAGGTAATATATACATGGTGCATTTAGATGACATTCATACATCCCGTGCATGTTTTGTTGCACAAAATGAAAATGATGCATGGCTATGGCATAGGAAACTAGGACATGCTAGCATTAGTGTTTTAGAAAAATTAGTTTCCCTAAATCTAGTTAGAGGTTTGCCCAAGATTAAGTTCTCAAATGACAAAATATGTGATGCATGCTCTAAGGGTAAACAACATAGATCATCCTTTAAATCCATTAATGATGTTTCTACAAGTAGGTGTTTACAACTAATTCACATGGATTTATTTGGGCCTATTAGAACTATGAGCTTGGGTGGTAAATCGTATGCATTTGTTCTTGTTGATGACTATTCTAGATTTACTTGGGTTTTATTTTTAAGTACTAAATATTAGGCTTTAGAAAAAATTCATCATGTTTTCAAAATTAACTCAAAATGATCTTGAACTTAAGATTTCTCATATTAGAAGTGATCATGGAACCGAATTTCAAAATCTAGGCTTTGAAGAGTTTTTAAATGAAAATGGTATCAACCACAATTTTTCGGCTCCTCGAACTCCTCATCAAAATTGGGTAGTTGAGAGGAAAAATAGGACTTTACAAGAAATGGCTAGAATTATGCTTTGTGAAAACAATTTACCTAAATATTTTTGGGCGGAAGCCACAGACACCGCTTGCTACATTGTAAACCGAGTAATGATTAGGCCACAAACTTATCTCCCAATTCACTCGCAATCAAAATTAAGAACCAAGAATGAACAAACTTTGAATTAAAATTGCAATCTCAAAGACCTAAACAAACCTAATTGTTTCCTTCCCACAACCACAAAACACAATAACCCAAGCTAAATAAAATTAGTCCGTGGTTGGGTTTGAAAAATATACAAAGAATAATCTCTCTAGCATGAATCTAATCGAACGAAGAGGAACAAGAAAAAAAATTCGACACCCCTTGGTTTTTCTCTCTCAATCGAACCTCCCTTTGAAGTAGGCGGCTAGGTATTATATTTATAGGAGATGGCTAGGTCAAAGTCTTTCTTGAGGAGGAAGTTAAGTTGGAATTAAATAGCATTAAAGAGATAAATCTCTTTTATTTATTTATCCTCCAAAAACTCCTCCTATTTTCATGGAATTTAATCTCCTATTGATCTTTTCATATGACTCTAAAACTTCTAGGATTCATCTTTGCTTCACGCCATGTTGGGTTTATCCGGACATCAATTTCAGCTACCACTTCATCTTATCCTCAATCGTCGGCGATTGCCTCGGCAACTGGTTCAGCAGGTCCTTCCTGAATTACCTCGGTAATTTGTTCGGCAGGTTCTTCCTGAATTGCCTCGACAATTTGTAATTTACCACGAAAATCCTAACATGAGCAAATAAAACACCAAAGCAGTATCTTTTTTCCACAAAAACCACCAAACTATGTAATCAAGCTTAACTGTGAAAAGAAACATGAATTAATGCATGAATGACTAATTATGCAACTAATATGAGCCTAAGTCTAACAATAATATGAGTAAAATGGGTAATGAAAATAGTACTTTTGTACACTTATCAGTTTGCATTGGCTATGCCACAAAGACCTTCCTTTGCATTCTTCGTCGCAGCTACTGGGCGGGCAAAAAACCCAGTTCCAGTCTCGGACCTGGTCGGACTCGGTGGATCTTTACTCGAAACTGGTTTCGGTGAGACCGAGATCAGATCCAAAATTTAGGTCCTGGTTGTAATCGGGACTGAGACTAGATTCTGATTCCTTTGACCCGATACTCGGTGGGTACCTGGTACTGGTATGTTAAGACCGATTTAGCTGATGTTTTGGTGGATGTAGACTTAGAGTTCTTTAGTTTATTTTTTCTCTTTATGTAAGAAAATTATGAGTATGACTCATTTTAAGACTTCAACCTTCAAGCCTACAATATTCCGACTTTGTTATTTAATATTATTATGCTTAAAGGTCAAATTAGCCCTCAACGAAAAATCAAAAAATCAATTAAGCCCTTAAAAAAATTACACCCAATTTAGCCCTTATAATACATATTACACCCAATTTGGCCCTTCCGTTAGGTTTGACCGCGTTGATCGTGATGATCCGCTAACGGTCAGATACGCAAGAACGTTATCGTCCTATGTGACGTTGACCGTTGGCAATGACGTGGAAAAATCCCAATGACGTGTAGAACACTTAAAATCCTATGGGTTTTTTTCTTATTATTTTTATTTGAGTTATTTATCTCTTTCCTTATGAGAAACCTAAAAATCAATATTTTTTCTCTCAAATATTCATATCACCGATCATCGATATTGTCACCATCGTCGGCAGTCGTTTAACGTCGAAACACAGCAGCAGCCTCGCCCCGGTCTCTTAAGCATTGATCTGAGGTCAATTTCACTGGAATTCGCTTCAAATGCCATGAATACCACATAGAACCCTTTGAATTTCTTTCTATCGATCTTCCTCTTCTACCATTCAATTAGAGCGAGACTAAGATATGTTTTTCTTCTCGACAAAAGGGGGTTGCCTACCGTTGAGATTCTCCATCTGACGACAAGAGTCGTCACAGATAAAAACCCGAAGGTAAAGTCACCATTTTTTATTTTCTTTCTTTTTCCCAATTACCTTCGCATTTTAATCCCTTTCGTTGTTTGTTGTTGGTTGTTGTGGATGTCTGCTGAACCGGTTTTGATTGTCGAGCAGATTAGCCAAAAGGAATGATGTTGACGGTTGTGGAGCATGGTTAATGATGATTAACATGTATCTATGGTGTTTGATAAAAATGAGTTTAGTGGCTTAAACATTGAGAGATGTGACTTTTAGGGAAGTTGGTTTAAGGCTTAGGGAAGTTGGTATTTTGTGGTAGAACAAAGGATGATCGAACCAAACTATTTTAGGTAGGGTTGCGAGCTTTGTGTGGAGCTATAATGAATGTAGGTTATGGTGACTGCCAGCGGTGAAAGGTGACTCGGTATTAAGCGGTGATCGAGAGGCTTGATTGCATGGTGTCGGCAAGAGTAATGGACGAGTGGTCACAGTCTCATCTCCCTATAAATGTTTCTTTGTAGATTCAAAAAAACATCGAAACAATAAGAGTTAAATAAAAAAAGTACACGTCAGAGATTTGTTGAGTGAAGCATGATAGTCAATGCCACATAGGACATTA
The DNA here is from genome assembly GCA_958450335.1 of Hibiscus tridactylites. Taxonomy (NCBI): domain Eukaryota; kingdom Viridiplantae; phylum Streptophyta; class Magnoliopsida; order Malvales; family Malvaceae; genus Hibiscus; species Hibiscus tridactylites. The sequence continues at coordinate 81,035,843 of OY288269.1, read as the reverse complement.
ACATTCCTTCCGTTATTGACCATTTTCGGACTGTCACAGTCAACGCGGTCAACCTAACGGAAGGGTCAAATTGGGTGCAATTTGAATTATAAGGGCTAAATTGAGTGTAAAATTTTCATAAGGGCTTAATTGATTTTTTGATTTTTCGTTGATGGCCAATTTGACCTTTAAGCCATATTATTATTGGTGGTTAGAATTTTTTCTCACTGGTGCTCAAATTTTCTTAATAGTAGACCAATTGATCGGGTACCCGATACTGATACCAATTCTCACTAGTATTGGAATCAATCCTTAAAATATAGGACACGATCTAACTGGGACCGAGATTGATTCCAATTTTTAAAAATTGGTAGCTACCAGGACTGAAACTAATTCTGAGCAAACTGACCAAGTAGTTGGTCTTACCCACCTCTACCAGCTACTACCCTAAGAGTTCTTGCACTAACCAATACTTAATCACATCATCATCCTCTCCGTATCCAACAACGGTCACTCCATGATCTAGTTGCGTGCTACATGATCCCTTAAATACACCACTCGAGTATGTTTCAATCACTTTTTAGGGATGCTTCGACTTTTTGAAAACTTATAAAACATGGAGTCGTTACCAATCTTTTTAAAAAGTATGATTGGATCACTTTAAAACAGGGTTATTTTAATAAAAACATTTTGTTTTAATAAAACAACTGTAACACCTTAAAAACCACCCTAGTTAGAATTATAGAAAACGACAAGGATAGCGTAAACAATTTACAATTTAGTTAAGATTACAATGAAACCACATAAGCTATGTTCTAATAAGATATAAATGGGTTAAACACTACATGTAAGTTCATATGTAAAATTAAAGAAATGAAGATTAATTTGTAACTAATATATATAAGTTAGATAATATGAAACATAAAATAGTATACATATATATATGTATGATTCGGTGGGTTGTATTTAAATGTACATATAAGTATATCTATAAGTAAAATATGATAAACTAATAATTAAGTAGTTAAATATTATAATGTTAGTGGGATATTAAGTAGAATTATAATAGAATTTCATGGACATAAACTAATCCATGTGTCCTTTATACAAGAGATAATCAGCCCACTAAGGAGAGAAAGTTAACATGTGTAAACCACTTACTTCCATCATCATCTTTCTCATGCAAACCTGCCGAACCAAAGAGAGGAAAGGAGAGATAGAAATCTGGAATTCTTAGGCTTAAGGACATCTTTATTTTGCTGGAAATTGAGCTAAAAGATCACCTAGGATCATGCATGTAGGCAGATATCAAGTAAGTACATCATATGTTGCCCGATTCCTATGGTGTTTTTATTTTTGTATTTGATGATTCTGGGTTTGAACCACTAAAAAAATGTTATAAATGTTTTATTATTAGTTATCAATGCTGGGCTCATGTTAGACTTGAATAATTTCTGGAAATTAAAGCATGAACATGAACTTAGGTATGAATCTGCCCAGATTCGTACTCGTATGATACCCTGTAGAAATATGGAAAATTGAGCATGTTACGGTCATTTCTAGAAAAAGTGTTCTTATACAAAGTTGTAGAGGAAACTATTTTACATAGAATAGAGGTATGATTTGCTCAAAAACGTTAAGTATAGGTCTCTGAATTGTTGTTAGAAGTTGACTGAACTGAAACTGAATGAATTTGGAATCTGCTGGACTAAATTGTGAAATTCGAAATGTTTAGGGGTCAAAATGGTATTAATAAATTCTGAAAATTTATGCTTGAAACAGGGGAGTCATGGAATGAATAAAAATTTAATGGCCAAGCTTGAATTAAGTCTCAATTGGTAGATTAAATGCATTTAGATCACATGTAGGATTATTAAAGGATTAAAGGGGACTGTTTTGTGGAAATTGGTAAATTGAGGACTTCAATGCTCTGTTTTTAAAGATCTTAGAACTTCATTGTTATGTTAATACATGTAGGTTAATGTGGTTAATAGCTTAGAATCAAATGAATTGTGAAATATAGGATTTAAATGCACTAAAGTCACTAAGTTAAGCTTAGACAGATTAGGCCATGAAATTGTCCTATTTTCAAATGTAAAACTGTATAAACTGAGAAATGCTAAAAATATTAGCCATACATAGTTTTAAAGGTGTGTTTATAAGCTTTCTAGAATAGTATGATATGCCTTATTTGAATTAGGGAATAAAAAGTTATGGACAGATTGGTTGACAATGCTCAAAACTGCCATGTTAAGTACAGCTTGTGTGTTTATTGTTGTTTGCTTGATTTGGTTGGATTTTTGTGCTAAGGTTGATACTAATAGATGTTATATATGTTGTAATATGATTCAAGAGCATATTGGTGAAGAGATATTAGAGGAATCAAGGGGTGATCAAACCAAGAAGAAAGGGAGGGGCATCATCATTAAGGAGACAAACTAGCTTGGAGTATTGTGAGTGTAGTTTTGTTTAAAGTGTTAGGATTAGTATCCTAACCTTGTTATTTTTATTATTAGATAACATGAAAGAATCATGAAATGAACCTAATAGTGGTTGGTAAAAATTAAAATGCTAAGGAAGAAGGATTAAAGGAAAGACTTATGATATGTTGACTATGCTAGTTAGATAAGCTTACTTTGGCCTAGATATGTTACATTGGGTTGATGATTGAATAAACCATATGACATGAACTTATATGATGAGTTTAGCTACTGTATTTTGATGTATACATGATGAAAATGATAATATGTGCTTGCTGATTTTTCATGTTAACATGAATTGAATGATTGCTATGAAATAAAGATCAATATTGTTACATGTTTGGTGAATTATTGAATAACAAGCAATTGGTTTTGTTAAACATATAAGTTAAGATAGGACCTTGGTTTGATTAGTGTCTTTAGGTAAAAGGGCATGCCTTAGAGTCATTGAGCTCCTCTGATTATTGTTAAAGGATGGTGGTTAGTCACCAATATTCCTTAAGGTGGTAAGTCACCTTGATGCTATGGCATCCTCTGATTACATGTTACAAGTTGGTTACAAAGCATTGATACCTTTGGGTATCCAAAGTCAATGTCACACGTAGACTCGATTACCTTGTTCATTAATCATCCAAGGCAACATATTTAAATGTTACATGACTTGAAAGATAAGTACCTAAATGATAAGTACCAATGAAATGAAATTGATATGCCTACTTGCCTTGTATATGCTAATGCTTTTAAATGATGCTTGTTGTTGTATATGATAATGTTTTGATTGATACTTGCTGTATTAATGAACATAAAAGTATGTTGTTTATGTTGCATCAATGGTTACTTGAAATGGTTACAAGATTAGCTAAGTCTACTTTTGTATGATGGACTAGCTAGGTGAACTTTGATTAAAGCCTAGTCAGGTAACCTTAAAGATTGAATAATGCTCTAAAAGATAGAAATTAGTAAGGTTTAGGGTTGCCTCACTAAGTACATACCTTGTACTTATCACTCTTATGTTCCCTTCTTCCAAAAATTTCAGGTACTAGTCCTGAAAGCTAGTCGATTGTCCTAGAGAGCTGACCTTGAAGTCCAAGCACAAGTATGACTCTTTTGGTTATTATAGTTGGTGGCATAGATGTATATAAGTGTCACATGCATATGATACATGTATTTTGGGTGCTTGACATGTAAATGTTATGTTTAAAAACTTGATTATGTAATATGTATTTTAACATGCTTAATGTTTCGGTTGTGTAATTAAGTACTAAAGGACCATGGTATATATATATATAGGAATGATGGTTGCTATGGAATTTAAAGTATGCTTGTATGATTTGCTTATATGACCAAATGATCATATGATTGAATTAGAGTTGTATAATAATTTAGCCGAACCTTGAATGTTCCTATTGAGACTGAATATGATTAAAGTGTGCTTGTATGATTATGTGATCTTGGAAAATTGATTGTGTTAATGAGACATGAACTATAGGATTGTAATATGCATATAGATGTATGATATAAAATGAAGATTAAAATGTATTGTTATGCTTAGTTAGAATGTACCAATGGAATGAGCATTGTTTATATGTATGATTCGAATAGGGTAGATTAAGAAATTGGTTTGGTAACATGATTATGGAATGGTTGTTGAATGTATAAGCAAGATTAAATGATTATCTTGTTGTGTTAGTACATGTATGTAATTGTTATGATTGTAACATGATTGCTTGTATGTAATAGTTAAGGTTTTTGTTAGCCCACATATATGTATGTTTACATTTTTGGTTGAATGTTAGAGTAAGCTTCCGCATGTATAAGTTGTATAAATCTAAAGTATGTTTCATAAAAAAACTTGTATGTCAAGTATGTTATGATAATTGGAATTGTTTATGTATGTCATGAATATGTATAATATGAATCCGAATAATAATACGCTGCAAATGTAACACTCCTCGCTCGAATTCTCGGGCGAGGGGTGTTACAACAACGGTTTTGGTCTACGAAAATCAGAAAACAGGTTCGGGGGTCGGTTACGCGTGGGGAAGGGTTAGCACCCCCACGACGCCCATAATTGGTACCTAATTGGTTTTAGAATCGTTTTCAAAACTGAAATTTGCAAGTTCACAAAGGTTTGGCTTTATTTGTCCGTTTAATGAATATCAAACTATTTTAACGGCCTTATCGCCCGAGAGATGAACTTTAATCATTGCCAACATTTCTGGCGCTAACCCGTCATTCTTGTTTGATAAGACACCGCATTAAATTAATTTCACTTTTTCAAACAACAAAGAAATTTAGTGCGTTGAGCATTTTATGTTTATTCTAAGTTCGGTTATTTAAAAACCCTAAAAACGTCTAAGTTTTTTATTCCTAATTAAAAGTTTAAGTTTGCTTAAGTGTATTTTATTTTTGTGAAGTAAATTTTTCAACAAGCACGTATCTATCTAAGCTTTAGAACTTAATCCTATGTTTTAAACTTATTTCTAAAATAAGCAAGCAACCTCTTATTCTTTTAAATTTTTTCCTTTTTATTATTTCTTTTGAAAAATCTTTATTTCTTTTTACCTTTTTTAGTTTTTAAGAGCCAAGACTCTTTTTATTTTTATTTTTTGTCTTTTTATTTTTTATGTTTTTGTAACTTTTTTTTCAAAAAAAATTCCTTTTAATTTTTTTTATTTTTAAATTTTTCCTTTTAAAATGATTTTTTAAAATAAATTTTATTTTTTGAAACATTTTCTTTTAAACTTTTTCAAAATTTTATTTTCTCCTAAAAAACCCTAAACTTTTTACTTTAAAATTTTTTTATTTTCTTTTTCTTAAAACACATGACTTTTTTTTTCCCTAAAAACATCTTATTTATTTTTCTTTTTTGAAATCACTTAACCAATTTATTATTAGAACTAAAGTTTCAAAAGTCCTTTTTATTTTTATTAAAGTCAAGCCCTTTATTATTTTCACCCATGCATTATTGTTTTTCCTAATTAAATCCCTAATTTTAAGTTTTTTTTTTAATTAAACCACATTAACTCATTTTATTCTTGCATTTTAATTTAAACACTTTTAAAAATTTATTTTTACATTTCTAAATATCAAAACACTCCTAACAACATTTTTTAAAAGCATGCAAATTTTTAAGATCAGACCAAAATTAAAATGAAAGTTTAAAACGAAAACATTACCGGAATCGCGAAACGATTTTTCGACTTCAAGAACACAACCTAAAATCCACAAAAACACAAATACAAAAATTCAACCAAGAACAAGCATAAAAAATCTAAATAAAAAGTAAAAGGAAAGATAGAAATTTTACCGAAACGACGATCGATGAACTCGAATGTGAACTTCTCGAAACGCTCCCAATTGATTCCAGAAAATTTCCCCTAAGTTCAAACTTCAACTCCAAAATTTCCAGCAACTCATAAGAATTTTTCGAATTTTTTTAGCTCTTTTTACTTTTTTCCAAGTGATAAAGTGTGTTCAACAATGGAGAATATAGGGGTTTTTATACACAAACTTGAGCTTGCAAATCAAGCAAATATCCGCGTTTAATCCCCAAATTAGAGCCAAAATCAGACCAAAACTTGATTCTCGGTAATACCCCTCAATCCTTATCTGATTTGGTTCAATATCGAACCTGAATTTTCCCCTTGATTCGAGCATAGGGCTTGACCTATTGCCTCGGTTTTTTGCAGATTCCGGCGAGCACAGGCGGCGGCGGCGAGGCGGACCGACCGGTACTAACAACGTCACCAGTCGTGACCGGTACTAACAACGTCACCGATCGTGACCGGTACTAACAACGTCATCAGTCGTGATCGGTACTAACAACGTCACCGATCGTGACCGGTAGACGGTGGACGAAATCCCCCACTGTCGCGCTAATGGATATTAGGGCTGGATCGAGCGCATGGCCACACGCGTTGTCCCCCTTTCTTTCTTTCTTTCTTTTTTGCTTTTCTTTTTCCTTTTTATGTTGTTATTCTTCACTGTTTTTTCTTGGCTGTTTTATATTACATTTATTTTATTTTTTATCTTCATTCATTTCTCTTTTTCCTACATTTATTACTATCATTATTATTTATTTTATTTTTGATCACGTTTTCTCTTTTTTTTAAATGGGCTTTGTTTGTTTTTCTTTTGAAATGGGCTTTAAGAATAGATTTTTAAAGATGAGTTTTGTTGTTTTTTTTATTTAATTTAGAAAAGGTAGGCCTTTTATTATTTTAAGAAAAAAAATTATATTTTTTCCAGAATATTTAATATTCTAGTGACAACAGAGTAGAACTGGAACCCGCGGCATCAATGGAAACTGAAACCGGTTGGTTCACAACGGCCTTCTGCAGTGCATCTTCACTATTGGCAGGCACATCTTCGAACCCATTTATCCTAGCCGCGTGGTTGGCTTCCTCGTTGGCATTGCACGGCCATCGACTCCCTTGTAGGTGTAGTTGGATTCGGTTATTAGGCCTTTGTTCTTGTGGGTGAATTGGAAGGCATCGTCCATTAAACCACCTTGGCAGCCTTGATCCTCACCTTTGGTGTCACAGTCGACCAGATCTTGCTCGGACAAGGAAATCAGCTTGTCTGTGGTTAGCTTAGTAACCCCTTCCATGGCTGCCACAGCTGAAAACGCCCAACAGCATCCTGTAATGATTGCTTAGGTCTGCAAACTCGTTGACAGCAAGCTTGAAAGGCTTGTTGTTGGCGTTGTTAAAGGAGTGAATGCGTGCCACGTTTTGTTTGAAAACGTGGAAACGCTTTTGCCTCTCATTGTTGTTGTAAACTCGTCCGAATCGGGACATCTACATAAACATTGAGGTATCTTCAAGAGCAGTGTGGGATGCGGCTTCACATACCAAATTACCACCCACTAATATCATGAAGGCCTGCTTGTAGAGTTCTTTCAATGAACAGGACAATCATCCTCATGTATATGTTCATGAGTAGTGTCATTACATAACTTTTTCATACGATCGATGTTTTTACAATCATCCGCATGGCTTGCTTTATCTTAAAAATATCAACATAGAACAAAGGCTGACCTATGCATACCTAGTCTTTGAAAGAAAGGCGCACTTACGGGATACCATTATTTTCTAAGACCTGTATTGTCAGATGTTAATGAACACAAAATACACCCAGCTCAGCTGCACTAGCTTTAGCAAAAACTGTATGGACACCAATAAACTGCTTTTCCAGCAATTAACTGTATTCATACATGATACAACCAAGACAGCAATGATATCATATATGCATGCTGTAAGAGCTTCCACAAAACAAAACCAAACAAGTTCATTCAGGCAACATACCTCGGAGCCTACAAATGTTTCATGTCTATAGTCATAAATACCACCAGCTCATCAATAATACTACACAATAAAACATGACACACTTATAACATTTATTCAAAACAACACTAAATAATTAAAAGGAATCTCCCACCATCGAATAGGCACCAGATAGAAACACCCATAAATTCTAGGGAAGAACACATACACAAACCTATTCATTAGAAAATAATATCGTCATCCTTCTCCCTGCCTGCAGATAGCAGATTGTGAGCCGAATTTGTTGAGACCCCTCTTTTCAAGGAAACCTTCTCCGAAAACTGATCCTCGGCCAACAGCTTGGCCTCTGCAAGCTTTCTCTCTATCTCCCTCTTCTTGTAACCCTGTATCTTCTTTAACCTGAAGAAATCCTCCCTTTCAAGCTCGTCCAACTCTCCCTTGATGTAACTTATGGTATTCTCCAACCTTGGTTTCACAACATTCTCTAAAGCATTAACCCTACGATTTGTTGTCTTGATTGCCTCGTCAAGGGTTAAGAATGATGTCTGGAGAGAAGCAAGTTCAACTAGAACCTCAATTGCTTTCACATAAGCAGCACGGCACTGTTGGACCTGTTGCCCACCTCTGGCCAAACCAGTCAGATCATTCTTGGTCTCACCTTCTGTGAAATAATCAAACTTGGGAAGTTTCACTCCAGCAACGTTCTCTTGTCGGGATCGGACTTTAAGAGTAGCAGTTTTAACATTCTCAAGCACAACATGTTTGATGTTCTCACCAGCAACATACTTAGCCTCGGTTAAGGAAAATGAAGAGGTTTTCATAATCTCTCCCATTGATTCTTTTGTAGAGACTATCTTCTTAAGAATCTGACGAAATTGTACAGTTAGGGCATCACTCTTTTTCTTAAGGAGTGCATGGCCTCTTGTAGCACCCACAAGTCGAGCTTTCATGATTCCAAGCATTGTAACAGTTGGAACCACATTCAAGCGCTGGGATTGACCAGACATTTTTCAGGTATCTGAACTAAGAAAAAATATAGGTCAGATTAATTAATAAAAACAGGAAACATAAAAGAAAGTTGATTAGTCAACCTTCAAAAGGAAGGAAATAAGCTTTCAATCTTAAAGGCACATCATCAACTTTAGCTTAATTTATCAACCCTTTAACTTTAGTTAACATGTTTTATCAGAACAATTAAATTGCTGAAGCGAGATCTAAGAACTTCAAAGAACCATGGATCACAAAATAATAAGTCAAAATGTCAAATTCTATGAATTAGTTGTATAACGCATGCATCTTTTCAACAATAGTAACATTACTTTTCCATGAAACTAAATAGATGGGAAAGTTCACAGTATAACAATAGCAAACAAATTTGTAAATTAGACAAAATGTTGGGGTATCCTATAGCTAATTTTCCGTTATTTGTTATTTCTTTCTATTCTTAAATACGAGGAAGTAGTTGGGAGGCAATAGCTGATATACCTGTAAAATAACCATTTCACATATCGGTCACATTTTGTTTATTCTAATCCTGTTTATTTTCCCAAATTTAAATAGTCTAAATGTCATTTTATATCTTTACCAGATCTTCTCCAACACAAACAAAATAGTTCGGAGAAGTAATTAAAAGTTATATGTTAGTCTATATGATACCCGCTCAGTAAAATTCCATTGACAATTCAGCATTACATGGAAAATCAGAAGCCAATCATGAGAAGAAAAGAAACTAGGCCAATCCCAATGGCAAGCCTGACTAGAAAGCCAAGTGATCACGAAAACCTAAAATTTATGTTTGAAATTCTGACTCAAAAGTGAGTATCTAAGATTCATGATCAGACTGTAACACTAGAAGGATCGCCATCTCAAAGATATCCTTCATGTAAAATTTAGGGACAAATCAATGAAAACATTAAAAAGACAGAATCATCAGTCCTATAACGTAATTCAAGGGGAAAAGAAGAAGAAGAGATCTTTGATGCTTTCGGTTTTTGCTCTGGCAGCGTACAGACAGAAAATTCCTCAAGTGAGGAATTGAACTCAACTCGGGTCAGGCTACAATTGAGTTTTTACTTGAATGACCAGATCTTCTAACTTCGAATTCAATTTGATTATGAAAATGAAAACCTTAATAATGAAAACTGCTACCAGATTCGATAATTTTCTAATCAGAAAACGAAAATGTTCCATTTAATTTCCTAATCAAATAACAATTCAAATCAAATCGAATCATCAATAACGTAAAAACGAAATAGAGATCCAAACGGGGATCGAATGAAAATAAAGGAGAAATTAGAAATCGAGGCAGAAAGAGGACCTGAAGATAACGTCGAAACCGCTGAATAGAGAGGAGTTTCGCCGTCGGCGTTCGAGGATCGAAAGAATGAAATTCGCTGTGCGATTTAACTTTTTTTTTAAAGTATGTGGATTTCGATTTTTTTTTTGATATCTCTGTTAAAAACTGACAAAGGAAGAGGGGCAGTCAATTAGGTCCGTGATCCATCTTCTCGCTTGCCCGTTTCCCCCCGAAAACCACTGATTAATTTAAAAAAAGTTTTACTATAAGTTAAGGGTTCAAGTTATTTTTGTTGTAAAATATGTGTTTATTTCGTTCTATTTAAATTTTAAAGTGTATAATATTTTTTTGTTAATATTTTAATGTTGATTCATTAAAAAATTGTTATTGATAAGTCATAAATTTATGTTTAATTTATACTCATTCTTGTTATAAATATTTATCTCATTTAATTAGAGTTTAATGTAATATGTACTTCTTATGCCTATAAATAGATGACTTGATGAGGGCATTGTACACAAGTCTATATTTGAGAATAATACAAATCAACATCTCTCTCATCTCTTTGTTCTTCCATTCTTGTTCTTTGTTCTTATTATTGTTATTTGTTATTTTATACACAACACGTTATCAGCACGAAACTCTAATTAACTGAGATCTTCATCGTTCGAATCTAAAAGAAGTTATCGAAAAGAATGAATTCAATTATAGAATGAAATCAAAGATAAATTCTTTTTTCACTCATTTTTTTAGCTATTGATTGTCTTCCTCTTTATATATTTATATATATATATATATTGAAAAGAATGGAAGCATGCTTAATCGCAACGAATCCAATATCGCTCAAAGAATTAATCTCTCAAGCGACTCAAATCCATATTAAGGGGATCGTGGGGAGAATATGATTATCTTGAGTATATTTATAGATAAGTATATTTTTTATGGATTCATGATATATAATATGGTGAATATTTTTATTTTATTTTATTTAACCATATTATAAGTTTTACATGATATGCTTAAATGGCTTGGAAAAAGACATGGCGTAAAGAAATTATGAGGAGTTGTTTCGGTCATTTACTACGTCTCCATTGTCCTCGAGAGAAAAATTATTATCGGTAAACTTTATTTTTTCTCTCTCTTTAAATTATGATTTTAATGTGCGATAAATCATGGTGAATTTTAGCCTATAAAAAAATTGTTATAAAGTCTATATTTGCTCGAAAGCAATATTTCTTTTTCGTCGAAAAACTCGACCATAGACTTCTCCCAATTTCAAGTTACGAAAATTCGTCTTGATCCAAAAAGTTTTATGGGAGGCATTCTCTGAAGTGAATGAAAAGCATGATGTTTATTCCATGCGATTATGAATGATGGGGCATTCCCTGAAGTGAATGCAAGCATGGTGTTTATTCCATGCGATTATTGGAACTGTTTCATTCCCTGAAGTGAATGCAAACATGGTAAATCATTATTCAATTAGAGACATAATTTCGATATAATCTAAGTATATTGGTTGGTTTAACAATGTCGCGTACGAGGATTAAATATTTGTTCTCTGTGATAAGGATATGTGAAAAAGGTTTCAAAGGTCTACTAGCTCTACTCCTGAAGTGAATGTGAGATTATATTATGGAATGAATAAAAATCACATTAGAAGTCGTGGTTGATGCTATGAATATAGACATGAAAAATATGGTCATTTTAATAATACTTCTACCCACAGGTAGTGAGGTTATAAGGATAACAAGAGTGATAAAGATCATTCTAATGAAGTAAAATTCTTCTTATTACCAATGCGATGTTATAAATTATTGGTCTCGTACGTGTTGTATGTTGAAAAATCAACAATCATTGAATGATAAAGGAAAGAAAATAGAAGCAAATTTTGTTTGTGAAACACGACGAAGATGATATTAGTCTAACTTTATTTGGACATTGTTAGTCCAACTCATTTGGACGTTGTTGATTTTCTTATAACACTCGAAGTGAATAAATCATCTTCTAATTATTCTCATAACTTTAAAGAGAATTATTTATCTTTTTATTTTTCTTTATGTTTATTTACTTTACACACATTAATTATGTACGTTTTATACTTATATTTATATATTATGATATTTATTTATTTTATTTAACATGATTACATGTCAAATACAATCTATGGTGACGATTTATGCTCAACATAAGCATAAGATATATTTTCCCATTTAAATACAAGGGAATAATGTGAGTACTATATCTCAAAGTACTGAAAATATTGATGCTCTAGAAGAGCAATAAATTCTTGAGAGAAAGCACGTTATGAAAAGTGCAGAATTACGAATATTGCAATGATTACCACTAATGGTAATAATATCGTCACCATTAGAAGTGGAAATTTTAAGAGAGCAATATGAGTTCGCAAAATATATCTTTGGGAATTATAGATAACATATGTTATCAATTGGAATTTGAAATAAGTCAATGTGAATATAAGTTCTGGTAGCCAAAAAGTCAGTTGAAAGCTCTAGAAGAGCTATATATTGCTATCAAAATATAATTTCTATTGAAAGTTTCGAAAGAGCTAAATATTCCTATTCAAAGGAACAATTTTGATGGTCGTACTAGTTGTGTACGGGTGAGATTGAATCACATGTTCTAGTTTACCAAATTCAGGAATGTATATACACACTTGTATATAGTTGGCATGATCGGTTAGACCATTCTGATCAATAATGATCCGAAAGCTATTGAAATTTATATGCACATTTATGAAAAGAACCTAAAGTTCTTGTGGTGCTTGTTCTCAAAGGAATTGATTAAATTCCATTTACTGAAAGAACACGAAGTTCTTGTGTTGCTTGTTCTCAAAGAAAATGATTAAGATCCCACTTAGCAAAAAAACTTGAAGTTCTTATACTAAAGTTGAGACTGCATGTCTTGCATATCTGAATGAAATATGGGCCCAATTATCCACAAATGTGGAAAGTTTTATATAATTTTAGTAGATGCATCTACTTTGTTTTATCAACTTGCAACCAGAAGTTTATGAGATTGATTATAAAAGGATTCAGATTATGCAGTTAGACTATTCGTCTTACAAAAGCTAGTGGGTTTATATTATAGGCTATATCAGTTGTTACAAAGCCTATTGATTATGAAAAATATGATTTAGCAAAATTTTATTTGGATGCCTCCTCTTTGATTGTTAAACTATGAGAATAAGAAAATTATTATCTATATGGTATTTCCATATAGTAGCACATATACGCATCAAGCCAACAAGTTATAATAGACCCCCTGTTATGATTGGTATTTGGTCAGAAGCCAGACATTTCTCATCTTATAATTTTGAATGTACAATATATTGTTGAATTGCTCCACCACAATGCACAAAATGGGTAAATAAAAAGGGTTGAGAATATATATTGAGTATGAGTCTCCTTTTATGTTTAAATTCTTAAACATTGATTGGAAAATCATTTATGACATGACTTTTCTCAACATCAGAGGAGATAATAATCAGCTGGATAGAGGAAAATGAATTATCATTATCTAGATCCTCGTATATGAATTAGAAGTTCATAAGATAATTCATGTTACTACATGTCAACGGCCATGCATATTTACTGACCTAATGAGAGTAATTAAGTCTCATATACCAGCTGAAATGCTCTAAGTTTAGATTACATGTTAGAGCGAGAGGATGTAAATCATGCCTGAAGCATAATAGTTGAAATGGTTCCAATGATCAAAATTCTCGTAAATGGAAAGTTATATGAGATGGTCATATATTGGAGGCGGGTGCTCCTGAAGAGACCCAAGACATAACTAATAATAAAACTCTAGAAGAGTTTCAGGTACCTGAAATAAAGATTGAAATCTTGAAGAGATCTCGATGAGTTATGTCACTACGAGAATTGAACCAGAAAATTGAAAAGTTGTCGACAACGATTTTACAAATAATTTTAAATAGAATACTTCTATAGAAGTAAAGAAAGAAATCGATGATCTTGTATAAAATACATCCAGAAGTATAGATATTGAATTGGCTGATGTTGAAAGACGCTTTGAACTTCTAAAATAGAAGTATTTAGACCAGCAGTCCAAACACCTAAAGGTGTAATGCAAGTGAGACACAAATAAGTAGTCGTAAATACGACTTGAACTATGATTTATGAAAAGTTTTAATTACTTCATGGTGGATGCAATTACTTTGGTAGTTATGAAAAAAATTTCATGCGTCTAATTATTTGTGGATCCATATTTATCCTTGAAGGATTTAAAATGCTAGAAGCATTTGGAAATTTCCGAGGAAATTAATTTAGACATGTCTCATGAATATTTTGGCGCATTTGGTATAATCGCCTTAGTGAATACTAATTGAGAAAATACTATAAAAATGATCAGATTTCCTTATGTATTTTATAAAGGAGTTTGGATCAAGATCCATTATGATAATTTTAGAACTCCTAAAGAGCTTCAAATTGGAAACTCATGAAGTACTTTCAATACAAGTACTTGAATCTTGACATCAAGTTTATCTCAACCTGAAGATCGAGCATTTTTATATATTTCTTTTTGTCTATGAATAGACATAAGCTGAAAGAATCTTAAAGAAGATTCAATATGAATAGAGCATATCTATTGAATATCACAATAGTTGTAAGATTGTTGGATGTGAATAAAGATAATTATATATTTTCTTGGTCTTGAAGCACTATATATTAGTTGGTTAAGAAATATCTATGAATATACAAAGATCATTACATTTAGATCTTCAAACATTCGTCGATGCCTCCTCAAATCTTGTAGAAATAATTGTTATGCACAAGGCAAGCCAAAAATGTGTTTGGCTGACCCAACATATCCAGAAGATATGTGATTTACTTTCACAAGATATGATACAAATGCTATCTTGTGTAGAGATAATGGAAGGTGGATACATCATGGAAAATATTACTTCAAAGTTTCATCCCCCGCCATCTTTAGAAAATAGTATTCAAGGTTGAATTATGAAGATTCAAAGATCTTTAGTAGTGTTTTTATGAGTGAGAGTAAATACGCGTTGCACTCTTTTTCCCTTGACCGAGATTTTATCCCAATGAATTTTCCTGGCAAGGTTTTTAATGAGGCAACATGTTATGCGTATCAAAGATGTGTGTACTCTTTTTCCTTCACTAAAGAATTTTTTTCCACTAGGTTTTTATCTTAGTAAGGTTTTAATGAGACACATTATTTACATAGACATTCAAGGGGGTGTTATGAATATTTATCTATGTGGATGTCTATCACGATTAGAACTTTATCTAAGAAGATTGATTTATTTTATCATTAGGAATATTATCTCATTTAATTAGAGTTCAATGTAATATGTACTTCTTATGCCTATAAATAGATGACTTGATGAAGGCATTGTACACAAGTCTATATTTGAGAATAATACAAATCTCCCTCTTTCTCTCATATCTTTGTTCTTCCATTCTTGTTCTTTGTTCTTATTATTGTTCTTTGTTATTTTATACACAACAATTCTCTTATATTTTAGTGACACAAGTCTATTTTTATTTAGATTTTGTAGTTTATACTTATTCTTCTATGTTTTCGTGACTTAATTCATATGCAAGTCTATTTTTCTATGGATTTTTTATTTTGTCGGTCATAATAGGTATTGAATATATTTTTAACGTAAAATCAAGAGTTTTAGTGAAGTTTGTACACTTAAAAAACAAAAACAAAAAATCAGATACTCTTCAACTTCTTTTTTTAAGATGAAAACGGATACTACCACATTTAAATTATATAGCAGTAGATACATAGGCAACGAATAAACAAACGACACTGACAAAAAGTCAGAAATTACACAATCATAAGATCAGAATAACATAATACTCCGAGAAACATAGATCACATTGAACTGCATGGAGCAAAGAGTTAGCCAGTAAGGTAGAGTATCGAAATAGACCACATTCAAATTATCAGACGACGCGAGTTTAGTGAGACCATCTGCAACCATATTCTTTTCTCTTGGGATGTGATTCAATCGAACAACCCAATTCCGTTTGCTTAATTCCGACAAGTGCCACATAATAGTGCATCCCCCATTTGATTTCACATCGTGTCGAAGGACACGCATTGCATCAAGATTATCTACCTCAATAATAATCTGGCGAAAATATCGTTCTCATGTCGTCAAAAGAGCCACATAAGCACAACAAAGTTCAACTTTAAGAACCGAGGAAATGCTAATAAACTTGGTGAAACCAAACACCCAATTCTCGAAATGATCACGCCCAACACCTCCACAAGACGCATACCCATCCAAGGATCGCCTCACGCCATCCAAGTTAATTTTGAGCTAACTCTCATCCGATAGTGTCCCCTACCCCGGAACCACTGCACCAGTTGTGGCCTGCTGGTGTCTATGCTTGCACTTCAGGAGCGCATGTTTCGAGAGCTCTACAAGGTTACGACTCCGCTCAATCATCGAGCCAGTACTTTCAAGTGGGGAATCAAAGACAATAACATTGCGTGTGAGCCATATATTCCAAACAATCGCACCAAATAAAAGGTCCCAATCATGGTTTTTAGCAATGAAGCGCTCAGCCCGAGTTAAGTTCCTCACCACCCAATCTTTTATATCCAACGTCAAGAATTCATAAAAACCTTCAAGTTTAATAAGCCCCGCCCAAACTTGTCGTGCGAAAGGACATTGTCGTAACATATGATCAACATCCTTAACATTATGACCACATCACGGACAGCTATTATCAAAAGAAAAATAGCGGTAAAACCTCTCAACATTCATCATTAACTTGTTGCAACAACCTAACCACAAGAAGATCTTAATTTTCTAGAGGCCCCGAAAGCGATGAAGCACCTTCCAAGACTTGTTCTCAATCTCCGAAGTTTATCTAATCTTTAACTTCAATTACAACTTTATCCCTATTTTCTAATAAGATTAGATAAACTTTTAAAATGTAATATTAAACTTAAACTATATCTCTTCTCATACTTATATTAAATTGTCACCATTGTATAAAGGATCATTAGGTGAATATAAAGCATCGAATTTAAGGTTCTTAGGAGAAATTTTTTTCGATTTAATGTTGGATATTTGTATTAAAGTTGTAATATTTTTAAGTGTAATAAACATATGGCTTGTAAACTAAAATTAGTCATATATTTTGACCAGTGAAGTAGTAAGTTTTGTTTATTTTCTCACGAGAATTCTTCGAAACCTATAGCGATCTGTGCAGAGAGAGTGTGAGGACGAAAATATTTTGGAAACATTTATATTTCTCAAAATCGTTTCCTCAAGTGTTGGGGATGAAGTTGAGAATGCAAAACCGTTCTCACCTCATCTAGTTGTCACCACTACTATATATGCTTTAAAAAATAGGGTAAATACTTAAATCATCACTAACTTTTCTCTCTGACCTATTTTGACTTGTAAACGATTAATTTACTCACTGAACTTTCAACATTGTATTTTTTCATCACTCCTCCATTAAATGTTTAACATCGTTATGACGTGGATTATTTTATTATTATTTTAATTATAACATGACAAATTTATTGATGTTTAATTATAAATATAATTTAAAATAAAAAATATCAAATTTTCAACCATCGTCTTCTCCCACTCTTCACCTTCAGAAACAACCATAAATCCCAATTCCCAATCCCCTCTCAACTCCTCATTGGCACCTCCAACTTCTCATTCAAAATTTTGCTACATTTGTTTTATGGTTCCGGCACCGATCCACTCACCACCACCGACTACCACCTCGATTTCCGTTACCAGTCATTAAATCCCTTAATTTTCATATCAGCTTATTTTGATCCCATAAGTTTGAATCCAACTTCTATGTCACTTCAATCGAACAAATATGCAGAATTTCTTTTTTTTTTTGATAAATGTGGGAGAAGGAATTATCATAGGCCTTGTAATCACTAATTTTGTCCCGAAACTTAAACTCGTTTTTGTTTATGTTTTGGGCTTATATTGGGCTTAAAAGAAAATTAAGAAAAATAAAAAATAAAAAAATCAAATAAAAAAGAGAGTAAAAAAAAGAAGAAAAAAGAGAAAAAAAATATATGGATATATTATTATTATCACTTCTTAGTATTATCATTTTCTCGTTTTATTTGAATATGTTTCTCTTTATTATTATCATTAATTATTACCTATTATTATTGTTATATTATTATCATTATTGTATGCTATTATTTATTATTATTATTACTATTATTATTATTATAACATAAGTAATTTAACATATCAATATAAATAAAAGGCCCAAATATGTTATTCAAATAAATGCCCATTTTACAAAAACCCAAAACAAATAAATAAACAATACAGCCCAAATACTTTGAACCCAAAAAGCCCATTACACCAGAAACCCTAACAGGTTTTGTTTATTGCGCAGCCAAGCCCTAGCCATCGGATTGAAGGCGTGATCCACGGCTCAGATTGCCTCAAACCGAAGAAACCCTAGCAAAGCTCTCTTTCAGATTCGCGCCGCACTATCTGGAGCTGTTGGATCTGGGAGCATCCAACGGCCCAGATCTCCCCAGATCGTGAAACCCTAGCACGCCTCTCTGCCTTCTGCACGCGCATGCCCGTTCTGTCACCGTCTGCCCCCTACCACCACCATGTCGCTCCCGTTTTGGCAGTACCGACAAGCACACAGAAAGCACCAGCCAAGTCAGAGACCCAAAAACAGCAAAAAAGACAACAAAGCAGAGGCAGTTAATCAAAGTCAACCAGACAACAATCAGAGAGGCAGAGAGAGAATTATTTTCGTTTTATTTCGAATGTAAACGCTTCGGATATAAAATTCGAGCCAAAAACAGTGTAAAGAAGAAGAAGAAAAATTTACAGAGAGAAATAACAAGAAAAAAAACCTTCTTAGGTACTTTTCTACTCTTTCAATTGCATGCAACACAACAAAAAAGCAAAAAAGAACAGTGGTGTTAGGGATTTCTGTTTTTCGTTTTACCTTTGCACCGTTTCGTTTCCCTCGCCAGCGATAAGCCCTTGGGTCTCCTCCGAGACCGCATGCGGTGAGTCAGTGAGGAGCAAACGCTAAAATAGTTTTTTCTAACGTTTTTTTGGGTTTCGATTTGGGTTTCTAAGGCGAAAACAGAAAAGTTTTTGGGTTTTTGGTTTCACAAACGGAGGATTTCAGTTTGGGTTTCGGGGATAGTCAAAAAAGGTCGTTTTGGTTTCAGAAAGATAAGAAAAAAAAGGGTTTTTAGGGTTCCGGCGCCGGCAACGGCGACCAGAACCCCTTGCGGCGCCGGAGAGGAAATAGAGAAGAGAGGGGGGGTTTCAGCTCTCTAGGGTTTTCAAAAGGGCCAAAAGCGTTGAATTTCTTTCTTAATGCCTTTTTATAATGTCTTTATGTTTTTAAAATAGGTTTAATCACCTTTTAAGCCCCTCCGCGTCATTCTTAATGCGCGAGGGAGGGCTTCCGACTTTCAAAACTACGACCGCAGTCCATGTAGGTTTTCCCATGTTTTCAATTTCGTCCTATTTTCCGTTCTAGCTGATTTCTGGACGGTAAAATGCCCGTTTTGGTCCCTGTGGTTTCTCGCGTCATTTTAATTAAGTTCTTATTCCGTTTTTTAATTAGTGTTTTGAATGGGTTTATCGCAATTTTGGCCCCTGGCAGTTTGCTTTTGTTTGCTTTGCATTTTTTATTTTGGTTATATTATATGTTGTTACTCATGCATTTTTGCCATTTTTAATATATGTTCTTGCCATTTATTCTGTCTCTTCCGTATTTAATTTTATGTTTCATGTTTTCTAAGTTGCATTTCGGTTTATAAATTGCAATGTGAATACCTTTTTATTCGGGAGTGAACGAGGCCAGTACCAGTCGTAGTGGTGGTGGTTCGGACGTTCTCTCTCGAATATTAAGGCTTTTAAAATTCACTCGCCCGTATAACCAAATTTCGATACGATTCGTCACTTTAATTCGCAAAATTTAATATTAATTAAGCGGTAATGTTTTTGGTACCGATTTTCGGGCACGACGGGGGTGCTCATCCTTCCCCGCGTGTAACCGACTCCCGAACCCATTTTTTTTTTTAAAAAAGAATCTCTAGTTTTATTTCGGTGTCCGGTCCACCATTTTCAAATGGCCGGTGGCGACTCCGTTATTTTTATAAATTCGACTAAATTTTCAAAAACCATTAAAACCCGGTTCTTCTAAGTGATACCGGTATTTTTAGTCGCAACAGATGGCGACTCCGCTGGGGAAAAATTTTTGTTTTCAAAAGCAAAAAAGAGAGCCAAGCCAAAAAAAAAACTTTACCGCTTAATTAATATTAAAAGTTGCGAATTAAAGTGACCGAGTCGATCGATATTTGTTTATAAGTGCGAGTTTATTTTAAACGCATTTAAAATTGGCATTTAAACCCGTTCGTTTAAGTGGGGGAAAACGCTAGTGCTTTCGTGGGGATATTGTTCCTCCGTGTAGGCCTAGTAAGTACCTTCGAGGCTCGAATACCCTATATCTTCGTGAGAATATCGTTTCTCCGTGCATATATAGCTAAAGGGTCCCCTCGAATTGAACTCGGTTGAGAGGAGCCTATAATGGGTGATGACCGGGGGCCTTGCTACCCTTAGAAGGGGACAGCGAGGACAGTTCGAGTACCTCCTAGAACCAAAACTGCATGTAGAGAACTAGATTGCCCACCCTTTTTAGAGCCATGCGGACAACCTAGGTTTATTAGACGGGATAAATAGGGTTGCTTGCCTTCATGCTTGCCTTATTTCTTTTATCATATGTTGATCGCGTTTATCCGACACTAACACATTTCTTTTATAACTTTTTCCATCTACTTTTCGTGCATGCATTTCATGAGTCAAGGTGGTTCTACCCATTTTTGGGGCTATCATTATGGACGAGAAGTTGCTAGAAGAGATGATGTCAATTAGCGAGTCCAACATTGGTCAGAGTTGAATCAGAAGGGATAAAGGGGTAGTTTACCGAGCGAAAGCACAATGTCAGGTCATTTAATGCCCACCACCGAAGAAGGCACATCTCTTCTCCTTCCCGAGGAAGTCAAGCGAGATCGGATCTACTCTAAACATCCTGAGCCGCAAAATTTCAAACCGTCTATCGGATCAACATCTTTGGTTCACAAGCGGAAGCATATTTGTCAAGACTTTGCTATGACTGTCTCGTAACAAGGAACCTCCTTCATGTTCGAATGATAGTCGACCTAAGGGGAATCACCTATAGGGCCAACACATTTCATCCGCATACACATGTGTACATATTTCATTGCATCATATGTTCATACATCATGACATGCATTGACCAACTAAATAACGAATTAATATTGAAAAAAAATATTATTACAGTGGTGAAGTTTCCAATCTACAACCATTTCGCGTTCGTACGACACTCGTTCTCAGTCACGAGCAATGGAAGAAAGGATGGCCAGGGTTGAACAAGGTCAGAAGGACCTCGAGGGCCGATTGGATGGAATCGAGCAAAACATTAAGGATCAGATTGCGCAATCACAAACCACCATCATCGCTCAGATGACCGAGCTGCTTGAGAAGAAGTTCAGTAAAGAAGGAGGATTAGGGGGCAATTCGAATGAGAGGGGAGTAGGTGAGACTACATCGCATATCCAACTAGGAGCGCCAACCACCGGGAAGAGAGTGCATATCAACCTCGAGGGAACGCCCGCTAATCGTCCTACGGAAGCACCAGCTAGACGTCACTTGGACCAACCTGTTGAGCTAGGGGAAGATCTCGAGGTTGAAGTACCGGATCTAAACATGTTGAGTGAGGCAGAAGAAAAGATTAGGGCCGAGGTGGAAAAGAAGTACGATGAGAAGTTTCGTCTCTTTGAAGAAAAGTTCATGGCCTTGCAAGGAATGGATAAACAAGGGAATGATGCCAATGATTTGAGCCTTGTAGCGGATTTAGTTTTACCTCCAAAATTCAAGGCCCTCGAATCTGATAAGTACGACGGGACTACTTGTCCTTCAGCTCACATCACCATGTATTGCCGAAAAATGGCGGCTTTTATAAAAGACGAGAAGCTACTTATCCACTGCTTTCAAGACAGTTTAACTGGTTCCGCAACCCGTTGGTATACTCAACTTAGGCGAGTCGACATCAAGTCTTGGAGCGATCTTTCGAAGGCTTTTGTGGGTCAATACAAGCATGTAACTGATATGACTCCGAATCGGCTCATGCTACAAGGGATGGAACAAAAGCACGATGAGAGTATCCGTGAGTATGCCCGGCGTTGGCGAGACGTAGCAGCTCAGGTGCAGCCCCCACTTTCGGAATGTGAAATCATTCCTTTGTTTGTGGACACTCTGAAAGGAGTCTTGTACAATTGCTTGATAAGCAATCCCTCCTGCGGCTTTGCAGACATGGTCTTGACGGGAGAACGTATCGAGGACGCCATCAAGAAAGGGAAGATAGTAGATCCCTATGGCACAACCACCCACAAGAGGCATGGGACCCAAGTTCACATGGTGGGTTCTCACTCGAACAACCAATCTTCTGGCCGCTACCATAATCAAGCATCCCGGTCTGCAAAGCCCCAAAAGGACCTTCATCCAGTTCCTATGTCGTACACCGATTTGCTCCCAATGCTTATTGAGAAGAAGCTTCTAACTCCGGTTCAGTCCAAACCAAAGGATCCTCCCTATCCCGAAGGCTATGATGTCAATGTCGTTTGTGACTACCATGTGAGAAGCACGGGCCACACCACGGAGAATTGTGGGGCACTGAAAAATAAGGTGCAGTCTCTGATCGAGAACGGTCACTTGACATTCTGAAAGGAAATATTGGGATTGTGAATTTTGGGGTGTGCTAATGCCCGACCATCTTTAGGAGTCTTGTATGTTGCATTTTTCTCTCGAAGTAATGCATGGAACAAACGTTGCTATCCTTTGCCCAAGATAGCAATGATTTTTTTTCAAGGGCACTTGTTATGTTCACAATTTGACGTTCTAATGAAATGCACTTCTTTTTTTAAACATTCAATGACCTTGAAATCATGTATATGCATATATATATCTCCATACCTCCGTAGGTCCTCGGATATCATATGCATGATGTGGCATTGATTCTACTCAAAGAGATCGAATGTTGTGAAAACGATGAAGTATGATGTCCCGCTCCGTCCGCTCCGGTCGGTAAAGCGAGAGAAGCAAGATTACTTTTCCTTCGATGATGTTCGATGATAAGGGAACCTCCTAAGAAAGCCCAAGTAGAGTTACTCGAATGTGCATAAATAAAAAAATAAAAAGGAAAGAGAAATGAAAGAAAAAATATATATTGTTTCAAAACAAAATAAAATTTCAGTGCCTGGTAATAGGCATTAACCAAAAAGCACTCCAATGTTCGAAACCTGGTAATAGGCATTTTTGGATACGAGTGTGGAATTCTTGGGGCACTCCGCTGAAGCCTGAAACCCTTCGCTTCATGAGTGATGGTAATATTTTCAAGTCGTGACTATGCCGAGTAACTCGGGGTATTGTTGTATGCTCCATCAGTATCCTCAAGACAAAGGACTGTGACGATTTGAATTCCCCTAGGAAAAAGAAACGAATGAGCAAACTGAATAAGTCTCGGATGTGAATCCTTGAGGACACTAACACAATACTAATTGTAATCAGAAGCACATGCTTACATTTAAAATTCTGGGAGTGACATTTTCTATTCAATGGGCTAATTTTTTTTGAAAGCATACGGAGAAACGTTATGAGAACTAGAAGGAATAGTAATCGAGCCAATTAAGCAAATACCATAATCATGAGGATGAACCGAGCGATTTGGAAAAGGTTTCACAACTTCGCATATCGCCACAACATTCAGAGTCTCCATTGACTCAAGCTGATCATTAAAAAGTAGGATCTAAGACGCTCTTGCATTTGATATCCGGGGCATCCTATTCTATTTTTTCTTTTGATTAGAATTTTGACTTCAAGGTTCTGTATGGTAATCAAAAAGGGCATTCTTCGTTAGAATGACAATCCATAAACTGGTACTTTTTAAACCAAGAGATCTCTCTGTATTACTTCGGAGATAAATGCATCAGCAAGGCCCAAAGGTTGAAGGGCACGACGTGAGGAGGAATGACGAAGAGTCAGGTGAGGCTAAATTGCCATGATGGGGCACTATTGTCCGTGGGGAAACTAAGGTTTCATGTAGAGAGGTTCAAACCAAAGTGTATGAAAGATAGCGCAAGGCCAGAAAGGATTTAGAATGCGACCGAGGTCACTCGACTCGAATTTTAAAACGAAGAACGAGCGGCAGAAAATTAGGGGCCAGATTTCTTAAGACACAAGATTGATGGATGGTTGTAGATAATGACCACTAACCCTAAGAAATGAAGACAAACTAAATCCATGCATCTTTGCATTCTCGTAAACACATGCGTCTTTGCATTCTCGTAAACACATGCATCTTTGCATCCAGAAATATGCTCATGCATCATCGATAGCTAGATATCACCCATGCTAGGAGCATGCTAAATCATATCATAGCATTTTGTTTTCTCTAAACAAATATTTGAAGATTGGTAAAAGAATAGATCTACAGCTTCACGAGAGGAGAAGCGGATCTCACAAGAATCAAGAGTCTTTCGACATGCGTAATTTGGATTTCTAAAATCCTTCCAACCCTCGGTTTTAATCTTCCAGATGGTTTTCTTACAATTCGATTTTATCCTTCCAAAAGGTCGTTTTTCTCAAAACTGAAATTTCTCAATTTTTGAAGGATGTTTTCCTCAAAACTTGAATTTCTTAATTTTATCCTTCCAAAATGATGTTTTCCTCAAAACTCAACTTCTCAATTTCATCCTTCTCAAAGGATATTTTTCTTAAAAGTCAAAATTTCTCAATTTTTATCCTTCCAAAAAGATGTTTTTCCTCAAAACTATATCCTTCCTAAAGGATATTTTTTCTTAAAAAGATCAAAATTTCTTAATTTTATCCCTTTACACAGATTTTTGAAAGACAACTTGAATACCTCTCGGGATGAGGAGAAAACGATAAAGCGAGAACTAAAAAAGATTTCAGGCGAAGCCTTTCAAGCCGCCGCTCCAGAATGTCAGGCGAAATCTTCATATTCGCCACTCAAGGATTTCAAATGAAAGCTTTCAAGCTTACCAACAGATTTCAAGATAAAGGATCCTACAGAGAAAGGGTCCAAACAAGCTCTATAAAGGAAGAACTCGTACGACTTCAGGATCTCGAAAGCGGAGGGTCCTACGGAGAGGGGACTTGTAAATACTTGATTTTAGATAGGAGTTCAATAGAGAAAGAGCTACTACTCGAAGAGTACGCTAAGGGAGAGGAGTTTAGTGGAGAAAAGACTCAGAATCCTAAGGCTTCAAGATCTCGAAAGCGGAGGGTCCTACAGAGAGAGGACTTGGAGATCTTTGATTTCAGAAATACGTGGACGAGAGTTCTATATAGAAAGAACTGCCACTCGAAGAATACGCCAAGGAAATGAGTTCTATAGAGAGAGAACTCATCTTCTTAAAGCTTCAGAGAGAAAATTACTCGGTTTAGCGCGTCGCCGCTCCGAGAGAGTAAATCGTCCAACCGGGAAGTTAGACGGATTTAGTTGACCAATTTGCTTTACGATCGTGAAGGGAAAGCAAATCCACTTGGACGCCCAAGTTTGCCTTTTAACCGCGAAGGGGAGGCAAAAATGTTAGGAGTTTCAGCTTGCTTTTTGACCGCGAAATGGACAACTTGCTTTTAGACCGCGAAGGGGAAGGCAAGGTTGTTTGAATGACCATCTTGTTTTTTCGGAAAGAGAAGAGAAATATTTGAAATCTGCCCATCTATTCGGGCATTTGGAGAATAGAACCCGCCTATCCGTTCGGGCACTTGGAGAATGGAAATCTGCAAAAAAAATAAAAAAAAAAAACTCTGTCTATCTGTTCGGGGCATCTGAGGAGAGAACTCATGATCAAAAGGCTTTGGGAAGAGGAGTCACTTCGAGAAGCGGACCGATCCAACATGGAAGTGAGACAAAATTAGTGCTTATGGTCTTTGCTTTATCCTTGTTCTACAAGCATAAGCAAAGAGGGGCAACTGTAATCACTAATTTTGTCCCGAAACTTAAACTCGTTTTTGTTTATGTTTTGGGCTTATATTGGGCTTAAAAGAAAATTAAGAAAAATTAAAAAAAAATCAAATAAAAAAGAGAGTAAAAAAAGAAGAAAAAAGAGAAAAAAAATATGAATATATTATTATTATCACTTCTTAGTATTATCATTTTCTCGTTTTATTTGAATATGTTTCTCTTTATTATTATCATTAATTTTTACCTATTATTATTGTTATATTATTATCATTATTGTATGCTATTATTTATTATTATTATTACTATTATTATTATTATAACATAAGTAATTTAACATATCAATATAAATAAAAGGCCCAAATCTGTTATTCAAATAAATGCCCATTTTACAAAAACCCAAAACAAATAAATAAACAATACAGCCCAAATACTTTGAACCCAAAAAGCCCATTACACCAGAAACCCTAACAGGTTTTGTTTATTGCGCAGCCAAGCCCTACCCGTCGGATTGAAGGCGTGATCCACGGCTCAGATTGCCTCAAACCGAAGAAACCCTAGCAAAGCTCTCCTTCAGATTCGCGCCGCACTATCTGGAGCCGTTGGATCTGGGAGCATCCAACGGCCCAGATCTCCCCAGTTCGTGAAACCCTAGCACGCCTCTCTGCCTTCTGCACGCGCATGCCCGTTCTGTCACCGTCTGCCCCCTACCACCACCATGTCGCTCCCGTTTTGGCAGTACCGACAAGCACACAGAAAGCACCAGCCAAGTCAGAGACCCAAAAACAGCAAAAAAGACAACAAAGCAGAGGCAATTAATCAAAGTCAACCAGACAACAATCAGAGAGGTAGAGAGAGAATTATTTTCGTTTTATTTCGAATGTAAACGCTTCGGATATAAAATCCGAGCCAAAAACAGTGTAAAGAAGAAAAAAAAATTTACAGAGAGAAATAACAAGAAAAAAACCTTCTTAGGTACTTTTCTACTCTTTCAATTGCATGCAACACAACAAAAAACCAAAAAAGAACAGTGGTCTTAGGGATTTCTGTTTTTT
This sequence comes from Hibiscus tridactylites, assembly GCA_958450335.1. Taxonomy (NCBI): domain Eukaryota; kingdom Viridiplantae; phylum Streptophyta; class Magnoliopsida; order Malvales; family Malvaceae; genus Hibiscus; species Hibiscus tridactylites. The sequence continues at coordinate 81,008,675 of OY288269.1, read as the reverse complement.
GTTTTACCTTTGCACCGTTTCGTTTCCCTCGCCGGCGATAAGCCCTTGGGTCTCCTCCGAGACCGCATGCGGTGAGTCAGTGAGGAGCGAACGCTAAAATAGTTTTTTCTAACGTTTTTTTGGGTTTCGATTTGGGTTTCTAAGGCGAAAACAGAAAAGTTTTTGGGTTTTTGGTTTCACAAACGGAGGATTTCAGTTTGAGTTTCGGGGATAGTCAAAAAATGTCGTTTTGGTTTCAGAAAGATAAGAAGAAAAAAAGGGTTTTTAGGGTTCCGGCGCCGGCAACGGCGACCGGAACCCCTTGCGGTGCCGGAGAGGAAATAGAGAAGAGAGGGGGGGGTTTCAGCTCTCTAGGGTTTTCAAAAGGGCCAAAAGGGTTGAATTTCTTTCTTAATGCCTTTATGTTTTTAAAATAGGTTTAATCACCTTTTAAGCCCCTCCGCGTCATTCTTATTGCGCGAGGGAGGGCTTCCGGCTTTCAAAACTACGACCGCAGTCCCTGTAGGTTTTCCCATGTTTTCAATTTCGTCCTATTTTCCGTTCTAGCTGATTTCCGGACGGTAAAATGCCCGTTTTGGTCCCTATGGTTTCTCGCGTCATTTTAATTAAGTCCTTATTCCGTTTTTTAATTAGTGTTTTGAATGGGTTTATCGCAATTTTGGCCCCTGGCAGTTTGCTTTTGTTTGCTTTGCATTTTTTATTTTGGTTATATTATATGTTGTTACTCATGCATTTTTGCCATTTTTAATATATGTTCTTGCCATTTATTCTATGTCTCTTCCGTATTTAATTTTATGTTTCATGTTTTCTAAGTTGCATTTCGGTTTATAAATTGCAATGCAAATACCTTTTATTCGGGAGTGAACGAGGCCAGTACCGGTCGTAGTGGTGGTGGTTCGGACGTTCTCTCTCGAATATTAAGGCTTTTAAAATTCACTCGCCCGTATAACCAAATTTCGATACGATTCGTCACTTTAATTCGCAAAATTTAATATTAATTAAGTGGTAATGTTTTTCGTACCGATTTTCGGGCACGACGGGGGTGCTCATCCTTCCCCGCGTGTAACCGACTCCCGAACCCATTTTTTTTAAAAAAAGAATCTCTGGTTTTATTTCGGTGTCTGGTCCACCATTTTCAAATGGCCGGTGGCGACTCCGTTATTTTTATAAATTCGACTAAATTTTCAAAAACCATTAAAACCCGGTTCTTCTAAGTGACACCGGTATTTTTAGTCGCAACAGGCCTCATTAAAAACCCTCCTAACCTAAGTGAGGGAAAAGAGTACCTATAGATAACCCATTACAAATAACACTCGATAAAAATCAAGAAACTACTGGCAATCCTACCGCAGGAGTTCGATCACCTCCACTAGAACATGCCTAAAAATACAAGTCTCGAACAAGTCCTCCGAAGCCAACTTTACAAGAGCATCCGCCACACGATTACCATCCCTATAAACATGTCTAAAAACCACATCCCCATGTATCGACATAAGAGTTTGGATAGAATCAATCAACGATGACGAAATTAAACGAGAAGATATATCTGATAGAACCTGAACCACATCAAGATTCTCCGTCTCCACTACGATTTGCACTCCGTCCACACCCATAGCACACTTAATTCCTTCAAACACCGCCCAAAGCTCCGCCTCAATACTCGAACATATACCAATAAACTTGGTAAATCTGGTGATCCAATTACCTTTAAAATCGCGAACCCCCCCCCCCCCCCCCGCAAGAAGCCTTTCCAGCCAAATTACATCTCCCTCCGTCGACATTAACCTTCACGCACCCCTTACGCGGTGGCATCCATTTCCGCATTTGGCCAACACGTTGCTGCAGTGAGCAACTACCAGGTTGTCGGTCAACTGTATTACAGCCCTGCTGCGCACTCACTGGCCTGCGTCCTAGCGTTAGATCCATCGCACGATGTTGCTGCGAGCCAGCCACCTGCACACACTTCACCTGCTGCTGCTCGGGCATCGAGCACATCTCTCAGCGTCCAATATCAATCAGACGCCTAGCACGCGCCAATATCCCCTCACCGTGCACATCCCAGCCCCCAAACACGCGTTCATTCCGAACCCACCAAAGCGTCCAAATAATCCCACCAAACAACGTCCCACAATCTTGAGCAGCCGGAATACAACCCCCACTCTGTTGCAAGTTCCTCCATAGCCAATCGTGTAATGGCAGCGACAAGAACTCCGGGAGTCGATGGTTATCGATTACCGTTGTCCATGTTGACAACGCCATCGGACAGAACCGAAGAATATGATCAATGTCTTCACAAACCACTCCGCACAACGCACACGCTGATTCATCCGATAAATGACGTCGGACTCTCTCCGCATTACTCAGAATTCGTCCCTTCCCAAGTAGCCAAAGGAATGCTCGCACTCTCCGGGGCCCCTTATACGCTTGAATAATCTTCCAAAATTTGTCCGCAACCCCTTCTCTAACTGGCTGTCGCGCATCAAACGCGGATCTAACTGTGAAACAGCGTTTCCGGCTCCACTTCCATCCCGGCCAATCGGGGCCATTAGAGGCCACCGGCGGCTTAACCGTCGCGATACATTCGATTGCTGTTCATGGCAGCACCTCGTGGAATTCCTCCCACTTTCATTCTCCTCTCTCATTGACCATCTCCTGCGTGGTAGCAGGGCCAATGGGCAATGCTTCTTGCGCACAACATCCCACAAGTGGTCCAACATCCGCAAGCCAACAATCATTCCAAAAATCTACCGTCTCCCCATTTCCAATATTCCAAACAATACCAGTACGAACATCATCCCACACTGAACTAATTCCTTTCCATAATACCGAACTATTCCTCTTAGCAATCGTGTCCAGAATACGATCGAAGCACTTGTATTTGGCACGCAGGAAGCGAACCCAAACTGATCCGTCTTCGCCACCATATTATATGCAACTTTCATTAAAAAAAGCATCATTCTAATGTTGCAATGATTTAAACCCAAGGCCACCATGCTCGATAGGGGATGCAACCTCCTTCCATTTCACAAGATGAACTCCCCTTCGCATACCTAAATTTCCCCATATAAAGGAGCGAATAATGCCTTCAATTGTATCACAGATATTCTTAGGAATTTTTGTCGTCTGCATACAATAGGACGGAATGGCCGATAACACTGCTTTAGCCAGAACAATTCTCCCTGCAAAGACAAATACCGCGCCTTCCAACCCTCTAGGCGATCTCTAACCTTCTGAATTAAAAAATCATAAGTGTCTTTCGTCACTCGCCGATGTAACATAGGCACCCCCAAATATTTTCCAAGGTTCTGGACCTCCAAGAAACCACATACTGAACAAATGGACTGACGGATAGGAATGAGAACATTCTTCAAGAAAAACACATTAGTTTTAGTTATACTGACCTTCATACCCGATGCACTACAGAACTCAGCAAGAACCGAATGAACCACCCCAATCTGTTCTAGCGTAGCCTCCGCAAATAACACCATGTCATCCGCAAACATAAGGTGCGAAATCACAGGACAGTTTCTAGATACCCGAAAACCTTTCCAAGCTCCCTGCGCGACATTCTTCTCAATAAGTTGCCCGAGTCTCTCCATACACAACACAAAAAAATACGGGGACAGTGGGTCACCCTGACATATCCCCCTAGAAGGTCTAAAGCTCGGAGTCCGCGCCCCATTCCAAAGGATACTAGTGGACACAGACGATACGCAACGCATAATCAACTCCCGCAAGTTACTCAGCAAACCAATATCACACAGCGTATCCTCAATGAAAGCCCACTCCAATCGGTCATATGCCTTCTCTAAGTCAATCTTCACCGCCATCCACCCTTTAGCACCAGTCTTCCTACGCATAGAGTGAATTACCTCTTGTGCGACGATTATGTTATCTGAAATAAGCCGTCCAGGGACAAAACTAGTCTGATTATCCCTCACCCATTCCGATATAAAAGGTTTGATCATGTTAACCACAACCTTAGTAATAATTTTATACAACACCTGGCACAGACTGATCGGCCTAAAATGATGCATCCCCTCCGGCGAATTTACTTTAGGAATCAGAACTAACAGAGTTTCATTTAACTTATCCAGGAAAGCAGCCCCCGAAAAAATATTCTGCACGAACTTACATATATCCGGCCCCACTATGTCCCAATTACGCTGATAGAACAGAGCGTGCAGACCATCGTTACCTGGGGCCTTAAGCGCACTCATCTGAAAAACAGCCCTGCGAACCTCATCTATGGAAACAGAACTATCCAGATAATTAAAAGTAGCAAAATCCAGAGCCGGGAATTTACCTAGAACCGAGAAAGTCGAGGTATCGACACCTCCACTTGTAAACAAGCGACTGAAAAAATCCACTGCATGATTCTGAAGATCCTCCTGCGACTCCACCCAACTTCCATTCTCATCACGCAAACGGGTAATCAAGTTTCTTCTCCGCCGGCTAACTGTAGAAGCGTGGAAATATTTTGTGTTCCGATCACCCTGCAAAGCCCACTGACAACGAGATTTCTGAAACAAGAAACTCTCCTCTTGTTCCAAAACAGCTTCCAACTCTTCCCGCAAAGAACTCTCTAGATCCACCAAGTACTGCGAGTACTTACGACGTAGAGCTTTATCAATTCCTCTTAACCACGCTAACAATCTCTTTTTACGAGAACCAATGTGACCAAAAACCTCCACATTCCACTCTGTCGCAGCCACATGAAACCGTGCTATGTTCTCAACCACTGAATCCGTCGGATTCCAAGTATTTCCAAGAAGCTCAGCAAAATTCGGATGATCTTGCCAAGAAGCCAGAAAACGAAAGGGCTGATTGTCATCCGCTCTGGGACAAGCCTCATTCCGAAGAAGTAAAGGACAACGATCGGATCCCAACCTGTCCAAATGAAGAACCAAACTATACGAAAATAACTGCTGCCAAGTATCATTAATCAAGCATCGATCAAGGCGCTTATAAAGTCTTCCACGTCTCCACGTAAAATCATCCCCCCTATACTCAACTTCAATCAAACTTGCCGTGTAAATAAAATCATGAAACAATGTGCTAATACCCGACGCCCCTGAACTACTACCAAAGCTTTCCTCTCTACGAATAATACTATTAAAATCACCCCCTAACACCCATGCCTGTCTCGCCTCAGATTGTATCCGAAGCAACTGATCCTAAAGTAATTTACGCATAGAAACATGCGGTGAAGCATAAACCGCAGTAAACAGTATTCACTGATTAACAGACTCATCAAAAAACCTACCGTGAACAAATTGATTCGAAGCAATCAAAATTTCAACTCTTACTTCCTCCCGCCAAAGGACCCAAATTCCACCACTAAAACCATGACACTCTACACGATACGATTTTCCAAACCCAAACTTACGTATCACTTTATCTACCTGAAACCCACTGATTCTCGGTTCAACAAGACACACAATCCTCGGATCATGTTTCTGAACAAAATTTCTAAAATGTCGAAGAAATTCCGGACTCGCCGCGCCCTGACAATTCCAAAACATAATATTAATCATTAAAAAAATAACACACAACCACCCAACGAACCTTAACAAGACGGAAGAGAATTCTCCTTGTCACCGGTCCCTACGAGCACGGTACCATCCACACCCGACGGTACTATGCACAAACTCGGCTTAGGCCGCCGCTCAACATCACCGACAGGTACATCAGCTCCACTCGTCTCCCCCGTCGAAGTCTGCATAGTTTGGTCTTGTAGCACTTGCAATTCTCCGGTCAAATTCTGAACCCATTCCGCAAGCACCGGTTTCGCCGGCGTACGCATACTTTGGCCACGCTTCGACTGTTTCGAAGCTCTCTTGAGAGTCGCTTTCACCGGCAATAAACTCTTCACACGACCCACCTCTTTCTTCTCACTACCATGAGAGTTCTTGGCCTGCTCTCCTTCGAATATCACCACCGCTCTATGAGTCCCCTGTGCCAACCGTGGTGCATACTTTTCCACATGCATAGGCACATGCGGATTCATCGCGACAACCTGAACGCCTCTCTCACTTGTTGGCCCTTTATTTGAAACATCACTCAGTGGACTCCGCGTTACCCCTCGCAGTTTCGCCTTAGGTAACTCCCCTTTGCTCGACTCCGACCCATCTTTTCCCAAAAGTAACAGCAATACCCTTTCCATGTGGCCTAGTCCTTGCGCCATCCTCCGCTGATACCTCTCCCTTGTGACCCGTCGTTTGTGCCATTTCTCCCACACCCTTCACACCACCATTATTATCATCCAAGACCACAAATCGTGATCCGCCCATATTACTTTCCCCGAAACTAGTCGGCTGCCCCATACCTCTCCTAGGCCTCCTCTTTTTATTGTCCACTACCATCCAAGGACCATACAAGCTATCCGATCCATCAGCCCCCTTTAATCCTTCTCCAGGCTTATCTGCCACCATCGTTGTCCCAGCATCCACTTCCTCACCTTTCCGTTGACCACAAACATCAGTTGAGTGCCCATAAATCCCACAGTGAAAACATATTTGATTCATCCCCTCGTACTCCAGTTTTTGCGTAAAACCATCAATCCCTATACACGGAAGCAACGGTTTGTTTAAATCCACAAGCACCGCAAGCCTAGCGAACTTGCCCCGCTCCCCAGCTGTTGTGTTATAGTCAATCCGAACAACAGAACCAATAATGCTACCAATCAACTTAAATACGGCTTTAGTATAATATCTGTAACGCAACCCCGGGAGGCGAATCCATACCATCACTTGTGACGGATGTTTCTGAGACGTCGAAAAAGAGCGCGACCATGGCTGAACTGTTAGATAGCTTCCATACAATGTCCACGGTCCCGCCGATAACACCCTAGTGTAATCCGTACTTGATTCAAAGTTCACCAAAAAATAATTATTATCAAGATCTACAACATGATAATCACCGGTTGGTGCCCACAATCCGGGTATTCGAGACAACAAAGTTTTATATCCGATGGTTCTTCCCAACAAGCGGACGATCACGGCAAGTTTCATGCTTTCGTCGATCGATGCATGTACCCTCTCAGAGAACTTTATGCGTGGAAACGAACCACTTCGGTCGATAGAAAAGTCCGACTCTAAAACCTGAATTCCACCCGTAGCAACACTGGTTTTGTGTCGACCGCCAATAGTACCTTCCTTCGCCACCATAGCCGCATATGTCCCTTTGCTCGGGCCAGGGATAGCCACCGCCGGAGTACCTACTCCTCCGTCCGTTGCCACTGCCCCTGCTACCCCTGGGTTACTCTCGTCACCCCTAGGGTTCATTGTTCCCAAAACCCCAATCTCCATCGGCGTCGCCTACTCCTCTCCTCCTTCTCGCTGTATTTGCTGCTCATTAGACCCTTGGCCAGGCGGCGGTAAAGGTACCGACAACTCTCCTCCGGGCGGCTGGCCGCCTGCGACGTTGAAACTTTCAGAACTAGGGTTAGCAACCCAAGTCGATTTTGCTCTGAGAAAATAGGAACCATGATTCTATTTTAATAAATATTCAGAATTTCTTGCAAAACAATAATTCCCACTTATCGGATTCATCAATTTTTGTTGAAAGATGAAGAACATTCCTATATCGTAAAAATTAAAATCCCTTTGAAAACTCCAGTGTAAAAATGCTAAAGGCATCCCCTTTAATTTTGAATACCCAAACACCCTTTCCATGACCTTCTTTTTCAAGAATCGAAACAACCCATTCATCACACTCAAACTGGAGATTAAAGTGGTGCTAATTTGAGAGAGTTTTAGGAAACATGGTAATTGGGTTCATAAAACGAAGCAAACCTTACCTTGTAATGGAAATGACGTCGCCACCACTACCACCTTTAAAGTTTCCGATCGTGAGTTTGATGAAGGCAAAGACGTTCTTTGTCTCCCAATGAATCGAAGAAATGAAGTGATGATTCAATTCAAGTTGCAAAGATGGAGAAATTTGGTTGCTTGGTCGAGAAATTGCCCTTGACAAGAACCCCTAAGTTCTACTTCTATTGATGTCCCTCCATTAATTAAAGCTGATAAGATTTTCAAACCTTCATTAATGAAAAGCTCCATTAAGAAGATTAGGAGTGAGATGAGTATGGTCTGCCGACGAAGGTGATGGCGGGGTATAGAGGTGGTGGGAGTGGTGGCGGTCATCTAGTTGAGAGGGGACAAAGTTTGGGATTCAAGATTGTCTGTGAAGGTGGAGGGTGGGGGCAGGACGAGTATTGAAAAATGATTTTAAATTATATGAATAATTAAATATTTATAAATAATCCACGCCATAATGTTGTTAAACATTTAACGAAAGAGTGATGAAAAAAATACAATGTTGAAAGTTCAGCGAGTAAATTGATCGTTTTGAAAGTTCAGTGACCAAAATAGGTCAAAGAATAAAGTTAAGGGATGATTTAGGTATTTTATCCTAAAAATAAAAAAAATAAAGAACACGCAAGACTAATTTGAAACAAAAACTAAATTAAAGGAAAAATTAATAATTAATCATCCGAATTGGACCAAACTGAATGAAACTAGAAATCAAAAGATATGAAATAGCAATTAAATCATGAAATTATGACTAAATTACAGTACATGGAAAAAGGAAAGGAGTAAAAAAATAACCAAAAATGGAGAATGGCGAGGATCCTGTTTCGGGTTGAGTCCTCGTGTGGGTCGAACGTCTAGGTTTAGACACACTCTAGTTTGGACGGAATTCAACATTTATAATTAATTTAAATCAAAATACTAAAAAAACATTTAATTAATATTTAAATTAGATTGGGCTAGATAAAAGAAATCTTTAGCCCAAGTCCAACTAAAATGAGACCGAGCCACTCATACAAGACAAACTATTTGATCAATAGATAGATCTACTATGTTCTATATATTATTCAAAAGGGTAAAATACATATCACTCGACTATATTCTCATTTTTATTTTGTTCACTTAATTTAAAAAAAAATTAATAATTTAATTTTTAAATTATTTCTATTTTAGTCACTTTAAATTATTTTATTAATAATTCTATATGACATGACATTTATTATTATTACTAAATATATGATAATTAAAATAAATAATAAAATTATATTTTATTATTATTAAATTTAAAATATTTAAAATAAAAAATATTAATTTTTATACTCAAATCCAAACCTTAAATTACAACCCCAACTCCTCCCTCACATTGACGATTAATCTTTGTCATCGTCGACCACAAATTAGGTGTTAGTGTCGTCGGACCTTCTCCTTTCTCTCGCCATCGGACTAAATCGATCCCCTTGCCAAAATTGAGCACCCAGGTTGATTCCCTTTTAGTCATGGCCATTTATCGATGAACGAGAGAACATTTCCAAGATCTGAACGATATAAACCTTTATCGGTGCGAAGGAAGTAACATGTGAGAAACGGACTCCATCTGATGGTAGAGGAGGGAGATCGACAAGACAAAAATCACAAACTTTTTTGACCAAATTTGTGGACTTTAGAGCACTTCTTGAGAAAATGAAGGTCAAATTCGAATTTAGAAGGCCAAAACAAAACGACCCGTGAAAACTAAAATCGAACGATTATTATCTATAACCGTAAATGGCCGCGTACGAAAATAACAAATGGTGAACATTGTGATAGAGATGACCAGCGACATGATGTTTAGGTATAAAAATTAATAGTAGTTTTATTTTAAATAATTTAAATTTAGCAATAATAAAATATGATTTTATTTTAATTTTAATTTTTTTACATTTAATAATAAAAGAAATGTCACGCCATACTAAAATAATAATAAAATAATTTAGACTGATAAAAAAATATTAAATGTGTAAAGTTTAATTATTAAATTAAAATTTTTAAGTTAAATGAACAAAACAGGAGTGAGAATATAGTAGAATGATGATATATACAATTTACCCCTACTAAAATTATTATTCAATTTACTGGAAAAAAATGGTATATTTTGGTGAGAATCAAACTCCAAGAAAGAAAATAAACGGTGAATTCAGTATGGGTAGGCAAAAATACTCGACTCGGTTGACCCGACCTGACGACCCGAACTTAAAAATATTAGGTAATTCTTTAAAAAAATTACCCGACCCAAGAATTTTCCCGGGACAAAGGCCGAGATTTTTAAGTTACCGGGTACCCGACCCAACTCGATAATATTTAATATATATTTTTTATATTTTCAATTATATTTTATTTTAAGTTTCTTAATATTTTTACTCTAAAACTATATTTAAATCCCTAAATTTTTTTATGTTTGTATTATATACTTTTAAGTTTTAAGTTTAATTTTTTTAAAAAAATATTTTTGTGTTTAATATGTAATTTTTTTAATTTTTAAAATTAAAAAATAAAAAATATGTGGGTACCCGGTACCCGAATACCTGGGTGTTTCGGGTACCCGGATAAGATGAGCCAGGACACGGGTCGAAAATTGAGGTACCCGAATAAACCAGTTACCTGACAATTCCCACCCAAGAATCCAGTTCCACGTCATTCTGTTCTGGGCTCATACATATGGTCCAGACATGTGGTAGCATCTTATTTGCAAATTCCAACCAAACATTCTAGTTCTCAAATTAATCTTCATCGTTTGAAGTTCACCACGCTTCACTTGGATTTCGATACAACCTTCCCTTTTTCTATATTTTTTAATAATACAATTCAACAATGACATGATACATCGGACCTTATTGATACAAATCAATAATTTAAAGGTGAAATTGGAACATTTTAAAATTTAAAGATTAATTTAAAATGAAGGGCACCATGTATAATGTAATTAATTAAAATACACTAAAGGTCACTTAGTTATATATTTAGTAACAAACATGTCACTCTTTTTCTAAATGTGATATTTGAGCCACTCAATTATAGGTTTAGGAACATACATGTCACTTTTTTTCTTTCTAAAAGTAAAAATTCAGTTGCTCAATTATAAGTTTAGGAACAAACATGTTACTCAATTAAATTTTGGGTTTACTACAACACATACCACTCAATTATGACCAATGACTCAAAAATGTCACCGAACTTAAAAAGGTACAAATCTAACACTGAACTTTAGTTTTTGACACGAAAATGTCACTTCTGTTGGATTAAAATCTGTAATTGTGGGCACATATGTAAAATGTATGTTGCTATTACAAAGTATGACACAAAAATAAAGTGACCAATTAAGTTAAGCGTGTCATAGGTATTAAAATGTCATGGAAATAAAAGTGTAGATACCGTAAGATATATTTATAGTTCAATGAGAGGCAGAGTTATAAATATTTAATAGTTGATTTAATAAATCAACTATATAAATAGGTAGTGGTCCCCAAGAAATAGGTTAACTTGTTTTTCTCTCCTTTCCCGTCAATACCAAAGTTTTGGGATTTCCACATCAAGATTCAAGATTTTCAATCTATCAATGAATTTGGGTACGCTTCCGCATTCAGTTTATTTGGTTTATTATTCTTGATGATTTGACATGATAGATCCTGAGTTTTAGATTTCATATTAATTTATAATTTGGTACTAACAAGTGGCATCAGAGCCTCGTCATGTTGAATCATTGAGAATCGATTAATTTTTATTATGGAAAATCGCAATCGTACAATAATTAATTTCTGTATAATTCATGGTATTTATGTTGATGATATCGATGGCTTGAGTTGGGTTCTTTTAACTGTTTGGAGTACAAAGTTTTGATGTCGATATGCTTTCATGTTTGATTGAATTTATACAAATACGATATTCGTTGTTTGTTTTTGATGATTCGTTAACTTTGATTGCTTCCTATAATAATTTAGGGTTTTTAATTCAATTGATTAACATTTTTTTTAATCTTTAATCGCCGCATTAAAAAAAAGTTAATCAATGGATAGATTCGGTGATCCAATGCCATTATGTTTGCTGTGATCTTTCTTTAACCTATGTTAATTGAATTAAAAGGGCCACGTGAAGTCTGCCATTATCATATTTGGGCATTTTTTAGGGGGAAATTATGCGTCCAAGTACCCTTATTTTTAGTATGTTCAGTTTGGTCCTTATGTACTTTGATTAATTCTATCAGTTAAAAAAGGGGGGCTAAAGTTCGTTGACTTCATGTGAATTCATATTAGAGAATTGATATTTCATTAATTCTGCTTGGTATTGAATCACTCTAATGTTTATGTCTGATTATATATTGATTTGATATTTAGTATTTAGATTAAAGATTAGATTTTGAATCAATGTGATAATCTTTAATCTATCATCAAACTTATAAGTTCAACCAATCGTCAATCCTCTTATGCCTTAAATTATATTGGTTCAGATGGGCGTGAGTTTTACTTTCACGTTCTCTATTTTGGGTACCAATTGTTAATACATGTCATTAAGTTTATGGAATTCATATTTGATTCTGTTTGATCAAGAATTTTAATTTTGATTATTCGGCTATTATGAATATATTAAAGTTTCATGCGATCATTATATGAATTATTCATCTGTATGATACTTCTGATTTTCGCTTCTAGTTAAAGTTTGAATGTTTAGAATTCGATTTTGATTTTGGTAAATGCATGTTTAAAGGTTTAAGACATTTTTTAAAAGATACAGTCAAAGATTTAGGTTTTTCGATTTCTGATAGCCCCATTCAGACAACCTTATTTTGGGTTATTTCGGAAACTTAAGTGTTATCAGAAATTTTAGTTTTGAGTGTTACAAAAATTTTAAATTTGGATATTGGCATATTTATAGTATATATTTTAAGATAATTTAATTGAAACATTAAGTCACCAAAGTGACCTCTATTGTGGAAATTATTTTATTTTAAAATATAAAAGGTTTTGTGCATGTAAGTCGGATTATGTTAGTATTAATCGGCCCAAAGGAAGGTTAATAATTAACATTATTACATGTGCAATTGTAGCAATAAACATGTGATAATTATTCAGTTTTATATGTGAGCAATAAATCGGCCCAAAGGAATATTTCTGTTTGACATGTTCTTATTATCAATGTTTGATTATTATACCAAGATATCACTTGCAAGTTAATGTTTTGTCCAACGATGAAATATTAATGGAGTGTTCGCTATCTTAATATGAGGTTTACCTTTATTCAAATTTATTATTAATTTGGTTATCTTTTAATTTAATTGAAAGATAAAAAAAATTAAGATTTTTTTTGAAATAAATAAAATCATATTTTGGCTTCGGACATCTAATATTTTAATAGATTAGTTGAAACATAATGTCACCAAAGTGACTGTTTTTGTGTAGATTAGTTTATTTAAAATATTAAGATGATTATGGTTTTTGTAATTCATGCGTTTATTAATTGGCCCAAATGAAAGTTAATATTTGGCAGAATTACAACGACAACTGTGGCGATAAATATGTGACAATTATAAGGTATTTTATGTGAGCAATACGTTAGTCCAAAGATTAGCCTATTGTTTGACATAGTTTATTGTCAATGTTTGATTGCTACAACAAGAGTACCACTTACAGTTAATATTACTGTCCAAAGACTTGATATTAACGTTGTGTTTGGTATCTTCAGGGGAACTAGCCATTATTTTGAATTTATTTGTTTACTTATGAATATTTATGTGAGCTTGTTTTAATTTTATTTAATTATTTTTGTTCTATATTTAGTTAATTTATCATTTCTTGTCACAATATCTGTTAAATACATTCTAAACTCATGTTTAGTGAAACTAATTTCAATGAATAAGAAAAGACACTTACATATAGTATTTGGTTGTATGAGCATAGACTTTGCACTAAGGAAAGAACATTTTGCACCTCTCACTGCGGTAAGCACCTATAAAAAATATTTTGAGAGGTGAAATCGTTCGAATCGCGTGAGTCTAATGATCATAAAGTACACCATTCTAATTTTTTAGGAGCACAAATTTAAAGAAACTACTCAAACTAAGGGTTTCCTTGACGAAATTAAGAAATGTTTTACCCAAAACATTAAGGTTAAGATAACATCACTTATGTTTTTTTTTTACTTCTATGAAGTATAAGGGTCAAGGAAATGTGAGGGAGTAGATTATGAAAATTCTTAATATTGTTTCAAAATTTAAGGCACGTAAGATCAAACTCTCTAGCAATTGTTTGTTCTTATGATTTTGGTACCGCTTCCTATACAGTTTAACTGATTCAGTTACAACTGCCAAAAGGAGAAATAGACTCTAATTAGGCTTATTTCTCATTATGTTCAAGAGGAAGAAAAGTTGAAGCATTATAAGTATAAAAGTACTCATTTGGTTAGTGCTCATTTAGTTAGTGTCTCTAAGAATAAGGGCAATAAAAGAAAATATTAGAATAAAGTTGCTAAGGGTTCTAGTCAAAAGAAACAACAATAAGTTACAAAGTGTTGATTCTTTTGTATAAGTTATGACATATGTGAAGTAATTAAACTTTAAAAGAGAGCAACTACTTCAGTTATTTTGAGTGATCCATGAGCCGTAAATTTTATGATCCTACAATTAAGATTATTTTAAGGAGAGTTTATAATTTTTTTAGGATGTTGAGTTTGAGGGGAAATAAGGTTAGATACATTATTATTGAGGAGGAATTGAAATATAATTTAATTCATACTATCACTTTTGATGATGTTTAGGTTTTCACACCTATCATTAATCAAGAAGTGAATCAAGTATCTCAGTAAAATAATGTTGAACAACTCTCATTCAAGATAAGGTAATTGTTTCAGAAGAACAAACTCAACAACCTTAAAAAAACAAGTGTCTTTAAAGAGGTCCACGAGAGGAAGATGAAATACTATTTCAAATTATTTTATTGTATTTCTTCAAGAAAATAAGGCAATAATGGAATGATAGAAAATGACTCAATCATTTATATCAGACCATAAAAGTTCTAACTCTCAAAAGTGGATTGATGTCATTCAAGAAGAGTATAATTTTATGCAAGACAATAAAGTTTAAGAACTTGTCTCATTACCTTAAGGTGCAAACCAATTGGTTCTAAATTAATATTTAAAATCAATAGGGATGAAAATGGTAATGTGGATAAGTATAAAGCACGTCTTGTATCTAGAGGATATACTCTAAAAGAAGACATTGATTTTTAGAGACTTTCTCTTCAATTTTATTGAAAGACTCTTTCAAGATAATTATTACACTTGTTGCTTGTTTTAGTCTTAAGCTACATTAGATAGATGTTAAGCTTGTTTTTTTTTAATGGCGACATTGAAGAAACTATTTATATGGTACAATCATAAAGTTGTGTCTTATGATACAATATCAATGATATGTAAATTAAAGAAATTTATCTATGAGCTTAAGTAGGACTCTCATTAATGAAATTATAAATTTCATGTTGATTATCTCATTCGGTTTTGAGATAAATTTAGTTGACAATTATATGTACTACAAGTTCAGTGGGAGTAAACCAAGTGATACTCATATTGCTAAAGAAGACAAATATTATCTTACTCAATGCCCTAAAAATAACCTTGAAATTTAGAAAAATACAGAAGATTCCATATGCATAAGCTTTTGAGAATCTAATTTATGCTCATGTATGTATGCGTTCGGATATTGCGTACATTGTTAGAATGTTAGACAGATATTTAAGCAATTATAGTATGAACCATTAGATAGCAGCCAATAGGTTATGAGATATTTTTTAGAGAACAAAAATTACATGCTCACATATCGGAGTTATGGTAAGTTAGAGATCATCAGGTTTACAGACTTCGATTCTAATAGAATATTGATGCAAAAGAATTTTGTCACTTGAGCTGCTAATTGTAGATTGAATAGAAAGGCCACTTCAGTTATTTTGTGACAATAAATATGCATTCATTTATTCTATAAACAATAGGAACACTTCAAATTAGAAGCACATAAATATTAAGTTCCTAGTTGTTAAAGAAAATTCAGAGTGGCTGTGTGTTTATAGATCATGTTGGTGCAAACTCCATAATTACGCGCATATTAAGAAACTATCACCCTAGGTCTTTCATGAGCACACTACTCATGTGGGTGTAATGTTATTTAAGAAAATTCAATTTTAGTGGGAGTTTGTAATTTTGAAAAATGCTCATTCGGTTTAGACACAATTTCAGTTACTTCAGTTTAAAGTTATTTAAGATTATTTTCTGCAGAAATAAAGTTCTTTCGGTTTATGCACACTCTGAATTCAGTAAAGTTGATCTCTCTAAGGTTTAGGAGGACCAGTTGGAAATAGACATGTATGGTTCACATTTCATGTCATTTTCCATGCATCCATGATTGATCTATGTCATTTGACTATATTTGTATACGTGACCATTGATGGGTCCAGTCATGATTGATATGGCGAAGACCGCTTTGATCCTATGTGGATATAGTTGATGGACGAGATTGTTATAGAATACCTATTATATAATAGCAAAATTTTGAGCTCATAAGGCTGTACATTTATCAGGAAACATATGTTGCCCAAGTGGGAGATTGTTGGATTAAAATCCGTAATTGTGGGCACATATGTAAAATGTATGTTGCTATTACAAAGTATGACACAAAAATAAAGTGACCAATTAAGTTAAGCGTGTCATAGGTATTAAAATGTCATGGAAATAAAAGTGTAGATACCGTAAGATATATTTATAATTCAATGAGGGGCAGAGTTATAAATATTTAATAGTTGATTTAATAAATCAACTATATAAATAGGTAGTGGTCCCCAAGAAATAAGTTAACTTGTTTTTCTCTCCTTCCCCGTCAGAGAGTTTTACTTCAAGAGATAACCTATCTTCTTGGAATATCAATACCAAAGTTTTGGGATTTCCACATCAAGATTCAAGATTTTCAATCTATCAATGAATTCAGGTACGCTTCCGTATTCAGTTTATTCAGTTTATTGTTCTTAATGATTTGACATGATAGATCCTGAGATTTAGATTTCATATTAATTTATGATTTAGTTCTAACAACTTCGTCATTTTGGTGCAGCTGTTTTGAAGCCTAAGTTAGCCCAAAATGACGTTGTTTTGCTAGAGAAAAAAATATTAAAACCATGCGCTTGTAGGAATTTGGACCCAAGACCTTCATATACAAGAGTTAAACCTTAACCACTAAACCAACATAATATAATATAATGTTTTACCACAAATATTACATATCTCAAACTACTTAAGATTAATTCAAATTATTTTATGAAATAAACAATACTATAAATAATATTAATATATAAAAATATAAAATATATTATTTACATATACATACATATATATAAATAAAAATATATTATTTTTTATATTTTTATATATTATTAATAATATAAATATATTATTTTTTAAAACCCAAAATATTCATAAAAATATATATTTAAATTATTAATAATATATAAAACCCCTAAACTATTAACTGACAAACCTCAACCTCAACTCTCAAATCTAAACCCTAAACCTTAAAGTTTAAGATTTAAAATTTAGAGGTTTTTATATATTATTTTTATGAATATTTTAGATTTTATAAAAACAATAAATTTATATTATAAACAATTTAATTTTATTTAAGTTATATAAATTTATCCATTTCGTTCAACAAAATTATTTTATGAAAGATAATACTATAAATAATATCAATATATAGACAATATAAAATATATTATTTACATATATATCAATATATAAAAATAAAATATGTAATTTTTATATTTTTATAATATAAATATATTATTTTTTAGAAAAACCAAAAATATTCATAAAACAATATATTTAAATTATAAATAATATATAAAACCCCAAATCCCAAACCCTAAACATCAAATAATAAGGTTTGAGGTTTGAGTTTAACGTTTGCGATTTAGGGTTTTTATATATTATTTATAATTTAAATATATTATTTTATGAATATTTTGGGGTTTTTAAATAATATATAACACTATAGAAATAACACACATTAATTTATATATATTGATATATATAAATAATATATTTTATATTATTTATAATATTATTTTTTATAAAATAATTTGAATTAATCTCAAGTAGTTTGAGATATATAATATTTGTGCTAAAACATTATGTTGAGATAATCACCTGATGGCAAATAGCCAAGAGCGGAGTGAATTGGTAATTTAAAAATTGAAGGGAGGAAATTAAAATGATAAAAATGAAGAACAATATATTTAAAGTGGTTCAAGCTTCTAACAAGCTCTACATTCATTACCTTAGCTCCCCACTAAGGATTTCAAACAATTCATTCTGAATGCGTCCCCTTTTATAGGCTTAGGAGGAAACCATTACAAATCGATCAAGCTTTCTACCCAAAGCTTGATCAAGATCACTCTTTTACAAGAAGTTGTGGTAAACTGGAATTGACTTCTCAAAAAGGCTTATAATTTGCCCAATTATAAGTCCACTCTTCCAAAGCTTAAACTAAAGGATTACAATGAAATTACAAAAGTTGGGTACAAGGTTTGACTCTAAAAAGCTCAAAGAGATTAGATTTTTGCTTGAATGCTTTTCACTTGATCAATAGTTGTTGTTGTTGTAGCTTTATGGTCTTGCTTTTATATCCCCGCATTGATTTCTAATCGTTTGGGTAGCTGAGATCATGAACCATTTTTCTCATAATAAATGCACTTTTCAGGCATGGCGTACCGGTACACAGGAGCTCTGTTTCGGTACTTGTAGGACAGAAACTAGCCGTTACAAGAGTAAATGCAGGGCGTATCGATACACATGAAGGCGTATCGAAACGGTCATAGAGTAAAATAAGGGGCGTATCGAAACGGCTAGGTCGTATCGATACAGATTTTTCTCACTGGAATCTGAGGTAAAAGTCTTTAGAAAAATGCATCGGTACGCCTAAGGGGCATATCAAAACGAATAACTTGTTTTTGCAAAGGCGTATTGTGGAACTAAATGTTTTAATATAATAATTGAAAAATATTTTGGACTAAATTGAAATGAATTTAAAATATGTTTTTAGTTAAAAACAACTTGAAAATATGTTTAAGGGTTTTACAAGGCTTTGGAATGATTTAAAGTGTATTTAAAGTAGTCAAAACCATATTTTAAGTGTAATCGTACCGATACGGTATGATACCGCATCGATACCCTTTAGGGTTTTAACTACAGTGTTTTTCCAGTAGCCAAAACCTGTATCGATACACTTTTCCATATCGATACGGTGTGCTTTTAAATAGCCAACGACTAGTTCGCGTACCGATACGGTTGTATCACGTACCGATACGCACAACTACCCCCAACGGTCATTTTCCCAACGGTCTTTTAAATTGCAGGATTGTACCGATACACTTACTATGTGTATCGATACGCACCAGATTGAAGTACTCAACGACTATTTCTTTATCGGGACCGTATCGATACGATTTGAGGAGTATCGATACGCCAAACTGTAGAACTGCATTTATGGTGAGAAATAAAGGCACAAACGGCTTTAATTCAACCCCAACGATCCTCAACGGCTACAAACTCAATTAGAAGTATAAAAGGGACCTCCAAGCATCAAGGAAAGACTAATGCTTCATTTCTAACTACATTATGATGTCAAATTGTCTTTAGAGCTAAATTGTATATTCCTTGTTTAGACAACATTTGTGAGCTTAATTGTCAAATTTGCTCAAGTGTACAGGTTTTGGGTGAGTGCTTAGAGTTGCAAACATATACCTATTAGAGGGATTTTTAGTTTGCTTTGAATTTGTCTTGTAAGAGAGTGTTTGATCAAGCTTTGGGTAGAAAGCTTGATCGTTGTAACGGTTTCCTCCTAACCCGAGAAAAATGGACGAAATTTAATAGTGAATTTGGTTGAAATCCTTAGTAGGAAGCTAAGGTAGTGGATGTAGGCTTTGGGTTAGAAAGTCGAACCACTCTAAATCCTTGTGTTTATCTCTTATATTTTTAGCTTCCACAAAAAGACCCAAAAATACAATCTTCTCCACACTTGGCAAGCATTTCCGTTGTGACCATCGAGCCCAACACGTATCGAAACAGACATCATCCGTATCGGTACGATATAACTGACTTTTGAAGCTTTAACTGACATTCAACGGTCCAAAAATTTAATGCAAAGATTTTAAAAATCTTAAGACTCGTACCGGTACGCTGACGTGTCATACCAAAGATGAGGATCAATACTCTTAAGACCTGTACCGAAACTCATAGGAAAACAACCCATGTTGAAGGTCGTATCGGAACACCGTATCGAAACAGGGTGAGCCGTATCAAAACAATGTGTTCAATTAAAGTTTCAGCAGCCAAAAGTCGTATCGAAACGATATAGGCGCATCGACACGCTTGGGCGATTTTGTTAAGTTTGGCTTTGAAACACTTAGAAAAATCTTTGGGGTTTAAGTTTTGACTTTAAAACAATTTTTAGATTTAAAATTCTTGTCATATGTGAGACTTTAAAGTACTTAAAAATTTATTTTTTTTTGCAAATTGGTCCTTGAATAATTTGTTATATCAAAATCAAACATAGGTTTTACACATTATATAATGTCAAGTTGGTTCAATGGTTAAAGCTTAGCCTTGTATTTGAAGGTCCTAAGTTCAAATCTCTTCAAGTGCATGATTTTAATATTTTTCCTTCAGCAAAACGAAGTTGTTTTGGGCTAAATTAAGCTTCAAAACAGCCGCACTAAAATGACGTCGTTTTAATTTAACAGGGACATTAAGAGTTAACGATGAAGTGACATTTTCGAGTAAAAAAAAACTAAATTTCAGTGTTAGATTTGCACTTTTTTAAAGTTCAATGACATTTTCAAGTTAGTGACAAAAGTTAAGTGGTATGTGGTGTAGTTAACCCTTAAGTTTTGGTGACAAAAAATTCACTTTGTCATTAAAATTGAAACAAGGGTTTAATATATTCACAATTTTAGTTCCCAAAACTTATGCATTCTATTAATTTAGTCCTAATTCGAAACAATTCAATAAACTTAATCATTCATTTTTAAAATATCGACACTGCACCATCATGACACTGTAACGCCCCAGGTTTAGGGGTTGGACGTTACGCGGGTAAATCGGGTTTGAGTCGTTGGACTCGTTTTAATTAAAATAGACTTTAGTTTTATTTTAAAAAGGTTTGACTTTCATTAATGACAAAATTGTAAATTTTTAAAAGAAGGGAAAATGATGAGTAAACGAGCCTTTTGAAGGAAAGAAAAGAAAAAAAATGCTCATCTTCTTCCTTGGCTTCATTTCTCATGACAACTAAAACCTCCCAAACTCCAAAACACTATTCCATCAAATCCCTCCCTCATTTCAAGTGTTTTCATCAAGGTAAGACCATTTTTGACTTCTCCTCTCTATTTCGAACACATTGATGGTTTTAGTTTTTGAAAAACACCATTGTTGAGAATTTCTAGTTTTCAAAGTTTTGAAGAAAAGGATGAAACTTTAATGGCCTATCAATTTGTTTTTTATATGTAGAGTTAAGATATGATCTAATCTTTCCCTAAGGTACATTATAACTTAAAATGGTGGGGTTTTATCGAAAATCCCGAAATGGGTTTCCATGGGTATTTTTAAAAGGTGAAAATGTGAGTTTTTGAAGTAGTTTAGTGTTGGAGAGTGGGGCTGATGTTACAACAATGTTAGAGAGTTGTTTTGAAGGTGTTTAATTGTAACCCCCTCGTCCCGGTCCGGACGCTTGACCGATCCGAGTGGGCTACACGGGGATAACCGAGGTGAAACCCGTTAAGGCTCCACTTCGGTTACCGACCCAAGGAAAAACTTTTTTATTTAATATCTTATCTAGATGCGTTAATTAAACTTAAGCGTGAAACGACATCGGAAACAAGGCTCACGAGAAGCCTAACAACAAACAGGGCCTAAGCCCAAATCTTGAGACCCTTTAGAGATGTCAAAAAACCCATTTTCAGGCCTGTGTTTCGAAACAGACATCGCCCATTTCGAAACACGAGCTCCGGTTTAAAAAGCCAGACACCCGTACCGAAACGCATCCACCCCGTTTCAGAACAGGGTCCCATTTTGCCTAGGCGTTCCGATACCAGTTTTAGAACATGCAATTCTAGTAGCCAAAGTGTTTCGAAACTTGTTTCGAAACAGGGGCTCACAGTAGCCAAACCGTACCGAAACGCATTCCGATACAGGGGCTCTGTAACCACACCCGTTCCGAAACAACACAACCCGTTTCGAAACACATGCTGTCTGTGAATTCCCAAAATCAGTTTTAAACATCTCTAAATGATCCCAAACGCTTGTAACGACCCCAAGAAGTATACACGACATACGAACACATTCTAGAGGCATGCACCCTATTGCAAACATACTCAAATTACATACGGATACAAGGTAGGGACACCCAATTAAAAGATCATACAAGGCATACACTTAAGCATTCAAGATAACATGTTTACACAAGGTCAACACTAAGCCTTTAAGGTGGCAAAATAGGCATGGTTTACAAGCAACACAAGGCAACCACAAGCTAACCAACAACATGATAAAGAAGAGTCTAACATGCTCTTAAACAAAACCAACATCAACATACTTCAAAAGCTCAAAGCAACTAATACATGTCCCATTGCTTGACCATTACATCTTATAACTAAAATGTTCATACTTGATAGCTAAGATAGCACCACAAAGCACACTTGGAGGCCCCTTCTTGCACTAGCAACCCACGAACTACGGATCTTCATTGTCGAACAAAAGAGAGCGTAAGCATAAAGCTTAGTGAGGGAAAGCTCATTAAAAACAAACCTCGACAATGCAGGGTCCAAGCACGAGCACTACCAAGGTAGAATGCATGATCTTACCTTCGATCCACATGAGCCAAAATACACATGATGCATGAAAATTTATCCAATATTATGCCATGCTTAATAAGCTCAAATCCACATCATATGTAAACACATATAATAATCCATATAGGAATCATATTTCATATCATATTGGCACCTAGCTATGACTCGAATACGCAGATAAACACGTTGGAACTCACATACAACACAACCATTACCTTACGGTGGGATTACACTCATCACCGTTCACGCGGAGGGGATTCCACTCATCCTCATGCCCCGTCGATGGGATTACACTCATCATCGACTATCATATATATAAGAAGGTTTTCCAGGCGAACACGTACTTCATCTTGATGACTACCATCACCAAGACCACGTGCGCATTCGACTCACGTGTGCACACTAAATATCCTAATAATCGATCATTTGTACCCAAGCATACTAGTGCCAATATTAAACACAAACCACAATATCATTTCATAACCATTTCCTTGCTTAGCACGTACTCACCATGATTAACATCATGCACAATCCACATGCATATAACAATGCATCAATCCAAGCCTCAATATACATGTATAACACATTATACATAACACCACAATCACAATTAATCATGAGGCATAATCAACCATTAAAGAGTGCAACCAAAGTCTCTAATTAAAGTTTGGGATTAGGCTACCACTCTAATCCTAACTCTAGGTTGGTCTACCAAGCCCAACCTAGTCCTCATGCTCGAACCAAATACTCGAAAACCATTTTAAAAAAACATGTAACCACTCACCTTCACTTCCAAGCTCAACAACCAAGCAACCAAGAACTTCAAGCTTCCAGATTCACTCCCGATGTCTCACCGATGTCAAACCTTAATTCTAACCAAATCCAAACACAAACAAAACACCAACAATCAATTACTAGTCGTCAGAACAACCCGGATTAACATTCCAAGCAATTTAACACCCAATATCATGCTCAAAACTGAATTCCCGAGCAGCCCTCTATACTCACTGAAAACTTCCATTTCAATCAACCAAACGATCATCAAACACACCCAACATAACCCTCATATACCATACTATCATAACCAAGCATTTTCTCACTTAAAATAGCCCTTAAACCAATTCTAAAACCTCTCTAAAACCCCAACAAACCAATTCTAAAACCTCTCTAAAATAGCCTTTTTGGTTTCTAAGATCATATCAAACATTAACAAATCGAAAACTTAAATCAAAACCCATAAAGTAGCAACCTTTAATATTTTTCCATGGAAAACCAAATTTCTAAAACAATGATAAAAATGAAATCCAATGGTACTTTTGAAGAGAGGAAGATGAGAGAAAATGGGGATATAATTACCTTTCAAAACCGACCAAAAATGAAGGAGAAAGGAGATGGAATAGTGAAACTCATGGAAGAGGGAGAAGTGTCGTTGGTTCTTTTGTTGGAGAAGAAGATGATAAAAAAACAAATTTGTTTATTTGAAATATAATGAAAGGAATGGGTTTTATTTGAAAGACCAACTATTTACAAAAAATCCATTAAATGGCTATTGGGCTTAAATATCAAAATTTGGTCCAACACCTTAAATTTAAATTTTGCAAAACAAAAACTGAAACATTATTTTATTTATTTATTTCACCCGACCCCCAAACTCGGGTGTTACATTAATGGTGTTTTGAGTGTTGGAATCATTGGTTTTCTGCTGGGTTATTGAGGAGTACGAAAATGGGAGTTTTAGTGTTGGCTTTGGGTTGAAATTGTAAGAATTTGGCTTGGGGTTGTGGTTTGGGGTTGTGACAGTGTTTTGTGATGATTTGGTTGAGTAATGTATTGTTTTTGATTGGTTAGAATTAAGGAAAATCGTTGGAGAGGCTTCGGGCACGATTTCGGGGAATTTGGAGACTTGAGATCGGTGTTTCGACTTCCGTTTGAGTTTCATCGGTGAGTGAAAATGTTTTGAACTTGATTTGATTTCGAAATGGGTTCTTAGAGGTTTGGGTGGAGCCTTGAGGGCTAACATAAACCCAAGTGTAAGTTTACTAACTTTGCCTTGATTGTTAAGTGTTAGTGTATGAACAATTGTTGAGGTATTGTGTGAATTTTGGATTGCCTTTACTTCCGTTTGATGTTGTTGTGTAGTCGTTGTTGGTGTCGAGCCTCACGTGATGGTTGTCATAACTACGATGATGTGTAGTCCCACCGGTAGTGACTAGTAGAAGAGTACGTTGATGTGTAGTCCCATCGGAAAACTACTAGTTGAAACGGTGATGTGTAGTCTCACCGTGTTTTGGTTGTGCTTGTGCAAACCATGTATTTGTGTTGATTGTGTCTCCTCTTCGTATATCAAAATGTTTTACTTTTCAATTTAGAAATGTGTTTTGAAAACTACATTGTTGATGAGTTTTTAGAGCTTCGCTCACTAAGCTTACGCTCTCCTTTTTCCAACATGCAGATCGTTAGAGTTTCGGAAGGCAAGTGCGCAAGGGAGGAGCTTTTCGGAGTTCTCGGGTAGCTCAAGTATGGTTTAAGTTTTTGTAATAATGCATAGATAATGGGGTATTAGACTTGTATGTAGTTGGTGTTCAAATTCCTTAATTTGGCTTGTTGATGTTCTAGCATGATTGGATTGATGATGCTATGTGTTTTTGTGTGAGCGTTGTTAGACTCATATGTGTTGGTTTTTGATGTTAATGCTTTTGATGTGGATTGTAAACCATGTTTATGTTGTTGCCTAAATGCTTTGCGTCTTGAAGGCTTATGACCATGTCCTATGAATGTTTATGTGTTTTGTTTAAGGGCATGTAAACCTTACTATGTAATGTATTTTGGTGAATGCTTGCTTTTCTTATATGAATGGCCTTTACACGTATGTTAAGGGTTCAAACATGCTTGTAGTATGGTGTATGCCTCTAGAGTTTGTGTATGCATGTTGTGATTAGGGTACATTTGTACTTGAAATGTATGTATGCATTCTTAGAGGTCCTAGATTCGTGTTTTTGAAGCAGCCTTTGTGCCTTAACTAGCTAAAATATGTTTAATCGAGTTAAGGGTATCGATACGGTTAGGTCCGTATCGATACGACCTTCTTGTTTCAGGCCAAGCGTATCGATACTCGGAAAGGCATACCGATATCGTTTTTGCTACTAGAAATCTGAGATTTTGACGAGAAATTGAGGGTATCAGTACGGGCTTAGGCGTATCGATACGGTCAACTGATGTTGACTTCGGAATTTGACCGTTGGGAGCGTTTCGATACCTACCTTGGAGGGTATCGAAACGAGTCCCCATGGTTGACTTTGGGTAGGTTGACCGTTGAAGGTGTATCGATACGATCCTTGCTGTATCGGTACGGCCAAAGTTAAATGGCTAAAATGAACCTTTAAGTGTTGGTTTGCGTGGGTCGTGTCCGTGGTTGTTTCTCCGTTGTCTGCCTAACTCACGTAGGATTAAATAAAGCATATAGATAAGATAAATAGAAGAAAAAAATAGGGTTGCTAATCGGAGTGAGGCCTTAGCGGGCTTCGCTTCGATTTTCCCCGTGTAATTCGTTCGGACCTGTCTGTCGGCTAGACCGGGACGAGGGGGTTACAGACACACCCTTCGATCAATTACCACACTCTATGGTATTATTCATCAGTCTGATAATATATAGATGTGATAGCTCGACAAACACAATCACTTCACTACTTGACAACCGACTTACTAATAGAATACTTATTATGACCTTAATATCGCCTACCAATAGTCACAATCATTTCACTAAGGCTTAAGTGTCAAATAAGTGTCCAAACTATACATTTTTACACAGTGTATTTTACATCGGAAATAACCACTTGGTTTAGTGGTAAACTAGTGATTTATAATTCTAAAGAACCTGGGTCTGATCTGCACCTAGGCCAAAAGAGCTCTTTATTTTATTTTCCTCGTCCAATCAGGTGACACATGTCACCACTTGATTGGAGGAGGAAAAATAAAATAATTTAATAAAATAAATAATTAAATTCGTCCAATTAGGTGATGACATGTGTCGACACCTAATTGAATGATTAATTTATTTAATTAAATTAAATTAGAATCAAATTGATAGAATAAATAAATAACATGGACCATATGTGTAGTTATATAAATTTCTATTAACAACCACGTCACCCTTCCGTTAGATTTTAATGGCCGGTGATTAAAATAAATTTAATTAAATAGTTGAGTGGTCAAATTTTAAATTTTTATAGTTCGATGGTCAAAACAAATCGTACCAAAAAATTAGGCGGTGACTCAAGCAGTTTACCCTTGAAATTTCAATTTTACTTCTTTCTATTAAAAAATTGGGTAAACTAACTCAATGACCACCATATTATGATAAATGTATTAAAATGACTACATTAAAAAAATCGACTCAATTAAACCACCAAACTATTTAAATGGTATCAATGTGACCACCAGCTGTTAAAGGTTAACAGAAGGTTGACGTGACAGTTAAAAAAATAAGGGTATAATTACACATTTGGTCCTTATTACTTATATATTCTATCAATTTAGTCCTAATTTTAATTTAATAAAATAATTAATTAATTAAACTAATATACTTCACCTATATCCTAAGTTTCTCCATTTCCCCTCCAACTTTAGCTTCCTATTCTTCCACATAGAACTATATAGGTGTAATGTATGAATGGAATCTGTCTCCATTCATGCTGAGTAGTTTGAGTCATGTCTGTGCTGCAAAATCCCATTAATGGAATTGAAAACCACCCAAAATCTTATTTACTCCATCTCTCCTTCTCCCTTTGGAAAAAAGGGAAATTGTGTTGCAGTTGCAGAGGGAACAGAAGTAGCAAACATCAACTTTTCTTTAAAACAAAAGAACCCAGAATTCTAAATAAAAACAAAAAGGTCAAGATTTACATCTCTTCAAAGGGCCACATTGGGTGTAAATTGGATCCATGTTTCATGCTTAGCTTTGTAATTTGTGAACAACAACTGGGACCCATTCCCCTTCCCTCCATTTTTCATTGCCTTGTAATTTGCCATTGCCCCCTTAATCAAAGATTTAGGGACAGAGACATTGGACCATGAGAATGGAATCCTCTATTTTGTGTCAAATGAATTAATGGGGTCTATAATTTTGAGAAAATATCAATGCATGTAAATAAATAGGCAGGGTTAATGTGTCACTTTCAATACTTGTTTTAAAATTAGGACTAAATTGATAGAGTGTATAAGTAATAAAGACCAGAAGTGTAATTATACCTTTATTTTTTTAACTGCCACGTCACCCTCTCGTTAACCTTTAACGGTTGGTGGTCACATTGATACCATTTAAATAGTTTGGTGGTTTAATTGAATCGATTATTTTATTATGGTCATTTTAATACATTTATCATAGTATGGTGGTCATTGGGTTAGTTTACCCTAAAATTTTTTACTTCCTCAGCTTGCTTTGGTAAATGGACAGTCCACCCCAACTAGGCTACTACTTAGTACTTACTAACCAAACAAGAAAGGAACCCCCAAACTTTTGTTTCACTCAATGGATTCCACCTACACCTGCAAGTCGCCAACTCGATTCACCCTGGGCAAGCAATCGTCTCTGGCGCCGGACCGAGAGGGATCGTCCGGCGGAGCCACCGAGGCGACGATAGACCCGAGGGTGAGGCTAATGTACATGGCTAACGAGGGGGATTTGGAAGGGATGGAGGAGCTGTTGAACTCTGGCACCAATGTCAACTTCAAAGATATTGACGGCCGGACCGCTCTCCATGTCGCCGCTTGCCAGGGCTTTACCGATGTCGTCCAGTTGCTCCTTGATCGCGGCGCCGAAGTCGAATCCAGAGATCGCTGGGGCAGCACTGTGATTCTCTTTCTATCTCTCTTTTTTCACTTTATGAATTCAATTTAGTTATGTTTTTGCTAGTTGCGAAAGAATTTTGATAAATAATAACGAATAGAGTTTAGAATTCCTATTAAATGAAAAGCAATCAAATGTCTGAAATATCACGACCTCTCTTTTCGTATCGCCAGGGATGCTTAACGCCACTTTGCCAATTGGCGTTACCTGCGCTTTCGTGTCTCTCAGTGTGGTCAGCACTGGGTGTTTCCGAGCAGCGAGGCTTACACTGGGAGAGTAGTTCTAGTAAAATAGTTCTGTACAAAAGCGAAATGATGCATTTTGTTCTTCCTTTTTCATATATTCCTAAATTTATGCATCACAAATACACATTTTCTTTTCTCTTTGGTAGCTAAAAGCAAAGTATGCATTTTGTTATTTTCCCCTTGGTTTTCCTTTTCTGTGGAGAATCATTGAAATGTAAATTGCTTGGTTAATGTTGTGCTTTGTTAAATAAAATTAAGAATGGATGGTTTTGTCTAAACAGCCACTTGCAGATGCAATTTACTATAAGAACCAAGATGTGATTAAACTTTTGGAGAAGCGTGGTGCAAAGCCTCCGGTATTGAATCGACCTTATTTCCGCAGCTATTGATATTTCTTAAATTTGTAAAGCTTGTTTTTAAATGATGAAGTGTAGCTTCATGCTGAAATGTCTATATTTTCTTTGTTTTCAGATAGCCCCAATGCATGTTCTAAATTCTCGGGAAGTGCCAGAGTATGAGATTGATCCTAGTGAACTTGACTTTTCTAACAGTGTCAATATCACAAAGGTAATCTCTTAACCTTGTTGTTTTGTATGTCAGTTGCAGGTATTTATTCTTTTGATGCATTGTTATATTACTTTTCATTATTTTCTTCCTTTTTTTTACATTATCATTGAACTTTGGGTGAGAAGTATATTTTTATCTTTTTGTGCTATAGTTAGGTATTAGGTTATATCTTTGTCTAGAAATCTCTGGTGCCTTTTCTGTTTAACTAAAATGAGATCGTTTAATGCATTAAGACATGTGGCCTTTTACAATCCTAATAAGAATTTTCATAGCTTTATTCAAAATTGAGTGTAATTCTTATATCACTGAGTCATCCTTGAGACTTAAAAGTAGACGTAGAAGGAAATAGTAAAGGCGGACAATGATGAACATTGCTTTAATGTTGTCTTGAATTTGTGCACAAGCTTCCCCATCTTTATGTCTAGAGTGTATTTTGATGAAATCTTTTTGTTTTGGATGCTATATTGATCAGGATCAAGAAGGCCATCTCACAAAATATATAATTGAATGTTAACACAGGGAACATTTCGCGTAGCATCTTGGAGGGGCATTAAAGTTGCTGTTAAAACACTTGGAGAGGAAGTTTTTACTGATGAGGAAAAAGTGTGGGTTTGTTTTAACATTATTTGTGATTTTTTTTATGTATTACTCCTTTATCTCCAATTTCTTCTTTTATGATATGCATATGTTTTGGGATTCAATAGCATATATATCTAGGGATTTAATATTCATTGTCTTATTTTGTATAGTTTAATACTAGTATAAAAACCCAATCAATTTTGAGGAATAACCAAGCTGATTTGTTCAAATTTGTTCTTCAACTTATTTTTCTCTAATTTCTATATGGCATCAAAGCGAGGATGGTAAGTCTGAAATACCATCAACCGTTCTTTCTCCGGTTTAAAATCCCTGTTGAATACTAGGATGAAAACCCAGTCAATCTTGAGGAATAATTAAGTAGATTTATTCAAAATCACCCTTCAACTTCTTTTTCTGATTTGTACATCTTTGTATTAAACCTAATTTGTAATTTCATTCCATTTGTTTCTAAATTTTGATGTCTTGTCGGAATTTCAGAAAGGCATTCAGAGATGAGCTTGCGTTGCTTCAGAAGATACGGCATCCAAATGTTGTCCAATTTTTGGGCGCTGTAACCCAAAGCAGCCCAATGATAATTGTTACAGAATACTTACCTAAGGTTTGGTCATGTTCTGCTCTGCTACAATAGTAATTACTTTGTTTTGTCACTTGATATTTTTTTGCAGTTCTGTGTTTAATCATACAATGGTAAGAAGTTCTACTTTTAGTTCTATGAAATTTTGAAATGCAATTTTGTCAATTGGCATTGGTCACTTTGCTCTGCACAATAAACAAGCACTTTTGTTCTAGAAAATCTTGAAATTCAATTTTGTCAATTGGCATTTTGCTTTCTGCTCTTTACCTTAAACAAAATATGGCACACTACTAGCTTTATATACTAAAAAATTGCTTTTAGATACTATTGGTTATTTTCATAATTTTCTTAATATAGATAAAGGAAAATAATATTGTTCATGATTGGTTTTTGTTAATATGTAATTTCCATATTAATGAAATATAACATTATTAAGGAAATGGTGAACTATATTTCTTCCTTGCTGTTTCATCAATCTATTAATTATAAAGTACATGTTAGTTATCTTCTTTGTATCCATGTGACTTTGCGAATAGTTAATTTATGGGAGAATATTCAGATTGTTAATTTATTAATCATAAATTAGATTAACAGAATGTCCAATTACTTCATATTCGGATTGTTAGTTTGAACAAAATAAGGGAGAATATCCCCGTATTTAATTTATGGATAATCTCTCATGGCACATCTCTTTATTCTCTTTTAACCCCTTGTCATGCACTGTTTCGTTTGGGAAAACTAGAATAGGAAAAATTAAAAAAGGAATTGTTCTTGGTTCTCAGACAGTTGGACTGACGTAATGTCCTTTTCTGGCAGCAGGATAATAACTATAATCTTATGTTGTTTTATTTTTCACATCAATTTAATATACATCGATTTTTTCACCACATCACATACTCATCGATTTTTTTTCACCACATCACATATTGTAAAAGTTTATTATTGTAATTTTTTACAGGGAGATCTTCGAGCATATTTGAAGCTAAAAGGTGCATTGAAGCTAAAACTTGCTGTCAAGTTTGCACTTGATATTGCTAGGTTAGTTAGGTTGTTGAGAATTAGTTGAGTTTCTGATTGGCTGGTCTCTCTTCTCTAGTTTTACTGAATTTCATATTACCGAGCACCTTTATGTGCATGTTATTAGATCACTTCATTCAAACAACGATGATTTGTCAAATTGGAATTTCCAAGTCCATATTTCTTAAAATTCTTTGGAGTAAACTACATGGATGCCTTTTGGGGTTATGCATATGGACGGGAATTTCTTGTGAGCATTTGACTTGGGTGTTTGATTGAAATTTCAATTAATTTCTGTTTTTTTTAAATAATGATTTACATGAACCATGCATTATTAGGTAGAAAGGATTTTGCTAAGATGTTGTCCATGCATCCATGAATTCTATTGGAATTTCTTTGTGATAACAAAGTTGTTTGTAATTGCATGAACACGAAAAGTGATGATAGCAATTATTAACATAGATTACTTGAATTCAATCACAGTGGAGGAATATAGTGTTGGTGGTAGAAAGAAACAATTATCTGAGAAGGTAAAGTCATTCGTTTGCTGCAGAGATGTAATTGGAAAATGACTGTTAGTGCTCTTTTCGATTAATTAATGTCTCAATAGGATCCATGTGTTGGTTAAAGGCTGCAGAAGTGGGAACAAACATGTAAAATTAAAATGTTACCATCGTATAGATACGCTTTAGAAGGTTGGCAGTGTCATTACATATGCAAATCTAGTAAGACTTTTAGACCATCGCCACGTGTTGTATAAATAGAACATGATGTTGGATTGCTACATTGTTTACTTAAAAAAATCTGTTCTCCACATTTTGGCTGATTTTTTACAAGGATTCTAAGAAATTTGGAATCAGCAAAAGAGGTTGTATTGCCACTGAATAGAATGAGTTGGGCAAGCTTCTTTTTTTGCCCTCCTCTTTTTTAAATTCTGAGAATTTTGTACTTATTACTGGATTTTTGTTGATTATTGGCTGCTGCATTTTGATGATTTTCTGTTTCCTTAATAGAATGTTATCTATTGCAGGGGAATGAATTATTTGCATGAGCATAAACCTGAAGCAATAATTCATCGAGATCTTGAGCCTTCGTAGGTCTTCCTTCTTAAATTTATATGTTGGTTACACTAAGTTTTCTCATATCTTTTTGGGCATGGAGCATGCATTATTGCTATCGAAATGGGAAAATTTTCTTAAAGCTTGTTAATGTTTTATGTTTTACGAATAAGATAACAGAAATATACTGCGGGATGATTCTGGGCATCTGAAAGTTGCAGACTTTGGAGTGAGCAAGCTGCTCAAGGTTGCCAAAACAGTTAAAGAAGACAAACCTGTGACATCTCAAGAGACTTCTTGTAAGTTTTCTATATTGAGCAAAATTAAGTTTTGAGCAAAATTAAGTTTTCTTGTGAATTATTGGACTAGCCATGTGATTTGGCCTTTGTTGAGAAAGTCAGAGGTCTGGTTCCTAATTAAAAGTTTGATTACCTTGTTTAGGAGAGAAGTGCGTTGAAACGACGAACTAAAAATATTGGTTTCATGTGGTCTTTTGCAATTTGCATTTTAATTTGATTCAAAGAATTGAAACCTAAGTATGTTTTCATTTTAATGGTAAAAAGCACCATGATTTATACATCCTTCCTGAGCAGGGCGATATGTGGCACCAGAAGTTTACAGAAATGAAGAGTATGACATTAAAGTTGATGTGTTTTCGTTTGCTTTGATATTACAAGAGGTTAGAGTTTTTTCTCGAACTCAAATGCTCATCTTGCTAAATTGCAGTGCTGCTAGTACTTGTGTAACTACTAAACTTATACTCAGGGAACAAGTGTAGTATTAGAAACTCATCTCAACTTTGGGGAAAGAAAAATTATGCGATCTTGTTTTTCCAATTTATTGATTAGGTCTCTAATAGTTGACTTTATAAGAAGGTTTCACCTGGGCCTGCTCATTCCATTGTCCCAAAGTTTTGAAGCCTTCTGCAATATATAACAAATTGTTAAGACTTGAGCTAGAACTACTACATATCTATTCTAATTGAAATTCATTTACGATGTTGAAGCTTTTTTGTTTGATTTTGTTTAAAAACATTAATAGTAGTTTCTATAAATGTTTCTTTTAGTTTTTCAGAAACTTTTTTACTTGTTCATCCTTATTTAACAATTTCTTTATCATTGATGTCCCAGAGTAAGTGTGATTATCTTTATATAAGATTTTGTCCCACAGTGCAGTTTCAGCATTCATGGTTAAAGAGTAAAGACAAAACAACCATGTCATGTCTAGAAGAACTTCTAAGATCAAGAAACCCATATCTCCTTTGTTGCCTCCTTTTTTTGTGTGTGTGTGGGGGTGGGGGGTGCATTTTGATAATTGATAGAAGTTACATGCATGAGATCTATAGGGTTTCTTTCAATTTATTGTTTTATCAAGTCTGTCGGATACTTTTAGAAGTTGCAATAATGAATCGTCTGTCATTGTTCTAGATGATTGAAGGTTTTCAACCATTTCATACAAAGCAAGAATATGAAGTTCCTAAAGCATATGTTGCAAATGAGCGCCCACCTTTTCGAGCTCCTGCAAAGTGCTATGCTTATGGGTTAAAAGAGTAAGCTCTCTGAACCTTGTTTTCTTTACCCTTATCTCCATGGTTGTACATCCTTTCTGATTGCTTCAATGAATTTAGAAAAACCTTGTTGCTACCTGGAAAGAATAATGTGAACTAATTGTATGGTCGACCAATTTATCTAATGCCCAAAAGAAGCATTTTTTTTTTCATTTTGCCTATTTTTTAAAATTTTTATTTCTATTTCTAGGGCTGCTGAAAACATTGTTTGTTAGAGTACATATTTGAAGTATGTTGCTTGTCAAACATAGTGTCTCTTGTTGGGCACCCTACTCACACGCATGGCTGAATTAAAAACATCTGAGAAAGCATGAAACTAAAATCGAATAAATCAGGATCATCGATAGACATCGGTTGGCGAGATCAAGACTGCTGCAATTTAACCATATCTTTGACACCATTTGGGCTTGAACTGCTTATAAACGGTAATTCTGGAGAGACGGCAGCAAGAGTTCTTTTTTTTTTTTTGGGGGGGGGGGGGGGGGGTGTAGACTTGTAGTTGTTCAGCCTTAATACCGTTTTTCCTGTAAACCAGAAAAAAAAAGTAACTGGGGATTCAAAGGTGGCTGTTTCCTTCCTCACCCATTCCTTGTTTTTAACATAAATTTAGTGATAAGTTTTGAAAGCAACGGCAAACAACCTTCTTGCGGTCCTTAATAGACTTTTCTTCTTACTAAAATATTTCTGTCTTTATGTTTTCTGCAGGTTAATTGAGGAATGCTGGATTGGGGAGCCATTCAGGAGACCTCCATTCAGTGAGATAATTTCAAGGCTGGATTACATAAATTATCAACTTGCACATAAGGACCGTTGGAAGGTATCTTCTCCCTCTTTTAGATATGTGTACACACACAGGATATAAATGGGCTTGTGCCTGCAGTTTTGTGCATAAAACAACATATTTTCTTCTTGATTCATATACACCTTTGGTAATACCGCATAGAATGTAGCTGCATTCCTTCAGTGAAAAGAAGACGGCCTTCTGGGGTGAATATTTTGAAGTTGAGGAATAATTATTATGCTTAATATTTTCGAGCAAGGAAAATTTGGGAATGATAAAGTGGGCATCCACCGAAATCTTTGTACTAGCATGTTGCTTGAATTTAGAAGCAGGAATAAGTTTTAGTTGCTGCATAAAAGTGGGCCTCTGGTGTGCCCTTTCTTCATGTAACGCCTCGGCCGGTTTTGACTTTTGATTTTTGTGGAGCCGTTAGCCGGCTTTATTGGTCTAAGCTGGTTTTCACAATGAGTCTTGTGGAACCTTTAGGTTGCTTGACTATGAATGACATGTTTAATTCCTACATTCTTATTATCACTAATAACCTTTAACTAGCTTGGTGAGTGTTACAATAAGTTTCTATCTTCTATCATCGTACAGGTTGGACCGCTCAAGTGTCTAAAGAACTTCCAGAATGTGTTGAAGAGAGATAGTCTAAATCCGAGCAACCGTTCATCTCGCTCCGCAACCAGATGATAAATTTGTAAAAGCTTTCTTTGATCTTTAGTGGCTTTTGTTTCATGCTATTGAGTCATTATTGCATATTGAGTCTATCTCTCCTTTAAAAGGCAAAGACATAAAATTAAACTGATTGAATTGTTGGAAGCCTGAAAAAGGAACATAAGAGGATGAAAACTGTGTGTGTGAAACTAAAAGAGTGAAGGCTTTTAAGACTGTTTATGTGCACTACAGTTTGCCTTGTTTTTTTTAATATAATGATTCTGCAGAAAAGATTTTGCTCTTTTAAAGATGAATTGTATGAGTTTCGAAAACCACTGATCAATTTGAATCAATTAAAATTAGGGTGTCAATAAACCGAGCTTGAATCAACAAGATTATGTTCGTGTTTGTTTGTTTAGTGTTCACGAACGTGTTCGTTTAAGTGTACGCGAACTTGTTCGTTTAAGTGTTCACAATTTGTTCGTTTAAGTGTTCACAATTTGTTCGTTTATTCGTTCTCGAACGTGTTCGTTTATTCGTTCTCAAACATGTTCGTTTTATGTTCAGAATGCTAACTAAATAAATAAATAAAACAAAAGTAACAGAATAAAGCTTATCCAATTGAGGGTGGATTCCTGGCCATCAAAAGTAAAGTTTGAGAAGTGTTTTGTGGGCAGTTTCCTTAAGACCTTAACTCGAGTGTTATCAAGTTTCAATCTCTGAGGCGCACACTTGGTAGCGTATGGCATCCAATCGAGATTTGGGTGATGACCGATATCTCTTTCGTCTGTATCATGAGATTGATGTTGACTGAATTGAAACTTCAATTCCCACTTGCTTATGAGGACCCACTGGACTGGGTAGATTTTTTTATGACCTCCAACACGGATTTATGTCTGAACCAGTGAAAATTTTATTGGATTATGACTCATCAACAATTCAGTTTGACTATAAAAGGATTATGCGCGTTGATATTTGTCAAAAAGTTCGTCATGCTCCTATTCCTCATTTGCAGCAAAGGTCTTTCAACTCTCATTCAAATAGTCTCGGATCAGGGTACTTTACGAGGTATTCGAATTAATCGCCATGCTCCGCTTCTTACCCACTTATTGTTTGCTGATGATTGTCTTGTGTTTGGCGAGGCTTTTGCTTGTGGTGTGAATAATCTCAAACAAGTTTTGGATACTTATGCGACTTGTTCGGGATAATTGATTAATTACAATAAATCTGGAGTATTATTGGGGCAAATGTTATCCAAGAAAATTGAGATAATGTTTGTCGTGTCCTAGGAGTTTATCCGAGCACCATTTCTGAAAAATATCTTAGTCTTCCTTCGATGGTGGGTCATAATAAGTGAGCAACAATGATGAAGCTTAAAGAAAAGGTCCAAAAACACATGTGCAGTTAGAGCCATCATACTCTATCAATTGGAGGAAGGGAAGTCCTAATCAAGTCAGTCCTTCAATTGATCCCAACCTATGTTATGTCCTGCTTTCTTTTGCCCAATACATTATGTAAAGAACTAAAAGCTCTTATGGCTCATTTTTTAGTGGCAACATTTGGCCTCTAAAAGGTGAATTCATTGGTGTACTTGACAAAAATTGAGTCAATTGAAAAAAGCTGAGGGAATAAGATTTCGAAACTTATCAAAATTCAACATAGCCTTACTAACTAAACAAGAATGAAGACTAATTGAAAACCTAGGATCTCTTATAGCAAGACTTTACCGGACCAAATACTACCATGCCTCTATTTTTATGGAAGCTCCCCTATGCTCTAATCCTTCCTTGATATGGAGAAATATTTGGTGTGCTAAAAGTCTTGTTAATTTCGGTCTAAAATGACGTATTGGATTTGTCTCTATATGAGAGAATTATTGACTCCTAAGTAAATGACAATAACTAGTCTCCCCGCCCCCTCTAATGATCTCGCTAAGGTTAGTGATTTAATGCATCCAATTTGATTCTTAGTATTCCTTTACCTACAAGTTGTATCAACGACAAACTGGTTTGGTATGGTAAATTTTCTGGTATTTATTCGGTTAAAAGTGAATATGCCCACTGATAGTGATTGTGAAGCATTTGTGTTGAAGCAGACGTGGGGTCTTAATTGTCCTTCTATTATGAAAATTACTAATAATTATGCCCTTACTCTACACAACTTATGGCTGCTTCCAAACTCAATTTATACAAGATGTACATGTTGTACTGAAGATATTAAGCACATTAGTCAAGATTGCTCATGCTAAACAAGTATGGTTAAGTCTAAATGTAACCTGGCCACCGGAACTATATGAAATAGATTTTAATGAATGGCTATCTTGGCTTGCAACAATCACTTTACTAGACAAAACGTTGCTATAGTCATACTCATATGGAGCCTATGCTATGCACCAAATAAATTCATTCATAAATATTATAAACATATTTATATAAATTAGTATCTAAACTAACTAATTATTAGTAAGAACAAATTAAACATTTGAGGAATACATAAATCACCTGGATAATTTTAAACTATGATTAGGGTTTGGAAGTTGGGGATTTCAATAACCCAAATTGGAGATATCATAAGTAAATTTTTACTTCACAAGTTTTTTTAGTCAAATTTAATTACGTCTTAATTCTATATAGATACAATATATTAAAATTTAACTAAATTAACAATTTCTAAAGTAATTGGTAAAAGCTCTCAATTGACACATTTTTCTCTTCTAGGTTGTGAGTTTTAGGTCTATTAAGAAAAAAAATTTCTTCTCTTTCTCCTAGATAAAAATTAAAAAAAAAAACTGAATTAAAATATCATCTTCTAATTAAATTAAAACAATAAAATTTAGATATATTTTAATTATTCATCGTATTATATTTTATTGTCAGTACTGATGTACGTACAATTATAATTTATGTCTTTCCTTTAAAATAATATGTAGCTTAAATTTTTTGAGACAAATTAATTAATTATTGTACGAACCAATTTATTATCAAATGGTTGAGAATATATTTAGAACATATACTACTTGTAATCGCTTAAAAAAATAATAATTATCTTCACTCCTAACCGTTTTGTTGCACCGTCCATTAAATAGAAGAGAATATTAGCCGTTGGATTGAAAGAGGTATAGAAGCAGTGTTAGATAAATAAAAGCAGGTCTCTTGGCGGCCGCTAATTCTCTCTTTCCCTCTCTCCGTTCCCTCTTCACCTCAGAACCCGATCCGATACCCGCAAATATAACCCAATCCAATTCTCTGCCCGCACCGGTATTACGTTCTACTCCTTTTCTTTTTCTTTCAACTTATTTTATGATTTTGTTATTAAAGAAATGTGCTTGCTTTCTGGTTTTTGTTTATTAATTTACCTTTCCCCTGCATGCTATCATGTTGAAAATGAATGGTCTTTTGGCCGGGGGGGGGGGGGGGGGGGAGGGGGTCGTGTTATTTTTAAAATGGGAATATAATTTGCTCTGTTTCTTGCATTCCTGCTCTAAATTGAAAAGGGTATTAATTTGGTGCCTTTACTATTCAGTTCTAAATCCCCAAAGTTTTTTTTTTTGTTTTGTTTTTTTTCATTAATTTTAGAAACAGAAAAAACTGTAAATTAAACTGCATGTTAATTGTATTCATTCTTGAAATTCTAGAATTCTGGTTCTTATAGAATGGGATTTCTTTTAAAACTTTAAGGGAATAAAGAAAAAAATAGATTATAAAAAGGAAAGGTATTGAATCTTTCATAGATGCTATGTTTTCTTATTGTTCCATTAAACTGTTGTTTTATGATGAAATCTTCATGTTTTTTCACAAAACTGTTTTCAACTTGCATACATGACCATCTGTTTTCCTATCTAAAATGGATTTCATAATGCCGGCATGAGAATATATTATTCCTATAATGCTAGCGAGGCATTATCTTGATGACATGTAAAAAATAAACCATGTTCGAATGCATGCTAATTGCTAAGCAACTTTTCCAGTAAAATTACTTAGCATAAGTCATCTATTCGAAATTAATGTCAAGTTTAATGACCCATAATGTAAATTACCCTCGGGATTTTGTTCTTTTCAATTTATCTGTTGTCAAGTAGTTAATCCATATAGGCAAATTCCATGGACTTATAGCTGCTTGTAATCGAACCAAAACAAACTTGTCTTTATCTGATTTTTAAGGTTTGTTTGCAATGGATAAACATGATTCATGTAAGCCTCAAGGAAATGTTATTTTGTTTTGTTCTTCACTGGTCTTTAGAGTATTTTTTTGGGGTTTAGTTAATTTTTTCCTGGACTAAATCAGTAAATTGAGTAGCTTGTGTACTATGCAAGTTCTGACAATTTTTATTTTTTTGAACTTCTTTAAATAATATATGCATTATCAAAACCTATAAAAGAAAGGACAGTTATTGCACCCTTTATTATGACTTGTGTGATAACCGAATATACTTGTTCTCCAGCAAATATTGTGTAAGTTTAAACATTCTTTTTCATATGGCAACCATTTATAAACTGTTGCTTGGTTCTTGCATTTCAGGTCTCAAGTCAATTTTCCTACTTGTCACCGTATCTTCTCTGTTACCTTAGAATTAGATTATCAGCATTTATTGACGATTGCCTTTTTTTAATAGCATGTAAAAGAACCCTAGGAATTGCCATTTCCTCCAGTGTAAAAACTTGTGTGATAACCGAATATACTTGTTCTCCAGCATTTATTGACGATTGCCTTTTTTTAATAGCATGTAAAAGAACCCTAGGAATTGCCATTGCCTCCAGTGTAAAAACTTTGTCATTAATTTAATGTGACCTAGGAAAATGCAAACACACAATTATAGTTGTGTTCCCGTTATAG
Organism: Hibiscus tridactylites; assembly: GCA_958450335.1. Classification (NCBI taxonomy): domain Eukaryota; kingdom Viridiplantae; phylum Streptophyta; class Magnoliopsida; order Malvales; family Malvaceae; genus Hibiscus; species Hibiscus tridactylites. The sequence continues at coordinate 80,968,205 of OY288269.1, read as the reverse complement.
ATGTATCGATGTTTTGCTAACATGTGCTCTGTAAATGTTATGAACATTTCAACAGTTTTGAATATTTTTGGATCTTGTAATGTTACGACATCCTGTGTATATGTTCTATTATTTATTTCTATAACAAATGTGGCTTTTTCTTGGGTCTTCATGATTGCAATTTATTTTCTCCTTTCTTGGTAATTGCATTAATTATACAGGGTGCTAATTTTGATTCTAATATGCACACATTTGCAAATTACTAGGTTCATGTGATGGATATGTCTGATGCAGTCATAGTAAATTCAAGCCGATTGAAATCTATTGTTTGGAATGACTTCGATAGAGTGAAAAAGGGTGACACGTTTGTGGCCATTTGTAGGCATTGTAAGAAGAAACTTAGTGGATCAAGTACTAGTGGAACCTCACATTTGAGGAACCATTTAATTAGGTGTCAAAGAAGATCTAATCATGGCGTAGCTCAATACTTTTCTGCCAAAGAGAAGAAAAAGGAAGGTTCTCTTGCCCTTGTAACTATTGATCAAGAGCAGAAGAAGGATGAAGTCCTTAGTATTGTGAATCGTAGATATGAACAAGAACAGATTAAAAGTGAGCATGTTGGCATTGGTACTAACAGCTTGGATCAAAGGAGGAGCCAATTTGATCTTGCCCGCATGATCATATTGCATAACTATCCGTTGGCTATGGTGGAGCATGCTGGGTTCAAGATATTTGTCCGGAATCTACAGCCCTTGTTCGAACTTGTGACATGTAATAAAGTTGAAGCTGATTGCATGGAAATCTATGTGAAGGAGAAGCAAAAGGTTTATGAAATTTTTGACAAGTTGCCTGGAAAAATCAGTGTATCTGCTGATATGTGGACTGCTTCAGATGGTGCTACTGCATACCTGAGTTTGGCAGCACACTATATAGATGAGGATTGGCAGTTAAAAAAGAAGATTTTGAATTTTGTTACCATTGATCCCTCTTATACGGTAGACATGCATTCAGAAGTTATAATGAATTGTCTGATGGATTGGGATATAGATCGAAGGTTGTTCTCTATGATTTTTGATAGTTTCACCAGTGATAACATTGTTGATAGAATCAGAGATCGGCTGTCACAAAATAGGTTTCTTTATTGTAATGGTCAATTATTTGATGTTCGATGTGCTGTAGATCTTCTCAACTGCATGGCTCAAGATGCCTTGGAAGCTCTCTGTGAAGTTACCCAGAAAATAAGGGAAAGCATTCGCTATGTTAAAGGCTCAGAAGCGACACATGCCACATTCAGTGAGCTGGCTGATGAAGTTCAGGTTGAAACTAAAAAATGCTTATGTATTGATAACCCACTGAAATGGAACTCGACATACTTTATGCTCGAAGTTGCCTTAGAATACCGGAAAGTTTTCTCTTGCCTACGAGATCGTGAGCCTGTGAGCATGAAGTTTATCCTATCTGATTTAGAATGGGATAGACTGAGTACCATTACTAGCTTCTTGAAGCTGTTTGTTGAAGTTACTAATGTTTTTACGAGAAGCAAGTATCCAACTGCAAACATATTTTTCCCTGAGATCTGTGATATTCACTTGCAGTTGATTGAATGGTGCAAGAATCCCGATAAATATATCTGTTCCTTGGCTCTAAAGATGAGAAAGAAGTTTGAAGAGTACTGGGATAAGTGTCATGTTGGTTTAGCAGTTGCAGCTTTGTTAGATCCTCGATTCAAAATGAAGCTCTTGGAGTATTACTACCCACAAATATATGGCGATAGTGCTTCGGTGCTTATTGATGAAGTTTTTGAGTGTATTAAATCGCTTTACAACGAACATTCTATTGTCTCCCCATTAGCATCTTCCATTGATCAGGGACTGGATTGGCAAGCAAGCGGTATTCCCAGTTCCGCAAAAGATTCCAGGGACAGGTTAATGGGGTTCGACAAGTTCCTTCATGAAACTTCTCAAGCTGAGGGCTCCAGTTCTGATATAGACAAGTACCTGGAGGAACCTCTGTTTCCTCGCAATGCCGATTTCAATGTATTGAATTGGTGGAAGGTTCACACTCCGCGGTATCCTATCCTATCCATGATGGCACGCAATATTCTAGGGATTCCCGTATCCAAAGTTGCATCAGAATCAAGATTTGACATTGGGGGAAGAGTGGTAGATCGTAACTGGAGCTCATTGCTTCCAACTACTATTCAAGCCCTGATGTGTGCACAAGATTGGATACGAAGCGAACTCGAGAGTTAGTTGTTGACAAGGTGGGAGGTTAGCATAATTTTTGTGTAGCTGCTATTTGTCAATAACTTACTTTCTCTGTTGCATTTAAAGAAATTGTATGGGTTATCATGATCAAACTCCATATTAATGCTGATCTGAATCTGTTGTAAGTGAATTAGTTGTACAGTGTATTGAAAGCCTTACTTTACCTCCGGCCCTCCCTGTCTTGATGATGGTTGTTCATTTCACAGAGGAACTTACACGTTGGGTATAAAGATGATGTCTGGCTTCACAGACTAAGCCTAGTTTTGACTACATTCATTTATCAACTATGAGGTTTTAAGTTTCGACGCACGCCTGCAGACTATGCTGCTCGAATTTGAATCAGATTTGATGAACACTTGGCAGCAAAAAGAAAGAAGCTTGATATTTGAGCAAAAGATTCCATCAATGCAGCAGGACCATAAAGCGCGTATTGAAGGAAATGCTTTACAGTGGCATGGTTAATTTACATAGGGGATTGGACCCAAAAATGAGCATAATCACCTAATGCCAAATTTGGTATGCCTTAAATATTTTTACTCTTCTTTTCAACAATACAACAAAGTTCTTGAATGAGCACAAATGGTCACGAGATTTCATACCCAGGATCATCACTTTTTACCCTCACAATTTTGGCTTTCATCTTCTACGGCTTCATTATCATTCTTAATAAAATAATACGTTTGACAAAGCTTAATTATATTTCTATAGTTTATTAGTAGGATATTAGATTAATTGTTAAAAATAATAGAATGTGCTTTTTTTCTATAGGGTTCTTTTTAAATTTTTGCTCAGGTCCTCGAAAATGTGTAAGAATGTCCTACTTAGCATATCCACAACAATTGAGCAATTACTTTCTAGCATAACTTGGATGTAAGTTCAAAGGTGATCCCGGACATATATAATAGGAGCAAGAGCATAAAAGCTCAGGTCCAATTGAGTTAAGTTAAATGCTCACAAAGAAAAATAAAATATTAATTATAAATTAGTGGTAAAATATACTGAGAAAATATGTTTTTTTGTACTTCATAAATTTTGAGTTTTGTTATACTCATTTTTATACAAAAATCATTCTGTAACACTCATAGGTCAACAAACATTTATTTATTTTTAATTGGACCTCTATTTTAATAAATTAGACACAACCATTTAAATCTGTGAATCGTCTTCGTTAGTAACCCGATTGCTTACTTTAAACTTTCCAAGCTGCCTCCTAAAAATTTTAATTTCTCCTATATTTCTTTTGTATTTTCTATTAATAATCTAATTCTGCATTCTTAAAATATTGTAATTTTGCACCCTTACATTTCTATTACAGTTTCGTGATAGTTTGCACCCCTTACATGAAATTCTGCATCTGTCCCTAAGTATACTGTATTCTCTCATGATGTCGTATGGCCATTGTTACTCGTAACCCCATCAAAGGTGGGACTGAGATGCGATCAATAAAACACGTTTGAAGGAATCACGAGGTTTATACCAACAATCTGTATAATGCGCGTCTCAAATGAGGATTGAATAATACCAGTTAGAGATTTAAATTGCAGTTGCGGTCACGTTTCCGATCGTGTTACATTTATCGTAATTACAGATACAACAAATGTTATTGCGATTATTATAACTTTCGCAGTCATAAATTTTTTTAAAGAGCAAATACTATTGCAAACATAACGATCACAAACATCATAATTTCAAACAATTTTATTTTTATATAACAGTCGCGGAAGGCTATTTGATATCTGTTTATACTGTTGCTGATAATGCCGCCATCATGTTTGCTTCTTAATAGTGTTTTTTTTTTTCTTCAAATATTTGGGGGGTGTGGGCTGAAAATTTTCATTCTATTAGGGCATGTGTCGTTGTCTTTCTTGTGTTTGTTTATTTTTTTCTTTTTCTTTCGGTGAGCTTTTGAGGTGTCGTATTATATAGATTTTTTTGGGTCTTTATTGATTTAAAATTTGATATTAGGTATGAAATAAATTGAGTTGACAGTCATTTTTATAATAAAATTTTGTAATATTTGATTGAAATTAATTAATAAGTGAATAGAATACAAATGAGTATATAGTTTTTTTTTAATTTGTTGAGAAGAAAACTCAGTTTGACTCCGCCCCAACCCTTAACTATATTTTAATGTGATACCAAACTCATTTATTATTTTAGAATTGTTTAGATCTATTGAATATTTAATATACTATTTCTAGCCTAATTGAAAATTAAATGTTGAATTAATTGGATATTCGATTCACTTATTTATGATGCCATAATTCTTTTGGCCACCCTATGAACGCACAACTAGTGAGGTGTGACTCATTTCAATGGCATATAATCGCGATTTAACAAAAAAAAGTTGAGCATAAATATCAAAAGTGTTATAAAATAAAATATAAAATACTTGAAAGTATACAATAGTAACTTTAAGACTTTTAAAAATACAGCTAAATAATTTATTTTAGTGTTGTTCGTCGACTGCAATATTTTTTTCATTACTCTCTTATATTTCGTTTTTGTTTTCTTCGTTAATATTCTTTTAATTTTTAATAAAAATCTTTTTGTTTCATGTTTCTACTTTTCGCTCATTTTGTTGGATGTTTTTCTTTGCCTTGTGGTACATTTTTCTCTGTCTTGTCGCACGTTTTCGCCTACTTTTACGGTAGATTTGCATTCGTTTAGAGCTTCTCACGATGCTTATTTCTGATTTGTGATTGTCATCGTTCTACAGTAATTTGATCCCCTTTTGTAGTTGTTTGTCGGTGCAGTCTCACATCCGTTCAACGAAGCAATCTACAAGATTGTTTGTTTTGCTTACGACTCCTACATAACTTTTTAAGCGTCTAATTGGATAGAGACAATGGGTTTTGTTGACAATTTTTGAATTTTTATAGATGATGCAGTTTCAAATATAGGGGTGGACATTCAGTCGAGTCAAGTAAAATAATTTTGAGGTAGTCAAAATTGAAGTGTTATATTTTACAACTCAAACTTTATTTGAAATTTTTTTGAGTCGAGTTGTTCGAGTTTTTATTCAAATTTAATTGTAAAACATTTATAATGGCATGATACTAATTTGTTCCAATTTAAACGGTTTCCTATAATTATATACAATGTACATATTTCTCCATATTTTTTCATATGCGATATATATCAGGCGAAATTGAAAGACTTAACTCAAACTTGAAAACTAATCCACTAATTATTAAAATTTTTGAGTTATTCGAATTTCTATTTTATAATTCAAACTTTATTTGAATTATTTTAATCGAGTTTAAAAAATTACGAGTTGAATATTTTTGCATCGAATCGATTCAAATAATTTAATTTTTCGAGGCGAGTTTTATATACCTTACTTTCAAAAGAATGTATCAGGTTTTCTTTGCACAATTGGGTTTTCATATTATCTGTTTGGGTATTTTTTGGGTGGAATTTGTCCCCAAAATTTTCTTTTGGTCAGTTGGGTTGTTCATGTTGTATCATCCATTATATTAATAAAATCTAATTTATTTTCTTAGTAAAAAATCAGCTAGGTAAGAAAACTCTAGAAAACGGAATATGAAAGGAGAGTGAATATTACTTTGACACTGCATATAGTTATAAAATATCAATATATCTGATGATGACATTGTTAAAAAGAGATCGTTTAAATTTTTTTAAAAAATTATATGATACATCATCATTTAATTTACGACGATATATAAAATTATATATACTATTAATGTATCAAATATAACCCAAATCTTGGGGTCGATTAACTCAGTATCTCAAGCTCAATTAATAAAAATAGGAATATGATTTATGGTTCTAATTAAGGTTGTCTGAAGCAACTAGAAAAAATGAAAATAAAACCATGGTACGTTGTTCAATGGAGAGGGTAAGTTGCTGACAAAAAAAAAATTTTGTTCTTTTTCGGTACCTCTTTCTATGCCCAACACAAAAAAATATTAAAAAATAAATTTTAAGCCCCGACTTTAAGTTTTAAATACTAAACCCTATACCCTAAAAATATATCCTACCTTCAATTCTCTAAACCCTAACCATAAACCTTAAAACTCAAACTCTAAACTTAATTTTTAGTGTGAGGCATAAATAGAGAGAAAAAAAAAGCAGATGATTTCTAGTTGGGATGTGGCAGCACATTGAATTGATTAGGGTTGGGAGTATACACCACATGTACATGCAATGCAAATACATTTTGTTGCATAGGAAAGGAATGATGAGTGGTGGGCATGGGCATTGGCATTGGCATGCCCCACATCACTAACCCTCTCCATTCTTAGCCTTTTTAACCTATTGCCTTCTGCAATTTGGAGTACTGGACCGACCATCCAAATTTAAGCAACCCTCTCCCAATGCCATGTGTTGATTCTTATTTTAATCAATTTTGGAGATTTCTCTTTTCTAGATTATGAGTTCTAGTGCATTTAAGCGTAATGATCTTTGATTTAAGGATCACATGGATTATATAGGCGGATTAAACATTGTAGTATGTATCTTTAAACTACATTTGTGGTATCTATAAGTATAGGCGTTCATGGTTAACCAAAATGCTACAATGTTTAACCTGTAAGTTATATTCTCAGATAATGTCTAAAAATAATGTGTTCTAATTACCCTAATAACAAATCCTACAAATTAACCGTTATAGTATTTTGGTTAACCATGAACACCTCTCCCTATAAATTATACCACCGAAATAAACATGAGGCAACTAAAAACACATGGAAAACTTCAATTTGTCAACATTAAAAAAGAAAAGGATCAAAGTATGCAGGCAAAATGCAGAGGTAGAAACAATTTTCACATGCACTAGATCTATAGAATCTAGAGTGTTATTACTAGAACAAAGGATCAATAATATAGAAGATAGTTTTGTTTGATCGAAAAAGAAACAAATAGAGCTGGGCGAATAAAGGGTGGGTACTGGGTACAGTAGCAAGTTGGGGGGGTGGAGGAACCCACACACTTCACTCGTACTACAAATTTTCCCATAAACCAAACAGGCGATAATGAAGTGCACCAAGAATTATGAAATCAGGTCTCCTTTCATTTACCATAAATGAGTGGCCAAAGAATAGAAGAGGAGCAGGAGTTCACATGGCAGTCACCTTCAGTTACGTCACCCTCAGCAGGCAGCAGCTGCAGAAGCAGATAAATATTCTAATAATGCAGGAGAGAGATAGTGAATAGGGTTTTGAATTTTGATGGTCAGAATCAAAGAGTAAGGGCCCGACCCCAGAATTTCACCACCCAAATTACAACATGGGAGGCCATCTAATTTTGTTTTTTTGATGCTTTATTATTCCATTCATTGAAGACAATGGGGTAGCCCAGTTTCTAAAATGCCCTTTACCATTATGATTCAGCACCCATCTTTTTTTTCCCATACAAGATGCAAATGGACGGTTCATGGAATCTCAAAGTGAACATCAACCATCCTTCTTTAGCACCCTCTTTTACCTAGGGAAATTATAGCTTGCTTTTTAGTGAGAGAAATGGATTTTTACTATACCAAAATGAATGAATGAATAAATAAAAATAGTTTCTTGTGCTGGGTGATTGTTAAAGGGTCAATTTCGTGTCTATAAATGTCTATCTGCTAAAGCACAAACCTTGCCCTCAAACCTGTTGTGGCTCTACTTAAAACTAAGGAGAAGAGAGGGATTGGAATTCAAGAGCTTCGCCTTCTCTTAGTTCAATTCCTTGTCAGGTTTGAGCCCACAAGTTGTTCGACATAATTCATCAAAGCTCTTGTTTGTGAATTTAATGGAGAATTTTGGGGTTTGCTTGTGTTTTCAGCTTCTTTAGTCTTGACCCATGGAGTTCCCTAATCTAGTAGAACCGGAAAACTCTTCCCAGAAAAAGATGGGACGAGGGAAGATCGAGATCAAGCGGATCGAGAACACCACTAATCGACAAGTAACTTTCTGTAAGCGCCGCAATGGACTGCTCAAAAAGGCCTATGAATTGTCTGTGCTTTGTGATGCTGAGGTCGCTCTCATCGTCTTCTCCAGCCGTGGCCGTCTCTATGAATATGCTAACAACAGGTTTCCCTTCCACCCCTTTCTTTCTTTCTTTCTTTCTTCTTTGTTGTGCAAAATTTTGTTGATTTTTGGTTTTCATTTTAGTCCATTAAAGATACCCTTTTTACCAACTTTTTCTTCTGAACTCTAGGGTCCTTTAACTTCTAATGATTCACTGTTTGGGGGCTACCTCTCTAAACCTTTTGATTATGAGCTGTTCTTCCTTTGATTATACTTGTCTCTTTGGTAGATATGCAGATGATGTGAAGTAATGGGTGCAAGTATAGTAAGTAGTTTGAAGAGCAATCAACTAGGGTTGTAATGATATATATGAGCAGGCTCTCTTTCCTTGATTCTCACTCTTTTCCTTTTCCTTTTCTCTCTCTCCATATGTTATCCATCACAACTTGCAGAAAAGTCTGCTGAAAACATCACCTGTGTCAAGCTCTCATTAGCCCATTCCTCCTACCTTCCATCTCTTTTGGATTGTGGGATTATAAAAATACTTTCTTTTTTTCACACTTCAATCAGATGACAGAGTTTAAGGTAATGGTCTAATGGATGTGTGACAAATGCAAAAACCAACTCATTCAAAATCAGATTTTTAAATTAGGGTTTCTTTCCCCAAATGGTTGTTCCACTCAATAAATCTAAAGTTGGCCTCTTTCTTCATGGTGAAAGAAATGGTCAAATCAGGGTTTAGGGCTTCTAAAAACTCAGACGGGTATCTGAAACAAATTTCTTTGACAAAATTAAAAAGGAATCCTAGTTTTGGTTTGGGTGCACAAGGCTAGGGTTTCCTTATGTAAAGCATAGTTGTGTTTCTAATAAAGAATCATTGGCCATGTAGACAAGTTTGTTTTCTTATATCATAGTTTAATTTCTGAATCTCAATCTTTGAGAAATAAACATTTCTTAATCACTTTTCCAGTTTCTAATACTCAGATTTCTTTGCTTTCATTCCATCTCACTCTTCTTTCTGTCTAAAGAGGAGTTTTTCAGTGATTTATGTGATAAGATATCAATGTTAACATACAAGGGTCAAAACAAATCTCAAATATGATTCATAATACCAACAAAAAACTCAAGTATATTTGTTTTGTATATAAAACATGTAAGAATGGAGAAAATTCTAATAGCTAGGCGCCTAGGCCTAGCATTTGGATCATGAAAAGATGGAAGTGATGGAGAGAAACAAAGGGTACGAACCAATGGGATTCTCTGCACTGCAACTGCAGCTGCAGCTGCTTAAATTTCCACTCTCTGAACTTGTTATAGTTTTCATACTTCATAGCCTTCTCCTGCATTCTCACTTTAAAAAAGAAGCCATATTTTATGTTAAATTTAGTACCAGAGTTGCAGAAAGGATATTAAAGGAGCTTTGGGGGAGGTTAAACCTCTGGGTATTTCAAGAATTTGTGGTCATTACATGTTGTGGAATGCATTTGAAGCAAAAGCATCCCAGTTTTTTCATAGTAAAAACATAACACAAAAGGAAAAAAGGAAAAGGATCTCAGCCAATCATATCGGGGGTTCTTGAGCTAGAGTGGCAAAGGCAACCAATCAAGCTCGACAAAATTAAGGAAACAGCTACCTGCCTTGTTTCAACTGTTGCTGCTTTACTTTACTTTGTTCTTGCAGAGCTTGGCCTTGCCATTTGGCTACTCTTTTATTTAGGCATCTAGCTTTCTTTCTTAGCCTTTTTTTTTTAAATATTTTTAAAAAATATTAAATAAATTGTCTTCAGTCATATCCCCATATAGTTTTAAAGTGTAGAAATGCATTTTAAAACCTGTTAAATTGAATATAATTTTTACATAGACGTCTGTCACATTCATACTCATTCCATGACCTTTCATCCAACACTTTCATTAGTTTTTAATTCAATATTACGGAAAAAGTATAATTTATTTATCATAATTTTCACTGTATAATATTAAGTTAACAAATTTATAAAAAAAAGTGTGGAGGAGCTAGTTATGTGGACGCTATGGAAGCATTGAGAAAAAATGATTTTCATTACCCAAGCCTGGAAGCTCTTACCACCATTTATAAAACATTAACATATTTTAAAATTAATTTTTATAATTAGATTTAAATGTTACTTTTTTATTTTCCATGTTCGTTCTATAGTGTCTATGTTTGTAGTTATATGTCATCATCTTCAAGGTTCGAATTTAAGTTCTCTCTTTCGAAGTGCAACATGTCGTACCATTGCAACCAAATACTTGTTTAAGTTGTATGATATTACATGTTAAAGCGTGTTTGTACATATATCCTTTAGGATGTTACAACTTACAACATGTTAATTGAAGTAATACTTGATCAACAAAAAGAGTTTTGAGGATTAATTATGCTATTTATAAAATGATTATTATCACATACACTGGTAGTAGAAACTGAAAGTTTTTATAAGTACCTTAATTTTAGGGTTTATGATCTTAGTTTAGGGTGTAGAGTTTAGAGGTTTAAGTGTGGGAGTTTTGAATTTAGGGATAGTTGTTAGAATTTAGAGTTTAGGGTTTATAAGTTAAAACCTAAATCCTAACCATATTATCTTAAAACAAAAACACAACCTCTAAACCCTAAATTCTAAACCTAAACTCTAAATTCTAACCACTATCCCTAAATTTTAAACTCTTACACTAAAACCCCTAAACCCTAAAACTAATGTGCTTGTGGAACGACTGTGTATTGGATATAAATCATTTATAAAATGACTTCAACTCATTCTTACAATATTTCTTATGAGATAAAATCATGAGACTTTTAAGTAGAAGCAGATAGTACCTGATAAGTACAGTTCATGATCTCCACAAATAATGTCATAATAATATTTGTGGTGGGAGTCGCCTCTAAAATACTCTTCTATGTTCTCTAGTCATAATACATATTGTTTCCTTTTTTTTCAATTATTATTTGATATGCATTATACAAATAATTGAAATTAATAAAGAAAACACTTTGATACACAAACTAAGTGTAAACTAAACCTTTCAATTTTAAGGTTTAGGTTAGAGTTTAGGGGTTTAGTGTGTAGGGGGTAGAATTCAAGGTTTATAGTTAGAATTTAGAGTTTAGGGTTTAAGGTGCTAGGATTTGAGATTTAGGTTTTAAATTTTATAAAATAATTGTGTAATTTTTTTACACAACTTATGTATCAAAATATAACCTTATTAATAATAGGAATTTTTTTGATACACGAGCTGTGTAAATTTTAGTTTATACAAGCTTGCTAGATTTAGGGTTTAGAATTTATGTATATGGTTTAAACTTTAGGAGTTTAGAATGTAGGGTTTAGAAAAATTAAATTGAAAATTTGAATACAATATTTACATTAATTATTCAAATTGTAGCAGATATAATGATTTAATTTGTATGTAAATAAATTTAGACAAAATAAAATTATATTATGATAAATTATAATACAAAATATCATACGATTGAAATACAACACAAACACGTGAAAAATAATTAAAACATAGTATGAAATATAATAAACACACCATACATATATCAAAATATTATAAATGAATTATTAATATATTAAAAATTTTATACAATTATAATAATTACCTAAATATATACACATTTAATTCAAGTGCTTGATGTTTTATTATTATTATTATTATTAAGTATCTTCCATGTTCGTTTTATAGTATATATTTGAAGTATGTTGTTACCCCTCTCAATAATATTGTTTGTCCAAGCTTCGAATCTTGAAACTTGACCAACAAGAATTGCGTGTAATGACAATCACATTGCTCTCCTAAAGATAGCACCTGGGTTCAAGCCTTAGAAACGACATTGCTGGAATAGACACTATACAAAAAAATCTTAAAACTTAGGTTATCTCCTTGAGAATACAATGTGTCTTGTCCACTGCACCTAATATCTATTAAGTGGACCAACATTAATTTTTAAAGCCATATAATGTTAACTTCTTTCATGTCACACCTATTCATATATTTTTTTTCCAATTTTTTTTTCCAAAATTACAACCTAATTACATTGCTCAGGAGGTAAATTAGAGTATTTTAAAAAAAATCAAATCTTACACTCGGATTTTCAAAATTTACACTTACTATACTATACCCTTGCTACCTTTCAGAAAATTAAATTACAATTTTGAAATAGTTTCCAAATAAATGCTTTTATAGTTAAAATTTAATCATAACAAATTATATGAAATATGGAATGAATTGAGAAATATAATACTAACATGAGATAAATACATGAATATTCAAAATTTACGTAAAATGAATGATTATTATGTAAAAAATTATATAGATTTATCTAAACATATAAAAAATTAACGTGAATCAAACCATACACATTTTTTTCTTCAAATTAAATAACTATAGTAAATTATGTAAAATATGAAATAATTAAAATTTATGACATAAACATAAAAAATAAGTAACTTTGTGATTGCATCGATATAATCTACCGCGGAAAACATGTCACATTAGTAATATGAACATAACACATACACAAGTACACATCAGAATGTATATATATCAAAATATAATTTTTAATATTTCAAAATACAAAATAATATTAACATAAATATAATGCGAAACTAATAAAAATACAACATAATTACGCAAGTAAATTAAACAATAGTCTATGTCAAGAAAAAAAATTAAACAATAGTCTCACGGCCCATGATAACCCCTTTCTATATGTCTATATACTTGTATATTACAAACTTAAAATAGCCATTCATCATACTTTATAATTGAGCACCAACAATCACTTAGTCTAATGGGATGAATCGCTAGAATTTTTAAGTAAAATTAGAGGTTCGAACTTTGAATTGTGACCGGAAAAAACTAGTTGGGATAATAGCTTTATAATAGACTTTTACATTATCTGATCGAGATTAGTCAATCAATAGATCAAATACTGATAATTATAAAAAATAATTTAGACTTAAACAATAGCCAAATACCCAAAAGTACACTCTTAGTTTTAGAATTATATTACTCATTTGTCTACAAATTTAGCCTCTAGTCTTTTAATCAAAATTCAAAAGTATGAGAATAAATTAGGGGACAGCTTTTATGGTAAGTATGTATATACAAAAAATAGTTAAATTTACCCTATATTTGTATTGGATTGAGGTAAGAGTAGGGAAAGGAAATGAAAGGAGAACAAAATCTTTCCCCTTATTTGGGTATATATATATATATATATTTTACTTTCTGACACTAATATATTTTTAGTTAAGAAAAATGAACATTCTTACTTTTTTATGATAAAATTTTATTTACCACAATTTAAGGGGGGAAATTAGGAAAAAAATTATAATATTTTTAAGATTCTTCCCGTTTGATAAATGATTTGTAACTATGACTTGACTAACAAAAATTTGCTTTTCTTTTCGGTGTCCCTATTTATACTCCGATAATAAAAAACTAAATCTTAAGTCATAACTCTAAAAAATAAACCCTACACTCTACCTCTAACTCTAAATTTTAATCTTAAATATTAATTCTAAATCATAAATCTAAATTTTTTTAGTGTTGAAACATAGATAAGATAAAAAAAAAGGGAGGAAAAAACATCTATTTTAACTTGACAGCCTCTTTGAGGTTTGTGATATATCCTGATCCTGAAGTGTTCATTTCTTTATCTAATATGACTAAGAACACCCTAATAAAGCAAAACCAAGTAGCATTGAAGCAATTCTTATTCCATGTAGCCCTTTGCAATTGGCTACTTTCTTGTGTTATGCAGCAAATTAAAAATGTCAAAGTTAACTGCACTTTCAATTGACAAGTGTTTATAATGTTTGCAGTGTAAGAGCAACAATCGAAAGATACAAGAAAGCATGTTCAGATGCAACAAACCCAGGATCTGTTGCTGAAGCCAACATTCAGGCGAGTTCCAGTTTTTGCTTATACATGGATTACTAAATTAATGGTCTTATCAGTAACACTCAAGGTGATTTGCAGTGAAAGTGGGTTTAATACAAGAGTTTTTGGGGTAAAACAGATGAGATCATCTTATTTAATTTCCTATGCATGCATGAAATAGCATTGCAACTTATTCTGAATAAAATTCCACCATGCATGTAGTACTGAAATTCTTATAAAAAACAAAAGTATCCAAGTATGAAGAGCACTTTGATAATAATATACTTTGTTTTAAGTTAAAATTGATACACAGCACACAACTCTGATGCTATGAATAAAAAATGAACTCAGTTCTACCAGCAAGAAGCCACCAAACTCCGACGACAAATTCGTGATGTTCAGAACATGAACAGGTAACCATCATCAATTTCTCTTCTTCTTCTTCTTCCATTTCCTTCTTCATACACTCGATATATATATATATATATATATATGAATGATGGATGTTTCTTTGAAGGCATATCCTTGGAGAGGCTCTTAGCTCTTTGACCTTTAAGGAGCTCAAGAACCTGGAAGGCAGACTGGAGAAAGGCATTTGTAGAATCAGATCCAAAAAGGTTCTTTTTGCTTCACCTTGGGATCATAAATATTTACATTCCATCTTAATTTCTTTCTTTATTTTATCCAATAAAATTTGCCTACTCACCCACCACATTCTTCAACTCTACCAGAATGAATTACTGTTTGCAGAAATTGGATTCATGCAAAAGAGGGTAACTTTTCATCACTACTTTTATATCTTTATATTACCTATGTATTATCAAACCCCACGAATTTCAGCTTGACAAATTGCATTTCATCTTCAGAATCTGTAATTTGTTAGATGAAAAAAATACTCAAAATATTAATGAAACTATAGCATGTATGTCTTGAAGAGGGAATTTGAACATCCTTGTCAAGCATCATAAGTTGCTTCTCATGCATATGGTCAAATCAAAACCCTCTTTCTTAATTATTAACTGGGATATATTTTGTAGGAAGTTGAGCTGCAGAATGATAACATGTACCTGCGAGCAAAGGTAAGCGCGCCTGTCTGTGTGTACTGTGTAGTTTAAATTATAAATGGAGGAGTTGGATGTTCATCATCATCATCATCAACAACATAGATGTTCATATATGTTGGATGACATGCATACCTATGTATGTATGTATGTATGTATGTATGTATGCAGATAGCTGAAAATGAAAGGGCACAACAACAATCAACCCAGCTGATGCAAGCCTCCTACAACCGCACCTTTCTGCCAGTAAACCTGGTGGAACCCAGTAATGATTACTCCAACCAAGACCAGACTGCTCTTCAACTTGTATAAGCTACCTTCTCCCTTCCATCCACTATTCAAGGTTAGAAACCATACATACATATCAACTCTAATTTTTTACATTTAATTGCCTCATATATACAAATTTGCTTAGAATTAAGCACTTTGGAAGAGGATGGCATATGAAAGGCTCTAATAAGAGATACTTTTAAAAAACTCCCTACATAAATTTCTATTTACGCAAAAAGTCTAATTATCATAATCATAGATAATACCATAATAGTACTGCGACATTGACATATAATTTTTTTTTTGCATGTTCCAAAGAAAAGAGCTGCAAATGAATGGAGTATTATTATTAGTAACAAGTGCATGCATGTAGTCTCTGGCCTTTGGAACCATACCATGCCAATTAATGCATATAAATTAAGCTGAAAAAGGCTATACTAATTGCTATTTAACCATTCACTTTGAAGAGTTGTGTTGTGTAATTTCCTCCGGTTATTAAAATATTGCTCATATTCTTCTGATGAACACTTCTTTCTCTGATTTTGGTGCAGCTGACATGCAAGCAGCAGCCTCTAATGGTTCTACCAACTTCATCTCTGGTGAAGCATATATATATATATATATATATATATATAAGCCATGCAAGTATATATATATAGTTTATAAAGAGTTGAAAACTAGGTGATGGTTTTGAAATGTAAGGAGCTTAGGTTTGGGTACTGGACTCCTTTAAAATGTTTATTTTTGTGTTATATGCTTCTTAATTAAAACTCTTGATACATAGAACATGGTTGGTTTTTCACCCCTTTGGAAATATTTGTTCAACTCAATAACTACATCCAGTCCACCACTGCTCTGCTGTGATGTTAAGTCATTTGATTTCGTAAAATTTAAGCTTTCACCCTCCTGAAAAACAGTAATCATAAAAACAAATCTCAATCATGCTAGGTGTTTCCAAAGCTCAAGGTTCAAAACCTTAGTTAAACCAGGTTGGATTTCTTTGCATTAATTGGTATCACATTTATATCATTTTTCATGTCGTTTTGTATTTGATTACTTTCTATATTGTATATTGATTTATTTAATATTTTAGTACAATAAATTTATTTTAACTTCAAATTCATTTATCTAAAAAAATGAATATTTGTATACTTAAAAGCTGAATTATTCCGTTCATCATACATTTTAATCACAGGAGTTTACTTCAAATTTTGTCATTGTTATTGTAATATATTCGAGATTATAAGTTTAATTGTGTTTAAACATTTAATAACCTTCATTTAAGTGTTTATAGATTATAAAATTTAAAGATTAAAAAGTTATAAATAATTTAGACAATGTAAAAAAATAGATATTCATATAAAAGCCCGAGCTAACTAATTACACGATTATAGGGAGTAGGGAGGTCCATGGTTGTCCCGATGCAAAATATGCAGTAAAGATTCCGGAGGATAAGTGAAGATGAAGTCTGTGAGTTTCAGTAGAGATTGGAGATGGCACGAACCAAAGTGAATGGGCATCAGGCTATCAGCGCTGTCCATCTCTGTACTAAAAGCTGCTCAAAATCAAATGAAAGTCCCCAAAGCTCAGCTTGAATCTCAGAAATTTGCAAAACCCTGAGATGTAATAGTCACGGAGCGCTGATCCGAGTTTAGACAGACCACCCCCGGCTCAGGCGGCCGCCATTCAACAAGCTCCATCTGTTGTGCGTCAACATCAAGAATGGATGTTGAAATATTTGATAAAATTTTGAAATATTTTTTTATAAATATATCTAAACATATATTTTTAAATCGTATATGATTTTGTTTTATATTTAAAAAAATAATAATTTTTGTACAGTTCCAGTTACCAATTCATTTAGTGAGGTGAGAACGTTGGCTCTCTTGACAAATGTCAAAGGTTTAAATTAAGATCAAGAATGTTATTCCAATAATAGGCCTATGTGGAATGTAATCCTAATTAGTCGACCTTGTATAATATTTTAAGTTATTTTCCCTACTTAAAATAAAATATTTATTTTAATATTATGGTCAGATTTGGAATGTTAGGGATGGATGTATGGTCGATTTTTTGTATGATGAGTGAATAGATGATATTAAGATCTTGGTACATCATGCTCAAATCGCGTCATTTACCACTTGTTCGGGACAATGGGACATTGATCGCTTGAGACTCTTGTTACCGAAAGGGTGATGACCATGGTACCTTAGATGGTTCATTTGGGAAAGGATCGTCGGGCTTAGAAATGGGAGGCGTAACAAAAATTTTCTGTGAAATTTGTGTATACGACTATCGATGGTGGAGTGACAAATACGAGCGATGATTCATGGAGAACAGTTTGGAAACTACCAATTTCACAGCGTATTCGAGTTTTTATATGGCTCGCAATGAGTGGGAACTTACTTACCAATGCCGAAAGAGAATGGCGTCATATGACCGTTGATAGTAAATGTGGAATTTGTAAGCGAGGTGTGGAGGATGTTCTTCATGTATTGTTGGTTCAACCGGGATGATTACAGGTTTTCAAATCTGTGCCCCTTAAGGTCAGTGTGTTGCTTGGAATGGAAATTGGATTATTCTTTTCCCTATCATTTAGTTGATGTTGTGGAATAGGAGGAATAAAATCCTCTTTGATAATGAGTTTGTGGAGAATGAGGATATTGTTTCCTTGAGTTTATTGAATATTTGAGTGGAGCGCTTGCCGGTGATCAACAGTGTTCCTGTGGCCCGAAGATGGAAACCCAGATGGGATGATGTAGGAGTTGATAACTTTGGGACATGTTGGTAGGGCGAATAATAAGGTTGCTTACCGTTTAGCTTCTTTGATGCGATATCAACATGGGAAGGAGTGGGAAATGATAAGTCATATATTTGCATGTTTCTCATATATTAAATCCTATTTGGTTTTGTAAGTGATTTTTTGGGTCTTAATGACGTATTATACATAAAAGATGAGTTTTAGCACATTTTTGGCGTTTATGAAAAATTCTTCGTGCAAAACCAGTAGCGTTCGCGAAACAAGGCGTGACCACGACGCAAGACAAACTTTTTGACTTGGAGGACAAGCAATCATACTACAAGTGGACTTCTACTTTTACCATAATTAGAGTAGTTTAGGGTTGTTGCATTTTATGTAATATCTTCTCCTTATTTTCCCTATAAATAGAGATCATAAGGAGAAGGAAAAATAACCCCAAGTAGCCGAAAAAACTTATCCCTTTCCTTGTGTAGCCGCCGACTACTCCATGAGTAGCTAAACCCCATCTTTCTAGTCAAGTGTAGTTACAAGGATATTATTTCAAGTTTTTAGTGAGATTTTTTGTTCCCAAATTATCTTCATCTTTATTCAAGTATCTTCATATCTTTTGTGCTCCATCATCATGTGTATGTTGGGTTATACATATGCATGCAACCAAGTCATGGGTTATTGACACAAGTGGTAAGGAAATTCGGGTTAGATTTCCAAAGGTATGAATTCATGTTCTTAATAAGTTAACGGGTTAGTGCTTAGTAAGAATATATGTTTGGGTCTCTATGGTTATTAATGCTATTTGATACGTTATAGTTCTGTAAAACCTAATTTGACTTTAATATAACAAAGTATCTAAGGATCTATTTGTAAAAATAAATAAATTTTTTAAGTATTTCAAAGTCTCACAAATTGACAAGCAAATTTGAACCAAAATGTTTCTAAGTCAAATAAATTGTTCAAACAAAATTTCTCTAAGCGTTATAGCCCAAAACCTACTTGTAGGCTAAGGCGTATTGATACGTTATAGATGTATCGATACAGTTTTGAGGTTCTAGAATTTTAATCAACAAAAGCGTACCGATACGGTTATACCTGTATTGATACAATATTTTATCTGGGCTTAATTTTAAGGCATAAGCGTACCGATACGGTTGTACCCGTACCGATACGGTTTGATCTAATTCGATAAATCTTTGCATTTAAAATTTTTGACTGTTGCTTGTCAGTTGTGATTTTAGCAAAATTTCAAACGGTCGTTGGACCGTATCGATACGCCCATATAACGTATCGATAAACTTTTTGCTAAAGTTTTACTCAGGATTCCAGTAAGCAAAATTCGTATCGATTTGGTCTTAAAGTATCGATACCCTCTCTTTTTACACTATACTCGTACTGATATGCCCTTATAACGTATCGATACGCCTTCTTAAATGTGCACAATGTCTTTTTCTGTTTTGAGACAGGTATCGATACCCTTGTTTGAGTACAAATACGGTAGGTTGCAGAAGTGCATTTATTGCGAAAAAATGAAGCCCACTAGCTCTATTGATGATCTCAACACCAAAACGGCTAGAAATCAATGCAATGGTATATAAACAAGCCTCAAAAGCTACAACAATAACTATTGAACTAATTTGCAACAATCCAAGCACATATCCAAACTCTAGAGCTCATAAAAGTCAGATTCTTGTACCCCACTTGTGTAATCTTTCATTGTTTTATCTTATTTTAAGTTTGAGGAGTGTTTAAGTGTAATTGTGCAATCTATCAACCTTGTGAGAGACATTTTTCAGACTGTCAATATTCTTTGTATTTGAGAGAGTTTTTGGTTAATCTTTGGGTAGAAAGATAAACGATTTGTAAGGTTTCCTCCTAATCCAAGAAAAATGGACGAATTTCTAGTGAAATTGGTTGAAAATTTTTAGTGGGAGCTAAGGTAGTGAATATAGAGCTTGTTCTAATCTTGAACCACTATAATTTTTCTTGTCTTGAATTTTCCTTTTTTTCAATTTGCTCCTTTCAAGTTTAAAAAGCCAATTCACCCCTCTTGGTCATTTTCAATTCTATGGATCAACTTAACAATTGGTATTAGAGACTAAATATTTGAGGGACTCACATCCACAAGAGAAGATCCTAGAAGAAGATTAATCAACCTCTGATCAAGTCATGACATCTACCTCCGGCCAAAACTTCCTCGAGTCACAATCGACCACCAAGCCGCCATTTTTCAATAGGGATAACTATTCCTATTAGAAAAATAGAATGATTCTCTTCATCAATTCTAATGACTATGTCTTTTGGGATGTAGTGGAAGATGGGCCAACAATTCCGATGAAGAGAGATGAAGAAGGAAGGCTAGTCCCGAAAATAAGAGCAGAAATGATCGATGAAGATCTAAGAAGACTTCAAGTGAATGAAAAGGCTATTCACATCATCATTTGTGCACCTGGACCCGATATGTATACAAAGATGTTGTCTTGCACAAGTGCAAAGGAAGTGTACGACAAGCTAGAGACCACCTACGAGGGCACCAACGATGTAAAGTAGACTAAGATTGGGATCCTTAATTTGAGTTGTGAGAATTTCAAGATGGAGCCGAATGAGAGCATCTCCAAGATGTTTGATCGGTTCTTCATCATTGTAAATGTTCTCAAGGGTTTCGGTGAGATCATTCTCGAAAACAAGCTAGTCCGAAAGCTTCTTTACTCTCTTCCCGAATCATGGGATGGGAAGATAACTGCAATCATCGAGGCCAAGAATTTGAAGACTTTGAAGCTCGATGAGTTGGTGGGATCTCTTCTTACTCATGAGATCATGAAGAAAGGAAGGGAAGAAGAAAAGAGAAGAGAAAAGAAAAGAATGGAGAAACAAGAGGTAGAGAAGAAGAAGAAGCAAGGAATTGCTTTCAAGGCATCTTAAGAGGAAAGAAATTCTAGTGAGGATGAGTTTGAGGAATTGGCTATGATAGCCAAGAGATTCTATCGGTTCATAAAGTCTAACCGGGGAAGAAAGTTCCAAAGGAGAAAAGACTTCAAGAACAAGAACAAAGAAGAGGAGAGGGATTAACTTATTTGTTATGGGTGCAAGAAGTCGGGGCACATAAGATCGAATTGCCCTCAACTCAAGAAAAAAGGCTTCGATAAGAAAAAAAAGCAAAAAACCCATGTTGCCACTTGGGGGGATAAAGAATCATCATCCGATAAAGAGGAGCATGAAATGGCTAATCTTTGCCTCATGGCCATTGATGATGATCCTAAGGTAAACCCTAACTCATATACTTTCAATTTTACATTTGATGAACTTTAAGATGCATATGATGAGTTGCAAAAGGTTTATGATGAGTTGGTTAAAACAATCTTCTTTTAAAAGTTCATGATGATCACCACAAAGTGGTGAATGAGCTTAAGGCTTCTCTAAACGTAGTTGGGAAACAAGATTTTGAAAAGGCAAGGTCTTCAAAACCCAACTATGTAAAAATGAATTTTAATGGCTACAAACAAAGAGGCTCTCAAAGGCATCCTAAAGGTAAAAAGGGTAAGAAATGTGTGGGTTCCTAAGGAACTAGTAGTTTCTAATAATATTAATGTTATTGCTTCTTGGATTCCTAAGGAATCCAAATATTTGGAAGTTAGCTCACATGGACCCAAAATGATTTGGGTACCAAAAATCAAGAACTAATCTTTGATTGTAGGGGGAGCATTGCTACAAGGCCAAAGCTTCAAGTCAAAACACTTGGTACCTTGATAGTGGATGCTCAAGACACATGACCGGTTACAAGAGTAGATTCTTGGATCTAAAGCCTAAAAGTGGTGGAGTGGTGACTTTCGGCGACAACTCCAAAGGTCATATTGAAGGAATAGGCTCCATTGGTAATCATTCTTCAATTGTAATTGAAAATGTTCTATTCTTAGAGCTAAAGCCAAAGAGTGGTGGAGTGGTGACATTTGGTGACAACTCCAAAGGCCATATTGAGGGTATAAGTTCCATTGGTAATCTCTCTTTTATTCTTACTGAAGATGTGTTACATGTCAATGGTCTAAAGCATAACTTGTTGAGCATTAGTCAATTATGTGATAAATGTTTTAATGTTCTTTTTTATGTTAATGGTTGCAAAATTGTGAACATCAAAACAAATAAGATAATTGTAACACCCCAAGTTTATTATGAGTAATCAAAATGAAAATAATAATAATAATAAAATAAAATTAAAAGTCTGAACCAAACCCTACATGTGATTATCAGCATCCTAAAAATGTCGAGATTTTTTTTCTCATTCCTCTCCCTTCGACCTTTCATATTCCCCAACCGTCACCATCTTATTTTTGCTCCGATCTACGTCACCGCGCCGTCGTGGACACCACCGTCCGCACCACCGTATTCGTCACCTCACCTCGAACCAAACCCCGTCGGCCACTCGCACGTCTGAGTCACCTTTCGCCATGAAAGATACCTGAAGAGTTCGACGAGAAACCAAGCGATGCCTCTGTTACTAGCGATTTTGTCGTCGTCTGTTGTCCGTGTTGCTCACGGCTACCGCACGTGTGTTCGTCATCGTCCTACAACTAAGACCCACCCCGTCACGCGCCGCTCTGCCTCTCCGATTGCCGTCCTGTTGAGTTTGAAGCTTCACCAAGCCGTGGTTTATTTCTGTCTTTTCTGGCCAAGGATGTCGCCGTTGGTGAACGGCCTTGGTCCAGGCGTGACCAGCATCGAAGGGCGATCAAAACCCCTCTGACCACTTGTCGTTTCAACGCCGGCAAGTCCCTTATCGGAGTTACGCGACCTCTGGCGATCTTGAGTGCATGTAAGGTAAAATTCGGCCTTTTTCCGATTTGTTTCGTTGAAGTCTGGGTTGTGTTGGAATGTTTGACTGAGAAGCTATGTTTTTCCGGCAGAAACGACGCGAAATGGACGTTCCGGTGACCATCCGACGACCTCCCCGACGACCGTCTGGTGACCAGTTGCCCTTGGGTAAGTGAACCGGTCCGAACTGGTATAAATTAAACCGGTTTGAACCCATTCATCAAACCGGGCTGAGCCCAACCAAACCAAGCCCAATTTGGTGTCCGACCCGACCCGTTTGCACGACCCGTCTGAGTCAACTCAGTGAATCAACCCATCCGAGTCAACTCAGTGAGTCAACCCGTCCGAGTCAACTCAGTGAGTCAACCCGTCTGAGTCAACTCAGTTGACTGATGGCTATTGACTGATGACGTCAGCGTTGACCAAGGCTGACGTTAGCGTTGACTTTGACCGTTAACCAAAAAGTCAACTTTTCTGAAAACTCCCGTTTTATGTTTTTCGACGTCCTGAGTCCGTTTTTGAAGCCCGTTTCGCAAAATTCTAACCCGAAAGCCTCCAAATCTGACGTTGAACTCGAGAGTGCATAAGTTAAATATTCAGTATAAGAGCAATGTAAAGGAGGACTGATTAGGGGTTTTGTTTTATTGAAGGTATCCATGTATCTCTGTATCCGAAATGTTATGGGACGTCGAATTCGGGTTCGTGTGCAATCAAATGGGGTATCATGAATCGATCGTTGCAGCTCGTAGTTAAGGTAATACATTACTACCTTCTGCATTCTTTCAAAACTTGTTGGTATTCATTTAATGCTTGCACGACCATGTTTGAGCATATGATTAATTTCGTTAATGTCGATCAATTAAGAAATAAGAATATTAATGGCTAAGGCATATATTCGATTAAGAGGTTTGATAAATCGAAAAGATTTCCGAGTTCAATAAGCGATTAACAAAAATGGTTGATTTCTAAATCTGATTATGTTGGCTAATGAATTACGAAAATGCCCCGATGTATGAAAATGACTAAAATACTCCTATCAATGAAAATGGTATGAGAATTTACACTAGATTCGGTATATCAACTAATTCTTCAGAAAATATTGAACTGGCTTGGGAAGTTATCGTAACGAGGCTTCACCTTTGAGAGTGTAAATTGCTCAGATTATATTTGAAATTGAATAAATATCTGAAGGCGTATTTGCGAGAAAATATTTGTATGTTTGAATTAGTCAAAGTTGCGTAAATTGCTAAATCGTTGGAAATGAATAAAATGTTTGGAAATACTGATAATGCTGAACTGATCAGAATATCCATAATAACCAAAAAGAATAATCTAGCCTCGGCAGAAAGTGCTAAATTGATCAAAATGATGGTTTTACCCTCGAGAACTTAAATGAAAGAATAGTTGGAAGGACTGAAAGACTCTGAACAATCGTAACACCTTCGAGCATCGAATTGTCTGAAATACCCTCGGATAATATAATGATTGAGAATATTTCTAAGACATGGAATTGAGAACTCCAAATAAGGCCAACCATGTAATGGCTCAAACAAGAAGTGGTAATATACGACCCGTGTCTGTTGGTCGTTTATGATACTAAGAGGATATTGGAGAAATACCATATGAAGGTGTACAATTTATTGGGAGAAAGTACATAGCTAATAGTAAGAGAGATCTATTTTTATAAGGTACATTCGATGTTTTGGAATGAGTTCAACTACAATGCACATGTTTGAATACTTGGAAAATACCATCCGAATATATGCTTGATTTCTAGAATAAGTTCAGTGGACGATTGGTGAAGGTGAACTATTGCTGTTAAGCTCCGTAGTCAGTTCTGAGAAATGAATGGTTGAAGTGTACCTATCCGGTGAGATATTAAACACGGTGTTAATGGGTTCCGATTAGTTCAAAGGGTCTCGGAAACTTGATGAGCAACTAGAAGTCATAAATTCTGTACATCACCGTTTATACCTTGTTGGTTCAAATTATCAGTTTACCCCTCCCGAAGGTTAAAATGACCTTAATACCCTTATAGGTTGTAACATTTAATTCTGCTCGCGATATATCTAAAATCCCAATGATTCTGATGCATCAACTTCCGATGTTGATTCAATCCGTCTTATCGAACTCCCCTATTCGTAGGGACCTCGTTCTGAAATCAGTCCAAAATTGTCAAATGTCATCTTTCTGATATCTATCAAGTACCTCTAAGAAATAAATTGGGCCATAAAGCGCATACCATGTATCTGTAAATACTTTCTGTTCTAAACCAAGTCTATATGCTAAAAATTTAGAAGTATGATATTGTAATACGAAAGGAAAGCAATTCTCTTATTTTGGACCTTTGATATGAAAAATATATATGATATCTGACATTTGAATACGAAATAATAATAATAACGTTAATAAAATAAATTTGATAATTGTCTTCTGGTATAAAAATAGATTTGATATCTATTTTCTGTAATACTGTCTTCTGAATATAAACTGAAATCATCTGGGTATATTATCTGGGATATGAATGATGATCTGTAGGCTCAGCGTTGGTAAGTCCTTCTGGACCTAAGCTCCTACGCCCAATGGGCATAGGGTAAGCCTTTCTATTAAGCTCCTACGCCCACGGGCCTAGGGTAAGTCTTTTTGGACCTAAGGCATCCCCTTAGGTAGGCTCCTACGCCTCAGGCCTAGGGTAAGACCTTCTGTATGCAGTTCAGGGTGAATTGCATTTTAGAGTTCAGTTGAGGGTAATTAAGTTAATTAATAGAACTTTCTGACCTCTTCTGAAACATACCCTACTAAATTAATGTATCAATGTTGAACCCTCAGTAAACTTACAATTCGCACTTAATGGACCACTCTAAACTCTGTGATTCAACTTTTGAAATCTGAATCTCTTTTGAATCTCTAGCTTTAGACCACCTCTTACGGTTCGGGTGATCAACTAAAGAACAGCTCTGTGACCTCCTAATAATGCTTCACTGAATTATCGAATCGTAATTTGAGCTTACCGTTGTTTAATTCTTCATGAAAATGTTAAGTTGTCATATACCTACTTGCACCTTTAGCATCTCCTGGTAGTTTGTATTACTGAGCTTTCCGAAGCTCACGTTGGTTTTACCATCACAGTTTAGAAGATCGACTTTGACGAAGCTGTCAACGTCGGTATGAGAGTTTCTTTGGCCTGCTTGCAGAGTATGGTATCTGTATAATTAGGGGGCGTGTATGTCATGTTTTTATTTATATTCGGATTTGAAACTTGTATTAATAATTTGTATCAGAGTTTTGTTTCATTGTCTAAATGTTTTTTTTTGAAATTGTATTTTAATTCAAAACTTGATTATGATTTCAAATGGTTCAGCAAATTTGTTTATTTGAAATTTTATCGTGGGTCGCTCCGGTGACCCTAATGTGACTTCCTAGGATCTGTATTAACGCATAGGCGGGTCTAGGGGGTTACAATAATGCTCATTGGCCATCGCATAGGTAACATATACATGGTGCATCTAGATGACATTCATACTTCATATGCATGTTTGGTTGCTCAAAATTAAAATGGTGCATGGTTATGACATAGAAAACTAGGACATGCTAGCATAAGTGTTTTAGAGAAATTGGTTTCCCAAAATCTAGTTAAAGGTTTACCTAAGCTAAAAAAATTTTTAGATAAAATTTGTGATGCTTGTTCTAAAGGTAAACAAAAACGAACTTCACTTAAATCCATTAATTATATTTCAACTAGTAGAGTTTTACAATTGATCCATATGGATCTCTTTGGGCCTATTAGGACAACTAGCTTGGGTGGAAAACCATATGTTTATGTTTTAGTTGATGATTTCTCTAGATACACTTGAGTTCTCTTTTTAAGTACAAAAGATGAGGCTTTAGAAAAATTCATCACATTTTTAAAAGTTACTCAAAATGAACTTGGTCAAAACATAACTCATATCAAAAGTGACCATGGAACGAAATTTCAAAATCTAGGTTTTGAGGATTTGTGTAAGTCTAATGGTATTAGCCATAATTTTTCCGCATCTTGCACTCCTCAACAAAATGGGGTAGTTGAGAGGAAAAACGTACTTTAGAAGAAATGGCTAGAACCATGCTTTGTGAAAATAATTTGCCTAAGTATTTTTGGGTGGAAGCCACAAACACCGCTTGTTATATTATAAATCGTGTAATGATTAGGCCAATTTTAAAGAAAACTCCTTATGAGATTTTAAAGTCAAAGAAGCCTAACATTAGCTATTTTCATCTTTTTGGATGCAAGTGTTTTGTTTTAAACAATAGAAAAGACCATTTAGGTAAATTTGATGCAAAAAGTGATGAAGCTATTTTCTTAGGATATTCTTTACACTCTAAAGCCTATCGAGTGTTTAACAAAAGAACCTTAGTTGTAGAAGAGTCTATTCATGTGGTTTTCGATGATAACCTCATTCCGAGTAAGAATTCTTGTGATGATGTAGGGATCATTGAAGCCAATGATGGTGGATAATCATCAAAGGTTGATGAGGTTCCAACCAAAGAAGAAGAAGCATAAGATCCTCCCATATAATCCTTGAAGGACATGAATATTGGTGAAAAGGAAGTGAGCTACCCAAAGGAACTCAACTATGTCAAAGATGGTGAAATCTTGGGTGATCCATCCAAGGGGGTAACCACTAGATCCTCTCTTAGATTGCTTAATAATGTTGCATTTATTTCATGCATTGAGCCTAAAAATATCAAAAAAGCATTAAAAGATGATTTTTTGGATATTTGTCATGCAATAAGAACTTAATCAATTTGAGAGGAGTAAAGTTTGAACATTAGTTGATAGGCCTAGTAATGAGTCTACTATAGAAACTAAATGGGTCTTTAAAAACAAACTAGATGAGAGTGATAACATAGTGAGGAACAAGGCTAGACTTGTTGCTCAAGGTTATACTCAAGAAGAGGGAATCGATTTTGATGAAGCCTATGCACTCATAGCTAGAATGGAAGCAATTAGGATGCTTCTTGCATTTGCATGTTATCATGAATTCAAGCCTTTTCAAATGGATGTTAAAAGTACATTTTAAATGGTTTTATTAATGAGGAAGTGTATGTTGAACAACCACCTGGTTTTGAAGATCCAATTTATCCAAACCATGTTTTTAAATTAACTAAAGCTTTATATGGTTTGAAACAAGCTCCTAGAGCTTGGTATGAAAGGCTTTCAAACTTTTTGGTTGAAAAAAGGTTTTGAAAAAGGTAAGGTGTACACTACACTTTTCATTAAAAGAAATGACAATGACATCTTAGTAGTACAAATTTATGTTGGTGATATTATATTTGGTTCTACTAATGAATTTTATTGCCAAGAATTTTCTAAGTTAATGCAAGGTGAGTTTGAGATGATCATGATGGGGGAGCTCTCATTCTTGTTGGGGCTTCAAATCAAGCAAAGGAAGGATGACATCTTTATCAATCAAGCTAAGTACATCAATGATATGCTCAAGAAGTTTGGCTTGGAGAATGTGAAGCCTCAAGCGACTCCAATGAGTTCATCAATTAAGCTTGACAAAGATGAAGGAGGTAAGTGTGTTGATTCTAAGCTTTATCGTTCTATGATTAGCTATTTGCTTTACCTTACCGCAAGTAGACCTGATATCATGTTTAGTGTTTGCTTGTGTGCTAGGTTTCAAGCTAGACCTAGAGAATCACACCTTGTAGCCATTAAGAGAATTTGTAGGTACCTTAGAGACACACATTGTTTAGGTCTTTGGTATCCTAGACTCTTCGTTTAACCTTCTTGCTTATTCCAATGCGGATTATGGGGGTTGTAAGATAGATAGAAAAATGTTGAGATATAGATTTTGATATAATAAATTGAAAAATATTTTGGACTAAATTGAAAAGAATTTAAAAATGCCTTAAGTCAAAACAACTTGAAAATAAGTTTAGAAGTTTTCAAAAGGTTTTAAAATGCTTTGAAATATTTTAAAGTAGCCAAAACCAGAATTCTAGCTTGTCTGTATCGAAACGGTATACCCCGTTTCGATACACTTTAAGGGTTTCAGCTAACAGAATTGAAACTGCCAAAATTCGTACCGAAACAGGGCTTGCCCATTTCAAAACAGAAAAGGTTGTTTCGATACGATCTTATGCGTTTCGATACGCCATGCATTTAATGCCCAACGACTTTATGAAAAACCCCCAACAGCTATTTTCCTAATTGTCTCTTAAAGTGCAGATCGTACCGATACAGACAATCATGTTTCGAAATGCTACAAGGCGTTCCGATGCACCTCAATGTTTTTGGATATACAGAGCTGGACCAGACCTCCAATGGCTATTTCTAAAGAAGGTTGTACCGATATAGCTACACGCGTATCGATACAAATATGTCCAGAACTGCATTTATGGTGGGAAATAAAGGCTCCAACGGCTCCAATTCAATCCCAACGGTCCTCAACGGCTACAAACTCAATTGGAAGTATAAAAGGAACCTCCAAGCATCCATGGAAGACTAATGCTTCAATTGTCAACAACTATATGATGAGAAATTGTGTCTTAGGGCTTTAATTGTTCATCCTTTGTATAGACAACACTTATGAGCCAAAATTGTCATATTTGCTCAAGTGTTTAGGTTTGGGTGAGAGCTTAAAAAGTGCAAAGAGATACCTTGTAAGAAGAATTTTAGTTTGCTTATTTTTCTTTCTCTTGTAAAGAGTGTTTGGTTAATCTTTGGGTAGAAAGATTAACTGTTTGTAAGGGTTTCCTTCTAGTCCTAGAAAAAAGGGATGAATCAATTAGTGAATTGGTTGGAAAATCCTTAGTGGGAGCTAAGGTAGTGGAGGTAGGTGCTTGTTCGAAGCCCGAACCGCTATAAATTCATCATGTCATTCAATTTTCGACTTCCATAATCAATCACCCAAAAATCCAACTTCTCCACAACTTAGCAAGCATTGGTTGAAGGTGATCATCGAGCCTAAAAAAAGTACCTTCAGTACTTGCCAATTCCTAGGTAGTATGCTCATATCTTTTTTCTCTAAAAAACAAAATAGTGTAGCCTTATCTTCCACCAAAGCGGAATATATATCGGTCAGAAGTTGTTGTGCTCAAGTCCTTTGGATGAAGCAACAACTCCTAGACTATGGAATTGATGTAGGTACCATACCCCTTAAGTGTGACAATACTAGTGCCATATGTCTCACTAAGAATCTCATCCAACATTCTAGAACCAAGCACATAGAGATAAGACATCATTTCATCAGGGACCATATCTCAAAGAATGATGTTGTTCTAGAGTATGTTGATACTTCAAACCAACTAAAGGATATCTTTACAAAACAATTAGACAAAGAACGTTTTTGGACTCTTAGGAGAGAGTTAGGTCTAACTAGCCTATATTGACCTTTTAGAGCCCTTAAGTGTCAAAATTTTACTTGAATTTGAATGATGATCTTGTTTATGCAATTTTGCCTCTTGATGCATCTATGCTTGTTGCTAGGGGGAGTATGTATATGTTTTAGTCCATAAATGTTGCTCATTCATCATACACATACATTTAGGATCGTTTAAAATCCAATTTTTAAACTCAAGTCAGCTCAAAAATACATTTATGGTAAAAGGGTATCGATACGGGTCACAACGTATCGATACAGGTTGCTTAATGGGCGTCGATACAGTTTTAACTATATCGATATAGTCACGTGTATCGATACGCCACGTCGGTAACCCGCTGAAGTTTAAATGGGCATTAAATGGGTGTTTCACTTTAATTGAAACACAAACCCTTTTTCTCTTATAACCTTAAACCAATTTTCATCTATAAAAACCTCCTCAAACCCTTGATTTTTCACACCAAACTCAAAATTCTTTTGGGGTTTTTCATCAACACATCAAAAGCTAAGCTTTTCTATCAATTTGGTGCATTTATCATCCTTCATACATCCAAATCCATTACTCAAGGTATAAAAATTTGTTCATTTCTTTTTAATTTTCATTTAATTTTTGTTATTGTTTTCAACTAATTTTTGTATACTTAGTATTATTATTGTATAAGTTTTGAAGTTTTTGCAAAGATTCTTTAAAATTTGAATTTTTTTGAATATATAAATATATCGTATATTTTAGTATATTGTTTTTCAAAGCTATTTTCACCAAAATTCATATTTATACTTGTACATAATTTTTAACATATAAAATATATTAATTTTCTCAATACCTTGAATTATTGGAATCATTATTGGATCAAATGTGATGATAATTGCATACATTTCAAATAGTTTTGATGTTTTTCAGGTTATTATGGGGCTGAAAAGAGACAAAGGAAAGAATTGCATTCTAGTTTATCCAATCCCAATTCGGAAAATGAGGGTATTACTAAACCGAACCTTGGTTTTATTATTCAAAATAGTTTTCAATCCCCTTCGGCTATGGTCCATTATAAACAATACAAAACTTTTTCAATCCAGGATAAAAGAGTTGTTTCAATCCCTTTTCTAAACTCCGAACGTTTTAAGTTTAAATATTTTGGGTTGTTACAACAATGGAAATTTATGACTTTTCTAAGTGTTCCCCCAATTTTGTACCAAAATCTCGTTTTGATTTTCTTTGCTAATGCCCGTTGCATCCATGATCAAGCAAAAGAAAGTGTCATTGCCATTGAATCCTATCTTATGGGCAAAAAATTCCGTATTGACCAAAGTGTTTTATGCAATGTTTTTGGGTTTGAAAATTTTGGAATTGATGATGAACACTCATTGGGGCATTCTCAACTTGGCTCCATAACCGTCCTTGATGCTCATGATCGTATCCTCTATCTCATCATCTCTTGGTGAATCCATCCTTCCGGTGGGAAATTCTCTACGATTCGCCAAGTTGATGCCTTTTTGGCTCCGTTGTTTCTGAGAGGGTAAGCGTCCAAACCTTTGCCAATTATGTTTGTCGACTTGGTTTATCTTGTTCAAAACCGTCAAACCGATCAAGTAAAGTCCTTTTTCTATGGCACGACTTTGAGCTTCTTGTTTCATTTCTTGGAGATCGATTGTTCCCATGATGCCTCTGAGCCTCTAGGCAAGCTGATCGATGAACACTCCCTTACTCGTGCTCACTTTGAGTACATTGATCATGAGTGGGTTCGTGTTAATCACCCTCCTCCTCAAGACGATCAACCTCCTCCGATTGCTCCACAAGGTCCTCAAGTCCAACAAGCTCAATTTTCCATGGATGGACTCATAGCGTATCTCAATGAACAATTCACATCTTTAGGGAATAATCTGAATGCAGGATTTGCAGCCATTAATACTCGCTTTACATCGTTGGGGGATCGAGTCAAGGCCCTTGAACAACAACAAACTTCAATGTATGTCTCTCTCACCGCCTTCCATGGTGTTTGGCTCAATCATACTCGGAAATCTCAAGCCAACCGTGATGATGAAGATGAAGAGGACGAGGACAAAGGCGACGGGGACGAGTAGTCTTTGAGCATATCATTACATATCATATCATTTAGGATTTATCTTTCATTATGCACCTTTGTCTTTAGGAACCCTATGTTTTGATTTTGTTCTTAGGATTAAGTTTGGATTTAAGTTTGAAGTTATTTTGAGCTATTATTGCTTTGGATTTTAATTTGCACTTTAATGATATTATGTTGCTTATTATGCTTTGATTATACCTTGTGCTTTATTGTTATATCTTGTCTATATCCTTGAATTTTTGCATTGATTTTGATCTAACAAAAAGGGGAGAAATGTAAAAACATAAATTTTTACAAACTTTCGAAAACCAATCTCAAAATAATGGGGAGTAAACTTTTCAAAATACTTAAAAATTTAGTTTGGTTTTGTTATATCAAAAAGGAGATTGTAAAACTTAATTTGATTTTGATATAACAAAGTATCTAAGGACCTATTAGTAAAAGTAAATGATTTTTTTAAGTATTTCAAAGTCTCACAAATTGACAAGCAAATTTGAACCAAAATGTTTCTAAGTCAAATAAATTGTTCAAGAAAAAATATTCTAACTGTCATAGCCCAAAACCTACTTGTATGCTATAGTGTTTCGATACGCTATAGTCGTATTGATACGATTTTGAGGTTCCAAAATTTTAATCGAAAAAGCGTACCGATATGGTTATACCCGTATCGATACGGTATTTTATCTAGGCTTAATTTTAAGGCATAAGCATATCGATACGTTTGTACCTGAATCGGTACGGTTTGATCTGATTCGATAAATATTTGCATTTAAATTTTTTTACCGTTGCTTGTCAGTTATGATTTCAGAAAAATTTCAAACGATTGATAACCGTATCGATACGCCCATATAGTGTATCGATACACTTTTTGCTAAAGTTTTACTTAGGATTCCAGTAAGCAAAATTTGTATCGATGCGATCTTAGAGTATCGATACACCCCTCTTTTTACATTATACCCATATCGATACACCCTTATAGCGTATCGATACGCCCTCTTAAATGTACACAACGTCTCTTTTTGTTTTGAGACATGTATCGATACCTTTGTTCGAATACCGATATGGTAGGTTGCAGAAGTGCATTTATTGCAGGAAAAATGAAGCCCAACGACTCTATTGATGAACTCAACCACCAAAACGGCTAGAAATCAATGCAATGATTTATAAACAAGCCTCAAAAGCTATAACAATAACTATTGAACTAATTTGCAACAATTCAAGCACATATCTAAACCTTAGAGCTCATAAAGTTAAATTCTTGTACCCCACTTGTGTAATATTCCATTGTATTATCTTATTTCAAGTTTGGGGAGTGTTTAAGTGTAATTGGGCAATATATCAACCTTGTGAGAGGCATTTTTCGAATTGTCAATCTTCTTTGTATTTGAGAGAGTTTTTTTTGTTAATCTTTGGGTAGAAAGATTAATCGATTTGTAAGGTTTCTTCCTAATCCGAGAAAAGGTGACGAATTTCTAGTGAAATTGGTTGAAAATCCTTAGTGAAAGCTAAGGTAATGGATGTAAAGCTTGTTCTAAGCTTGAACCACTATAAATTGTCTTGTCTTGAATTTTCCATTTTTCGATTTGCTCATTTCAATTTTAAAAAGCCAATTTACCCCCTCTTGGCCATTTTCGATTCGATTGATCAACTTAACAAATTCTTAGTGGGTTATCTAATGAATTTTAACCTTGATAATAAGAGTTTGTAATTTATGGGTTACTAAATTACTTTCTATCAAAGAAGAGATTTAAGTTATTTGTGGGTATCATCTAACTTGAAACCAAGTTATTTGAGGTTGATGTTGGTTTATCTTTTGTGAAATCTATGATCTAATTTCTTGATTTAATATTCTGAGTTCTACCTTTACTAGAGTCCCAATTTATATCGAGATCTTCCTTATTACAATTGCTTTCTCCAAATCAAATCCAAAACCCCCCATTTTACTTTTATTGCATTCGCTTGTGAATTTAATTTCTTACCGCTCTCTGTGGAATCGACCCTACTTGCCGGTACTACAAATTCAAAGAACAAGTAGGTATTTATTTTTGACGAATTTGACACCCATAAAAAATTGGTGCCGTTACCGGGGAGTGGTGTCAAAAAGCTAAGTTTACTTTTTATTTAGTTTATTTTCTTTTTATTTTATTTCTCTACTTTTATGCTTCACTCTTCTCTTGCAGATAAGAATATTTTGTTTGATCCTGATATCGACAAAACCGAAAGGTGAACAATCGTCAACATTATGGTCACGAACTCTCAACAATTTAGTTCAACACATGAAATCGTCTCTTGACGTGTGAATGAGGCATGTGGGATTTGCATAAGTCAAGAGCATGTAACCAATATGTGCCCCACACTCTAAGTAGAAAGTG
This sequence comes from Hibiscus tridactylites, assembly GCA_958450335.1. NCBI lineage: Eukaryota > Viridiplantae > Streptophyta > Magnoliopsida > Malvales > Malvaceae > Hibiscus > Hibiscus tridactylites. The sequence continues at coordinate 80,933,375 of OY288269.1, read as the reverse complement.
CCAAGGTCGTCAATGCCATTGGAGGAACTTACGGCCAAAAGAAGCACAATCAATACACACATACATACAATTCCTTGTGGAAGGACTATTCACACTTGCATTATGTGCAAGGACATCCGCAAGAAGTCTATCAAAAAGCCCAACTATATGCACAACATGCCTTCCACAAATAAAGTGTTTTTCGCGAACTTCAACCACCAACAAAGCCTTATTTAGAGGAACTTATGAATAAAATCGAGAGCAATTTAGAGCAGTTCCAACAAGAGAGAAAAATTTTTCGCGAAACACAGGAACTGCGTAGGCCCGCTACGAAGACAATATAGGAAGAAAAGGGTGTGAACGCACCATGCCCCATACCCTTGGCGAACGGAGAAAATGTGAGCGAATGTGATGTGGACGCTGAATATAACGGTGCGAGAAAACTTTTTACAGAACATGAACATGCGAAGGAGAGTTTGTCGGACGCGGCTAACTAACAAATTGAAGGGAAGGCAAATGAGTCTTATGCAGACAAGGATGATGCGAACGCTAAACATGAGGAAACCCGGGATGCGAATACAAGTCAGCTTGATGCAGATGGTGAGCAAACGAAGGATGAAGCTGGTGCAAAGAGTCCTTTGTGGTTCAACCATCTTTACCTCAAAGGTTTGCACAGACCAAAGAGGATGAGCATGAACAAAAAACTCTTGAAACAGTTCACAAGGTTGAGCTAATAATCAAGAAACTTAGGGAACAAGATATCATATCATGACAACTCCTTGCGTACAAAGACATCATACCATGGTACGCGGATATCACATACTATTTTGTGACAAAGACATTTTCAACATGTACATCGCAGGTTGAGAAAGACAAGATCAAATGCAATGCGAAGCCGTACCTATAGGATAACCCATACCTATGGAAGATAGGAGTTGATCCAACTATGGTGGCGAACATCAACTGGGATCCAGGGATCCAATCAATCAATGTCGAACCTTTATATAAACTTGCAATAAAGCTACCATGGTAGAAGAAAGTTTTCAAATCAATCAAGGACAAACCTCCTGACGAACACATTCTCGCCGTAACGTGAAAAAATAATCACGTCTAGCCAAAGACCATTAATCATTTTTATGAGTTTTTTTTTTATTTTTTTATTTTCAGGTACAATGGTAGCACTTTGGAAATAAGGCGTGCTCACGCCTTAAGAAAAAGCTCCAGGCAGAAACACTATGAGAATAAGGCATGCTCACACTGCGAAAAATTTTATGAAAATTTTTGGAGAGAATTTTTACCACCGGTGGGAAAGCAAAAAATTGGTATTTTTTTTTTTGATTTCTTCTCCTACAAGCTAGGTGTCGAAAATTTGAAAAGAATGAGGGAAATATTTGCTTTAATTTAAAAGTCTATCATCTTAAAGTTTTTTTTCCATCCAATCACAACTTTCCATCTTTAACCTTTCTTATTTTTCAAGAATTTGAGATTCTTTATAAAAAGATATCACTTATTCACTTTTCATCTACTATCTTCTTTTACAAATTCACTATAGTTATTGTCCTACAAGAAAAAAGATTTTTCTTTCTCTATCTTTAAGGATCTTCAAAACACCAAAAGAAATCTTTTCAAGAAATCATTTAGTCGTGCCAAGAATGAAGAGTCAAGCAAGGAAGAATGGAGAACGAGTCCTCGAACACCCGTCGCGCCGCCAGTCGAAGAGCAGCGCGAGCTCGACCCTCCACACCCATACACCCCTAAACCGCCGCATGTCGCGTGAGGGAGCACTCTTCTCCCTTATCTTTTTATTTACTTTCTTTATTTCTTCCATGTAGGTTAAATAACATTGAGGACAATGTCAGGTTTAAGTGTGGGGGTTTAATTTTGATGTGCTGAATTTATGCTAGAACCATGAGATTTAATTGTGTGAATTGCATGCCTATTGACTTTGAATATTACTTTCACATGAATTTTTTTCTTGAACTTAACATGTTGAGATTTTTGAAAAAATGGGATCCCTAAGTAAAGAAGAGATTGATATGTGAAGTAAAATAAGATTGAAAAGATCTTGTTAGACTTGCAAATCGTTTCTCATATTAATTGATTTGATAATTGGATGGATAAAATCGAATACAACAAAACACTTTGTGAGACTTGAGCCTTAATAAGCATATATCTTTGTGTTTCATATTTTTTTCTTCATTGAGTGATTGTCAAGCATGATTAGATTTCTTTTAGAATTTGCGATGTTATGCATGTCGAGACAACATTGTAGGATTGAATTACTTGAGATGATTAAGGCACTTATGTATGAACCTTGAGCCAAAAAGCCTACCTTGGTAATTATGACCATTAGAGAACCACTTTTGAGCCCAAGCCTTTTGTTTAGAAATTAACTACATTACAAGTCTAATTCTTTTTTTGTTGATTTTTTTAATTTGCACCCGAAATTGGAGGACTACACATATTCTTTACTAGAAAAAAGAGAAAAAATCAAGTTAAAAAAAGGAAAAAATTCTAAAAAAACAGGGAAAAGAAAAAAATAAATTCAAAGAGAGAATTGTCTCGTTTATAAGGAAAAATCAAAAGAAAAAAAATAAAAAGTGTAAAAAATTTTGAATCCTTGTTTCTCTCAAAATTAAATTGGACAAAAGCTTGATACAAGAAAAAAGAAGAAGAAAAAGTGTGTGAAGTTCTTCGATTCAAATAACCTAAAAATTTTTCTCATCATACCTTGTCCTAAGCCCCCGTACAACCAATTCAAAGACCTTTGATCTTGTGATTCATCTTAGCTAAGTGATGGAGATTTAATATATTTTCAAGCTTATGATAAGTATCTTTTCATGCTTTGACTTGAGTGTTGTTGTCCCTTATACACTTTGAGCGATATTGAGTGATTCCTTTGAGAGAGTGTTTAATTTTATTTCATCTTTGACTTCATGATAATTAATTGGGATATTATTTACTTGTGCTAATTTGCAATCATAATTTATTACTTCTATTATCCTTTCTTCATTACCAAAAGGACCCCAGATCTTGAATTTTAATATGCTTGAGGATAAACATAATCTAAGTGTGGGGATATATGATAAGTCATATATTTGTATGTTTTCATCTATTAATTCTTATGTTTAACCCATTAATTTATCTTAAAACTTTTAATTCGATTTCTATTTAGTTTTGCAGATGTTTTGGGCCTTAATGACGTTTTATACGTAAAAATGAATTTTAACACCTTTTTGGCGTTTTATGGAAGATTCTACGCGCAAAACCAGTAGTGTTCGCGGAATAAGGTGTGATCACGGCGTAAGACAAACTGTTTGACTTGGAGGACAAGTAATCTTACTACAAGTGGACTTCTACTTTTACCATAATTAGATTAATTTAGAGTTGTTGCATTTAACGTAATATCTTCTCCTTATTTTTTCCTATAAATAGAGATCATAAGGAGAAAGAAAAATAACCCCAAGTAGCCGAAAAAACTTATCTCTTTCCTTGTGTAGCCGCCGACTACTCCATGAGTAGCTAAACCCAAGTAGCCGAAAAAACGTATCCATTTTCTTGCGTAGCCGCCGACTACTCCATGAGTATCTAAACCCCCTCTTTTTTAGTTAAGTGTAGTTACAAGGATATTACTTCAAGTTTTTAGTGAAAATTTTTGTTTCCAAATTATCTCCATCTTTATTCAAGTATCTTCATATCTTTTGTGCTTCATCATCATATGTATATTGGGTTATACATATGTATGCAACCAAGTCATGTGTTATTGACACAAGTGGTAAAGAAATTCAGGTTATATTTTCAAAGGTATGAATTCATGTTCTTAATAAGTTAACAGGTTAGTGCGAGTTAGTAATTTATGGGTTGTTAAATTACTATCAAAGAAGAGATTTAAGTTATTTGTGGGTTATCATCTAACTTGAAACTAAGCTATTTGAGATTGATGTTGATTTATCTTTTGTAAAATTTATGATCTAAGTTCTAAATTTAATATTCTGAGTTTTACCTTGACTAGAGTATCAATTTATATTGAGTTCTTCCTTGTTATAATTACTTTCTTCAAATCAAATCCAAAATCTTCTTTTACTACTATTGCATTCGCTTGTGAATTTAATTTCTTACCGCTCTCTATAAAAGCCCCTACTCGCCAGTACTACAAATCCAAAGAACAAGTAGGTATTTATTTTTGACGAATTCGACGCCCATTAGGGAAGAAGGGAAGGATGATGGGAGCTCAATTCTTTGATATTTTCCATATCAACAAGGGATAGGACAGTCCAGTACAGAAACACCCCTTCCACAGCACACAAACAAGCAACATGACACTCCAAATATCATAGCACCAAAAACAAAAGAAAACAAACCACTACAGATACATCAAGCTCAAATGCAGCAGTAGAAAAACCAGGAACATAGCTGCTGGAGCTGGACCAGGAGCAATCCCTATCAAATTGTAACAGATGAATTAAATCCACATAAAAGCCACAAGTATACCTTCGCTCTTAAAAAATACACTAATCCTTCTATATTTGGGCAATGGAGGGAAATAACATGTCCCTAAACGCGGGGTTGGGGAGGGATTAAACAGTTTCACCATTTATACAAAGTAATTCCAATTAACTGACGTGTAGCCTAAAATTTACAATGTTGTTGAATAGCTACATTATATATCTTCAAGCTTGAAGATCCCTATCATGAGGTACCTTCATCTATTTTCTATTTATGGACATGAAACTTCCCGATTCCCTACTATATCATATGCAGAGACTGAAGGCAAAACCTTCTTCCCTCCACTTACTGCCGCTTTTCATGGTTTCGAATCTGAAATGAGTGTAAATGTCAGAGAACTTTGTCCTCTAACCCTAATGCAGAACCTTACACTTCTTAATAAAGCTGTTCGAGAAATTTACATGACGGCTCCATAGGCTTCGTACCTCTGGAGAGCTGATCTCGAGCCATGGCTTGGCAGGGCCAGTGAAATGCAAAACAGCAGCAGCCTCCAATATCCGTCCTTGAGCCGATGAGGAACGATAGCCTAAACCAGCCACTTGCCATAAAGGGTCAATAGGATGCACATGTCCCTCGAAAGCAAGTAAACTTGGTGGAAGCACTCCCGGTTGCCATAGAGTGAACCCTGAATTGAGACTCTGTACAAAACAGATGATTCCAATACGAGCAATTACATGGACAGAAAACAACATTAATCACCAAATAGCTGAATCAGCAGCAGACAAGTTACTTACAAGTTTCAACCATTTATGATAAGAAGATGTGATGTTGGTCCTCCTCCAAGTTTCAAGATCAAAGACATTAATACCAGAAAGCCATGCACACCGGTCTTGGTCTAGGTTGGATGAAATTATCGGGTGAGAAAAATTCAAGTAGTCCTTGTATTTCCTTCCTGGACAGCAGTTGTCCCCACACCATGAGTCAACAACGGCACCAACGGCTTTCCCGTTGAGATCCAATGTCCACAAAGATGAGATGTCATGTTGTACTACAACATCATCATCCAAGAATACTATCTTGTTGAGATCCGGAAACAGCTGTGGAAGCCATAAAAATTGGAACATATCAATGCCAACTGAATTTTAAGGTTCAGAACAAATCACTAGTCAGAAAATTAAATGCAGACTTTTAGAGTAATTACTTCAGGGATATAAACGCGGAGATGATTCATAAGGGACAGGCAGCCAGGGTTTAAAGCCTCGAAAACTTTTTGATGCTCTCCCCCATGTTCAAAGTCTTCTTCTTTCAGATTATTGTGGTAATGGCTACAAATCAAGTGATGTATTTCCAACATCTGCTTAACTCCAACATTCACCTCCTGAGACCAATCATATTGATGTAATCCCTTAACTTCCACTATGGCTGACTTCAGCGAATTTAATGCAAACCAGGCATGCATTGGGGTGTAAGTTTTCTTGTCTGTTACTATGTGAAACACCAATTTTTCAGGATTTGCAGCTTTCTCAACTGTAGAGGATATCACAACAGAGGCAGCAAGGACATTGTCAGTCAGAAGCACAATATGGTGAAAGGATGTGTCAGCAAGGCGAGAAACATGTTCCGGTGGAGGTAAATGAGAGCGAGCCATTGCATTTACAGCATACTCTTCTGCCAATTTCAGGCAGAGGCAATGTAGGCTCTTTGGGACACCCCTTGAAGCTAAATACCAGTACATTAACTCACGCTTCTTTGCTGAATGGACCTTCTGCTCCATGTCTAAAAGCTGGGAATAAAAGAAAAATATATCTAGTTGCATGACATCATGTGAAAAATTCCTCACTTCTTGCTGAATTCAAACACAGGTGTTCCATCCAAGTTCTTGATAATGTTATTCCACTAGTAAACACTGGTAATTTATACAAATTTTAGATCTTCTTTAGGTGATGGGAATCTTACCAATGGAAAGAATAATAAATAGGTTTTTATTATTTTTCTTCCTAATTATTTGCTAGACACCAATAATCAAATTTCCAAGTTAATTCACGTATAAACTCAAATAATCAAGGAATGTATAAGAAACAGGAAAAAAGATAACTAAATGCAGTTTCTGTAAGGTCATGAATTTTATGGCCAAAAACCTTAGAACACGTGGCCTCAAACTGAAAAAAAAATCAACAGAGCCTAACATTCTGATGCAACACAAAAAATTGACTACAACCAAAAAGAAAAGCCTCATCATGGTGTCCTATAAAACCCTTTCAAACCCAAAATTAACACAACCATTTGGCATTATGGGATAATCAAAGTTCCTGGTTCTGTCAGTTACTTTTAGGGATTCAAGTAGTGGTCCAACTGCAGTACGCCGCTGCTATTTCACATTGTCGGTAGCCACTAAACCATCACATAGCAGTGTGGAACAAATATTTTACCGCGAAAGAATGATGAAACGGAAATAGCGACAACAGCGAACTGCTATTCCCTGTTATTACTGATTTTCAAAATATATATTAAAAATGATTTTTTATAATTATAATTGTTATGTTTTACAATAAGTTGTGTGAATTTTAAAAAAATCATGACCACAACAGCATCCTTTATGTCTGTGATAAAGGCAAAACAACAGCGAACACAATTTAAATACCTGGTTATTTCTAACTTTGAATAGAAAAGAATCTCCTTCAAGTAAAACTTAGTAATTTTGTTAGAAAAGGATCTCCTTCATGTGATACTAGTTTTGAAGTATACTTATTGATTTCTATAAAAAAAAAAACACTAGTGAGATGCACATAAACTTTACCAACACCGAAGACTTGGTACAAATCAGTAATTGACAATAAAAAAGTCCTTTTATAAAATCCTTTTAAACTCAAAAGTAACTCAACCATCAGGCATAATGGGATAATCCAAGTTGTTGGTTGACTTTGAGTCAATTACTTCTAACTTTGAATGGAAAAGGATCTCCTTAAAGTGATACTTACTAGTTTTGGAATATACTTATTGATTTCTATAAAAGAAACACTAGTGAGATGCAAATGAACATCAACACAGAAAACCTCAGTACAAATTAGTAATTGACAATAAAAAGGAAAATTTTGGAAACAAATTATTAAGTTAATCCCATTATCAGTGAAGCAAATTACATAAACTGACACTAATGACTGAAGCAGCAGAAATGGATATGCACGAATATAAAGACAAGAGTAAAATACCATGGCCTTAGTCTTGACAGCAAAGGACTTTATATCTTGCTGCTTTGACGTCATCTCCTTCACAAGGTCATTGAATGTCTCAAGTGAACCCTCTGTTCCCCCCTCAACAATGTTGCCATCTTTCACTTCCATTAGTGCCCTTGTAAGTTCTTCTCTGAGTTTCTTTATGGTACATGCATAACATGAGAATCACAAACTACATTAGATATTATTATTTACAGGCTGAGTTTCTTTATGGTACATGCAAAACATGACAATCACAAACTGCATCATATATGATTATTTACAAGCTAGGAAGTACAAAACAAGAACACAAACTACAGTACGACATGACATAGCCACAAAAAGTTTCAAAAAAGTTAAGAAACAGGTATGGTACGGCGTGATAATAAAAAAGTCAATAAAATATTGATATAAAATCAATACTTCTCAATCAAATACTATCATGCAAATAGATTTTTTAAACCAATTTTAAATTTAGAAACTTTAGCCTTAAAAATCATTAAGATTGAATTAGCTCAAACTCTAATGCCCAAAACCTCAATCATCATACCCAAATCATTCAACTAGAACATCTTATACAGATTTACTTGCCTCATTTTATGCCACCTGTCTTTTTTCTCTATTTTCTTGAATCCCAGTAATATATTTACACAGATACTTCGTTTCATACTTCAACTTTCTCAAATATTTAACTTTATATTTTTGTTACTTCTTTCTATTCCCTTCTTTAGAATTTTTGGTTTTTTACATCGTTGAGTCCAAATTTGGAGATCTAAAAGAAAAACTTTCACCGTGTTCAAACGTGTCTTGACCATGTTTTGACATTATTGGTTTTATTATATTTTTATCATGTAATTGCATGTGCAATATGTATTCTGGCCATGATAGAACTAGACACATCACTCTAAAAGACAGTCTTACATGAATGTCCATGCTTCATAGAATACAAGCCTTTAAATATTCTATTTATTTATATTTTTAGACGGTTATCACAATTAACACATATTTCGCCTTATCATAATTATCTGCTTCAAACATGTATTACTCACCAGGCAAGGAGATTCATTTCACAAAGACTGCAGCCCTTTCAAATCTTTGATTTCAGCAAACCGTGTTGACGTACATGATGACTAAAGATGATAAAATGTTGTTTACATAAACCATATGAGCTGTTGCCAGGAATAGTTTTGGCTTCTTCTAAACCAAGCAAAAGATCTACCATCTGGATTGTTTTCATTGAGAACATGGATGGACTGAGGGGTGACTGCACCTTGGAAATTTTAAATTTTCATATAGTTTAGGTATTTTCTTTGTATTTTCTATTGATAATCTAATTTTACACTTCTCAAATTTTGTAATTTCACACACCTGACATAAAATCCTAGGTCCGTCCATAATTGAGAACATATGAAAGCATAAAAGGTACCAGAAGCATGATCGAGAACATCTGGCCAAGTTTCCACAAAAGAAACTAACAGAAGCATATTACTGAGAGTTCCTCCTATATATACTACTCCATTATCTACTTAATATTGTGTTTAAATGGATATTTTATCTTCTCAAAAAGTACATTTTAACGATAATGTCAAACTCTAAAATCTTATACCTAACTTTTTCAAAAGTTTTCTTCCGACACTTTTGAAAAACACTTATTAAATGCAATATCAAAACTGACCCTAAAGTTTGCGAAAATATTAAATCCTATGTTATATATAATATTATCAGAGATTAAAAATCAAAGTGTAGTGTTATTATCCTATATCCTATCCCAGACAATGACTACATAGGTGTTTCCAATTCCAAATGCCATAAAACAAAAAAAAGGCCGCCCAATTCCAATACTACCCCTACCATCATGGAACACGCGGCAATCTAGTAGTGCAAGCTGTTTTTTTTTTGTTCAAAGGAATAACTTTATTTCAACCACAACAGATTACATAGACGTGAAAATAGGCGAAATGGTGTAACGATCCCACAAGATTTGACCGTGACACCTTTTAGCAAGTTTAGCTAGCCTGTCGGCTGCATGATTACAAGACCTCGGAACAAAGGAGAACAAACATGAGTTGAAGAATCTAGAAGACAATTTGATGAGTTGAACAAACAGTAGTGCAAGCTGTTTAGTACAGCCTAGCATGAGTTATTCGGATCAAGTCCTTTTTCCTTGCTTGTTTCTATTAATTATTTTATGAAAAAATTAAAAATAATCAATCCAAACAAAATATTAAAAAAAATCTACTAACCTGAGATATGTAACCCCTGCTAAAAAGCCTCCATCCTTTACATTCTGCAAATCCCATTAAAAATCAACAATTGATTACTTTTTTGTAAAACCATTGAAACATTAATAGAAATTAATTTAAACATTTCTGTAATTAGGAAAAACGGCTTAAAAGGCTAAGAGGGAATATGTATACGTGTGAGCAGCTCATAGGATAATTCTCCCAAAACTAACAATTATTGTTTGTATTCTATTTCAGTAAAAAAAATACAGTACAACCGAGTGACGCGAAGTAAAGGCACAACACCGTTAAAGCAGGAATTTCTAAAAGAAAGAGTAAGATTCAGTTAAAACGAATTGGATTGAGCAAAATGGAATTACCGGCGGGAGAAGAACAAGAAGACGAAGAAGCGGATTCAAGAACCAAGAAGGCAATTCTAACGAAAAGGAAAGGCAAAAGGATCCCCAATACCAAGACAACCGGCAACAACAGCGGTCGCCTTGACAGGCGTCCACGCGCGGCCGCAGCACTGGTTGCTGCCACCGTGGCTCCTTTGCTCCCACCTCCTTCAATAGAGTTGGGTATCGTAACCCTCTTTATCCCTGTTGTTGATATGTAGAACTTCATTATTTTCCGTCAATTCCCTCACTTCCATTTAATCCAAACAAGATCCACTCGATCGTTACTCAACGCTAGCATTGAAATCTTGGAGAAGAAATCGTTGTTTTTTAATTAATCTTTTTACAGAAAAAAATAGAGAGAAATGAGTGGATTATTTTGGGAAAAAGTGCAATTTAATAGTAGTAGGAGTAGTAGAGAGTAGCGAGAGTGTGAACTGCGAATATGATTGTTTTGGAGGGAGAGTTTTACGGGAAGAGGGCTTGATTTTACCTAGAATTACGGATCAGCCCCTTCACTTTTTAATTATTCTCACCGACAGATAGAGAATCAGGTACGTGGTGAAACTTGCTGTCCCCCTCTTGCAATTTAACGCGCTGATGACGAATGTGTTATTACGAGTAGGAGGCAAAACTCGACTCGATTAAAAAAATTGAATTATCTGACTCAAGGCGAAAAAATTGACTTTTTTTTTAACTTGACTCATAATTTTTTAAACTCGACTCGAAAAAATTTCAACTAAAGTATGAGTTAAAAAATGAAAATTCGAATAACTCGAAATTTTTAGTAATTAGTTTATTAGTTTTCATATTTCAGTCGAGTCTGTCAATTCTACATGATTTATTATGTATATCACACGTGAAAATATAAAGAAATATATATCTATGTCGTATATGCATATAGAAAGCCGTTAAAATTAGAATCAATATGTGCACCACCGATCCCTAAGTATATGCATATATAAATATATATATATGTGCACTGCTATGTATATGCCTATAAAAATATACGAAGAAATATATATGTACAATTAAATTTGTACATAAACTCGAAAACTCTACTCGATTCAAAAAAATCAAATAAAGTTTGAATGGTAAAATATGACTTGCAAACTCGAATAACTCAAAATTTTTTAACTCGACTCGACCGAACGCCCAACCTAATTACGAGGGTGATCCCGGATATCCTTCTTTTTGAAAGTTTTTTTTTTCTTTTCAAATAATGCTCTTTAGTTATTTATTTAATAAAATAACATCTAAAGAAATTATTTACAAAAAATAATATCATGTAATTATTTTTTTGAATAGCTTAAAAGTGATTGAAATGTCAGATGACGAGTTGATCCGACAATAATAATGTCTCTGTTTTCGATGAGAGAGGAAGAAAAATGTCAGATGACGAGTTGATCCGACAATAATAATGTCTCTGTTTCCGATGGCATCATAGATGAACAGTGAATGTGAGGTGTGGGTGAAGGAGGGTTTGATTGTAACTTAGAGTTTGAGTTTTAAAACTTCAATAATCAAAATAGGTACGAGAATAATATTCAATAGTGATTTATATAATTTAATCATTTAATTTAAAAGTTCATTGTGATTTTGAATTTGTGATTAAATGCAACTTTGACTGACGATATAAAAAATATTAAAATATTTTGTATAAGAGCTCAGCGACATCATCAAAAGAGGAAAATTTCAGTAAAATCTGTTAATAGCCATTGAATTATTTTTTATGAGATACATTGATTGGTTAAGAATGTTCATGTAATTTTATTTTATTTGTGTTTGAATCTTGACATTTATTTTAAAATATAATTAATTTATATTTAATAAAAAAAATTGTTGTCTAGGAAGACAATCACATTACATAAATTCACGGTGAATTAATCCTATTGTGTAAATAGTTTTCCACATTAAATTTCAAGACTAGCTCAGTTAATAAAATTTGTGCAAGTGACCAAAGTCATAAGTGCATTTGTAAAAGAATTTTTTTCACTCCAATTAAAATGTGTCAGTGTCACATTTTTTCTAATAATTTTTTTAATAATGACCATTCAATTTTATTAAAAAACAATAAAATACATCACACATACAATGCACCTCAAAAAGAGAAAAATGAGGACTAAATTCACCAATAAATTTATACAAAATTTATACAAAAGTAAAACAAGAAAATCAAAGGCGTTAAGAAAAAGTAAATTCTTCCCTTGAGATTGGCATACATAGTAAAAAAACTAAGAAACTTTTATGAATTTCTTTTGTTTTTATCCAAAAGTGACATTTTACGAGGTGAAAAAATGAGTGGTGAGCGAACTAAACTATTATGCGACAAAAGAATCGTACAACAAAAGTAAAGAAAAACATGCTACAAAGTAAGGGAAAAACGTACCACAAGAGCAAAAATTGTTATTAAAAAAAATAAATAAAAAAGAGATAAAAATAAAAAAACTAATTAACACTGATAGTCGACAACTAATCTTAAAACTACAATCGTTGCCTACTAAGCATAAAAACTACTGTCGACAACTAATTAGCACAGGGATGGAGAGAAAAAACCCTAACCGACAAAGCAATTAATTTAAATTAATTATGAGATAAAAAGTACATATTATATTATCATTAAGTAATTGAATGTAGAAGTGACAAATGATGCATGATGGGTTTTTTTGAATAAGGTACCATATGAGCCTTTTTTTTAAATAAAGTAAAATCAAAAGTTAAAGAACAAAACCAAAAACAAAACCAAAACTGAAACGACATAACAAAGAAACATCTAGACTAAACAAACAGAGCTCTGGTGATCCAGAAACCCCAATTTACCAACATAAAACATTTATGAAGCTCGAACCAAGGGGGGAAAGGGCATATAAGGACTACCCTAAAGATTGAACCGATTAACTAAGGGGAATCAATCCATCGTCGGCCTACATCAGCCAACATGATGGATTTTTAGAAAAACACTAAATTTGTTCTCTTTTATTTCTATCTAGCCGTTAGTCTTTGATTTTTTTTTATTTAGTCGATAGAAAAATATTTTTAGTATTAATCGCCGACCACTAATAACTCATATTTTTCTTCACTTTTTTATATCTAGTTATTTTTTATTTTCTTTGTTATTTTTCAAGTTTTATTAAAAATTTCTTTGTTTTGTTTTTCTATTATGCACATTTTGCTGCATTTTTTCTTTGTGGCACATTTTCTCTGCTTTTATAACATGTTTATGACATGTCTTATGTTTATATTTGTTATTTGTTTATGCTTTTATGACACCCGAAAATGATAAATGATATATTATCATTAATAAAATTTAATTTAATTAAATGATAATAATAAGTAATTATCCTACTCTAATTAATTAAATTAATATGAGCTAAGTGATAAAAAGAAGAGTCCAATCCTTATGGTCATTATACCAACACTCTCTTTTACTAATTTTATTGGCATTTAAAAAAGTATGAGGTCAACCCACAATTATTGATTCACTTGGCAAAAAGCCAAAAAGTATAGAAGTTCTACAGAAACAACAATCGAAGGGAAGATTCAGAAGGAACAAGTCAAACCTCGAAAAACACAAAAAAAAAATCTAAAGAACGTAAAGAACATGATATCAATTTCGAAGAACTCTTTGAAAGATACTTTTTGATCTTACTCAACCACCAAGAAGGAGAACAAAACTCGTCTGTCAAAATTAAGTATGAGGACTCTTTAAGCAGATTATCTAACCCAAAATTAAGTTTAAAAGAGATCGAAACCTAACTGAAGAAAATAATTAAAGGACTTGTAATTAATATTTTTTTTATTTGTTCAGAATTTTTAGGTCATATTCGACTCGAATTTTGTGTGTACATATATTGTTTAACATATCAAATTTATCGTGAATGTAGTGTTGAGTTTGAGAGTATGTGAGTGGATTTTGTGGATTCTTTGATAATTATAACTTGTTGGGAATTTGCTTGCAACCTAATCAATCTTTGATTATGTTTTTGTTCTAATTAAACCAGTTTATGACCAAAATTTATTAGTGCGACTGTTAGAGTTGGAAGCAGTGACGGACGCAACCTGTAAAATTCTAACTCTAGTGGACGTATGTTTTGGACCTATTTAGTTGAGTATGGTAGTGAGAGTCATGTGTTCTAGAATGTATAAGCATGATTTGATATGTTTCAAATTGGTTTTTGCTGCATATTTTTAAACTGTTATTAAAATTTTATGTATAGGTATCGACACCACTTTGAGTAGCATCAAAATCAGCCAACTTTGTAGTTATTTTTGTTTTCAAAAGTAAACTTTGAGAATTGATATCGACACCAAAGTTTTGTTGTTGATGATTTGGGCTTCAAAGTGCCAATTTGACCATGATTGGGCATGCCCTGCGTTGTAATGTGTTTAAATGATTAGGTAAGCACGTTTATGATTGTAACGAGTGTTTAATGTATTGATTGATTGGAACGGTCACTTTGAAGATTAATGTGATACTTGTTGTATCCCTGCTAAGGCTTTCAGAATTAATAGCCTTTTGGAAGACACGTCCATTTTTGAATTTATTTTTGTCTTGGAACCCCTACCATCGGACTGTCATGCTATCGATGCAATAATCATCAAGTCTATTTAACCGACCTGTTAAGTCTGCTACATGGAAACCAAAGGCTAGGCTGAAAAGCCTATCAATTAAGGACCAAGTCTTATCCTGACGACTCATCAATAGTTGTCATTAGACTTGGCTCAGTCTCATCCAGTAACGGATCTAAAAATTCAATAATAGAGTCTAAAATCATAATTTCTTAAATGAGTATACAAATATTTTTTTTACCTTTACACATTAAATTTAAAAAAAAAATAAAGAAGAAATTAACAAAAAATCAAACATGATTTCCAAAAATGGGGATGCATGTGCTTCTATAGGGCCACATGCATCCGTCCCTGGTCTCTTCAAATAATGCCTCTCAACTATAAATATCCCTTGGACGAAGAGTAAAGGGAAACTACTCTTCATACTCGAGACCTCTATACAATCATTCTCATCCTCTTCAATAGCTTTTCGTCCACATCAAAATGAGAGAACCATCACTGACCGCCATCAATCATCGCCATTCTATCTATCTCTATTTTCCTGAACGGTGTCTGACATTGGGCATCAACAATACTATAAATCAAATTTCAATTTTTAATCTAGGTTTAAGGTATTACACATCATTACAAAAATCAATTGAAAGCCATGACACTATTAATTGGGGAAGTGGCTGGTTGATTTTTCTTAAATCCGACGTGAAACAAATATGGTTAAGCACATCCAAGCCCTTTTTTAATACCATATAAATCTAACACCAAAATAAATTGAAATCACTCTCAAATGATTAATCAACCTTTCTATTTACTTGTCGCGAATATTTTTAAAATCGACTATATAAATAGTTTGACGATTAATTTTTTTTAGAAATTAGGGTTTTATTCTATTTTAATTCCTTCAATCTTGAAAATTAGAGTTTTCTCATATTAAATCGAATTTTCTTTATTTATTATTAAAAATCAATTTAGAGTCGCCACCGATCACTTTGGTAGATCGGACACCTTAAAAACGAACTAGAGATTCCTTTCTTTAAAATTTGGGTTCGGGAGTCGGTTACGTGTAGGGAAGGATTAATACCCCTACAAACGCCCGTTATCGGTACCTTATTAATTCCACGTGACATTTTGGTATTTCGAGCAATAATTTAAATTTAATTAAATCTTTAATTTTTAATTGAATTTCATTTCGAATGAAGATATTCTTTTGTAAGAAAATACATTTTAAACGAATATAAGTTTTGAAACATCTAAGTACTTTTGGACACTTCAATTTATATTCAAAATGTATCTCAACACAAAATGTTTTATGCATGTCTAATTATTTTTCTTGTCGTTTTTAAGTTAAAACCTAATTAGGGCTCCATTGATTTAATTAATTTAGGAAACCATGAATATTTCAAGTGTAGGGTTTATGTGATAACACCTAAACAATTGAGCACTACCCATATTTAACCTTAAATTAACAATATTCCTAATTATTTGGTATTGCTAATTACTTATTTCTTATCTTAATTTCATTTTAATTAAGGCTAACTATACGTGATTACATATTCTAAGCTTAAATGAAATACTAAATATTCAACTAAACTATTCCCTTGATTAACATCTCATTACATTGAGACACTAATTAAATTAGAATATTTAAGTTCCCATTTAGCATTCATTTATTTTCTACAACTGTTTTCTTATTTGAATTGTTTAATTAATTAAGGAACCTAGGCTAAAGGCTCTAATTAATTCAATTAAGTGATTAAATTCACCTAACAAATATACTATATTCTCAATTTAAAGAACATGCAAACATATATATAAATTAAACAAAGGTAATCTTCACTTCTGGTCCCTTTTGTTTGGGATTTTGGTCACCAGAATTTAAAAAAGATTATTCTGGTCACTTATGTTTAGAATTGTATCTATTTTGATCACTGGGATGTTAGTCTCCGTTAATCCGATTGGGTTTTTTTCTCTATTTGTTGTACCTTTGTTCCTTTTTAGATTTATTAGTTCCCGATTCTTGGGCTTGGTTGACCCTAGGACTACCTTTGATCAGTTTTTTTCCTGTTGATCTGCTGAAAAAAGTTACTCGCATTTGAGTAGTTTTTGGTAAGCTTGATTCTCTTAATTTTCTGGCCTTTGTTTATTAAAAAAAGGTGTTACTTTTTTTGGGTGGAATTATTGAATGTACAACTAAAGTTTCGATATTTTCTTTTCCCCTTGTATTTGTATATATATCCATAGATCTCCTTTCTTGATACTCATGCCTTTTTGGCTTTATTTGTTGGATTAAGAAAATTGGAATTGAGATCCTTATTTATCATTTATTTATATGAATTAAAAGGTTAACTGTTCTTTTCTAAATTAGAAAGCTTTAATATCTGAGATTTTTGTTTTTGTTGTAATCAGCTTAGGAGATTGAATTTTTGGATTGATCTGATCAATGGATTATAAAGTGGAAAAGGATATCTGTCAACTATTCAAGTAATTTGAAAGGGAGCTCAAAGTAGTATATTTTTGTTATGTGATTCCAAAAGGGTTGCTTGAAGATTAGCATCTTTCAGCTGTGATAGCTCATATGATTCGAATTATCTAATCGAATTTGGAATTGTTTTTAGGGAAGATGGTGAAAAATAAAGTTTGAAAGTTTGGGGGTTAAATTAAAAATTATTTTTTATTAACGGAGACTAACGTCCCAGTGACCAAAATAGACACGATTCTAAACGCAAGTGACCAGAATAATCTTTTTGAAATTCTGGTGACCAAAATAGAACAAACCCCAAACGAAAGGGACCACGGGTGAAGATTACCCATTAAACAATTGTAATTAAATTATAAAATCTACAAAGGACTAAATTAAAAATATTTAAAACTTTAAACAAAGCTGAAAGGGACGAAATTGAATTAAATTCAAACTCAGAATGCCAAATCACAAAGGTTTTGTAACCCCCTCATCCCGGTCTGGCCGGATGACCGGTCCGAGTAGGTCACACGGGGAAAACCGAAGCGAAACCCGTTAAGGTTCCCCCTCGGTTAGCAACCCTAATTTTTTTTAACTTCTCTTCTCTAATGGCACATTTAAGTCCTACGTGATCAAGACAACGGAATATAAATGAAGAAGACAACCATCCGAACCCAAAACATCAATTAAACAGTCCAATTTTAATCAATTAGGCAGGCCGTTTCGAAATACCCTTGAGGCGTATCGAAACGCCCTTGACCAGGTCAACTGCATCAAGCCTATACGAGGAGGCCGTATCGAAACGGAGGTTAGCCGTTCCGAAACACCCTCAACGGTCAACTTCTCGTGGTCAACGAGATTTTAACCGTTTCGAAACCCTTAGACCCGTTTCGAAACGCTTTCATCTCGTCAATTTCTCAGATTTCCAGTAGCCAAAACGTTTCGAAACTCGTATCGGAACAGGGGCTCTCAGAGGCCTAACCATATCGAAACGCGTTCCGATACGGGGTCCCTGAAGCCTACCCGTTCCGAAATGACCCAGCTCGTTTCGAAACGCGAGCTGTCTGCAACCTTTGAAAATCAGACTTAGGCATTTTTCAACTAGTCTAAAGGTCCTAAAGGACCTCTAAAGACACACAACACTAGCAAACAAGGTCTAGAGGCATGTATCCTATATCAAGCATGCTCAAACACACACAAGGCATATGATAAATCATTCATACATGGCAATTACACATTAGCACCCTTCATGCAAGTCATGCTTGAAGACATTAAAAACCAATAGGCACCATACATCTCAAATAAGTATTCATGTCATTCAAAGCAATCTTAAACATCCATAAAACATGCATCACACAAGAATTTGGCAAGATACATCATGTTTACAATCCAAGTCAAAATATAAGCATCAAACACATACTTGAGTCAAACAAAGCTCAATCAAACACACCCTTGCCACATTGCTAAGCTACTACATAATTATTAACCGTACTTGAGCAACAAAAACTTGGAAGCCCTTCTTGCCTTGCTCCGAGCTAACACCACGCTAATGATCTGCATTGTTGAAAATGAGAGCGTAAGCTATAAGCTTAGTGAGGATGCTCTAAAATCGAAAACATCAACAATACAGGGTCCAAGCATGCAATCCTTAAAACTCACATACATAGGAAAAATATCAAGTAGACCTAGCTAGTCTTTCAAGAGTCATAATATGGCATATTACCTCATACTAAGCTCAAACATCAAATATCAATGCCATGCATCACGAGTATAAGAACAAGTTCAATTGGCCACTATTAGATTACCCGGATGTGCGGATTTAATCTCAACAATCACATTACCTCGGTGGGATTACACTCATCACCGGACCTTGCATGGGCGGGATTCCACTCATCACCACATGCCCTACGGATGGGATTCCACTCATCATCCCGTAGAATATATATAAGCTTTCGGTGGAATATTACATCACCGTACTCTTTCTTGATGACTTAACGCCATCAAGGCCACGTACGTTTTGACTCAATTTGTGTGAACACTAATCCTAATGAACGATCATTTACACCCGGTAAGTTAATTAGTGCCAATTTTCATTTACCACATCACATATCCATCAATCATATCTCATGCTCATCACATACACATATCATGGTACACATGTGCAAATCAACCCACATTTCACAATAGCATAAATAGGCAAACACAAATAACATTTAATGGAAATTAAGAGCTAAGTTAACAATTTAAATCTACATAGAAATGGCCTACCAAGCACATTTCAACTCATACACTACACACACTCGAACCAAACTTTAAAACACATTTAAAGTCACTCACCACCCTTCCTTAGCAACCAAAGCAAGCCTCCTACAAGCTCGGATTCGATCCCAATGCTTCTTCAACGTCTCCTCTTTCTTCTAGCCAATCAAAAACACATCCATTATTCCCAATCAATGCTAAAACTCAGTCATCACTCAACTCCTAAGCTCAAGCCAAGCTTCAACAATATTTTTCCAATCAAATTAATCCCCCAAAATGCCCATTTTCGTGCTCCTTCAAACCCTAGCTGAAAATCCCATTTTCAAACATCCAAATGACACCCAAATGGTCTCAAAACATCCTCCTAACATACATAAACCATCAGCCCTCCAATTTAAACCTAAAACCCACCAAAAACCAAGTTTTTGACACTTTAAAATTTGCCTCAAGAACCCATTTCGGGTTTTCACCCAAACCTAACCATTTAAACATATTATGTTCATTTTAAGGTGGTTAAATCGAAACCCAACCTAACATTTCAAGACAAGATGAAAAACTCCATAAAAACCTTAACTTTCATTAAACCCTAACTTTCAAAAGTTGGTAGTTTTAAAATCTATGACCATGTAGAGATAGAGGATGAAAAGGAGAGTTAGAAAATGTTATTACCTTTGAAAATGACCTTGGAATGAAGAAGGAATTTAATGGAATAGTAACTTTTGTTTTGGGGAGAGTTTGAAAGGGGTTTGAGGTTTCCCACGTTGGAAGAGGGGAGTGGGGAGAGAAGATGATGACTTTTCCTTTTTGTTCTCTTTAAAATTCTAAAAGTTGTCTAGCTTTTAAAACATTTGGGTTAAATCACCGCATTGGTCCCTCCTTTTTATTTTAAAACCCAATTAGATCCTAATTAAGGTTGAATAGATTGAAATTAATTTTACTGACTCGGACCACTAACCCGGCTAACTCCTAACCCCAAAACACGAGTGTTACAGGTTTGGTGACTAAATTGAATTAAATGCAAAACTAAAAAGCCCGAAATATGAAGCCCAAAGAGTAGGGCGTGGATCTCCTTCACCCGACCTGACTCAAACTCGCGGGTTGAGCCAACCCGATGCCAAAATGGCACCGTTTGATTCAGGGTATAAATACCCTATTCACGAGCCAACTCGGTCATTTGGACTGAACACTCTCTCTCTCCTCCCAATTCTCTCCCTCTATTCTCTCTCACCCTAAATTTCCTTTCCTTTTCGATCAAATTCACCCATCTCGGCTAAATTCTTCCCCTATTCGTCCTTTTTCTATTTTTCTCCATCATAAACACCAAAACTTCGTCTTTTCTTGTTTCTTTCTGATCAAAACCCCTTAATTCATCCAAAACTCAAGCATTGTTCTTCAATTTTCCCATTTTGATCTTCTACCACCGTCGAAACCATGCCCCAACTTGTTCATCGGTCGTTGGAGGCGACGTCGACCACTGGTCGTCATCTCTGGTTGTCTTCTCCGACAACCTGTAATTCTGATCACCTTCTCCAATCAGACCTGTATCTCCGATCGTCTTCTTCTACTGAACTTGTAACTTCGTCCGCCGCCGCTAGGCGATTTCTGGACACCGTCCGCCGGGACCCTAATTTCCTAAAAAACCTCAAAAAATGCGTTTTTCGCTGCCGTTCTCACTAAATCTACTCCCAGCTCAACAGAGCCACCCTTCTCCACCCATTCTTAGCCTAAACTACCCATAACTAAACCCTAACCTTCCCTTTTTAACTCCGTCATGGTATTCAAACCCCTCAACTTCTGAAATCCCCTTGAAATACTTAGATAAGCCTCATATTTCTCTTTTTTGAGTTTGATTTCTAGATCTAGGGTTTACACTTGTTTTAGTTACCGTTTTTTAGGTTTTAGGACCTAAATCTAATCTATTTCATGTTTTGGATGCAGGAAAGCAAAAGAGAAAGTCAGGATATACCTTTCGGTGTGCTTATCGTGCTTCGGCGACCTTCTCAGTGATCTTCTCTTAGCGACCGTTCCCTTCTGGTAAGCCTTTTCATTTCCCCCTCTCTCTTCAATTATGGCTCCAATTAATTGTGCAATTATTAGCTCATTAATTTCGTTTTTTCTCTCTCTCCAAGCTATTTATATCTGGTGTAAGCGCTGACGTCAACATGTTTAATCCGTGTGAATGGGGAACATGCAAATCACAAAGTGCCACGTGGCACTTTTGGCGGGCTCAAGAAACACAAATGTGTTTCTTTGGGCCTTTGTCACCAGATTTGGACGGGAAACAATAAAAAATGGGCCTTGTAATCTTGTAATTGGGTTTTTGAATTGTGAGAGAGATACTTTACATATGTAATGAAAAATATTACAACTGCTTCTCTTTGCTCATTGTTGTAGAAAAAGAATTAGGCAAAGACTGGAAAGACACAAATTTTGTTCGAACTGTCTGACCATCGAAACTTGAAGCTGTTCTTCTAATAATGAACTGCCTCAACCTCTTCTCTACTAATTTGTCTCTATGTATAGACGTTGAGTAAGAAAGCTCTTCTTATTGTGGACTTCCTCATTCTTCGGGAATATGTTCTTCTCATTTAGAACCTCAGCACGAACTCTTCTCATTATGAATTCTATCTTCATTGAATGAACTCTTCTCATTTGTAGTTCTCTCCTTGCTCAGGGTGGACTCTTCACATTAGGAGCTCTATCTTTTCTAGGTGAACTATTCGCATTAAGAGCTCTATCTTTTCTAGGCGAACTCTTCTCATTAGAAGCTCTTCTTTGTTGGGCGCACTTTTCCCATTAGGAACTCTTCTTTCTTCATCAACTTCCTGTCAATACAAACTAAAATATGAGGGTTAGCATGACCCTAATTTTCTACATGATGCATGCACCATGACTTGCTGGGATTCATCAATCAACTTTTGCTCTCTTAGGATCCAATCTGGTGCTTCCTTTCCGCTTCTTTATTAATTCTCATTTTTCTTGATGTCTCATCTCACATTCAGGATTGGCCGTTAAGATCTCCTTTCTGCGTTTCTGGCCCTTCACTCTAAAGCGCCCTTTCAAGTTTTCACTTTAGATTGCTTTTCTCAAAGCGCCCTTTTGAGTTTTCACTTCAGTTTTTTTCTTTTTTTCCCAAGGCGCACTTTCAGGTTTTCACCTTTGCTTTTCTTTTTCCCATTCTTTTTTCTTCTTTTTCATTTTCTCTCTTTTTTCTATTTTTTAAGAACTCAAATTGACCACATTGATGTCTTGACAATTGAAAATTGACCATTCACATTTTCTTTTTCCAACAAGATTCTGCAAATCTAAGAATTTGTCAGTCAATATCTAAAAATCCACCTTAAACTTCATAAATTGTCCCAACTTAGATGCTGTCAAGTGTTTGCAACGGGCTAGAACAATGACAATGGTTACGATGCCATTTCTTTGATATACATAGGACATAGAATGGATAAGTTCTAGTCATGATAATGTGTTGACCATGTGATTCCAATCATCTTATCATGAGCACAGAGATAAAAATCATTGTTCTTTGGGTGACAGACTTTGTTGTCAATGATAGTCCATATTAATCTGCAGACCTCTGCCAAAGCTTATCATGACACTTTTTTTGCAACGGTTTTCATAAGTCTTACATTCTGTCCTTGAGTTCACACCATTTTTGCTTTATACACTCTTCTTAAATAAC
The DNA here is from genome assembly GCA_958450335.1 of Hibiscus tridactylites. Classification (NCBI taxonomy): domain Eukaryota; kingdom Viridiplantae; phylum Streptophyta; class Magnoliopsida; order Malvales; family Malvaceae; genus Hibiscus; species Hibiscus tridactylites. Next base: position 80,910,150 of record OY288269.1, on the reverse strand, counting down.
CCAGAGTGTTAAATTTCACATGCACCTTTAAAACATAGCAATACCAAGAATTTTTCTGCTTTTATGCATTATATCAACCATTTTATGATGCTTTAGAATAAAAAGAAAGCTCGATAGTGAATTCATGAATTTTATTAAAGCTTATAAATCGAAATACAATGAATTTTTGAAAAAGTCATGGCAAACTGAAACAAAAAAAAATCAAGAAACAAGGTCAGATCTTCGGGCATCCAAAGCATGAAGGATACAACCACCCATAGACCAGATATAGTGCTGAGCTCGAACCCTTGTCCAACAGACTTCGAATGTTGTCAGAATCTTTATAGATGTGAAATCCCTTCCGAAATACTAGGTGTCTGAGAGGTTCTAATTGCCGGATTCCTAACCTCACATATCTGAGCCGCCATTTACGGGTTTTCAACCCATATCCTCATTTGGTTTCAAGAAGCCCTTTGCGAATTTTCATCGTGAACCCCCCTTTTATTTTTATTTCTCTCTTTTCTTTTTTAGATATCTAAGGTGCCCTTTTGGGGTTTTCACCATAGATATTTTCATTTTGCGAAGTGCCCTTTCGGGTTTTCACTCTGCCTTTTCTTTTCTTTTTTCATTCACTTTTTGAATTCTTCAAGCATAATATTTCTTGACCGAATTAGAATTCACCGGTTTATGTAACTCTTTGCCACCCATTTCGTCAGAATCAACACTTCTCCAGAGAAAGCCTTTTTAAAACCATAAGGTCCTTCCCAGTTAGGCATCCATTTTCCACGATCATCTCGATGTATTTGTAAGACCTTTTTCAGCACAAGATCTCCCTCTAAAAACTCTCTGGGCCGTATCTTCTTATCATATGCCTGCATCATTCTTTTCTGATACATTTGACTGCATCAGATAACCCTCAATCTCTTTTCTTCAATAAGATTCAGTTGATCAAATCGAACTTGTAACCATTCTGCATCCTCCAACTTTACTTCAGACAAAACATGAAGAGATGGAATTTCAACCTCAATAGGAAGCACTGCTTCTTTCCCGTAGAAAAGAGTAGGGTGTTGCCCCAGTTGAGGTTCGTATCGAAGTTTGATATACAAACAATGCGAAGGGTAATTTCTCATACCAATCTTTGTAAGTTTCTGTCGTCTTTGATATGTTCTTTTTGATATTTTTGTTTGCCGCCTCCACTACCCCATTCATCTTAGGGTTATAAGTCACATAATTGTGGTGCATGATTTTGAATTGCTCACATACTTCTATTATTACCTTGATGTTGAAATTAGTGGCATTATCAGTAACAATTCTTTCTATAAATCCACACCGACAAATTATCTTTCTTTAAGAACTTGTAGACTGTTGTTCTTGTGATGTTGGCATAAGAAGCTGCCTCTACCCATTTGGTGAAGTAATTGATGGCTACAAGGATGAAACGATGTCCATTGGAAGCCTTTAGGTGAACCTGCCCAATAACATCCATGCCCCAGACAGAAAAAGGCCATGGTGAATTCATTGTATGAAGAGGTATTGGCGGGGAATTATTCTTGTCAGCATATATATGTCATTTATGACATTTCTTGGCATATTCAATGCAATCTCCTTTCATGGTTCTCCAGCGTATCTCATGATCTTCCTGGCTATCGAGAATCCATTTGCATGTGTTCCACATATTCTATCATGCACTTCTGCCATAATGTTTCTTGCTTCACTGACATTAACATATATTAACAGAATCTGATCTTTGCCTCTTTTGTAACGGATCTCTCCATCGAGTACGTATCCTGAAGCCATTCTTCTAATAGTTCTTTTTTCATTATATTTTCCCCCAATGGATAAGTATGAAATTTTAGGTATAGCAAGATATCAAAATACCAAGGATTTTTATCTACCTCCTATTCTATGTGTTGGGAAACTCCGGTACACCCTATGGTGCAACGAAAAATTATCCGGAGAATTCCCCCAGTGATCCATGTACAAGGGACGAAATCGGGGTGAGTAAGGATGCCATATTACCTTAATAAATCTGGTATCTTGATATCCTTAAGAAGTTAAGATAAACCAAATCGAATCTGAGTCGTCATAATAGTGCTCTGTAAAGTGCTCAGAAGTCCTATATTTTATATGCATTCCATCTCATATTATTGTTGTTCTTAAGTACATTTTAGGCATATTTAGTTGCATGCATACATTATTTATAGTATTATTTAATTTCCCCTATTTCTGTTGAATATCTTTGATTTGGTGAGAAAATATACTATTTTAGTTTAGTTTTTGTTTCAGGTGCTAGAAGCTGTCAGGAGGAGAGAGGAGCTGAGGAGCTGATGCTGAGGCAGTAAGCCAATGAGATGTACTGAAGCAGCTCAACACAGAGACAAGTGCTGTCGAGTAGCTGCCGTCGCCATACCTGCCGCCTAGGGTAGCAACCAGAAGATTTGGTGAATTGGAGTGCGATTGGAAGAGCATAATTTTTTGAGTCCAATGAGCCCATCCACGCAATTTATCGATGCCGGGAACAACAGACTGAGCCGCCTAAGGGAAGATTATCCAAGGCGACTTAAGGTTACTTGTGCCACAAGGAGTCCAACTTCAAGCCAAAGAAGTCAGAATTTAAAGGATGCATTCAATGCAAAAGCTACTTTATGATAAAGAAGACTTCTACTCCAAGGAGGACTTGCCCTAGGCCATGCCCTATATATATCCGATCATACCTTGTATTTTAGACACCACATAGTCGGCATAGCCTAGTTTCTCCTGTGTTTTCTTGCTGCCACTATGTTCTAAATTCTTTAGGGTTTGAGTTATGTTGTAAAGTAGTTGTGAGAACGGTTGTTTAGGTTTTAAGTTTGTTTTTGCAATAAACTCAAGGTTTGCTTATGTCATGTTCTTTATTGTTCTCAATTAAGTTTCGAAAGAACGATTGAGAATAATCCATTTGTTTGGTATCGAGAGAGTAAAACTCACAAAAGAAGTAAGCACGGTCTTCATCTAGACCAGGTGTTGATCAATCCAGCCTAGACATAGGTTTGGGTTTAAGCGGCTAAAAGAGGACAAACAAAGGTTTTTGTTCTTTATAAGATTCACGCTGATGGGTATTATTTGCGGCAGGCAACAACAGTATTCTGACTTAGACATACGCATGATCATTATCAAATTGTTCTGCCTAGCCTTGAAGGTCTGCCGAGTTTGCCGCCGAGCCACTTCTCCGTTCCACTGCCGAGGCAGCGAAAGGGTTGAAGCACAAATCTACCATCGTCCGCCGAGGCAACAAAGTCCGGCAGCACAAGAAAACTTAATCTATTCAACACAGTTTCACACTACAGAGCAGCATAACCATGCCAATTCTATCACCCTGATCTTTTCTATCAGTTACTTGTGTTTATTTACTTTTCTTTACAAACTAAAATTTACTTGTGCAATTAATTTTCCTTGTGCAGAAATTTCAATTCGAATAAGCTGTCCAATCCCTGTGGGAGACGATATCTTTTATACTATAACTTGACAAGAGTGTGCACTTGCGCTCATATTTAGAGAACACCCAAACGCTCTACAAGTTTTTGGCGCCATTGTCGGGGATTGGCAACAATAAATTTGTTTTTATTTTTCTGCACTTTTATTTTATTTGCATTTAATTTAGTTTTTATTATTTTTTATTTTTATTCAAAAAAGAAGAATTTTACAGTTTTCTTGTTTAGTGAATGACCAGAGCAAACCCATCGGGAGAAATCATTTTCATAGACGAGATCGAATGAAGAGCAAGAGAATTAAAGAAATAGGCAAGAGAAGCCCTTGGGAAAGCCAAGGAAAAAAGAAAACAGAGGCAACCATGCATAACGGCCAAGACGACAACCCTGCTAACAATCCCTGTTACGACAGGAATGGGCAGCAAGATCCGCCACCTAGGCAGCAGCCACCAGTTTCGCCCAGGCAACAACAGTATGTGCGCACCACCAGGGATTATTTGGAGCACGACTTTAGGGGATTTGACCCAACTGTTGCAGAGCCTGAAATCAAAGCAGATCACTTCGAACTGAAGCTCGTAATGTTCAACATGATAAACACACTGGGGCAATTTGGAGGAACTGCCACGGAAGATGTAACACCCCAATTTTGGGCTTAGAAGTTTAGGGTCTGAACCGGACCGGTCTAATTTTTGGTTCGAATATAAAGGGAGGTTTTAGGGAAAGCCTAGTTCGGGATGCTTTAAAAATTTGGAAAATATCTAAAAATCCTCTTTTAATATATATAAGAGAATGGTGAAGTCAATTTCACAAAATAAGGTTTGAAAATACTACATTTTGGAGTAGTGACTAAAATGCAATTTTTGAAAAGTTTAGTGGTGACTGTTTTGTAAGGATTGAAACTTTGAATCTTTAAGGAGCTAATTTACCCAAATATGATTTCTCCAGATTTTTCCTTAATTTGAGTGAATTAATTAATGTTTTAATTAATTAAAAGAGAAACTACCTTTTGGAAAAATCGTAACTACCTTTTCCTAAAATTTTCTCATTTCTTTTTCTCTCAAAATTCCATCATCCAAACACTTTTCTCCAGCAACTTTTTCATTGATTTCCACTTCAATTGATGAGATTTCTATCATCAATTAGTTCCTAATCAATCTTGCATAAAATCCTCTTGTTTTCCCCATTGAATTTTCAAGGAAATTGGCACAAATCAAGGAGAAATCACCATTTAGAGGTAAGATTGTTCTTCTCCTCTAAATACTCAGTTCTTTAATGAAATTCCCAAGTTGTCAATCCTTAATTTAAGTTTTATAAATGGTTTTAATGATAGGAACTTGATTTTGGCTTAAAACTCAAGATTTGGAAGAAATCTTGAAGAATTTCGTTGTGATTGTTTGGGCTCTGTTTTGAGATGATTCTTAAATTTATTTTGGATGTCTAATGATGTGTAAATGAGGTTTTATCAATGCAATCCCGAATAGGTTGAATTTCCTAAGTTTTTGCTTATGAAATTGGTGGTTTTTGGGGTGATCATGGTGTTCTGTTATAGCTGGAGGTATAAGGACGAGTTTAGGTTTATTTTTGTTGCATGTAAAAGAGTCTATCGCAATTGTAGTGCAAGTGTACACGACGCAAGTAGTAAATTGATACGAAGTATCGGATATCGTCTCCACAGGGATTGGGCTAATGACTTCACCTTAGTTTACTGCACGAAGTTAAAGGAAATAATTAAGAGTTGTCACGAGAATAATAAGATAAAAACGCAAATAAAAGGATTGAGTTATCAAGATAGAGAGAATGGGCTGGTATTGAATTGCTCGGTAGTGCAGGTATTGAATTGCTTAGGATCTCCAGTTCTGTCATCGCTCCCGTCGCCGACAGCACCTGTCGCGGCGGCTGTCCGTTAGCTGTCGCGGCAGCAGACACACCAACTCTGTACTTCAAGTTTGGCAAGAATCCCAGATCTGCCTTGCCCTATCCCTAGGCACAAGTCTGTCGATGAACACGTCTTTGATGATACCTCCCGGCGTGAATCGAAGGATGAACACCGATGTGTATGAATTCTTCCTTAGCCACTTAACCTCGCCCTATCCCTAGGCACGAGATGGTTCAACTATAAACTAGAGAACGCGCTCTTATCTCTTTCGTATACTTAACTCTCCCGATGCTAAGTAAATGGATAACCTCACAATGCTCTCCCGATGCTCTTGCAAGATATTAAAACCAAGATAAAAGAACTTGAAGTTTATTTTATTGAACTTGAAAAATCCTAAAACAAAGCAACCCTTGCAACTACTTTACAAAACAACCCGTAGCCCTAGGGGGAATTTAGAACATGTCGGTGACGGGTGGACGGCAGGGTTTTGGTTCTGGTTATGGGGTAATCGGTTATGCCTCCTAGGTTAAATCTATGCCCTTATATAAGCTTTGGGCTCAAGTTATCTAAGGTAACAAGGATTACAACTTTAATTAGAAGTAAGATTCTAATAAAGACTAAATCTCTAAAGTCTCCTACTTTCCAGCCGCATCCCTATTTTGTGGGAATTCCTTTCCTTGAGCTTTGGCTTGACATATCTTTTGATCTGGGGCTTGGAAAAATATATGGCTTTCACACGACAGACGAGCATATTTTTCTCTATCTATCGAGATCCATTTGACTTTTCCTCTTCATAAGTCTGCTGTCACCTTGCTGTCACGACATGTCCATGACAGGTTTGTCTTCTTCGGCTGCTTGTCCAGTTCCGCTCTCCTGCTTCTCTGCCCTGCGCCTGCCTTCATCGTTTACTATGGCAGATACCTGCAAAAATAGCCATCTTTCAGTAGAATCCGTACTTTTAATCCTTTTGTGATGTTTTACTGAAAACTAACCTAAATGCAATGCAATGATGCTTGAATGCAGCAGAAATATGGGTTAAAAAGGGTGTAAATAATAGAACTTTTACACACTCAACAATTTTGGATGTTGATTGATGTTTAGAAATGGTTAGAAGTGATGGATCTTGGCTGGGTTAAGTTTTGGAAGAGTTTGGAGGTGTTTTCGGTTGTGTTTGGTAGCCGAAATGTTGGCTTTAGGTAGAGCAGCGGGTTTGGGTGTGATGGCTGAAGATTTTAATGCATGATGATGCATTAATCCTCTGCTTTGATGTGTTTAAAACATGGGAGGCATCTTCGGACACCTTTGGAGTTGATCCGAAGGCTTGATCGGCGTTTCGACAAGCTAGCGAAACGTAATCGGTGAGTGGAGTTTGGTTTCCAGCTTTGGAACAATTATGTGAAGGTTTTGGGAGCTTAGTTTAAGTCTAAACAACTTAGCTAAGCTCAAGTGTAAGTTTTCGGAGAAACTCCCTTGAATGAGCCATGAAGTGGTTTGATGCATTGGTTATGATTTGCATGTTTAAATTATGTTTTGAAAGCATGTTTTAGCATGGTTAATGCTGGTTTTGAAAGCCATGTAATGAAGGATGCTCAAGGTAAGAGATCCTTGGTTCAACATATTGTTAATATGGTTTTGATGCATAGTGATGCATGCTGTTTAATGGCTTTGATTAATGCTTTAAAACAGTGGATTGTTGATGGTAAATGATGTATATTGGCAAGTGATGTAATGGTTTTAAAGTACTTGAATCGGATATAGTTAGCCGGCTATAGGATTGAGTGCACCGTGAATAAAGTCGTCTTGGATGTTGAGGGGTTGTGATTGTACCGTAAACTCCATCCAAGTACCCTAACGAGTGAGGTAAGATCACAACGGTGGTTAAAAGTCCGTGTGTGGATCTTGTGTTATGTGTCCGTTGCACTCGTTAGTGGAATTATACAACTATCGATGAGTGATGTGGAGGGGTTGTGATTGTACCGTTAAACTCCATCACGGGTGTTGAGGGGTTGTGATTGTACCGATAAACTCCACCTTATGTTGTTCGATAGTGTGTATGAAGCGTGTGGGACAACGCTTGTAATCCGCGTATCCGATTGTGTTTTGAGTTGTAAATGGTTATGAGTTATCACTTGAAAGCCAATATGATGTGACGGTTATAATGAAGCATGAGATGCTTGTTATGTATGCAAGGTTGCATGAAAAGAGTTGAGCATGTGTTTAGAAAGCTTTGTTGAAAGTGTTTTCTAAAATGTATTATTGTGTTGTTTTCTTTAGAGCATGCCTCACTAAGCAATTGTGCTTACGCTCTCTCTCTTGAGCCAATAATGCATATAATTGATGTTTTAAAGGGCAACAAGGAGGCTAGAGTGTCCAAGGGAACTAAGCTCATGTATGGTGATGTTTTCATACACTATTAGTTTTGGTAACTTGGCAATGGGAACCTAAGATGTGTTTTGGGAGATGTTTTGGACTCCCTAGTTTGTGGCATGATGATTTCGATGTTTTGGATTTGTAATTAGCCTTTTGGTGCTTGATTTAGAGTTGGTTGGTTGTTTGGTTTTTGAATATTAGGATGCATGCCTATAGACAAGTGAAGTTTCATGTTTGATGCTATAAATGTGTTTAGGGGTTACAATCTTATGCCATATGTGGATGATGACTTGTTGGTATGATTAGAGGGTCATTAAGAAGTGTTTGATTGAGTTTAAGCATGAAAAACCAGCAAATTCTGGGCAAACCGTATCGATACACTCATTGGCGTTTCGAAACGGGGGCCTGTAATGGCCTTGGTGTTTTGAAACGGCTGGTGACTGTTTCGAAACGGTTTGGCCACTGGAAGGCCCTGTTTAGGAACAAGTCTCGTAACGAACCCGTGTTTCGGAACGGTCAACACCGTTTCGAAACAGGTGACCGTTGGGCACTGATTTGAATGGTGTTGAGGTTTGCAACCTTTACGTTTTAGTCCCGAATGTTGTAATTGCAATTGCATGAGTTTGAGATGTCCGATTAAGATGAAATTTGACAAGGAAGCTTGTATTGTGACTAATTTAATAATGGTAACTTAAGAATCAATTAAGACCTTCAAATTTTCAGAATTTACATTTTGGTCCCTAATGTTTGTATATAGTGCAATTGAGTCCCTTTTTGCAACTCGATTGCTGTGCTTTACGCGTAAGTGTTTTTCAAGTATTCACCTAGGGTTAACATGTATCTAGACAAGATTAAAAAGAAGAAAAAAAGGGTCGTTAATCAATGTTAACTTTCGGGTTGTCTTTGGTTTTCCCCGTGTAATCTTCGTAGTTCGGTTCAACTGTCTAGGCCGGGCTAAGGGGGTTACAGAAGATGCTCGACAGTACTTGAGGGGATTCCTAGACATATGCATAGCTTTCAAAATACATGTAGTCCATCAAGACGTGCTCAAGCTAAGATTATTTCCCTATTCACTGAGGGATAGGGCGAAACAGTGGCTGAACAATCAACCGACGGGGTCATTCAATACTTGGACGGAGTTGTGCAAGGATTTCTTAGATCGTTTCAATCCTTCAAACGTCACAAACAGATTAAGAAACGAGATAACAACCTTCAGCCAAGGGGATGACGAACCAATGTATGAAACATGGGAGAGGTACTAACAAATGCTGAACAACTGCCTGCTTCATGGTTTCCCATCCTAGACTCAGGTGTCGATGTTCTACAATGGAGTAAATCAACCGACATGAATGATGCTCGACACCTTAGCCAATGGAATCATCCTGGATAGACCACCTAAGAAGGTACTATAAATACTGAACAGAATTTCCAAGAATGCCTACAAGTTCCCTACATCCCGCTGCGGTGGTATAAGGCGGCCCATTGTTGTGAATGAAGTAGAAGCCACAAAATCTATAAATGCCCGCCTGAATAAATTGACACAGATGGTAATGCGTATAGCCAAAGGGAAGACATATGAGGCCAAGGCTGTGGAGCCATTTTGTGATGAGTGTGGGGGAAACCACGATTCCTCTGAGTGCAATGAATCCGCAAACTTCATAGGAACCTACGAGAGGAACATCAGGCCCATCACCAACACATACAACCCAGGGTGGAAAAAGCATCCGAATTTCTCCTGGAGTAACCCCAATACGGCTGCAAATCCAACTCAGCAACCAGAAGGATACCAACAGAACTTGTCACGACAGCAACCTCAGCAGTAACAGAATACGAGCAACAATTCACTAGAATCTACCCTACATACTTTTATGTCTTGAACTAGTGATTTTATTGTTTGTACTAATAAATTTATTGATAAGACTGAGTCTTTTATGGATAGGACTGAGATGAGGATGAACAACCAGGAGGGTGCAATAAAGAACTTGGAGACCCAGTTTGGGCAGTTCACGAAGATCATAAGCAACTGGACAATGGGTGCATCATCCAGTAGCACAGAAGTCGCAGCCAAACCCACGTATGAGTAGTGTAAAGGGATAACTAAAAGAAGTGGAAAACAATTGGATGAGCCTAGAGTTGAACAACCAAAGGAAAAGCAGCCCGAACTACCCACCGCAGCAGCACATGAACAACCCACTAGGGCAGCACAACAAACTGATGCCCATGCAGATGACAACAACCCTGAGATAGATGATCCTGAACCGCCACAAATTAGATATCTATGCAAGGAACGCATCCAGGACATCCGTCTGCCGCTGCCCTTCCCCCAAAGGATTAAACAACAAAAGCAAGAGCACTAGTTCAAGATATTTTTGGATATACTCAAGCAAGTGCACGTTAACATCCCACTCGTGGAAGCCATACAAAACATGCCAAATTACGCGAAGTATCTGAAGGATATGGTTTCCAAGAGAAAGAGAATTGGGGAATTCGAGACGGTTGTTGTCACTAAGGAATGTATGTCAATGATGGATAATAAGGTGCCGTCCAAGAGGATAGATCCAGACAGCTTCATCATTCCATGCAGGATTGGCAGCAACCATGACATGAGAGCTCTATGCGACCTAGGAGCAAGTATAAATCTGATGCTCAAGGCTGTCTTCAACAAACTTGGAATTGGACAAGCCAAACCAACCTCCATCATGCTACAACTTGCTGACCATTCCTTTGTGCAACTGGAGGGAAAAGTTGAAGATATCTTGGTACGAGTGGGCAACTTCATTTTTCCTGCTGATTTCCTCATCCTAGACTGTGAGGCAGACGAGAACGCCCCATCATTCTTGGGCGACCATTCTTAGCCACGGGCAGAACATTAATAGATGTGGAGAATGGGGAACTAATAATGAGGGTGGACAACCAGCCAAAGGAAACGAAGTATGCCAATAACCACAAGCCTCACAGGTTAACCCAGAGACAAGTCAAGGCAGCAGCTGCCAGGGCAGCATTCAAAGCAACAAGAACCCTAAGGAGCTGGATAACCCACCTGGACAACAAGCAAAACACAACCAACTCAGGAAGTGGTTATGTTTGGGAGATGCACCTCAATGCACTCCCAACAGAACTTAAATTTATTTTTAATTTCTTTATTTTTATGTTTTATATTTTACGATTAGATTTTAATTTACTGCAATTTATTTTCCACAATTTTAATTTAATTATATTTATTTTAGTTTTTCTTTATTTAGTTTATTTTTTTATTTTCAAGTTTTAGGAATAAATAAGCAGGACAAAAAAGAAGGCCCAACAAGGAGCCCGCCCACCATGCCGTCGAGACAGCTGAAGGCAGCCAACTGCAAAAACGTATAACGACTAGTAACCCACTAACGGTAGCTGTCAACGGCTACAGTGTAACGGGCATTTAATCCCGTAACACGTGCCATGAAAATATGCTCGTTGGAATTTAATGCCGCCACGAAATCTCTCGTCAACCCCGAAAAAATAGGCAGCAAAAGCGTCGAAGCACCAATTTGCCATCGTCCGCCGAGGCAGCAAAGTCTAGCAGCGCAAGACAACTTAATCTATTCAACGCAGTTTCAAACTACAGAGCAACATAACCCTGCCCATTCTATCACACTGATCTTTTCTATCAATTACTTGTGTTTATTTACTTTTCTTTACAAACTAAAATTTACTTGTGCATTTAATTTTTCTTGTGCAGGAATTGCAATTTGAATAAGTTGTCCAATCCCTGTGGGAGACGAGATCTTTTATACTATAACTTGACAAGAGTGTGCACTTACGCTCATATTTAGAGAAAACCCAAACGCTTTACACGCTCTGACCTCTACGCAGTCCACCCGAACGAAACGAACAATATTTCCTCTTCTCTAACTATTAGAGAGGTTTTCCGATAAAGCATACTTTGACTTCTAGACCTTATGCCTTTATATAACATTCAAAAACCTAATTCTAATTAAATTCGGATTCATTAAATATACAATATATTTAACCAAATATAATTAAATATCTAGAATCTGATTGTACTTTAATTCGAATTCATTAAATATACAATATATTAAACGAATACAATTAAATATGTAGAATATGATTATACTTTAATGAGGTTTCTTTAGGGATATATATATATTTTAATAGTGATTGATAATTACAATAATTATCTAATTATTAAAAAATATATAAATGAGATTATCTATAATTACAATAATTATAATAATTTCGTCTTTAATAATTATTATGTGTACAACAAGTTTATATTCAGGATATCTAGTCAATATTTGTTCGTTTCAATCATGGGGTGTGACCCTTGTAAGTTCATGTAACGTTAGTAGTAATATCTTGAACAATTATAATATTACAAACAATGAGTGACATCTAGCAACACATCATTGCTATCTAAGTTATATGAAGTCGTGGTTCGACTTTACCTTTTTCCGTGATTAACTTCTTTTATGTATTACATCCTTTTGTCCTTATATCTAGATCGAATACAAGTCATGGATTTGTCAAACTTGTATAGTCCATATAATATTTCTTGATATCTTGAGTAGACTATGATAAACGAATAACTATGATATCTCATATCAATTTATTCGAGCATGGCCATGAATTTTCTAGTCTCACTCAATCAAGTGGCCTACGATAATACTCCTATTATGTAGGAGGGACAAATCCTATCTTGATCAATCATATTTCGCTATATAGAGTGTGACATATCCAATATCAATCTTTATAGTGTGTTCTGTTACAACACACGTTTGGCTGCATCAAAATATGTTACTCTCGATATTGAAATAATGATAATATCAAGTCTGAGGATCATACACTTAGTTATCACCATGAGCAATGTTGTGACTGTCACATAATAATCCAAGAAACATGCTCATAGAGGGCCAGTCCAGTATGTCGTTCTCTAACACATACTTATGTATTGATTTTATAGATGCATAGAGTAAGAATGAAATAATATTAATGGCTTTATTAACAAACAAGATAAAATAAATATGTCTTTTACAATCATCTCATGATTGGTCTTTGGGCATACTCCAACACTATGCTTAAATAGTGAGCATATGTCTCATAACTCTGCATTTGAATTGACATCATATCTTATGGTTTATTTGCTAGGAATACCGAAGCCAGTGTAGCTAAGGCATCCGCCATTTGATTGTCTTCCCTGGGGATATATGTAAAGGTGATCTCTTCAAACTCTTTTATTAGATCCATGATCAATTTTCGATACTCGATCAACTTTATGTCCTTTGTTTCCTATTCTTCACGAAGCTGGTAGATAACAAAAGTTGAATCCCCGTATACTTTCAGAATCTCTATTTTCCTTTCAATAGCAACCCGCAGGCCCATAACACAAGCCTCATATTCCTCCATATTGTTGGTATAAAGAAATTCTAGCTTGCTTGTGAAAGGATAGTGTACGCTGTTTGGAGAAATCAATACTGCTACAATTCCGCGTCCAAGAGCATTGGATTCTCCATCAAAATACAATTTACAACTTTCATTATCTGGGATTCTAGTTTCTGTTGTGGAGATATTCATAGCATCCTCATCTTGGAAATCAAAGTTTAGGGGCTCATAATCTTCTGATGCACGACTTTCTAGAAAATCTGCTATAGCGGTTTCTTTTATTGCCTTCTGGCTCACATATACAATATCAAACTTTGACAACAACATTTACCAACATGCCAATCTTCCAGTCAACGCTGGCACTTCCATCATAAATTTCAATGGGTCAAGGCGAGAAATTAGCCAAGTACTGTGGTATAACATATACTGTATGAGTCTACGAGTCACCCAAACCAAGGCACAACATAACTTTTTAATTGGTGGGTATCTTACTTCACACTTTGTAAACTTTTTGCTCAAATAGTAAATGGCTCTTTCTTTCTTTCCCGTGTCATCATGCTGCCCAACACACATCCTATTGAGTTCTCGTAAACTGTCAAATAGAGGATGAATGGTATGTCTGGAACTGGTCCAACTAACATCGGAGCATTCGTCAAGTACTTCTTAATTTTGTCAAATGTTTCCTGGCATTCTTCATTCCATTCTCCAAGATCATTCTTTTTAAGCAACTTGAAGATTGGATCACATTTATCGGTCAATTGAGAAATAAACCGATAAACATAATTCAACCTCCCGATGAATCCATATACCTCTTTTTGTGAACTGAGTGGTGGAAAATTCTGAATGGCTTTTACCTTATCTGGATCTATTTCAATTCCTTTTCTGCTGACAACAAATCCCAAGAGTTTCCTGATGTTACTCCAAATGTGCATTTATTGGGATTGAGTTTCAATTAGTACTTCCTCAACCTCAAAAACAACTTTCTTAAGTTCTGAATATGTTTCTCTTTAGTATGAGACTTATCGATCATGTCATGCACGTACACCTCAACTTCTTCATGCATCATGTCATGGAACAAGGTAACCATTGCTCGCTGATAAGTTGCTCTGGCTTTCTTTAATCCAAAAGGCATTACTTTGTAACAATATGTGCCCTATAAGGTTATGAATGTTGTTTTGACTATATCTTCCGGGTTTATCTTTATCTGGTTATACCTCGAGAATCCATCCATTAAGGAAAACCATGAATGCCCCGACGTATTATCAACCAGGATGTCTATGTGTGGCAAGGGAAAATTATTCGTTGGGATGACTCTATTCAGGTCTCTGTAATCCACACACACGCGTACCTTTCCATCTTTTTTTGGTACATGGACTATATTGGCTACCCATTTCGAATATTGTGACACCTCGAGAAAACCAGCGTCAATCTGTTTTTGTACATCTTCTTTTATCTTCAATACCATTTCCGGCCTCAGTCTTCTAAGCTTCTGCTGAATTGGTTTATATTCTGGCCTTATGGGCAGTTTATGTACCACTATGTCGGTGTTCAATCCTAGCATGTCTTGATATGAACAGGCGAAGACATCTTTGAACTCTCGCAACAGATCCATCAACCATTGTTTCGCTTTTGGTGAGAACACAGACCCTATCTTTACCTCTCTTCTAACTTTATTTGTTCCCAAGTTGAGAACCTCCAACTCCTCTTTGTGAGGTAGGATCTGCTTGTCTTCTTTTCTCACCGAGCTTAGTAATTCTTCAAGGATTTCACATTCTGTTTCATCCTCGACTTCATTGACTTCCATTAGACACAATGGCTGCTCATAATCTACTCCAGGATTAGGTTTAGGATCATTCATGCAGTCGATAGTTGAAAACCTACAAAGAAATAATAATATATGTTTTGGAAAGGATGCAAAAAAATAAGAAACATGTTTTCCATTTGTGAATCAACATGAAAGCAACTTTATTAAAATGAACTGTATGATGGACCATTACAGATAACCCCTATACTTACGGGCAAAGGTATAGAGTTATTCATGGTATTTACTTTGTTTTATTCTTAGTCACTAGAGAAAGTTCTTCGGCTGTCTAGTTGCCAAGCACTTCACCAGGGAAGCATTGGCGAATCTTCTCCAGAAAGTTTCTAGGTTGAGCTCCTTCAAAGATTCCTTCGACAAAAAGCTCGTCTAGATCATTACAAAAAATTTGTTCTTCATGTAGTTATGCAGTTTCACGATTAACCTCTTCAAGTTGCTTCTCAACATTCTCAAATCCTCGCGACTTAAAGATCTTTTCCATATCAAATGGGGTTACAAGCTTAGAAGGAGCTTCAGTTCCTAGAAAACGAGCCCTCCTTTGTTATTCTCTTCTTTTAAGTTCTTTCAACCTATCCTGTTTTAGAGCGTAAAAGAGTTCACTAATTCGAGTGCAAGTGTACACTTCTGTCAAGTTATAGTAATTAAGATATCGTCTCCACAGGGATTGGAAGCTGCTTCAATGATTAAATTCCCGCACAAGGAAAAGTAAAAACACAATTGAGTTGAGAGTCGAATTGATTTGATTAAAACTAAAAACAAGTAAATTAAAGGATTGAGAATTCAGATTGAGAGAATGGGCCGATATTGGAATGCATTGTAGTGTGGATTTTGAATGTTTCGTCTTGGTTCAAGTGCTGCAAATTTGACTCCGCTATCAAGGTGATGCCTTGGCAGACAACCCGCCGCGACAGAAGGTAATGTGCTACCCAGGCGGCTGAGTGATGCTTTAAAGTTCGGCAAGGCTTCCTTCAAAAACGTCTCCTTATCCCTAAGTCGAAGTACTATTGGCGAACACGTCTTGATAATACCTCCCAACGTGAATCTAAGGATGAACACCAACCAATCCTTAAGCCTCCTTTAGCCGCTGAACTTCTAACTTATCCCTGAGCCGAAGTAATTTCACCCCAAGTTGGATAAAATCGTGTTTACTCGTTTCATGAGTCTAACTTTCTCGATATTAGACAAATTGATAATTGCTTTCTCCTCTCCCGATTTGATTTCAAACAAGAACAATACCAAGAGTAAACAAACTTTGAAATTTTATTGCAAACACTAAAAACCGAAACAAATACAAACAATATCTCACAACTACTCAACAAAACCAACCCTTACCCCTAGGAAACGTTTAGAACATGATGGATGAATGGAACACTAGGGTTTTTTCTCCAAAAACTCTATGCCTCTCTCTAGTCGACTAAGAGGCTTTATATATAAGCCTTGGCCTACTCGAAGTTGGTTAAAGGACTAGAGTACAAGTTGGAATTAAAGTAGATCTCCTAAAAAGATTAAACTCTAATTAAATTTTCTTTTAATCCAAGCTTGACTCCCAGTTGACTTTAAATTCCTTGAGTTTTGACTGTGGCTTTTCTTGGGATTTTGGGCTCCGATCTGCATGCAAGTGGTCTCTAAAAATCACGCTTGATGTGTTCTTCCAGTTGCATACCACTTTGCATGTTTTTAGCTGCCTTGGGATGCTACCTCGGCGGTACACCATCTGCTGCCTCGGAGGAGGTCTGGCTCAACAATGGCTCCTTATTCTGTGTTTCTCCTTTGTAGCTTAGTCTGATCAACATCTCTAGCAGGTACATCAGCATCACCCATCGAATGTTCAGCTCCCTCCTTCTGCCCTCCTTGCTGCCTCGGCATCGTCTGTCTGGGCGAGTATATGCGCACAATGAAACATATACCTGAGCAATATCTTTTATAGATAAAAATAATGAAATTCATCAAGTAGGGCAGAGTATCTAATCTATGAAATTTTTTGAGTATGTTCACCTAATTATGCAACTAAAATGGGCTTAAGTCTAACAATAATTGAGCTATACTAGGGCCAAAATCTAGTACTTTTCACACTTAACACGCCCCCAAACTCGAACTATTTCTTGTCCTCAAGCAATGTAATCTAATAGTAACATGCCAAAACTTAAAATCATATGAAAACTTAGCTTAAAAATACCTTGAGCTACCCTTACATACCCTGCAGCTACACGTTTGACAGCAACCCTTTGAATGACAATGGACTTACCCAGAACCGAACTATGTGTCTCGTGAGTGTGTGCGGATCTTGTAACAAGAGTGATTCTTTGGCTTCTATGTAAACTCCAGCAAAGCACCTTAATTTCCTTGGGTTTCTCCACAGTTAATAGAGCCAACGTTAGGTGCGTTCATGTTTTTTTTAAAATGTATGCACTTGACTAGAGCCGGTTTCGGGCACCTCTAGCCTATACTAGAGCCTATTTTGGGCACCTCTAGAATATAGTTGGTCTCTAATTACCTTAAGTTCTACCCAAGTTTACTAAGTGAATTACCTAGGTTTCCTAGAAGTCATGCTAAGGTTGTTGTTTCGGCGTGTAGTCCGCCTGGGCGGGTAAAGGATACTTAAAGTTTTTTTTTTCAAACTAAAATTTCCTTCCATGTTAAATAAAGGTAGTTACACTATGGTTTCTAAATGCTTCTAATTATGCAACTACATGTAATGAAAACAAAAAAATAAATAAAGAAAAAGTAGGACTATTTTCCCCCCAAACTCGAGAGGAGCATTGTCTTCAATGCATGCATACGTACTCAAAATAAAACATAGATTAAATAAATAAAGAAGGAAGATGATAGCCTAGATTTGTGGCGAATCGGAAGAGGTCTCGTCTTCTTCGTCGTCGCTAAGTATCATCCGCCTTTGAGCTTCTGCTTTGACTCTTTTGGCCGCCCTCGGCGGCTGCTTTTGTAATGTTGGTGTTGATTGGTCTGGTTTTGTAACTTCCTTCTCGCTGCCGTCCTTGCTGTCTGGGTATATCTCCTTGGTGTTGGAGGCTTTTCTCTTTTTGGCTGGGGAGTATGCTGTTTCGAGCTTCTTTGTGACGGACCAGACCGTGTATTGCCATACCGAATTTGATGATAAGGAGTTGAGGAAGGTAGAATCGAATTGTGCTGGTGCGTTAGCTGCTGCCTGTGATGTCTGCCCTTTTTCTCTAATTGGGGCGGCTGCGGTGTCCACAAGGTCATCGAAGATGGAAAGGACTTCTGTTGCTGTGGCGGCTGCTTCCATGGGATTAGAGGCGGCTCGCGGTGTTGTCGAGACTTGGGCGGTTGGAGTGGCGGTGTCGGCCGCATTTTGAGATGTCGAGGCAAAGGGGGTGGCCGAGGCTACTAGAGCCGCATATGTATGGATTTTGACAGGAAATACTGGGAACTGGGCGGTTGGGAATTTCTCCTTGATAACCGTAACTATGGCAGCGTTGCAGTCTCTGATTACGCCATGAATGTGAGCTGGCGTCTTTCCATCCGATCTAGCTGAGCTGCAAGGCCTCCGATTGTGGTTGCCGATGCGGGCTGGTGGTAAGGTTGGTGGCTGCCCATCTCCAATGTCTCGACATATTTCTCCGGGCTGGCTTCTTGGACTTCCATCTTCCTCAAGATTTTCTCCCTCGTCCACCCTGTTCGTTCCAGCGCCAAGCTGTTAGTTGGATCTGCCGGGACAAATGCCTTTTCGCACAAGCCAGTGATGAGGCTGGGAAAGTAGAGCTGGCCCTTTGATTTCTGTCCACAATCAAAAATTTCACCAGAGATAATCTCACCCACATTGATATACCTTTTATGCATGATCGAGTGGATGAGTATCAATCGCGGTTTGACGATTGTACAGTTGTGGGATGTGGGCAGCAACCTCCTCTTAGCAAAAGTGTTCCACGGCTTGGCTTCGGGCAGTAGGTTCCACTGGTTGACAGTGCCCTTGTTTTTGCCTACATTCCAAACTGTCCCTGGAATGCACAACTCCTCCTTCATCGCCTTGTAACTATCTGGTGGGAGGGTGGCGAGGAATTCCTTGTGTTGATCTTGTTGAATGTGAAGGCCATAAAAGAGGTTGATCTTATCAGCGTCTATCAACAATGGCCGGCCTAAGACATTCACCGTCGGGTCTTCGGCTGTCAGCCCATGGGCATAAAATTCTCACACTATGGTCTGGTTTGCTGGCTTCGGTTGCTGGGAAAATATTTGCCATCTTTGATGTGCGAATTTTATGTATATGAAGTGCTCGAGCCCAAAATTCCTTTTTCTTTTCTCGTAAAAGAAGACTTGTTCCTTTCACACCAATCTCTCATTGAATTTTTTGTTGTGGCGAGCTTTTATTTTTGGTGAAGCGAAGCGTTGGATAGATGCCTCGGACTCTACCAGGGCAGTGCGACGGCGTGGAGTTCTTGCCATTCTTGGTTTAAGATTTTTGAATTGGAGAGAGTTGTGAGAGTAGTCTGAAAATAGCGAAAATCTTGTGAAACAAAGTGCGAAAGAGAGTAAAGAAGAGTGAATAGTAAAAATATTGAGGGGGTTTAAATAGGAGTGAAGAGTTTCTTAGTGATGGGTTCTGCCGTTTCGTCCACCGAGGCAGTCGTTACTTGGGCAGAGAGCCGTTAGACGGTACAAATTGTTCTACAACGGCTAGTTTTGGCGAAAAGCAACGTCTACATCTGCGTCTGCCGCGGCAGACTTCACGGGCGGGCTTGAATGGTAGATTGGTTGGGCTTCATTCTTCTCTCTTCCCTTGGGCTTTGTTTCTCCTAAAATAAGCTGAAATAAAATTATTAGTGCTTAAAAATTAAATGTGTGCTGAAATTAAATCTAGTACCCAAAAATAGAAAATTAAAAATAACGTGGTTGAAAAATAAATGCATGAAATTTAAATCAAATTCCTAAAAATTAAAAAAAAACAGAAAAGAAAAATTTAGGCTGAGTTAGGGGGTGCATTTGGATGGATCCTCTAACATGATCACTTCCTTGTTTTTAGGAACATGAGGTCCTTTGTAGTGCTTTAACCTCTTCCCATTCTCTTTAAATTCATGCCCATCCTTCGTTGATTTGATCGTAATTGCACCATGTGGGAATGCTTTGAAAACTTCAAAGGGCCCAAACCATCTAGACTTCAACTTTCCAGGGAATAGCTTTAGGCGAGAGTTGAACAGTAAGACTAGCTGCCCTGGCAGGTACTACCGCGACAGAATCTTGTTGTCATACCATTTTTTATTTTTTCTTTGTAAAAATTGGCATTCTCGTATGCTTCCCTTTTGAATTCTTCAATCTCATTAAAATCTAGAAGTATCTTTTCCCCAGATTGGTCTCAATCCATATTTACAGCTTTTATCACCCAATATGCCTTGTGTTCTATCTCGACTGGTAGGTGGCAGACTTTTTGTAAAGTGTCCACATGTTCTATATTTCATGTACTTTCCATCTCATATTATTGTTGTTTTTAAGCATATCTTAGGCATAATTAGGACCATGCATTGCATTTTACAGTATTTCTTTGCTTGACCATGTTTTTATTGATTATTTTTAATTTGGTGAAGAAAATGTACCGTTTTAGTGTATTTTGGTTTTAGGTACTAGATGCTGACATAGGGAAAGTGGAGCTGAGTATGTGATGTTGAGGCAGCAAACCAGAGAGCTGTACTGATGCAGTTCCAGACAGAGACAAAGGCTGCCGAGTAGCTGTTGCCGCCCACCTTGCTGCCCATGGCAACAGACTATGGAGTTGGAGAATCGAAGTGCGATTTGTAGAGTAGAAAATCCTGAGTTTATCGGTGTTGTCTACTCAATTTTTCGTCGTCTGTAGCAGCGGGCAGAGCCGTTAAAGCGAAATCTCGAGATTTCTTGCGGAACAAGGCAACATGATAAAGTCCACATTCAACTCAAAGAAGTTAGAGTTTAAAGTCATATTTAATGTGGAAAGCTACTTTTGAAGACTTCTACTTCAAGAAGTACTAGACCTAGCTATTGTCTATAAATACTCATTGTAATTCTAATTCAAAACATCTTAGGTTTTCTTACTGCCGACATGTTCTAATTCTCTCCTTGGGTTTTGGGTTATGTTGTAATTCATTGCGAGAGCGGTTGTTTAAGTTTTCAAGTTTTGTTTTTGCAATAAAATACTCTCAAGTTTGCTTAATTCATGCACTTCACTTCTTCAATTAGTTCCAAAAGTCCAGTTTAAGAAATCCATTTTTCGGGCACGAGAATGTCAAACTCATGAAAGAATTAAGCACGGTCTCATCATGATGAGGTGTTGACTAATTCTACTTAGACATAAGTTAGAATTTCAACGGCTAAAAGGAGAAACCAAACGTCGACTACATGTGTTAGGTTTACGCTGAGATTGTTAGGTATTGCCTGCATCACGTAGTTACATAATCCTTTCCTAGACATAGGAAGGATCACTTTAGAATATCTTCGCCAAACTTGGAGTATCTGCCAGACTTGCTGCCAGGACTTCTCTCCATCTCACCTGCCGAGACAACGAAAGTTGCAAGAGAAGAGTTATGTCGTGGTAGCGAAAGTTGCCGCAGCCTCAATCCGCCATTACCCGCCAAGGCAGCAGATCGTGGCAACATGAAACAACTTGGCTTATTCAACGTAGTTTCACACTAAGCAGCAACATAACCCCGCCCTCTCCATCAATCTGATTACTTCCTCTTTTACTTGTGTTTTTAATTTACTTTTCTTCTCAACAATCATCTTACTTGTGCATTTACTTTACTTGTGCAGGAACAACAATTTGAACCAAGCTGTCCAATCCTTGTGGGAGACGATATCTTAAATACTATAACTTGACAGGAGTGTGCACTTGCGCTCATAAAAAGAGTACACCTAAACGCTCTACAAGTTTTTGGCGCCGTTGCTGGGGATTGGTAACAACGAAATTTATTTTCAATTTCTACACTTTTATTTTTATTTGCATTTAATTTTAGTTTTTATTATTCTTATTTTCATTCGAAAAAAAATTATGTGGGAAAGTGCTTATTTAGGTGCCCCACGAGTTAAGGGCAGCAATATTTGGGAAAGTTCTTGCGAATTTTGTGAAGGCAATCACGCGTTCGAAAGTTTCCCTCATCTTTTTGCAGCAGACATGTCGAGAAAAACCACTTGGGAGTGGATGTCTAAATATGAACAGCAGATGCCGCCGTAGTAGCAACAGGGACAGCTGATGCCGCTGCCATAGTTGCCGTCGTAGCAACAAGATTTTTCATGGTATGATCAAAAATCTCAATTTTTTTTACTATAACAGATTTGCTGCAGAAAGCGACATACCCTGGGAATATATCTATCCGCAAGAACAACCAAAATCTTTGGAGGACATACTTCAAACCTTCCTTGCGCTCACGAATAAAGTGACAGCTGCTATAGACACCAGCATCGCTAAGATGGATGTACGACTGAACAATTCAGTCCTCATCAATGCCATAGATGAACCGGAACAATTAAGTCTAAGGGATACTAATGTCCCAGGTCAAGAGGATGAAGAGCAATGCGAGGAAAGATCTCCAGTGTGTGAGGAGCAATTAGAAACTCTAATCCAAGAGGATGCAGAACACTGCCCGAGCAGCAAGATTGACAGTTGTTCTGGCAACTACCTAGAACCCTGCCATGAGGATGAACTGACAGCACCTGAGCAAAGCTATGCCTCAGGAGAGAGGCCTGCCACGACAGAAGCCTCCATAATGACGCCTGCCTCGGCAAAAACCTCGACAGCTATGGATTATATATATATATATATATATCTAGAGGAACCGATGCAGGTAGATTTACAACCATCAAAATCTCTACCGATGGAGATTTTCGAGGAGCCTAAAGAGTTTTCCCTTGACCAGCACAACACTATGACATAAGACTACCAAAACAGCTGGTTGCCGCAGCAGCTGCCTCGACAGCAAAAGAAACTTTCCCCTATGACGAACTTCGACAAAAAGGAGGTAAGTATATGGTTAGGTAGTTATATAATTTTTCCTAATCACATGTTCGTGCCTTCAGGAATAAGAACAAGAAAGAAGGTTCACATGGATTACAAGGGAATGAGGAAGAAGGACTCCTCCACCATGAGGATAATCACTAGATGGAGGGTGCGGATGGATTACAAGAAGTATAAAAAATGACCCTCTTGAGCTAAACCGATAAGGGAGTAGTTACTTTAGGAGATGCATATCAATGCACTCCTAGAGTAACAAAAATTTTGTATAAGTTTTTATTTTTCCACATCTTTATTGTTTTATTTAGGAGTAGATTTTACCTACTTAAGACTAGATTTTATTTGCGTTTTATTCCCATTTCACAACTACTTATCCAGATTCAGACCCTAAGGAATCGAGCCGCCGAGCAAAACAGGGGCAACACTACCGCAACCTGCAACTGGCAGAAGAGCAGATAACTCCTCCACATCTTCTCCACCATCTGACAACAACTAAGCTGAGTTTTCTTTCCATTTCTCATATTTATTTTTTAGTTTTAGTTTTATTCTGTGCATTGAGGGCAATGCCCGTCTCGAGTTTGGGAGGTATAGTTCTCATATTTTTGTTTAGGCATACTTAGTAGCATGTAGTTTGCATATTGTACTTGTCTTCATATTAATCGGAAGAGAATTTTTTTTATAACTTGTGCCTATGATAGGACAGCCGATTAATTTTTGAACCAATTAAAAATTGAACTTAAATCGGGAAAAACATGAATAACTTAGAATTTTCTATAATAGCAAAAAAAAATTAACACTACTGTTACTTGCTGAGTTTGATAGAATATATGATAAACACTGCCTGCTTGTTTTTAGAATTATTTGCAAAGTTCTAACAATGGTTGCAGGTAGCCGCCGAGGCAGAAAAAAGAAACAGAAAAATACAGCACTGTCGCGGCAGGAGAATTAAAAACAAAGAACATTGTTTTTTACCCTAGAGGTGCCCGTAACAGGCTCTAGGAAGAATCATGTGCGACGACACTCCGCTGCTATCAAAGTCCATGAATCTGAAAGTTTTGAAGTGACAGACAAATTAGCATGAGTGAATGAAAGTCTTCACGGGATGACTCTACTCCACGGGTTCGAGGTTTTGTAGTTTGCTCCTATCTTAATTTTATACCTAGAAGAGTAGTTGTGATAAGCTGAAGCCCTCATTGCCATGATTAAAATATTTTGCTTAACTGTGCTGCCTCGGCATCAACCTTATATATCGCAACAACATCTTTGGTTATTTAGTTATTCTGCATATTCAGCATGTATACAGTCTTGCACACACTGCATTGGCATTAAAAAAATTAATTCTAAGTTATTTTCTTGCTAAGTTCCCTTCACTAATCTAATATAGGTGCCACAGCCTTGAGGTATGAAATCAAGTTAAAAACATGTTTTTCTTTCTGACTATTATAAGGGCAAGTATATTTAGGTTGCATTGCTTGAGGACAAGCAATAGTTCGAGTTTGGGGGTGTGTAAAGTGTCCACAAGTTCTATATTTCATGCACATTCAATCTCATATTATTGCTGTTTTTAAGCATATCTTAGGCATAATTAGGACAATACATTGCATTTTACAATATTTCTTTGCTTGGCTATGTTTTTATTGATTATCTTTAATTTGGTGAAGAAAAGGTACTATTTTAGTGTATTTTTGGTTTTAGGTACTAGAGGCTAACAGAGGGAAAGAGCAGCTGAGGATGTGATGTTGAGGCAGCAAACTAGGGAGCTGCACTGATGTAGTTCCAGACAGAGACAAAGGCTGCCGACTAGCTGCCGCCGCCCACCTTGCTGCCCATGGCAGCAGACTATGGTGTTGGAGAACCGGAGTGTGATTTGTAGAGTAAAAAATCCTGAGTCTATCGGTGTTGTCCACTCGATTTTCCGACGCCTGTAGCAGCGGGCAGAACTGTCAAAGCGAAATCTCGAGATTGCTTGCGGAATAAGGCAGCGTGATAAAGTCCACATTTAACTCAAAGAAGTCAGAGTTTAAAGTCATATTTAATGTGGAAAGCTACTTTTAAAGACTTTTACTTCAAGAAGGACTAGACCTAGCTATTCTCTATAAATACTCATTGTAATTCTAATTCAAAACATCTTAGGTTTTCTCTAGGCATAGTTTAGGTTTTCTTGCCACCAACATGTTCTAATTCTCTCATTGGGTTTTGGGTTATATTGTAATTAGTTGTAAGAATGGTTGTTTAGGTTTTCAAGTTTTTTTTGCAATAAAATACTCTCAAGTTTGCTTAATTCATGCACTTCACTTCTTCAATTAGTTCCAAAAGTCCAGTTGAAGACATCCATTTGCCGAGCACGAGAGTGTCAAACTCACGAAAGAATTAAGTACGGTCTCATCACGATGAGGTGTTGACTAATTCGACTTAGACATAAGTTAGAACTTCAGCGGCTAAAAGGAGCAACCAAACGTCGATTGCCTGTGTTAGGTTTACGCTGAGATTGCTAGGTTTTGCCTACATCATGTAGTGACAGAATCCTTACCTAGACATATGAAGGATCACTTCAGAATTGCTTCGTCGAACTTGGAGTATCTACCAGACTTGCCCACATGACTTCTCTCCATCTCACCTGCCGAGACAACGAAAGTTGCAAGAGCAGAGTTCCGCCGTGGAAGCGAAAGTTGTTGCAGCCTCAATCCGCCATTACCCACCAAGGCAGCAGATCGTGGCAGTGCGAAACAACTTGGTCTATTCAACACAGTTTCACACTAAGCTGCAGCATAACCCTTCCCTCTTTATCAATCTGATTACTTCCTCTTTTACTTGTGTTTTAAATTTACTTTTCTTCTCAACAATCATCTTACTTGTGCATTTACTTTACTTGTGCAGGATCAACAATTCGAACCAAGCTGTCCAATCCCCGTGGGAGACGATATCTTATATACTATAACTTGACAGGAGTGTGCACTTGCGCTCATAAAAAGAGTACACTTAAACGCTCTACACTTTTCCGTACACAAGTCTATAGGGTGACATACCTAGAGGGGTTTTGAATGATGTCCGATATGCCCAAAGTGCATCGTCCCGTCTAAGGAACCAGTTTTTCCTAGTTGGGCTGACTACCTTTTCTAGGATGTTCTTCAATTCTTTATTTGAGATTTCGGCCTGCCCATTAGTCTGTGGATGGTACGTCGCGATAACCTTGTGACAGACAGCAAGTCTTTTTAAAGCTTTAGTGATAAGCCTGTTATCAAAATGTTTACCTTCATCACTAATTATCGCCCTTGGGATTCCAAACCTGGTGAATATGTTCTTGTGAAGGAATCAGTTGACGATCTCGACATCATTCTTCGGAGTTGCCACAGCTTCAACCCATTTGGACAAATAATCAACAATAAGAAGGATGTATAAGTTACCGCATGATGATAGGAATGGTCCCATGAAATCTATTCCCCAAACATCAAATAGCTTAACCTCCAGTATGGGTTGTAGGGGCATCTCATTCCTCTTTGAGATATTCCCGGTTCTTTGGCATCTATGACATTGCTTGTAAAAAGATTGGGCATCTTTGTAAAGAGTGGGCCAATAGAAACATGATTGAAGTAATTTTGCTTATGCTCGTGATGAGTGCTCAAATATGACATATTTCATTTGTTATTTTTCTAGCTATTGGGACTTCTTGCTGCTTAATACATGTTGTTTTCGTTACATTTTGTGCAGGGACCCAATTCTGGAAATAGCAGTGAAAATGAGGCATTTCTGCAGTTTTTATTCTAATTCTGTCATGACTGGCATTATGGGCACGACACCGGGCACGACGCGTCTGACGTGGCAGTGACGTGGCAGTGACGTGGCGACTTCTAGAAGCTTCTGGAACGTTCTGAGAGAATTATAATAAAAACTGCAAAAAAGGCCCCATTTTCACTGCTATTTCGGATTCAACAAATTCAAGTCAACAATTCCAGCTAATCTCCCTGCGGATCGACCCTCTTTCCCTATACTTATTCTTTATTTATTTATTGTTGAAAGAGGTTAATTAATTAATTTATTTTGACCGGTTAAACGACGACTTGTCAAAATTGGCGCTGTTGCCGGGGAGATTTATTTTCGGCAATTTTTGACTGATTTTTGTTTTATTTTATGACCAGGAAGAATCCGGGTACTTTGGCTCCATATAACCCGGAAATCGAAGCAAGCGCTCGTAGAACTCACGGCGAAACACTTCGACGAAAGAAACAACAAAGCACACGACGACCCGAACAAGAGTCCACCTCCGAATCTACACCAATCGAAGAACCTACACAGAACCAGAACCGATGGCGGAACAAACGATTCGAGAGCTGAACGCAGCTCCTACTGTGCAACAACCCCTTTGCATCGCTTTTCCTCAAGGCGACACTCCCTTTCAGCTCAAAATGGGATTAATTCATCTACTCCCTACCTTTAACGGTTTACCTACTGAAAGCCCACACAAGCATCTAGCCGAATTTCATATGGTGTGCAGCAGCATGAAACCACAAGGGGTCTCGGAGGACCAAATAAAACTAAGGGCATTTCCTTTTTCTTTAGCCGGAATGGCTAAAGAATTGTTATTTTATTTACCTCCGAATTCTATTAATACATGGGCTGATCTTTCTCGTGTTTTCCTTGACAGGTATTTCCCTGCAGCAAAAGCGACTGAACTTAGGCAAAGCATCTTGAGTATCCAACAAATGCACGACGAATCCTTATATGATTATTGGGAAAGGTTCAAGAAGCTATGTGCAAGCTGTCCGCAACATGGCTTATCCGAGCAGACACTCCTTCAGTATCTATACGAAGGAATGTTACCGATGGACAAAAAACTGGTAGATGCGGCAAGCGGCGGCGCACTCGTCAACATGACTCCTACTGCAGCAAGAACATTAATCTCCACAATGGCTGCGAATTCACAACAATTTGGTTCTGCAAGTGAACCCAGTCGACGGGTTCATTCAGTAAGCACAATTACATTAGAAAATAAGATTGATAATTTGACTAATATTGTGCATTCACTTGTTTCAGGAGAAATAGGATTTGCTAAGGCATGTGGGATTTGTACTATGCACGATCACGCCACTGATCTATGCCCAATATTGAGGGAAACGACTAATGCCCAAGTCAACGCCTTAAACAATTTTCCCGGACCTCCCCAAAGACCTTATAACCCACATAGCAATACATACAATCCCGGTTGGAGAGATCACCCAAACTTGAGCTACGGTAATCAGAACCCGAATTACCAACCTAGGCAACAACCTCCCTACCAAAACCAAGCACCCCAAAAATCCTCGCTTGAGTCTATTGTTGAGAGATTGGCAGTTTCGCAGGAAAAATTCCAAACCCAAACACAATCCCACCTCCAACAAATCGACAAGCAAATAAGCCAACTAGCTCAAGCCGTTAGCCGTATAGAATCCCAGGGAAAGTTACCATCCCAAACCGAAACCAACCCAAGGGAAAACGTTAGTGCGATAACTTTGCGTAGTGGAACTGTGATAACACCTGAACCGCTCAAACAAACCGAGCAAAAATCCGACGAGCAAAGCAACTCTTCGAAGGACCAGAACGAAAAGTCTACACCCATTGCAGGTAACTCTAAGTCCAATATTTTTGTTTCTACTTACGAACCTGTTCCTCCTTTTCCAGGTAGATTGGCGAAACGAGATAAAAAGGAGGAGGAGAAGGAAATTTTGGATGTATTCAAGAAAGTAGAAATTAATATTCCACTTCTTGATGTTATTCGAAAAGTGCCTAAATACGCAAGGTTTCTGAAGGACTTATGCACAAACCGAAGGCGACTATCCGGAAATGAGAAAGTTAACCTTGGTGAAAATATTTCAGCCATCTTTCAAAGACCATTGCCGCCCAAGTACAAGGATCAAGGTATGTTTGCGATTCCTTGTAAAATTGGGAATGTTGGGATAAAAAGAGCGATGTGCGATTTAGGCGCATCTATCAACGTCATGCCATTAAGCGTTTACAACAAAATTTCGACTGAACCATTGAAAGAAACGCGAGTGACGGTTCAACTAGCTGATCGTTCAGTTATCTACCCCGAGGGAGTACTAGAAAACGTGTTGGTACAGGTAAAAAATCTTATTTTCCCTGCTGATTTTTATATAATTGACATGGAAAATGATCGCAGCAACAACGGATCCGAAATCTTGCTTGGCCGACCTTTCCTATCAACCGCGCATACAAATATCGGTGTCCGCGACGGCATCTTAACTATGGAATTTGATGGGGAAGTAGTTAAATTTGATATGTATAAAGCTATGAAGTATCCTGATTCGGTCGCAAGTTTAAATTTCGTTGATATTATAGATCCGTTAGCTAATGATTTGATCGACACTGATATGTGTTATGAATTTTGTAGGGAATTCGCAGATCTCGACGATAAAAACAAAGGCGAAATCATTTCAAATCTTTCTTCCCTTTCTGATTTTCGATTAATTCCAATTCGAACTAAACATTTTCCATCAATTTTGCAGGAACCAAAGCCAAGGTTGGAATGGTTTGATTATATATTTTTAGGCGACAACCAAACTTTGCCAAACATCATCTTGAGTAAGTTGTCTTGGGAAGGAGGTAGAGTTGTTGTTTTGCGCACAAAAAGAAAGATGAAGGAAGACGTTAAAACGACGAGCGATGGACATTATCGATTGTTTGAAGACCTTTATTTTGAAGAGCCGAAAATTTAGCAAAGGTCGTCGAGCTAAACGACGTTAAACAAAGCGCTAAATGGGAGGCAACCCATTAGTTTATTTTTCGTCATTTTTCACTTTAATTTATGTTTCTTTATTTTTCATTCTTTTTTTAATTGCCTTAATAAAATTTTCTTTCCCTCTGCAGGATTATTTTCGCACACAGCAAGCCAAACATCACACTCCAGTGAAGTGCACCGTTTCATTAAAGTTGGCGCACGATAGCAAAACCCCTTCCCACTTAATGGCGCATGGTAGCAAACCCCTTTCCAACCATTTTCAAAACCCTTTGACCGGTTGCATAGGAATAAAATAAAGTAAGAATTGTTTTCAATTCTTTTCTTTATTTGTCCCCATTTGAAACCCTTTTTCCCTTTTCTTTCTTTTTTTCCCGTGAATTACCAGAACCCTAAAAAACAACACAGCCAGCCGCAATTCCAACCGGTCCTCATCTTTCCTCCCAAACCAGCCATGGTCCGAACCCAACGACAAGGGAGAGCAGCACCCCCTAGATCGGCTGCCGTTCAACCCACCGTCCTTGGAGTTGGCGGACGGCGTCGCCATACGCAGAAACGCACTATGTCTCCGCACCTCCGCCTTCTCCCCTAGCCGTCAGCCGCCATTCGCAGCTCTCTAACAGCCCCGCTGGACCAAGCTCCACCTGCCGGCCGCCTTCTCGACGGTCACCATCACCATCGTCGCAATCATCGCTGATCACGGGGAGTTCTCTTTACCCCTCTTTGCCTTATTTTTTTAATTCTTTTCTCTGAATTGGGGCAATTCACTTAAGTGAGGGGGAGGGTAATAAATTACCACTTGTCCTATTCTTGTTTGATAATGTGTTTGATTATGATTAAACTTGAGTTGAACTTTTCTTGCCATTACATGTTATCTAGCATATTGTACTTGCTCTAGTGCTTAGGAATGATTCAATTGGAACATTTTTTATAATCAAATGATATGGGCAATCTGCAGTTTAACATCTCTTTTAATTACTCTTGATAGTGTTAATTAAATTTCTCGCCTAGCTTAATCAAATTAGCCCAATTTTGTGAGACTTTGAACCTTGAGCATGCATTCTTCATATTATGCTCATTTATTTTGCTTGAGAGTGTCATCTTGAATTTTAGGAATCTAGAACTTGTGGCTTGCTTACCTTTCGAGACTACACTAAGAACGAGGTGCTTTAAAATGATTTAGGCATTAGGCTTTAAACCTTTTCCTTTCCTTTTCGTTTTAATTTACCCTTTCTCATCGCCTAGTGAAACTTTGTTAGCCTTACACCCCATTTCCTTGGCTTAACCACTTTTTGATTGATCAAATGCTAGAAACTATATTACTAGGCAAATAAGGAGCTGCAATTCGAATAAAGGGCATGATTCTTCGAAATGAAGAAAAAGAAAAAAAAACAGAATAAAGGAAGCAATTGCTTCGAAAAAAAAGAGAAAAGAAAAAAAAGAATAAAAAACAGTTTCGAAAAGAAGAAAAGAAAAAAAAATGTGTGTTTTGCTTGCCCATTTTTAGCTCCTTTTTAATGTCTTCACTGCGAATGTTTGAAATATCTTGCATTGATCATCTTCTTTTGCCTTTTCTTTCCATCTTTCTATCCTTTTTTCTAAATCCACATTACACCTTGAACAAAGACCTAATGATTTTTGCACCTCGATTCTATTAAAGTAGTGGAGAATTGAACTTGTTACAAGCATATGGAAACTTTTATTCATGATTGACTTTGAGTGTTTCTGCTTCACTTTTACCTATAAACACTTTGAGTGCTCTTGAGTGTACCTTGGTGAGGATTAAGACTAGGTTAGAATTTGATTAATGCTTGATAGGTAATTGAAAAGGACAAGGGCTGCTCTTTGCTTGTATCTATTTGGTTTTAATTATGTTTCTTTCATGAACCTCCTTTCGTGCTAGAACTCTTATGATTATGTTTGATGCTTGTAATGGTTGAGAAATGCATTCTTGGGTTTATGATTTTTTCGGACATACTTGAGGACAAGTATGAGACAAGTGAGGGGGAATTTGATGAGTGCTCAAATATGACATATTTCATTTGTTATTTTTCTAGCTATTGGGACTTCTTGCTGCTTAATACATGTTGTTTTCGTTACATTTTGTGCAGGGACCCAATTCTGGAAATAGCAGTGAAAATGAGGCATTTCTGCAGTTTTTATTCTAATTCTGTCATGACTGGCATTATGGGCACGACACCGGGCACGACGCGTCTGACGTGGCAGTGACGTGGCGACTTCTAGAAGCTTCTGGAACGTTCTGAGAGATGTTATCAGCTTATCCGATTAGATTCCTGCATTTAAATTTCAAAACATTTGAATTGTTTTATCTTTTATTTATTATTTTAAATTATTTCATCACTTTATCTTTGTAAATCTAAGCCTATAAATACCACCCTTGGTAAAGGCTTAGAGGATTCATTCATCCATCATTCATTTAGTTTTTATCTTTGTAAACTCTTTTTAGTTTTAATTCAAGTTCATTTTCCTTTAATTTCTTGTTTTCATTTTTTTATGTTATTTAATTGTTTTTCTAAAATTAAGTTAAGTATGATAATTAATATCATGCTTAGCTAAATTTCTTGAGCCAAGAGTTAGCCAAATCAATTCTAATCGTGAGAATTGAACATTGCCTAAATTCCTTCGGGAATATATTTTTATCTTTCTGTTTAGATAGTTTGGCAATCGGCCTTACTAAAGTTTTTAATCGTTTTTCAAATCAAAAGAGCTCATTGATCTGGAATCGTTTAAAGACATAGTTGGGAGGAAGGATCGGCCTGTGGAAATTTCGACTTCCTGTGAACACTCTTAGCGGCGGTCCGCTAAGGAAAGATAAAATCAGAAGCGATTCTTTTTAAGACAATTTCTGAGTCGGGCTTTTCCTGCTTTCAAAACTAAACACTTTAACGGCGATAGACGTGGCTAATTTGTTTAAGAATCAACCTTCGAAGATAGTCTTGGGAGAATTGGTTACTCGAGAGAAAAGCAAGTTGCGACGGGTTGGGCCTCGCAGACTGTAACCGACATGATCCCCGAAGTAAAAATATATTTCAATGATCGAAGGAATTGACAAGGCTAGCTCGAGGCTAATTTTCATAATTGGTTTTTCTTATTATTTTTAATTCTTGCATTTTATCTTATTACTTCACTCAATATCAGATCACCCCCCTTTTATTTCCTTGTTTTTCAGATATTCCTGGGAATTCAAATCCGACAAAATTTAAGTCAAGAATTTCGACTAGTCTCCCTGTGGATCGACCCTCTTTCCTTATACTACTTAATTTCTTTATTTTATTTATTGTTGAAAGAGGTTAATTAATTTATTTATTTTGACCGGTTAAACGACGACTTGTCAGCTCGTGTGCCTCCAAAATGTCCTCCAGAAGGGGCGACATGGCGTTGGTAGAGCACTGCATGTTGTTCTTCCTCTAGGATACACCTCTGTATAACCTGATCTGCACAATGTTTGAACAAAAGAGGCTCGTTCCAAATATAATGCTTAGAATCATATTGGAACCACTTCTTGCCTTGATAGTTAAGGTTATAAGGTAATACACCAGTAACTAAATAGTTCAAAATATCAACATACCGGGGTGTTGAGGGAATAGTCGCTGCTGATGTGTTCGACGCGGCGGCATGTGTATTAGTCAATGTCGCAGAATTGCTCTCTGTAATGGTGGATGCTAGTAGCAGCTGCTCATCTGGAGATGCATCTTGGATTTCTGCACTGGTGGTGGTGGTGTTGCCCTATTCCAGGCGTGACAGGTGGTCGACAACTTGGTTTTCTGTACCCTTTCTGTCCTTGATATCAACGTCAAACTCTTGTAGTAACAGAATCCAGCGAATCAATTGTGGCTTGACATCTTTCTTTACGAATAGGTACTTGAGAGCTGAGTGATCTGTGTGGAAAATTACTTTTGTTCTAATTAAGTATGGTCAAAATTTGTCAAAGGCAAAAACCACTGCTAACAGTTCTTTCTCGGTAGTGGTGTAGTTGACTTGGGTAGGATTTAGGGTTTTAATGGTATAGTAAATCACATAGAATGTTCTGCCCTTCCTTTGCCCAAGGGCGGTTCCTACGACAATATCACTGGCATCACACATTAGTTCAAAGGGTAGTGTCCAGTCGGGTGGGACTACAATGGGGCAGATACTAGCTTCTTTTTCAGTGTCTCAAATGCTTCAGTGTATGAGTCATTAAACTTGAATGGTTTATCCTATTCAAGAAAGGTACACAGAGGTTTAGTAATCTTTGAAATTTTTTCAATAAATCGTCTATAAAAACTTGCGTGTCCTAAGAAGCTTCTGATGCCCTTGACAAAGGTTGGCGACAGTAGTTTTTCGATCACTTCAATTTTGGCCTTGTCGACCTCAATCCCCTTGGCAGATATTTTGTGACCTAGGACTATCCCTTCATCCACCATAAAATGGCACTTCTCTCGGTTTAGCACTAAGTCAAATTCCTCACATCTCGTTAGCACCTTCTCTAAGTTGCCTAGGCAGCTGTCGAAGTTACTGCTGAAGACAGAGAAATCATCCATGAAGATTTCCAGGAAATCTTCTACCATGTCAGAATATATGGCCATCATGCAGCGCTGGAACGTGGCTGGTGTGTTACACAACTCGAACGACATCCTCCTGAATGCATATGTGCCATAGGGGCAGGTGAAGGTGGTCTTTTCTTGATCCTTGGGATCTATGTCAATCTGATTGTACCCTGAATAGCCATCAAGAAAATAGTAGAAGGGTTTGCCAGCAAGGCGGTCAAGCATTTGATCAATAAAAGGTAACGAAAAATGATCTTTTTTAGTTGCCTTATTTAACTTACGATAGTCCATGCAAACCCTCCAACCGGTCACAGTCCTGGTTGGGATTAGTTCATTATTGTTGTTACTTACCACCGTGATTCCTTCTTTCTTGGGTACACATTGTACCGAGCTTACCCACTCACTGTCGGATATTGGATAAATGATGTCTGCGTCGAGCCACTTGATGATTTCCTTTTTGACAACTTCACGCATCACCTCATTTAGCCTTCTTTGAGCATCGACAGTGGGTTTACAACCTTCTTCTAAGAGGATCTTGTGCATGCATACTGTTGGGATAATTCCCTTGAGATCAGCGATGGTCCATCCTACTGCCCTCTTATGCCGCCACAACAGATCTATCAACTTGAGTTATTGTTCAGCCTGCAACTTGGAAGAGATAATTACGTGCAACATATCATTGGGTCCCAATAAAACA
This sequence comes from Hibiscus tridactylites, assembly GCA_958450335.1. Classification (NCBI taxonomy): domain Eukaryota; kingdom Viridiplantae; phylum Streptophyta; class Magnoliopsida; order Malvales; family Malvaceae; genus Hibiscus; species Hibiscus tridactylites. Next base: position 80,875,341 of record OY288269.1, on the reverse strand, counting down.
TATTTGAGTTGCTCAGGTAAGGGTTTTAACTCAATGATAGGGGGTTCTTCAATAGATGGTTTATGAATTTTACCTCCCTTATCAGTGTAATCTAAATATTCAAAATACTTACCTGGACTTGTTGCCATCCACCGTACTTCATCCTACTCCTCTGTCTCTTCCTCATCTTCGGCTTCTATACTCTAACCGCCTAAGCGGGTGTCAGGGTAGCTCTCCAAGTGATTGCCAAAGCATTCACCAGAATCACCACCGAGGCAGTATTTTCCCAGGCCTGGTTTATCGACGTCGAACTCAAACTTAGATGTGGCATGAAGCATTTTGCATTCCTCTGAGTCATCATTCTGTTTTAGGGTTTGAAAAACATTCAGTTTTATCTCCTGATCGTTTACCCTCATTGTAAGCTCTCCTCTTTCGACGTCGATCAACATCCTTTTAGTAGCCAAGAATGGTCTCCCAAGTATAATAGGTGCTCGTTCATCCGCCTCAATATCTAAAACCATAAAATCAGCAGGGAAAATAAACTTTTCAACTTTTACTAGTATGTCTTCCATTTTCCCTTCTGGTTGAATGTAAGACATGTCCGCTAGTTGGAGCATAATAGTAGTAGGGCGGGCCTTTCCTATCCCTAGTTTCTGAAAAATAGATTTCTGCATCAAGTTGATACTTGCCCCTAGATCACATAATGCCTGCCCAATATAATTGCTGCCAATTTTGCAAGGAATGATAAAACTGCCCGGATCTTTTCTCTTTAGTGGGGCTCTATTGTGCATCATGGCCATGCATCCCTCTGTAACTGCCACTGTTTCAAACTCACCGATACGTGTTCTCTTAGAAACTATGTCCTTGAGGAGCTTGGCATACTTAGGTATATGTTCGATGAGTTACACCAAAGGCAGATTAATATGGACTTGGTTCAAGATATCGAGAAATTTCTTGAACTGGTAATCTTGCTTCTGCCTTTTCAGCCTTAATGGAAAGGGTGGTGATAGTTTGATGTCTTCAATTCTCTCTTTGCAGGGAAATTTGATCTGAGGGGTGGAAATTTCCTTAGGATGATTTCCTCATCTTTGGCCAATTCAGATGTGTCAGGGGTTAACACGGTATCAGGACCTGCCGCGACATCCTTCTTGGCAGGCGTTGAAGATTGGGTCGGTTGCTCCACTGGTGCTTTTCCCTTGGTTGCATGACCCTTTGGTTCTTGCAAGCTAATTCCACTTCTAGTGGTGATTGCTTTACACTGCTCATGGGTTATTCCTTTAGTGACCTCAGTATCACTAGGTAAACCTCCAACTGGCCGTGTATTTAGAATCTGTGCAAATTAACCCACTAAAGTTTCCAGTGTTTTCAAAGATGCTTCCTGATTCTGCATCCACATTTTAGTCCTGTCCATGGAAGCATTAACCTTGTTAACAAACTTATCAGAATTAGCAATATAGGCTCTAGCATGAGACATGAAAGTATTTAAAGTGGCCTATAGAGAATTATTTGTTGAAGACTGGTGCTTTTGTGTCTGCTGCCGAGGCGGGTTCCTATGATATCCCGTATTCTAATTGGTATGATTTTCTACAGTGGTATGGTTACTCCATAAGAAGTTTGGATGTTTCCTCCAGCCCGGATTGTATGTATTTGTGTTGGGAGTATTATTCCAGTTGTAGGTTCCCATGAAATTTCCAGATTCTGTACATTCTGAAGAGTCATGGTCTCCACCACATTCATCGCAGAAAGCTTCCACTGCTTTCACCTCATATGATCTTCTTGTTGGTTTGATCACATTTTCAACCAATTTGGTCAGCTTGTCTATACGGGTATTGACGGACTATGATGCTTCCAACTCATTCACTGTGGCCTGTCGTCTACTGCCGCCACGACATGCGGACGGAAACTGATAATCGTTTTTGGCCAACTGGTTCAGAATCCTCGTTCCCTCCTCTGGTGCCTTATCAAGGAGTATGCCATTTACTGATGCATTAAGCATCATCTTGGTGGGTTGATTAACACCATTGTAGAACAGAGATAATTACATCCAAAGTAGCAATCCATGGAGCGGGAATTTCTGCATAAGTTCTCGATAGCGTTCTCATGCTTCGTATATTGCCTCGTTATCAGCCTGTCGGAAAGAGGTAATCTCGCTACGTATACGACCAGTAACATTTGACAGATTAAAACGAGCCAAAAAATCTCGACACAAGTCTGTCCAGGACTCAATAGAACCAGTAGTCTGGCTATTTAGCCAAGTTTTCGTCCTATCCCTCAGTGAATAGGGGAATAATCACAATTTCAGAACATCAAGGGGTAATCCTTGAATTCTAAAAGATTTGTATATCTCTAAGAATGACTTCATGTGCTGACGAGCATCCTCATTTGTCGTGCCCTAAAATTGTCCCAGTTTATCGATCATATTGAACATAACTGGCTTGAGTTCAAAATGATTAGCATTGATATTTGGTTCTTGAACTGCGGAGTCAAGGCTGTCTATGTCTTCCTCCATATAGTCTCGCGTGGTACAGACTCGTCTTTGCTGGCCAGGAGGGAGAGGTGGTGGTTGTTGATCTTGTCGCTCACCATCTACCGCGGCATCTACGACGACGACATTATTTACATTATCATTGTCAATGGCACCGCCTACGCCCCTTCTATTGCTACTTCTGCTACTCCTGCTGCTTTTGCTGTTGCTAATGCCTCAGTGCCACTTTTCGAATTTTTCTTGCTGTGCGTACGATCTCTTTAATATACAAGAGTTTAGAAGTTAGATTTTCTCTGGTCATAAACTAGAACAAAAAAACTGTAAATTTTTTATGATAATAAAGAAAAACTAAATGTGGAAATTAAATGCAAAAAGAGAAAAGTGCAAGAAAGTAAAGACGAAGTCGCTACTGCCAATACTCGGCAATGGTGCCAAAAACTTGTAGAGCGTAAATGAGTTCTCTAATTCGAGTGCAAGTGTACCCTTTTGTCAAGTTATAGTAATTAAGATATCATCTCCACAGGGATTGGAAGCTACTTCAATGATTAAATTCCTACACAAGGAAAAGTAAAAAAAAAAAAACTGAGTTGGGAGTTGAATTGATTTGATTAGAACTAAAAACAAGTAAATTAAAGGATTGAGAATTCAGATTGAGAGAATGGGCCGGTATTGGAATGCATTTTAATGTGGATTTTGAATGTTTCGTCTTGGTTCAAGTGCTGCAAAATCGACTCCGCTGTCAAGGTGATGCCTTGGCAGACAACTCGTCGCGGCAGAAGGTAATGTGCTGCCAAGGCGGCTGAGTGATGCTTCAAAGTTTGGCGAGCCTTCCTTCAATGACTCCTCCTTATCCCTAAGTCGAAGTACTATTGGAGAACACATCTTGATAATACCTCCCGGTGTGAATCTAAGGATGAACACCAACCAATCCTTAAGCCTCTTTTAGCCGCTGAACTTCTAACTTATCCCTGAGCCGAAGTAATTTCACCCCAAGTTGGATAAAATCGTGTTTACTCGTTTCGTGAGTCTAACTCTCTCAATATTAGACAAATTGATAATTTCTCTCTCTTCTCCCTATTTGATTGCAAACAAGAACAATGCCAAGAGTAAACAAACTTTGAAATTTTATTGCAAACACAAAAAACCTAAACGAATACAAACAATCTCTCACAACTACTGAATAAAACCAACCCTTAGCCCTGGGAAACGTTTAGAACATGATGGATGAAAGGAACACTAGGGTTTTTTTTCTCCAAAAACTCTCAATGCCTCTCTCTAGTCGACTAAGAGGCTTTATATATAAGCCTTGGCCTACTCGAAGTTGGTTAAAGGACTAGAGTACAAGTTGGAATTAAAGTGGATCTCCTAAAAAGATTAAACTTTGATTAAATATCCTTTTAATCCAAGCTTGACTCCCGGTTGACTTTAATAAGTTTTGACTGTGGCTTTTCTTGGGCTTCGATATGCATGCAAGTGGTCTCTAAAAATTGGGCTTGATGTGTTCTTCCAGTCGCATACCACTTTTCATATTTTCAGTTGCCTTAGGATGCTGCCTCGGCAGAGGTCTAGGTCAGCAATGGCTCCTTATTCTGTGTTTCTCCTTTGTAGCTTAGTCTGATCAGCATCTCCAACAGGTACATCAGCATTGTCCATCGAATGTTCAGCTCCCTCCTTCTGCCCTCATTGCTGTCGCGACATCGTCTATCTGGGTGGGTATCTACGCACAATGAAACATATACCTGAGCAATTATCTTTTATAGATAAAAATAGTGAAATTCATCAAGTAGGGTAGGGTATCTAATCTATGCAGTTTTTGAGTATGTTCACCTAATTATGCAAGTAAAATGGGCTTAAGTTTAACAATAATTGAGCTATCCTAGGGCTAAAATCTAGTACTTTTTCACACTTAACACATGTATGCTCGACTTAAAACCAAGTCCAAAGTGGTCCTTTTCCATGATGACAAGTTTTGGACGTAAGCACCCTTGAAGATGCTTTCCCAGTCCCTTTCTAGTCTTTACACCCCTTTCGAGCGTTTCACGTACGGTCATCTTGGTGCAATTCAAAAACCTTGGTCGAGGAAACGGTTTATCCTCAGCGAAAAAGGTTGCATTGACAAATTCCAAAGCTCTGAAAGAACATTCGAGGGCATTTTCATTAGCTTTGATATATGGGGCATCAGTAGTTACCGAAGTAATGATATCTTCTTCTGCTCTAACACTGACAAGCTTCCCTTCTATCACAAACTTTAATTTTTGATACAGGGATGATGAGACTGCACCAGCTAAACTAATCTAGGGTCTACCCAACAAGCAATTATATGTGGGCTTGATGTCCATCACCACAAAACCTATATTGTAAACCGTTGGCCCAATTAACAGTGACACTTCATTTTTTCCCAATACGTCTCGAGTAGTTCCATCAAAGGCCATCACAATATTCTTATATGTCTTCATATGTGAATAATCAATTGGCAACCTTTGTAGAGTTGACATTGGCAGAACATTCAGGGCCGATCCATTGTCTATCAGAACTCCTAGCAACATGTAGCTCTTACAATGCGTGGTGATGTTTAAAGCCTTTACCGATCCCATTCCTCCCTTAGGAATCTCATCATCAGTGAATATGTTGTAATTGTCAGTAGTAATATGATTCATAATCCTGTCCATTTGTTCATGAATATGTCATTTGGTGCGAACATCTGATTGAGCACCTTTATTCGAGCATTGAGGTGCCCTTCGAAGCCTAGCAACAACTCCAGGACATAAATTCTTGCTTGTTGCCTCTTTAACTACTCGACTATACTGTATTCACCGTGCTTCATAAATTTTAGGAACTCTTGAGCTTGTTCTTCTGTTATCGGCTCATTTATTTTCAGAGCATGATCTTCTCCAATAATCTTCTCAGGTACTGTCGTAGCCTTTCCTTTAATCTTCTCCGCTTCCTTAGATACTTCAGGAGAAGAATAGCATCTACCACTACGGGTAAAGTATCCCACCTCATTTACTATTTTCGTGTCAGGCTGTTCATCTTTCTTCTCTTCCGGCGCTGCTGTAAAGTGTCCAGAAGTTCTATATTTCATGCACATTCCATCTCATATTATTGATGTTTTAAAGTTCATTTTAGGCATAATTAGGTCATGCATTGCATAAATACAATAATATTTGTTTTGCCATGCTTTTATTGAATATTTGTTATTTGGTGAAGTAAAGATGTTGTTTTAGTGTAGATTTAGTTTTCCAGGGCTAGAAGCTGACAGGAAGAGGACATGCTAGAGGAGAGGATGTTGAGGCAGAAGACGAGGGCAGCAAAGTGAGCCCAGGGCAAAAAATTGAGGAGTTGAAGAATTGGAGTGCGATCAATAGAGCAGAAAATCCTGATTCTAACGGTGCCGATCACACAATTTTCTAATGCCTGGAGCAGCAAACAAAGCCGCCGGAGGAGAAGAACTAGCTTACTTGTGGAACAAGGCAATGAGAAAAGAAGTCCATATTCAACTCAAAGAAGTCAGATTTTAAAGTTGCATTTAATGCAAAAGCCTTTTGAGGACTTCTACCCCAAAAAGGACTTCTACCCCAAAAAGGACTTCTACTCCAAGAAGGACTTAGACTAGACCTTTACCTATATAAACCTCATGTATTTAGCAAATTAGAGAAGGAGAGATCTTGGGTTTTCTCTAGACATAGTTAGGGTTTTCTGATGCCGCCATGTTTTAAACTTCTCTTGGGTTTAGGGTTATGTTGTAAATTAGTTGTGAGAACGGTTGTATTGGGTTTTTGCGTTGTTTTCAATAAAATACTCTCAAGTTTTCTTAATTCATGTTCTTCACTTCTTCAATTAGTTCCAAAAGTCTAGTTGAAGAAATCCACTTGTTGGGCATGAGACTATCAAACTCACGAAAGAATTAAGTACGGTCTCATCATGTCGAGGTGTTGACTAATTCGGCTTAGACATAAGTTCGAGTTTTAGCGGTTAAAAGGAGCACCCAAACGTTGACTGCCTGTGTTAGGTTTACGCTGAGATTGCTAGGTATTGCCTACATCACATGGTGACATAATCCTTGCCTTGACATAGGAAGTTTGCCCTGCCGAACTTGGAGTATCTGCGAGACTTGCCGCCAGGACTTCTCTCCATTCCACCTGCCTAGACATCGAAAGTTGCAAAAGCAGAGATCCGCTGCGGTAGAGAAAGGGTCGCAACCTCAATTCACCAGTACCCACCGAGGTAGCATATCGTGGTAGCGCAAAACAACTTAGCCTATACAACGCAGTTTCACACTAAAGAGCAGCATAACCCTGCCCGCTCTATCAACCTGATCACTTCCTTTATTACTTGTGTTTAATTTACTTTTCTTCTCAACAATCACTTTACTTGTGCAATTTATCTTTCCTTGTGCAGGAACGACAATTCGAAATAAGATGTCCAATCCTCGTGGGATTTGACATCTTTTATATTATAACTTGGAAAGAGTGTGCACTTGCACTCTTACAAAAGGGAACACCTACACTCCCTACATGTTTTTGGCGTCCTACAAGTTTTTAATTTTACTGTGTCCTTTGCTAGTGTATGACCAGGGAAAACCCAAAAGGAGAACTCCTCTTTTACGATGATATCGAGCATCAAGCAAGATAACTTAAGAAGGAGATCAGGGTATTCCTAGAGAAAAACAAAGAAGAAAAGGGAAATGCGAAGGTAAACGAGGACCCACCCAACGGTGCCGCACACGGCAGGGACGGGCAGCAAGACTTGCCGCCCAGAGGTCCGCAAGATCCACCGAGGCAGGACCCTCCTTTACCGCCCTGGTAGCACCAGCCAGTTCGAACAACTAGAGACTATCACGAACATAACTTTAGAGGGTTCGATCCTACAGTGATGGAACCTGATTTTGAGGCGGACCACTTCGAGCTAAAGCCGGTCATGTTTAACATGATCAATACATTAGGGCACTTTGGAGGGACTGCAACTGAAGATGCTCGGCAGCATTTGAGGGGATTCCTAGACATCCGCAGAGCATTTAAATTACACGGGGTCCATCAAGATGTATTGAGGCTGAGGTTATTTCCCTATTCACTGAGGGATAGGGCTAAACAGTGGTTGAATAACCAGCCAGCGGGGTCGTTTAACACATGGACGGAGCTATGTAAAGACTTTCTAGATCGATTCAGCTCGTCCAATGTCACTAACAAATTGCGCAATGAAATAATAGCCTTCAGACAAGGCGATGGCGAGCTGATGTATGAAGCATGGGAGCGGTATCAACAGATGCTGAATAACTGCCCGCTACATGGTCTTCCGGCTTAGACGCAGGTATCAATATTCTACAACGGGGTGAACTACCCAACACGAATGATGATATATGCCTCGGCCGATGGAATCATCCTCGATAGACCACCAGAAGAGGCATTGCGACTGCTGAATCAAGCGGCCAAAATGACTACAAGTATCTGTCAGCCCACCGATGCGACATGAGGCAGCCAGCCACTGTGAACGAGGTAGAAGCCCCAGACTTTGTTAATGCCCGCCTTGACATGCTGACAGAGCTGGTTATGAGCATCGTGAAACCCGTTGGGAAGGTCCATGAGGTAAAGGTTGTGGAACCGTTCTGTGGCGAGTGTGGGGGCAACTATGATTCCTCTGACTGCGCTGCATCTGCAAACTATATGGGAGGATATGAGAGGAACAACAGACTTGCCCAGAACACCTACAACCCTGGATGGAAGAACCATCCTAATTTCTCCTGGAGCAACCCAAAGACCGCTGTAAACCAACAACATCTACAAGGACCAACAGAACCAGTCCAGACAGCAGACTCAACAACAACAAAACAATAATTCACTAGAAGCAACCCTTCATACCTTTATGTCTAGAACTAGTGACTTTATTGTTCGTACCAATAAATTTATTGATAAAATCGAGTCTTTTATGAACAGGACGAAGATGAGGATGAACAACCATAAGGCTGTTATTAAGAACATGGAGACCCAATTTGGGCAGTTCACTGAGATCTACAGCAGCTGGACAATGGGAGCAGCATCCAGCAGCTCAGAGGCAACAACCAAACTCACTTACGAACAGTGCAAGACCATATCTACAAGAAGTGGGAAGCAATTGGATGAACCCAGGGTGGAAAAACAGCCAGACAAATAAGAAAAGCTTGCCACAGCAACACCAACACCAGCTGCTCCAGTAGCTGAACAGGACAGCGGTCCTGAAGCATATGATCCTCCCTAGACTAAGCCCCAAAGAAAGGAGAAAATAGAGGACATCTGCCTGCCAATACCTTTTCCCTAGAGGCTCAAGCAACAAAAGCAAGAGCACCAGTTTAGAAAGCTCCTGGACATTCTAAAACAGGTGCACATCAACATACCTCTAATAGAAGCCATTCAATGTAAGCTCGACTATGCCAAACATCTCAGAGACATGGTTTCTAAAAAGAAGAGGATTGGGGAATTCGAGACAGTTGTTGTCATAGAAGAGTGCATGGCAATGCTGCACAACAAGCTGTCGCCCAATCAGACAAACCCGAGAAGCTTTGTTATCCCATGTAGGATAGGCAGCAAACATGAAACCAGAGCCCTGTGCGACTTGGGAGCCAGCATCAACCTTATGCCCAAGGCCGTCTTCGATAAACTAGGTATTGGGCCTGCCAAACCTACCTCCTTCATGCTAAAACTTGCTGACCATTCGTTTGTACAACCGGAGGGAAAATCGAAGACATCCTAATAAAGGTGGGCAACCTGATTCTTTCAGCCGATTTCCTCATCTTAGATTGCGAGGCTGATGAAAATGCCCCTATCATTCTTGGGCGACCATTCTTGGCCACGGGTAGAACGCTAATAGACGTGGAACTTAGGGAGCTGACCATGAAGGTAGACGACCATAGCATCAAGATAAATGTCCTAAAACCCTCAGAAAAAGGAAAGAAAGGATGCCCAAATGCAAGAGCTGCCAGCATCAACATAGAAATAGGCCAGGGCAGCAGCTGTCGTGACAGACCAAGGGGCAGGCTGAAGGAACTAGCAGCACAGAACCTAAAGGAACAAGAGGACCCGCATGAGGAGAGGAACGACATACTTGGACAAAAAGCTAAACACCAAACCCTCAAGAAGTGGTTATGTTTGGGGAGATGCACCTCCTAAAATAACCTAATTTTCATTTTATTTTTATTTTTATGCATTAGGATTAGAGTTTAATTTTTTTAGGGTTAGATTTGTTTTCAGATTTTTATTTTTCATAAATTATTTAATTACTTTTATTCTTGTCCTTATTTTTATTTCAGGTTTAAGAATAAAAGAGCCGGACCAAGAAGAAGGCCCATCAAGGAGCCCGCCCACCATGCCACCAAGACAACACGTGGCAGCCCGACCCAGCAACGCGTAACGGCTAGTTAACCGCCAACGGCTCCAAAAATAACGGGCAGAAATCTCATAACGTGCGCCAGACAACTAGACCGTTGGACATTTATTGCCGCAATAACACCTCTCAACAACCTCTATTTATACCCCTCTCACTCAATTCAATTAGCTTACTTTCACCTCTTTGCTATCTTCCTCTTGCTTCCACAGCTCTCTAATTATTTTTCTTTCAGATTTTCAGTTGCATACAACCGTTTCACATGACATCCGCATTACAGCCCAAACCCACCTACAAAAGATTTTGCTCCAAGGCGGAAAAGGAGAGATACAGAGACCAGTTCTCTAATCATGCAATATGGGAGAAGCAGGGTTTCCATTACACAAAGCAAACGAGAGACCTTGGTTTAGAGCCTGCCCTATTCAAAACCATCCACAACAAAGGATGAGAGATGTTCGCTCGGTAGCCAGATATAGCCAACATCACCATGGTCAGGGAATTCTACTCCCACCACCCTGCCTAGAGCAACCATTTGTCTATATCCGCGGGGAGCCAGTCAAGCTGAACATTGCTGTCATCAACAGATACCGTGGCCTAGATATACATGACAACCCTCATGAGGAATGGAGGCAGCCACTAACGGCTGCCGACTATGAGAAAATCAAGGCCAAACTCTGCAAGCCCAACACGCCATGGTTGGAAGGCAAACACGTGGGATTTGTCCAGCGCCGCCACTTGCTGCCCGAGGCCATGTTGTGGAACACCTTTCTAAAGAGGCACCTGCTACCTACCTCCCACAACTCTACCGTTGATCGGCTGCGCCTCGCCCTCATTCATAGTATTCTGATGAATCGGCCACTAAAAGTTGAGGAAATCATATTCACGAAGATCCACAATTGCTTCAAAAAGACGAAGGGCAGGTTGTACTTCCCATTCCTCATCACAGACCTTTGCGCAAATTTTGGTGTTCCGACCGAACTGAAAGATCAGATTACAACAACCATAAAGGGTGGACCAGCAAAGTCTGCATATATATGATGCAAGCCTCAGAGACAGAACCTACAACGCCCAGCCAGCCGTACGCCGCCCAGCTTGACACTCCAGCCGCCTCAGAAAATGAAGTCCTCACACTACTGCACACACTTATAGACAGCACAAAGCGCATAGAGCAGCAGCAGCTGACCTTCATGAAATTTGTAGGGGAAGTCCAAGAAGCCTTTATGGCTTATCACCTGCAGAAATTCCCTGACGACGGACCCATCATGTCCCCATTCCCTACAGATCTTGTAGCAGCAGCCACAGCACAAGGAACGCCAACCGCCACCACTGCTTGCCCTACCGCCCACCATGTGCCCTCTCCGACGCACTACCAAACTTACTCAGCCACCACCGCATCCAACACAGTGGCAGACTCCCCCGAGAGACATCAGCAGCACCATTCACCGGCTCGCACAATAACGACAGTGACGAATACTTCGTCATCGGAAGAGATTGAGCACCAGCCGCCAGAGCCATAAACATTAGTGGCAACAGCAGCAGCAGCCATCCCCATAGCGACTGTCCCTCCGGCAGCACCCACAAAAGAAGGCACTAGGAAGAGAAAGCGACACATCATAGTCGCCGAGCCTGTGGACTTCGAGACAGAGTCAGAAGAGAGCGAAGCACCTCCTGCAGCTCTCTCTGCCGAACCTCAAGAAGTGCCTCAGCATACGCCGAAAAGAGTCCAGCCACCGTGGAAAGCAAAAACTTCACCGGCTAAGGCTGCCGCTAAGACATCTGTCGGCCACCGCTTCGTCATCCACACCTCTTCCTCCTCCTCAATAGAAAATACTCAAGCCCCCTCTCAGCCTTAGCCAACTTTTAGTTCTTTCTTTTCTTTTCCTTTTCATTATTTTACTTTTTCTGTTATTTATCTCTTGTATTTATTTTCTTTTATTTTTATATTTTGTGCATTGAAGGCAGTGCCCATGTCGAGTTTGGGGGGATAGCTCTCTCATCTTTTGTCTAGGCATACTTAATTGTATATAGGTTGCATTGTACTTGCCTTAGTAATAATCGAAAAAGAAAAATCTGTTATATAACTTGTGCCTATGATAGGATAGTCGATTAATTTATTTTCCCACCAAATTAAAATTGAGCTTAATATGGGAGAAGCATGAAAAATGACTTAGAATTTTTTTCTTTTTGCCAAAATTATCAAACACCTTTGTTACTTGTTGAATGTGTTAGAATATCTGATGAAAATTGCATGCTTAGTTTTAGAATTCTTTGCAAAGTTCTAACAATGATTGCATGTAGCCGCCGAGGCAGACAAAAGAAACAAAAAAAATACAGCACTGCCACGACAGTAGAAGCAAAAAAAAAGAAAATTGTTGTTTTACCCTAAAGGTGTCTGCAACAGGCTCTTGGAAGAATCAAGTGCGAGGACACTCCATTTCTATCAAAGTCCATGAATCTGAAAGTTTTGAAGTGACTGACAAATTAGCATGAGTGAATGAAAGTCTTCATAGGATGACTCTACTCCAAGGGTTCGAGGTTTTGTAGTTTGCTCCTATCTTAATCTCATATGTAGAAGAGTAGTTGTGATAAGCTGAAGCCCTCATTGCCATGATTAAAATAATATGCTTAATTGTGCTACCTCGGAAGAAACCTTATATATCGTAACAACAAGTTTGTTTATTTAGTTATTTTGCATATTCAGCCTGTACACAGTCCTGCACACACTGCACCGGCATTGGAAATTAATTTCGAGTTATTATCTTGCTATGTTCCCTTCACTAAATCTAATATAGGTGTCGCGGCCTTGAGGTATGAAATCAAGTTGAAAGCATGTTTTTCTTTCTGGATAAGGGCAATTATGTTTAGGTTGCATTGCTTGAGGACAAGCAATAGTTCGAGTTTGGGGGTGTGTAAAGTGTCCAGAAGTTCTATATTTCATGCACATTTCATCTCATATTATTGCTATTTTTAAGTACATTTTAGGCATAATTAGGTCATGCATTGCATAAATAAAGTAATCTTTGTTTTGCCATGCTTTTATTGAATATTTGTTATTTGGTGAAGTAAAGATGTTGTTTTAGTGTAGATTTAGTTTTCCAGGGCTAGAAGCTGATAGGAGGAGGACAGACCAGAGGAGAGGATGCTGAGGCAGCAGACGAGGGCAGCAAAGTGATCCCAGTGCCGCCCAGGGCAGCAAACTGAGGAGTTGGAGAATTGGAGTGCGATCGGCAAAGTAGAACATCCTGATTCTAACGGTGCCAATCACGCAATTTTCTGACGCCAGGAGCAGCAGACAAAGTCACCAGAGGAGAAGAATGAGCTTACTTATGGAACAAGGAAATGGGAAAAGAAGTCCATATTCAACTTAAAGAAGTCAGATTATAAAGTTGCATTTATTTCAAAAGCCTTTTGAGGACTTATACCTCAAAAAGAACTTCTACCACAAAAAGGACTTCTACTCCAAAAAGGACTTCTACTCCAAAAAGGACTTCTACTCTAAGAAGGACTTAGACTAGACCTTTGCCTTATAAACCTCATGTATTTAGCAAATCAGATAATGAGAGATCTTTGGTTTTCTCTAGACATAGTTAGGGTTTTCTACCGTCGCCATGTTCTAAACTTCTCTTGGGTTTGGGGTTATGTTGTAAATTAGTTGTAAGAACGATTATATTAGGTTTTTGAGTTGATTTTAATAAAATACTCTCAAGTTTGCTTATTTCATGTTCTTCACTTCTTCAATTAGTTCCAAAAGTCCAATTGAAGAAATCCATTTGTTGGGCACGAGAGTTTCAAACTCACGAAAGAATTAAGTACGGTCTCATCATGTCGAGGTGTTGACTAATTTGGCTTAGACATAAGCTCGAGTTTCTGCGGCTAAAAGGAGCAACCAAACGACGACTGCTTGTGTTAGGTTTACGCTGAGATTTCTAGGTATTTCCTACATCACGTGGTGACATAATCCTTGCCTAGACATAGGAATGATCACTTAAGAATTGCTCTGTCGAACTTGGAGTATCTGCCAGACTTGCCGCCAGGACTTCTCTCCATTCCACCTGCCGAGACAGCAAAACTTGCAAGAGCAGAGATCTGTTGTGGCAGCGAAAGGGTCGCAACCTCAATCCACCAGTACCCGCCGTGGCAGCATATCGTGGCAGCGCAAAACAACTTAGCCTATACAACGCAGTTTCACACTAAGGAGCAACATAACCCTGCCCGCTCTATCAACCTGGTCAATTTCTTTATTACTTGTGTTTTAATTTACTTTTCTTCTCAAGAATCACTTTACTTGTGCAATTTATCTTTCTTTGTGCAGGAACGACAATTCGAAACAAGCTGTCCAATCCTCGTGGAATTCGACATCTTTTATACTATAACTTGGCAGGAGTGTGCACTTGCACTCTTACAAAAAGGGAACACCTACACGCCCTACATCTTCCTTCACTTCATCTGGCGACTTTATCTCTTAATATGGTTTTCCTTCCTCAGGTATATTCACATTAGCTGCATAATTCTAGGGAACCTTGTAGTTGCTTTTGAAAGCAAACAGTGCGAGAGATGAAATTACAAAATTTGGAGCTACCATCGGCTTTACATTTGACAAACTTCTAGCATTAGGTCTAACAGAAACAACCAAAGGCTTGCGGACTCCATATTTGTCTCTAGAACACTCAGAAGTACACACCTCTACTTCATTCTTCACTCCCGCTTTCTCAAAGAACTCAATTTCCTTATTATCCATCAATTTTGTACTAAGCTTCTGAACTCTGAGCAGTGTTGAATCCCGTGACCACATTCTTGATGATACTCATAGTACACATCAGATTGCACCTCCATCTCTACCTTCATTCCTATTTCAATCATCTTGGCAATATACAACTGCTCAAATACCTATTTCAACAGAGATCTGGTTTCTAAAACATCAGTCTTCAATCGCTTTGCTTCATCATCTTCTTCTATAACATTCACTCCTCGCCCATCGTGGTTTGACAAAGGATTTGCTGCAATACTAGGCTCATCAAACTTCAAGATCTCGTTATTGATCAGATTTTTCACCACCTTTTTGAATGTCGTGCAAGTCTCAATCGAATGCCCGGTATTTCGATATGAAATTCACAATGAGCATCAGATTTGTACCATGGAGGGTAAGAAGTCTGCGGAGGGGTCAAATAGTATGGTCTTACCAAATCCGCTTCATACAATTGTGGGTATAGTTCAACATACATCATTGGTATTGGTGTAAAATTCATCTTGTCATTTCTCGAGCCACGAGAATCTTTCTTGTTCGAGTTTTGTGAATTTCCCGCTGCTGCACCTGGTGAAGTAATGGTTACATTCTTAAGAGCCTCATATGCACTCGTACTATTCACCTCATTGTCCTTCCTCTTGTAATTCCTTCGAGAGCTCTCTCTGCTCTCGATCCTGCCACTTTTAATTGCAACCTCTATCAATTCCCCAGTCATTACTATATCAACAAAATTTTGTGTAGCATTGCTGATCAACTTCTCGAAAAGTGGCCCCCTTCAGAGTCTGAACAAACATGTAGGCAACCTCACTTTCCATCAATGGAGGCTACACTTAGGCTGTTATATCCCTTCATCTCTAAATATATTATCGGAGTGCTTCATCACTTCTTTGTTCCATGCCTTGCAACATAACCCAGCTAGGAATCATTTTCGTCACATGCTTATAGTGTTCTACGAAAGCTCCCGAGAGATCTTTCCATGATCAAATGTTCATACGACTCAATTGTGTGTACCATTGGGTCGCCGAACCAGTCAAACTATCCTAAAATTAGTGTATCAGTAGCTTCTCATCCTTCAAGTGGGCAACCATCTTTTGGTAGTACATTGTGAGGTGGGCTTTCGGGAAAGTAGTCCCATTGTACTTCTCGAAATCTGGGACCTTAAATTCCGGAGGAAGTACCAAACCAGCCACTAGACTCATTTGCGGCCCTCTAAGGCTTTAGAGTGTTCCTCTTACTTCTTTTCGATCTCGACACGAATTTTCTCTATCTCGTTCAGAGTGTTCAGATCCGGGACCTCTTCACCACTTCCAAAATTCGCTCAAACATGCACTAGGTGACTAGACGTTGCTCCTGCCAGGTTGATGTGGACCTTCTTCACAGTAGGAGGTTTTTCAGACTACACCCTAATGTGAGATGTGGTTTTTGCTTGGTTATTCAGTTCTTTGGAAGCACCCTCAGGTACTTTGGCCTTTCCACACTCATATGGTCCCAACAGAGCAATCAACTGATTGATGATCTCTGTCTGTGTCTGGGCAAAATAGTCCTCGATAGATTGCTCCATTCTATCAAAATGATTCTGTGTTTCCACCCGATCATTCTCCAACTTGGCAATTCGATCCTGAATAGCCATTGCTTTAGAGCGTAAGCAGGTTTCGTATAAATGCGGTATGATTGCGGCTTAAAAGCAAACTTCCATTAAACCTTCCTTTATTAAATTCCTTTTTTCGCAAAATATAATATGATATCAAAGTGGATGAATGTATGAATGAATGCAAGAAAAAGAAGGCATTGAATTCAAGAACTAGTCTTTTTGGAAACATTCATTCGTCCGAAGGTTCAAATACAAGGAAAAGATAAATTCTTCTACAAAAAACTACTAGCCCTAACTCCTAAATTGACCAACTCATGTAACAGATGAGTGATGACTTCTCCATGTTCCATCTCAACATCAGATCGCTCCAATAGACTCGTGGCTTGCCTTGACAGTATCTGCACATATGAAGCAATGCTCCTGACTTGTTTCTTGAAGTTTAACAATTCATCATTCTAGTTCTGGACTATGCGTTGTGTTGCCTCATACTTGTCCTTCCATACTCTGTTTTCCAGGTACAACTCTCTTTCATATACTGCAGGTTTCTCCTTCAAATCTTATACCACATTTTCTATCTCTGATATCTTTTTCTATAGCTCTTCCTTCTCTATTTCCATCTGAACCTTGTCTTCATTGTGATATTTTGTGATCAACTGCTCTAACTATGCCACTTGGCTTATTAAGTTAATATTTCTAACTTGTTCTTCTTCTTCGCCTTGCTGCTTGATTCCTTGTTTGACCAAGACTTCCTTTCATACATCTTCTTGTAATCATCTCTCTCATTTGTCATGACATCCGAAGATTCTTCCTCATCTTTGCCACGGATATGATAAACTCGAGCTGGAGCTCGTGATTCCTAATGAGTGATGGCTTTCGACTGATTACTTCTGCCTCTACCATGATTCCCGGACTATGCTTGTCTAGTGTTCTTGTTCCGATTGGATTGCACATGACTCGGATTAGCAGAGTTTTGAGCAGGAGCTTGATCCGGTCTCTTCGAACAATCTCTGATATAGTGGTCACTTCTGCCACAAGAAAAACATAAGTTGGACTGCTTTCGACACTGATCGAAATGTGGTTTCTGACAATGCTGACAGACTAAAGCCCTTTATGAATTTCTCGTGTTGTTAACAAATATAACCGGGACAACAAGTCTATTCACTGACTAAGGCTTCGGTGTGAAATTACTACGAGGAGCTAGATTATACGAAGAACACCATTCTTTCTGGCTTCTAGACTTCTTCAACTTCCAGTGGGACTTGTCATCACCCTTGCGCTTCTTATCATGTCGGTAATCACTTTTCTCTTTTTTGCGGCCCGAAACTTGGCTTCCGTAGCAATAGCTCGGTTCACCAAAGTTTGGAAGTCCGTGATATACAGGGTGGTAAACATCGAACTTAGCTCATCATTCAGACCGTCAATGAACATACATCACTTTTCTTTCTCCGTCTTGATGTACTCAGAACCGTACTTGAAATACTTATAGAAATCTGCCACGTACTGCTCTATCGGTCGGCACGCTTGCTTCAGATACAAAAAAATGCTTTCTTCGATCGGCCAAGTATTGTTCAGTGATATACTTCTTAAATTCTTAC
Organism: Hibiscus tridactylites; assembly: GCA_958450335.1. NCBI lineage: Eukaryota > Viridiplantae > Streptophyta > Magnoliopsida > Malvales > Malvaceae > Hibiscus > Hibiscus tridactylites. The sequence goes on along the minus strand of OY288269.1, from coordinate 80,857,594 downwards.
ACGAAGAACTTCCAGTTTACTGATTTGGCTGGAGCGATTAGTGTCGTAGTCTCCCACCAGCTCAAGGCTTCATCAGCAAGTAAAGCAACAACGCATTCGAGCTTATGCTCATATAAGCACTGAAGTTGTTTGGTCAATATCTGAGTAGTTCTCTCTAACCAATACTCAGCTTCTTTAGGTTTCTCTTCACTAGTGCCCGCGAATGTATAGGCTCGATGCTGAGCTAGCTTTTTAATAGGAGCTCTGCTAGGGGCAACAGCTACTAGAGTATGTTGTTCTTGTCTCATGTTCGTCAAAAGCTGATCAAAAATTTCTTTCATACTCAAGAGGCAGTCTCTTTGAGCATTCTGAACATTCGGATTAGCAGTGTTCATCTGAGGTTGTACAGGAGGTTGTGGTCGGGTACTATCTTGTACATGAGGATTCTCTCTCATACGAACACTATCCCCTTCCCTTGAGGATCCTCGAGGACTTTTATCGTCTCGAGCTAACCGTGTCTCAGTCATTATTCTTCAGATTAAACAAATTCAGAGTTAGGACAATAATCTCAAGAAATCCAATGTAAGAATCCTAGGTGGCTTGACTTAACCTAAATGATACATGACAAACTTATTCGAGGTTTTTAGGACCTGTAACCTAAAAAGCTCTAATACCACAAAATGTAACACCCCTCGCCTGGGTTAGGAGCGAGGAGCGTTACCGGAACATTCAAAACATCAATAAGAATTCATATCACATATATTGAGCAAACCTTATTAATGCGCACGTGGAAAGTGGGCTAACAAAAATTTCTAACATACAAGGCTAATTAAACTTTTATCTAAATCAGATCTTAATAATTTACAAACCAATTTAAATTTTCTTATCCTCTTATCAAAGATCCAATTTCATAACATCATTTAGTACTTCCATTCGAACACTAGCCCATCTAATCTATCAATTTACACTAACCATAAACTAATAGTTTACCGATTATCTCATTGATAGAGTTTAATTCAAGCATATTGAAATACTTAGGCCTTTTAATACCATGCCATTCGAACCTCTATTAATTTAGTCTAGGTGATTTCGAAACATACCATCACAACAAGGCATTACCAATAATTAAAACATTATAATTAACATATAAGCCATGCTTGATTTCATAATTCATCATATCAACCTTCCATTGGTAGTTGCATTACAAAACATCGTAATTCTATATGCTCTTAAAACCATGTCAAGCTATCAAATTATATACAACAAAAAGAATTATGCAAGACCACTAGCTTGACTTACATATTTACAACAAAAGAATGAGGCTTTCGAACTAAAAACAAAACATGGTATTAGCCTCCTAACTAAACATCAAGGAGCATATAATAATTTCATACACCAACGTAAGTTTAAGCTACGGCCAAAAAAATTGAAATGAGCCTCTAGACAAACTTCAAAGCCACCATCTAGGAGTCTAAAGATAAGACTAAGATCATACATTTCTTGCCTTGTAATATGCCTCGACCAGATATGTTAGCTTTAGTCCCAAGCTATCCTGCTAAATGGGAAGAAGGAAACAAAGGAGCGTTAAGTACAAATTGTACTTAGTGAGGTAATACTAAAGCTAATCCATTCTTTAAATTAATTTGTGATCAAACATTGAGTTACTTAGCTAGGATTGATAGCACACAAATATCACCTAACCAAGCTTAGCATAACCGGAACTCAAGTGATTTCATACATCTCATGTACAACATTTATAGCATCATGCTCATACACATTTCACTTAGCATCAAATTTATCATCATGCTTCATATTCGAACACGCAAGAGCCATCAATCAATTTAATTTCCAACATGCTTATACTTATGCTTTACAATCGAAATAACCAAAAATCATACCATATATAACATTGCATTACCAATTATTCATGAGCAAAATTACAAATCATCTTAAGCATGTTATTCAAATGGATCACTAACCGTTGATCATGAGTCAAACATATCGAACATATCACATTTCATTTTCATTTCATTCGAAAGGGGCATTGCCCACGTTGCTTATATTCGAACCTTTCAAGCATTTTAATTCCAATCGAAAGGACCAATGTCCATAAAATTCATCTATCAAATGTGAATCATGTCATGCCAATTCGATTATTATTCCACTTATCAACTTCTTAAGCTTCTCTTAATTATATATCCTTCATTTAATTTAGTTGCCCTAGGTAGAATAGAAGGATTAGATAAGCAAGTCATCAGGAGGGTACCAAGTACCAAATAGGGGTTGCCTAAGCAACAAGTCAGGGGATGCTCAATAGCATCAATGTGTCTTGGACACCAAGCAAGATCACATTCGATCAACAAGTTCAGGGAGTACACTAGGTACTAAACATGGGTTGCACTAAGCAACAAATCAGGGGTTGCACTAAGCAACAAATCAAGAGAGCTCGGACTCTAGGCATGTTGTACTATCTAAGACCTCTAATCGACCAATGGCTTATTAAACTTTTCCAATTATCATACACATTTCAATCATATCATCCATTGCTTAATTAATCACATACATATTGCATGATTTAATTGCATACTCATTCCATCACATAATTGCACCATTTCATGTAATTCATGCTAATTAATTTCATTTCACATTCGAACAGTATCAAAGCATACATAAACAACAACATTACATGAAATTTCAAGCATATACAACATAGCAAATGTATCACATAAGGGCAGTCCACATTTTCATACAATCGAGCATTAACAAAGATCTATTTCATGCATCCATTTTCCTTTAACCTCCTTCTCTTACTAAACATGTTACCAAATTTAAATTAAGTTCATTTCATGCATAAATTATAAACTACATAAATAAAATAAGGTGGTTAGGACACTAGTCTCAACCCTAAAACAATTACACTCACAATACTCCTTTAAGCTTGATCTTTGATTATAATGCCTTTGTTCCTCCCCCTTGATTGACCAACCTTTGCCTCCTCCAAAGATTCTTAACAAATTTGATCTTAACACTCAAACACAAAGCATGTACAAACCATATCAAAGAACAATTCAATCACATTAATCCTTTGACACAATTACAAACATTAACCTTCAAAGTTGTTTTTCATTTAATTAGTTGGAGGACTAGTTACTATTTTGATCATAACTTCTTACTTAATAATCCAATTTTCACTTATCATACACCCTTAGAAAGGTAACAAACTCAGTTTTCCAACCATATAAATCCCATATTTTTTTTATCTATTATGAGTTAATACACTTTATTACTTAAACATGACCCCTTTTTAACAATCCTGGACAGCTTGTACTGCCTAACTTCTTTAATATATAACTTCTAATTCTCATATTGAAATTCAATTCCGTTTTCTCTCAGTGATACTAGACATTTCAAAGTTTATACCATAAATATTTCAGCTCAAAATACATTATATCCTATTTTTGGTGAATTTTCAAAGTTACATCTCAAGGTTTAGGTTTTCTAGAAAGTTTACCCTTTTTAACACATTAAGCTCAATTTCACCTATTTAGGCCCTTTCAAATTCAATTCAGGAGTTTATACTTATTCTTACATTATCCCCTTATTCTAAACTCTGAATTAAGTGCTAAATTTCGTGAAATTCAGGTCCTTACATTTATTGATTTTAATCAAAACAGTCCCTAATTCCATTTTATCCTAATACACGTCCAGTTTTAATTTCAATCAAAATTTCCTTATTCAATTTCATTTTTCCAGAAATCTGAGACTTGTTTCTTATAGTATTTTCATTTCTCTACAACTTTGTCCTAATAGAAATTTTCTAGTTTGGTCCTTAACTACCTCAATTTTTCATTCGAATCATGAACTTCTAATCATTCCTCAAAACAGTCCCCTTTTTAATCGGTTCATCATTTTACATATAACCCTTCAAAATTTCATCATTCCAACTCAACATAATCACCACAACTCTATCAATTTCATGCTTAAATTAACCATAAGTTTTACATGCATAATTTTGCTCTTATTTGAACCATAATAAGAAGAAAGGAGAGACTTACTTCTTAGCTTTGCTATCACTAGTTAACCCTTCTTAATCCTAGCTTAAATCCATCAACATTCATACACTTCATTTCTCCATTAGAGCTTAAATTTTCAGAATTTCAAAGCTTTTTGTTCTCTCCTCTTCTCTCTAGTCTCACAACAACAAGGGGAAAAAGATGGAGAAGAAACATATCCCTTAATTTAGGGGTTATGTTGGTATTTTTGGTTTTACTTAACTACCCTTCTTAGCAAATCTAATCTAACCTTTTTATTAGGGGCAGCCCAAAGAATGTTGTTATTTAGCATGCAAAATTTTAGTTTTATTTTCTCTTTAATTTGGTCATTGATTTCATCCACACCTAATTTCTTTCTTCTTTCAATTTTGGTCCGATTTTTACTAGGGAATTATACACATTCTAATTATTTTAATTCTCCAATTTTATTACTTTGATCATGTTACAATCAAATTGATGTTCAATTAAGTATCAACTCAAGTCATTCAACTTAATTCTTTCATTCGAATGCCTAGTCTCATTTAGATTTGAATTGACGCCGTAATTGCCAAATAAAGGAGTTCAAGGATTAAATTGGAAAAATTACTTAATTATGGACTTAATTGCTTTCAAAGAATAATTAAATATTCTAATTCGATGAACAAAAATTCTAGGACGGAAAAGCGGATGTTACATAGGTGTTCCTCTATTGGTGAGTACGTATCGAGATACCTAATTCCTCTGTAAGGAGTATTCCATCTATGACCTCTAAACCAAATCTCAAGCAACTATGCACATCCCCAAAATCTTCCTTCCCCAGATTTCTTGCACGCGGTTAGTGATCTGTAAGTTTTTGTTAAGATAGCATGCACTAGATTGACCCATTTCTCAAATCGCTCGAACAACCCCACTATTGACGGATCAATGTGCTCTGGAGTCCTTAGAAACAAAACCAACCCATATATGAATAAGGTGAACATGCTTCTCATCCTAGTTGGTTCATCGTTGCTTGCCAATATTAACTCATTAAGAACCCTACAATTGATACGCTGCTTATCCTTATTTTGGTCGATACTATCATTATTGGCCATCTTTCCGTCTAACCATTCTTTTTTTCTTTCCAATAATCGGCATCAATTTCTTTTTGAAACTTGAGTTGTTGTTGGTTCTAGTATAGATCTTGTCACTTTTAATTCTAAGACAATTAACTAGTATTTCGTATTCCTCAAGCGTGGGTGTCATATCTACTCAGCTGAAGGTGAAACAATTATACGCGAGATCTCATAATTGTGCTATTGCCCTAAGCAACTCCTAATCTATTTTTACGCTCAACAATAAGGCTATGTCTCTAAATTCCTTTTTGAATAGTTCCTTCATGTCATTTCCCCACTGATCTCATATTTCTTTAACTTTCAGTAGACAAATGTTTTGATTAGTATTTATCTTGACTCATCCCTTCATCTTTAACACATCATCCTAACTAAGGTTGTCTCCCTTCTCGTGTTGAGTCTGTTCTGACAAAGTCTAGACCGTCGTATTGTCCTTTCTTATCTTAAACTCTTTAGACATATCATATACTTCCAAATTGACTGACTCCTGATTCGATGCCAAAAAATACAATTATGACAGGATTCATTTAAAACAACAAAATAAAGCAAAACAAAACAAAAGAAACTCATGTTAGTATTGTAAATTAATATGAAAAGCAAATAAACAAATTATTAACACAAAGAAGTACATAATATTTAGCAAAGAAAATAACCAGAGAAATGTATTTAAACCGACAGAACCTGTCATATGTCCTTGTATGGCTCTAGCGGGGTGGACTTCTAAAATAGAATGTGGACTTTGTTCTAGACTCTTGGTTCTCGAACTGTCGTTATTTTCTACTGCGACAGTAAGACATCGATTCGGTAGTATAGGTTCCTTATAAGAGAGGCGTGTGCCCCACGGTGCATAAGGTTGGTATACTGGAAGAAGACAAAAATTCGAACTCGGAGCTGGAGAGCATCACGTCGGATATTGTTTTTCTCCTACTTAAGTGCGAAAAACCCGGGTCGAGGGTTTATGCATGAATGATAGATATATCATACACAAAAACTACCCCTATTTCCCTGAAAATTCATCCAACAATTCTTAGAAAGAATTAAATTCAAATTATTGCTTAGAATGCAAAAATGCCACGTGAAATTAATTAATAGGCCCGACACTCAATTTTATCCCCAGCGTAATCGTCAAACTGTCGCGACCATTTTTAAAACTGAGTGTAAAAATAGATGACGATTAATTCTTTTTAGAAATTAGGGTTTTATTCCATTTTAATTCCTTTAATCTTGAAAATTACAATTTTCTCGTATTAAATCAAATTTCCTTTATTTATTATTAAAAATTAATTTTGAGTCGCCATCGATCACTTTGGTAGACCAGACACCTTAAAAATGAATAAGAGATTTCTTTCTTTAAAATCTGGGTTCAGGAATCGGTTACATGTAGGGAAGGATTAGCTTCCCTACAAATGCCCGTTATCGGTACCTTATTAATTCCACGTGGCATTTTGGCATTTCGAGAAAAAAATTAAATTTAATTGAATCTTTAATTTTTAATTGAGTTTCATTCGAATAGAGATATTCTTTTGTAAGAAAATACATTTTAAACAAATATAAGTTTTGAAACATCCAAGTACTTTAGGACACTTCAATTTATATTCAAAATGTATCTCAACACAAAAGGTTTTATGCTTGTCTAATTATTTTCTTTTCATTTTTAAGTTAAAACCTAATTAGGGCTCCATTGATTTAATTAATTTAGGAAACTATGAATATTATCAAATTTAGGGTTTATGTGATAACTACTTATTTCCTATCTTAATTTCATTTTAATTAAGTCTAACTATATGTGATTCCATGTTCTAAGTTTAAATGAAATACTAAATATTCAACTAAAATATTCTCTTGATTAACATCTCATTACATTGAGACACTAATCAAATTAGAATATTTAAATTTCCATTTAGCATTCATTTATTTTCTACAACTGTCTTTCTATTTAAATTGTTTATTAATTAAGGAACATAGGCTAAAGGCTCTAATTAATTCAATTAAGTAATTAAATTCACCTAACAAATATACTATATGCTCAATTTAAAGAACATGCAAACATACATATATAAATTAAACAATTGTAATTAAATTATCAAATCTACAAAAGACTAAATTAAAAATATTTAAAACTTTAAACAAAGCTGAAAGGGACGAAGTTGAATTAAATTCAAGCTCAGAATGCCAAATCACAAAGGTTTGGTGACTAAATTGAATTAAATGCAAAATTGAAAAGCCTGAAATATGAAGCCCGAAGAGTAGGGCGCGAATCTCCTTTACCCGACCCGACTCGAACTTACAGGTTGAGCCAACCTATTGCAAAAATACCTTATTCACGAGCCAACTTGATCATTTAGACCGAACACACTCTCTCTCTCCTCCCAACTCTCTCCCTCTATTCTCTCTCACCCTAACACGTTTAAACCCTAAATTTCCTTTCCTTTTTGATCAAATTCACCCATTTCGCCTAAATTCTTCCCATGTTCGTCATTTTTTCTGTTTTGATCCATCATAAACACCAAAATTCCTTCTTTTCTTGTTTCTTTCAGATCAAAACCCCTTAATTCATCCAAAACTCAAGTCTCGCTCTTCAATTTTCCTATTTTGATCTTTTACCACCATCAAAACCACGCCCCAACTTATTCGTCGGCCGTCGGAGGCGACATCGACCACTTGTCATCGTCTCTGGTTGTCTTCTCTGGCCACTTGTAATTTCGATCACTTTCTCCGATCAAACATGTATCTTTGACTGTCTTCTCCAACCGAACCTGTAACTAAATCTACTCCGCCAGAACCCTAATTTTCCAAAAAACCTCAAAAATGTATTTTTCGCCGCCGTTCTCACTAAATCTACTCCCAGCTCAACAGAGCCACCCTTCACCCATCCTAAGCCTAAACTACCCGAAACTAAACCCTAACCTACCCTTTTCGACTCCGTCGTGGTATTCAAACCCCTCAACTTCCGAAATCCCCCTCGAAATACTCAAATAAGCCTCAAATTTCTTTTTTTTTTGAGTTTGATTTCTAGATCTAGGGTTTATACTTGTTTTAGTTACTATTTTTAGGTTTTTAGGACCTAAACCTAATCTATTTCAAGTTTTGGATGCAAGAAAGTAAAAGAGAAAGTCAGAATATACCTTTCAGTGTGTTTGCCGTGCTCCAGCAACCTTCTCGGCAATCTTCTTTCGGCGACCGTTCCCTTCTGGTAAGCCTTTTCATTTTTCCCCTATGTCTTCAATTATGGCTCCAATTAATTTTGTAATGATTAGCTCATTAATTTTATTTTTTTTCTCTCTCCAGGCTATTTATAGCTGGTGTAAGTGCTGACGCAAGCAGACTTTGAATACGTGTGAATGGGGAACAAGCAAATCACAGAGTGTCACGTTACACTTTCGGCGGGCTCAAGAAACACAAATGTATTTCTTTGGGCCTTTGTCACCAGATTTGGGCGGGAAATAATAAAAAATGGGCCTTGTAATCTTGTAATTGGGTTTTTGAATTGTGAGAGAGATATTTTACATATGTAATGAGCATTTGAGCTATTTGACATTATTTATGGTTTCATTTATTTATTTATTTATTGTTTATTTGTTTTTTATTTTATTTATAAAAAAAGTATATATATACTCGGAAAAAATACGAGTATTACATTACTCTTTAACTCCAAAATCATCCTAAAATTCACCAAGAAATCATTATTCATTACTCACCATATCCCGGAATGCTCCGTAGTCTTGAGATTTCCACTATGTAAAATAAGAAAAATGTGATTTAAGGGACAAAAATCATCTATCCCTTTTCAGTGTTCTTTTTATACCTAATATTAAAAAATCAAATTCTATACCCTAACTTTACATTCTAAATCTTAAGCCTGATATGGTAAGCTTAATTAATGATTTCAAATGAAGTACTCTAGTGTTTACGAGAGTATACAAGTGATTTGAAAAAAAAACTAAATTGATATATACATATATTTATATTTAAATATGAAGGGTGATCCAAATGTAATCTTACCATAATTGAGTGACCCAAATGTAATCTTTAATAATTGGGTAACCAAAATATTACTTTACTCATAATTAAACGACCTCCGTTGTAGTTTACCCTAAATTGAATTTGTTTAGATTTATTTAATGATGCTAGTTTAGCTGAAAGATGGTTATTGGTTCAAGGACCCAAGATACCCCTGCTTTTTCCGGGTAAGAAGGATAGAAAAAATGCCCAAAGTCAATGTTAGAGGACGAGGCGTTTGAATTTCTATTTAAATTTAATTAAATTTATTTCAATTGGGTTGGATTGATAGATATTAAAAGTAGTGTGTCTGGTCTAGCGAAATAAGGTACTATGTCCCTTAAGCAAAGTCATGAATTCGAATCCTAGCGTTGTGAATGAAATAAAACTATAATTTGAGAAAAAAAATTATAAATGATGAAATTATTTAATAATATTTTTCATAACAACACCAAAGCAACTTAGACAATAGGCAAATTATTACAACAACAAGCAAAAACAGCTGGACGATGAAGAAATGGAAGGAAACTAAGTAGAAAGTGATTGAGGATCATGTGAATGCAGCAGAGATGCCTTCAGCTGCTTTTGTTTATGTTTCTCACTTTGACAGTCCCGAAGCAAAGGTTTTCCTATTGGGTTCAAACACATATTTGATGAGTGATTCCTTGATGGACAGTACCTCAGGGAACTCCTTCTTCAGCTTAGATGCATCCAGTTCATTGTTGCTCCTTTCTGCAACCACCACCTTGGCTTGTTCTTCCACGGTGAAATTAACCCAGTTGAAGTTTGGGTCAATGTAGTCCTTGTACATTTGCAGAACCTCATTGTGACTCACAACACCAGGGTTTGTGAAGTTCCATATCCCCCTCAAGTTCCTTTTCGCCATCTCAATTGATATCGGTAGAAGCTCGTCTACTACGGTCATGCTGTTCGGAATGTCAATTACCTTCTTGTGGGTTGTTATCTTTTTTATGAAGTTCCCCGGCCTGCTAAGATCTGACGATATAGGCATCCGCCCTCTCAGAGTGCACACATTGTCATATTCCCTCAGAAACTCTTCAACCTGGCATTAAACAATACTTAGTTTGAAAAATATAAACATCAATGGATCCTCAAAGGGTGTTACATACTTAGATTAAGATGTCGTACCATGCCTTTGGTTTTGGAATAGAAAGAACCAGTGAAATTGGGCTTTTCTTCCTCTGTGAAACCGATTCCGGATCCTAGAGGATGAGCAGCATCGTATGAAAAGATACAACCAGTAGCATAATTGATCATCAGGAGTCCGTGTTCCCTGCAAACATCTGCCAAGGTTAATGTGCCAACAACATTGGTTCTTATGATTTCGGGCCTATGAGTTTCACACCAATCAACATTTGGTTTTCCAATCACATTAGCTGCATTGAAAACATGGGTTGGCTTGACAGTTTGGATATCAGCTACGAGCTGTGAACGTTGCTCCAAACGCCCTTTTCCATACTCAAAAGGTATGCCTTGTTTCTCACATAGCTTCCCCAGAAGTCCCCCTATCCAACCTGTTCTGCCATAAATCAAAAACTTGATAGGTGACTTTTGAGATGGTAAACTGTGTTTTGTAGATGGAACCAGCATCTTGTTTTGACTGAATTTGTTCGCAGCAACGGGAGCCGAATCCAAGTTGCTTGTATCGGCGGCATCAAACTGCCTTTCAATTCCAGGCACCATAAGCATCCTTGGATGGGGTAGCAATGCACCAGAGACATCACCCCACCAGTCAGGGTTGCTAACATACCAATCCATAGTCTTCCTGAGACCCTCCTCCCAAGTGGTCCTTTCATACCATCCCAAGCTTTTAAGCTTTTGATCATCCAAGAAATACCTCTGGTCATTGAAAGGTCGATTCTCGACGAACTTAATGTGGTTCTCAGGGTCCAAGTTGAAAAGCCTGCAAATATCCCTGGCCACATCAATCACTCTCCTTTCTTTCTTTGTGCCTATGTTGTAAACATGGCCAACTTCCCCTCTATGTAGAATGACTTCAAACGCCTCTGCTACATCCTCACAATACAGATAACTCCTCACATTTGATCCATCCCCATGAACCGGAAGATGCTGTCCTTTCATCGCCAATAGGATAAACTTGGGAATCAGTTTCTCAGGGAATTGATTGATCCCATAAACATTGTTCCCTCTAGTAGTTATGACAGGCAGCCCATATGAGCGCCCATATGCCATCACCAGCATCTCTGCTCCAGCTTTAGTGGCTGAATACGGGTTTGTTGGTAGGAGCTGAGAAGCCTCACGGTTTCCCACCACCGCATCCTCATCCGTCTCCCCGTAAACCTCATCCGTGCTTACATGGATAAACCTCTTGATTTGGCCAGTGACTTTGCAGGCTTCCAAGAGAACATGCGTTCCATAAATGTTGTTTTTAGTGAACTCAAAGCTGTTGTCAACATGAGTCTGGGCTGCAAAGTGCATGATTGTATCAATGGACTCGGCTTGTAGGATGAAGTGAACCAGATCAGCACTTGCAATATCTCCCTTGATGAACTTAAAGTTGGGAGATGAGCTTGAAGGGTACAGGTTCTTGAGGCTGGAGCAGTAATCAAGCTTGTCAAGGACCACAATTTTGTAGTCCGGATAGTTGCGGATGAGGCGGTTGCAGACATGGGATGCAATGAAGCCTGCAGCTCCAGTGATGAGAATGCTCTTCGGTGTGTATCTATTAGCCATCTAAACAACACGAAGCAGATATAACATCTATCTTTGTACTGCTCCAAAGATTATTTTAGACTCTAAGCTTTAAACACAAATAAATCTTGAAATTAGATGCATTCAACTAGCTACAGATTCTTCAACTCCATTAACTCGATTCATGGATGTATAACTAGATTCACACAGACACAGAGGCATGCACGCGCACACACAGCTTGAACGTTATATCCCAACACTTCAAAACAGCAAGAAGAGGAAAGGTGAACTCTTTTTACTACAAAAAATTAGAAACTCAGTGACAAATGAGTTGAAAAGGGGCGTCTACATCCAACTGCAAGAATCCATACCTTTCTGTAACATTCGATAAAATGTAATGACTATTTTATTACAGTTAAATAAAATTTAATGATCATTTTATAACTTTTAAAAATTTAGTGACCAAAATGATCACGTGAGCATAGTTTAGTGACCTATTTTTTACTTTACGCTTATCTTCTAAAAATTAAATTATACAACAACCTTCCAAACTAAAATATTGATTAAGACACTGAAATTTTAAGTGCTAACGATTTTGAGTGGGGCTTGGGGATTAGAGCCCCTCCCACCCATACAGTGGCTTTGACGTTTTAATCATTGTTTTTGTTTATAAAATAAAGATTCAACTCTTTGAGCATCAGATTTGGTTTAAAAAAAAATTAAAAATTAAAATTTTTGAAGACTAAATATATTGTTAAGGAAAAAAATAGAAATAAGAATAATGAAGAGTGGAGTAAGAAAAACGTACGGAAGGTGTGGAGGTAGAGGAAAAAGCACAAGGGGGCACTTTTATATGGCTTCAGTTAGAGAGAAAAATGTGTGAGCAAGGAAGGTTGGTTGAGGTGAGCTATTTATAGATCCAAACTACCCTATGTTTAATGCACTCATCCAAAGCTACCCTAGAATAGTTAAGGTTAAAGTTCTAGATTGCTAATTTTATCACATGTAAAATGAGGAGCTAAATTTGATTGGAGGAAATGGTGTTGCCGACCGACTGGATGGCTAACCAAACTACGAGAGGAATCGAGTCCTCTAGATATCTTTTCCCTTTTTATTGTTGGTCTAAGTGGTAATTAGTTTAATATCGCTTTAGCATGTTTCAAATACGAAATTTTGTATATGTAAAAAAATTTCGTTGAAAAATTCATTCATCAAAATCAGATGTGCAATTAGATTGGTCTGAATTAATCAGAGTAAAACTTTGAAAAATCGAAAGAACAACAAAAAAAAATCTATTCATTCTTTATACGATGCAGTAATAATCTATTTATGTCATACTTATGTATTTGTATTGTATTTATATCATTTTTAATATCAAATTTATATTTATGTTATTTTTTGTATTAGGGTATAATAAATATGTTTTACATGCTAACAATCCGATTTATGTATTTGATGCATCATGAATATGCGTTCTGTTTTTGTCATTTGTGTCGTTTCGTATTTTGAATAGTTCGCCGTTGCAATTCATTTCATATAATAACCTTGTTTGGTAAATAGTGGTTTAAGTTATTGATGTATAGCGAATTGGGGGTGAAACATTTAATTTTAAAAAAAATACTAATATGAACTTTTTGAATTTAGAAGTTTTGACGGAAGAGTTATAAAAATTCATGTACCCTTAAAAATTATAAAAAATCTCCAATAAACCTAAATTCAACATTTTCTATTTTAATTCATCACCCTCACGTATTTGCATTGTGACATTTGTAAACTATTACTTTTATTTTTTTCTTTTAATTTCTACTGATTTATATTTGTATTTAAATTTAATAATTAATTAAATTATATTAAAAATGATTGTATAAATAATAAATTAATATATAGATTCTTCAAATATGCTTAGTAATGTTATATTAAAAAATTATTTTTGATAATCTAATTAATATTAATAGATACAAAATATTGATAACTAATAAACTATTAGAATACGTATCGAATATAATCATGTCTTTATATGTCATTTTGCTTGTTTAAATAATCAATTAGTTATAAGTTATCAGTTAATTTTAGCAAATATTTTTATACAATAAGCTAATACAATTTGCAAAACAAATCAACTAATGCAATAAGATGTCAGATATCAACTAACGTAATCCGCTATTAATTACCCGCTAATTGCCAAGCTGGGCCGATATATTTTTATGTTTGTGCCATGTTCTGTCTTAATACATCTCAATTTTTTATATATTTTTTACACAAATTCAATTTTAAAATGTATATCATATCTATTGAAAATAGGGGATTTCTGAAGTTGTAGAAACGACGAAGGAAGATATGAAGAGGCGGAATAGGAAAAGATAAATTTGAGACAGAGAAATTAGGGTTTTCTGTTTATTATTCTTTTATCATGCAATGAATGTAGGCTATTAAGATTACCTTGAGCCGGTTCCAAGACTGGTTAATATAGCCCAGTTAGATCCTAACCGAAAAGCAATATTGGGCCCAATCAGTTAGGTCAGTTGGGCTGATCTGTTACAACAAATACAACAACCTACTAACAAAAATTACAAAAAAATACAGACTTTGTTGATTGCTAGAATATTATTTGCTAATTATTCACCCGACTTTCTTGCCTTCTTGAAGCTGAAGAATGTGCTTGGATATAACTCCCAATTGTCGTAGAAAAAAAAAAACAGAATTTCTCGGTGGATAAGGGCTTAGTAAGAACATCAGCAACCTGATGCTTCGCTAGAATGTAGTTTACATTAACCTTACGCTCCATTACTTTCTCACACACGAAGTGGAGATCCAGATCCACGTGCTTTGTCTTAGCATGTAACACGAGATTGGCGGCCATAGACACCGCATTGGTGTTGTCACACCAAATCTGAGGAGTGGTGGTAAGGCGAACACCCATGTCATGCAGAACAATAGAAACCCACATCAACTCAGTTGTTGCATCAACCAAGCTGCGATACTCAACTTCGTTAGTGGATCAAGACACAACCCTCTATTTTTTGGAGCTCCAAGAGACTAGATGCGCATCGTGGTACACACAATACCCTGAAACCGAACGGCGGTCATCAACATCACACCCCCAATCGGCATCCGCAAACGAGACAAGAGATGTAAGCTGATTTGACCTAGTAGTGAAGACTATACCACAGTCTAGTGTACCTTTCAAGTAGCGCAAGATTCGCTTAACAGTTGTCCAGTGTAACTCCGTAGGAGACTGCATATATTGAGCAACTTTGTTGACAACAAAAGCGAAATCTGATCGTGTGTGACAGACATATTGTAAGCCACCCACAATGATGCGATACAAAGAGACATTGCGAAAAGGATCACTACACCCTTTACTCAACTTAGAGCTACTAGCCATAGGAGTGTCGACAGGCTTTGAACTACTCAATTGAACCTTCTCAAAGAGCTCAAAAGCATATTTTTGTTGACCTAAAAACAACCCATCAGGAGTACGAACAGCCTTAAGACCAAGAAGAAAATCAACTTGACCTAAGTCTTTAATAGAAAACTTAGTATCTAATTGTTGGATTAACCTGACAATATGTAATTTTGAATTTCCAGTCATCAGAATATCATCAACATAGACTGCAACATATACAACAACATAATCAGCATGAAACACGAATAAAGAATGATCAATAGATGAGTTAGTGAATCCCAAGCCACAAAAAAACTCTTTTAGTTTTAGGAACCAGTTACGAGGGGCCTGACGAAGACCATACCATGCTTTGGTAAGAAGAAAAACAAGAGCATTACCTCTGGCAAGCACATTAAAAGCCAAGTGGTTGTTCCATGAAAACATTTTCTTGAAGATCACATTTCAAGAAGGCATTATTGACATCCAACTGATGAACCTGTCAGTCATTATAAACAGCCAACAAGAGAAGAATATTGACAATAAAAAATCGGATAACAGGACTAAAGATGTCAGTAAAGTCACAACTAGGGGTTTGAGAGAACCCTTTAGCCACCAACCTCGCTTTGTACTTATTAATAGTACCATCAGCATTATGTTTCACCCTAAACAACCATTTACACCCTATTATTTTTCTATCAGGGAGAGGAGGAACAAGTTCCCGAGTAGAATTATTAATTAAAGCAGTATACTCAACATTCACAGCCTCAAGCCAATGTGGATGATTCATCGCCTCATAAATAGAAATAGGTGTGTGTGCATCATCATTTTCAAGAGCATCATTAAAAACCTTAGGTTTGAATATACATGCTTTGCTTTGAGTAAGCATAGAGTGTTGATTACTAGGCTCAGCCGAGACTGAAGGAGCATGAGACTGAAGGGGAAGCAGATTAGAGGTAGCAGGCCCCATGTGAGCTGACTGATAGCTAGACTAAACACCCCTCATAGGAAAGCCATGTGGAACAACAGGTACTGGGTGACCATTTTCCTCATAAACATCAGCAACAAGTACGAGGTGACCATTTTCCTCATGGACATCAACAACTGAGGAAGGTGCCATTTCTTGAAAGGTAGAGGTGGCAGCAGGGGACGCAACTGGAGGAGAGGAAGGAAACGTATCGTGAGCGGGAGGAGTACATATTGGTTGTGTAACAACATATGGTGATACGACAAAGGGTGAATGCTCAACATTTGTCGCTTGAGGAGAGACTAGAAAATGAGCAGAGAAGGCGAATCGACATGAGATGGGGAAGGATGGAATAACAACCTCAGACCTGGCCTACACAGAAGTATCATTAGAGTTTTCTGCAAAAGGAAAAACCATTTCATTGAAATGAACAAGCCGAGATACAAAAACCTTCCATGTTTTCATGTCGAGAGACTAGTAGTCGTGATGCTTGGGAGAGTACCCAAGGAATACACATGCACACGACCTAAATTCAAGTTTGTGATGATTGTAGGGTCGGACATAAGGGAAGCATTGGCACCCAAAGACTCTTAAAAAAATCATAGTCAGTAGATTTCCCATAAAGCAGCTGAAAGGGAGAACGACAATCTAAGCCAACAGATGGCAAACAATTAATGAGATATGCTGCACTTAGAACAACAAAGGACTAATAATGCAGGGGCATAGATGCTTGAGCTAAAATGGTAAGGGCAATTTCAATGATGTGGCGATGTCTCCTCTCGACCATCCCATTATGCTGAGAGGTATGCAGGCAAGTAACCCTGTGCCAAATGCCCATCTTTGCAAGAGTAGCTCCCAAAAATGAAACTCCCCACCACTATCAGTTTGCACTGCTAGAATCTTAGAAGAAAACTGTGTGAGAACAAGAGCATTAAATAATTCAAATGCTTGCGTAACCTTATTTTTAGTCCGCAAAAGGTAAACCCAACAGTTTTTGCTGTACATATCAACAAAGGATATGTAATATCGAAAACCCGTGGACATCACATGGGTAGGACCCCAAACATCAATTTCTACTAACTCAAAGGGTGTGGTATACACAGTGGTAGAACTAGAAAAAGGAAGACAGTGAGCTTTGCCTAACTGACAGGCGACACACAACTCTAAATTAGAAGGTGATACATGTTTATTAACTGCTAAACGAACTATATTAGGAGCCGAGTGACCCAGTCGCCTGTGCCACAAAAAATATGTATCATCAGCTCATAAGGAAGGAGCAGTGGTATGCAAAACTGAAGCATCATTAACCGAGGAGGGTGTCTAATCAAAGCAGTAAAGACCATCACGTTGCACACCCACAAGCAACACATCCCATGTTTGCTCATCCTTCACAAAACAATTGTCAGAATGAAATTCAATGTACACATAATTATCACGATCAAGCTTGGAAACAGAGACTAGATTTTTGGTAATGTCAGGAACACATAGAAGATTTTGTAGAAGAAGAGTCCTAATAGGAGAAGAAAAACAAGTTTGCTCGACATGTGAAATACGTAACTGTGCCCCATTACCAAGGGAAACACGATCCTTACCATCAAACAAGCGAGCGCCATGTACATTCTGTTGCTCGCGATTGATGTGATGTGTAGCACCCGAGTCAAAATACCACTTGTTGTCAAATACATTGCCAGGACCCACTAGATTATCGACCTGAGTTGGTACCAAGTTTCCTGTATTCACCGTATCAGCTGAGACTCTTACAGACTTAGCAACAAACATGTTATATCAACTCTCAGGTGAATTAAAACGAGAAGCAAAAGAAGAATCAGAAGAGGAGATGTGACAAAGATGGGCCTAAGAGGAAAATGACCGATGTCCAGTCCCTTTGTATCCTTGATCGAACCCGTGCCAACATCGGTCAGCTAGATGTCCTAACTTTCCACAGATCTGGCACTGAAGCCTGGATTTGCCACGACCTCTGTTGGTGGAGGTGTGAAGCTGAAACGACGGAGAGCGTTGATTAGAAGCTGAATCTTGCTCCAGACGATTGGCAGAAGAGGAGTCTCTGTGGTGAACATAATTTATGCCGATCGGAAGACGGTGAGGATTAGATACACGCGTTTAAACATCAATCAAGAAAAAAACAACTTTCTCAAGAGTGAAAGGTTCTCTGCTTCCAGTGATCACTGCAACAAACAGTTCGTACTCAACCGAGAGACAGTTCAGTATCGTGACAACCTGCTCGATTTCTGAGGTCTTGCTACCATAGACCGCCAGAAGATCACAAATCTCCTTGATTTGAGCGACGTAGGCTCGCATTGAGAGAAAGCCCTTCTTGATGGAGCGCAACCGACAATACAGATGCATAATTTTAGTAGTAAACTTCGGAGCATAAAGTTGGAGAACGACGGTCCAAACAGCGGCAGTTGTCTCAACACCAACAAGTTGCGGCAAGACACTAGGGCTCATAGTGGAGAGGAGCCAAGAAGCAAGAGAGTTGTCTTGCTCACGAAACGCAACATAGGCTGGATTAGGTATCGTCTCACCGAAGGAAGAGGTGGTGAGTTTCGCCGGAACCGGCGTAACGTTGTCAAGAAGGTGTTCGAGACCATGGCCGTGAACAAGAAGAAGAACTTGCTGCTTCCATAGGAGGAAGTTATCATCATCAAGACGTATGCTGATATTTTTGTTGGCAAAGAACATCGTGGACTGATCTGTATCAGGAAGAGTGGCGACAATGGTGGCGACATTTTCCATGACAGATGTGACGACGGGAAGAAGTAGAGAAACAAAGAAAACAAAGAGAGACACAAGCTTAGATCGGAACCCAGCTCTCTGATACCATATTGAAAATAGGGGATTTCTGAAGTTTTAGAAACAACGAAGGAAGATATGAAGAGGCAGAAGAGGAAAAGATAGATTAGAGACAGAAAAAATAAGGTTTTCTGTTTATTATTCTTTTATCATACAATGAATGTAAGCCATCAAGATTACCTTGAGCCAGTACCAAGATTAGTTAATATAGCCTAGTTAGATCCTAACCGAAAGGCAATATTGGGCCCAATCAGTTAGGTCAATTAGGATGATATGTTACAACAAATACAAACCTACTAATAGAAATTACAACAAATTACAAACTTTGTTAATTGCTAGAATATTAGTTGCTGATAATATTATGTTCTTGATATTTTGTCTTTAAAGTATCGTGAATATTTTTTTTATTTTTTAAGAATAAACTATGTTTATTAAATATTTTGTAACATTCTCAATGTGATTTTATTATAGTATATATTAAGTTTTTAACCCTTAATAAAACTTCATTGTTGACGGTGACATTATTCTTAAATTGAAAGTTGATCAGTGATTTCTCTCTCTAGATTTAATGTTTTTTTTTATTTTGAGTTGTATATTTTTATTCTGTTTAATTAATTTTTCATTTTTCTTGTAAAAATAGTAGATGGATATATTTACTCTTGTCACAATCTTTGTTTGTTCTTATGACACATTTTTTATTTTTTTTCATCGTTAGATTTGACGGCGCCTTTTCAGACGATTTTTATTATGTTATCTTGTTAATCCATATATGCTTTGGACCTTTGAATTGAATATTGATAGACGCTCACAATTACCAAAGATATGTTGCAATTGTGTTGTATGTAAGCTATATCAGCATACTTTGTATCTTTGCATGCATTTCAGGTGATAAATCTCTGTAAGTGCCTGAGATTGTATTTAGGGGTTATAAGTCAATCTTTGATCACTAAGTAAGTTTTCTATTGTCAAACTCCTAGTTGGTGGTATATGAATTAAGCATTCTAAATTGCATATTTAATTGATATTATGATTTGATTAGATGATATGATATAGAATTTGGTATATGATACTATACATCTTAAAAGTTTGGTTATCGTATTATACTAGCAAGGTATATTAATGAGTTTTGAAAGAATATAAAGTAAATATATTGATAGGTAATAGATAGGGTATGTATATGTCATGGTGTTAAGATAGTGTTATGTTAGACATATGAGATATGTTGTTTGGCATACTATGTTTGAATGAATTTATGAATTCAAGTGAAGGCTTGATAGACCATGATATGTTTAAATAATATATGTTATGCTTGGTATGAATAGTAATTTTGAATCTTGAATTATAATTATAATTATAAAAAGTTAGAAAGTGTGCATAGTTTGTTCTAAACCATTTACCTTTGAATCATTGAATTAGAAAGCATTAATAAGTAAGAAACTATAGTAATATGTTTAGAGTGGTTTAAACTCCTTTGAGTGAATTAAATCTAAAACTTGATCTCAACCTTGCAATTTGGTGCAAAGCGTACCGGTATTATATTGTGGCATATAGGTACGGTGCTATTGAGTACCGGGATACAATACCAATACAAAAGTGTGTTACTGAAATTTGAAATTTAAGTTGATACTGCTACGACCTTTGAGTAACGGTATTGAAAGTAGTTAAGTTAGATATGAAGTGTCTGAAGTTTTAAATCTTTACAAAACAGTCCTTAAACTTTCATGGTTCAATTAAATGTGTTTTACGCAACCAAATGAGCTGGAATTTGACAAATAAGCATGCTTTCATGTGAATATTACAACTATGCCCTTAATTGTTTTAAAGCGCCTTAAATTTTTAGTATTTACACTTTAGAGCTTGAACTTTGAAAACTTTGCAAAATAATCCATAATGACTAAAATCAGAATTATTTGGATTATGAACTCTGATGGTTAATGATTTGCTTTGATATTATGTATGTTATGTATTTGTTCTGAAATGAATTGTTGTACTTTCATTCTTCAATTCTTTGTTTTGTATTCCAGTGACATTTCTGACCCGATATTTTTTTGGACTGAGTAAAGGGTGTTACAACATTAACCCTTGAAAAATATACACATGGATCCCCGATATTTTACAAAATTTTAAAAAAATATGTACATATTTTCCTATATACCCCTAATATATGTCTTAATAAAGAAACCCTATATGTTAAAAAAATTATGTTATTATCACTTTTACTTTATCTCAAACCTAACTTAACCACTCTCAAGTTTCTTAGCCGCACCTACGCACGTTTCTTTCTTCTTCAATTTTATCCTTCTCTAATATTTTCCCTTTTCACCAAGGTAAATCATGTGCTTCTTTTTCTTGCGGGTATCTATGCCCCGTGTGTTTTTGAGGAACAATTGTTACTTTGGCAGGAGCTTACTATGGAGATGGAATTTCGTGACTTGCCGTAGTGCTTAATTCGTGATTTTAACATGGTAACGCAAAGGAGCGAGAGGATGGGCTACTCTTTCACGATTCGAGGTATGTCTGGTTTTGTACGCTTCATTAATTAAGCTGAGTTAGTTGATCTTGCATTACATGGAAAGTCTTTCATGTGGTTTGGTCCCGGAAATAGAGGTAGCCGTATAGATAGATGCTTAGTGTTGAAAGATTGGCTTGATCGTTTTGCGAGGATGCTTTTGAGTAATTTATCGAGGGGGCTCTCGGATCATACTCCTATGATGATTCAGATTGGGGTCCAAGAACTTTTCGGTTCTTGAATGTTTGGGTGGACAATCAAAAGCATGTGTGTGAATTGGAACAAGAATGGATGCGTTTATCGAAGAGTAAAGCTGATTGGAGCATGGTACAGAAACTTCGTGGCCTCAAAGGGTTTTTAAGAGGATGGAATGCATCATCTTTGGGTAACTTAGATTAGCACATTGCAACAACAACTCAGCGCATAGATGATTTCGATATGGCGTTGGGTAATGGGCTGTTTTCTAAAGACATGACAGTGGAGAAGCGAACGTTATAGTTAGAGCTATGGAGATTGTCTAAACAGCATGAATCCGTGCGGCGTCAAAAATCTAGAGTGAGATGGTTGAAAGAAGGGGATCGAAACACAAAATTTTCCCACTAGTCGGCTAAAATGCGTGCAATGCAAAATACTATTCAAGGAATTTGGATGAATAGGCGATGGGAATCTATTCCAGATCGGTTGTGACATGTATTTTATGTTGAATTTAGGAAACATTTTTCGAAGGTTCCATCATCGGAGTCTCTTGATGGTTGTAACAACGGAGTCGTCACCCATCTCTTTTATTATATTAAATGGACCGGAAACTTAAAAACCAACCCGATCGAAGGTTTGGGGGCACGGTTACATGTGAGGAAGGATTAGCACCCTCATCACGCCCGAAGACCGACGCTTACTTGATCACTAATACTTTCCTTATAATTCGGATGCGTGCATGCAAGGATTAATGCAAAAATCCACGAAGTTCTAAAATTGACCTGAATTTGCTCACGATTGAGAAAATCCGAATCAATTTAGACGCAAGGGAATTAAGGCATTAATCCCTAAAATCCGAGAATACCATCTCGCATAGGAGTTTCAACCGTTCCCACAACTGTTAGGGAAAGACAGAACTAACCATAATTGAGAAACTATCTCGCTTTTCATTATGCGATAAAAATCTCTTTTTTAAATGATATTTTTAAAAAAATTTAGTTTTTATGAGAGATTTAATTTTTAAAGTTAATTATTATTTTGAAAGCATGCGTTTAAAGAAACGAATCCTAAAAGGACTTATTTGATTATTTATATTTAAGAAAAATATATTTACTTTTCTAAAAATTACCTAATTAAATTCTATTGACAATTAAAGAATTTTACTTTTCGGAATAATTTACCAAGTTAGTTTTTTTATTTATCATTATTCACAATTAATGTAATATAAATTATTTACCTTTCTAAAAGATTACCTAAAGGATTTTATTTAATTACTTACAATTAAGGGAAAGTATAATTATTTTTCTAAAAATTACCCAAGAAATGTTGTTTAAAATTATTTACAATTAAAAGAAATGTATTTTTTACTTTTCTAAATAATTTACCAAGTAAACTATTAAAAGACAAATTATTTAAGGAATTTAAATCTAAGACATTAAGTTAAATTATATTGTTAGTGAACTAACCTACAAGGAAAAAATTATTTAAGCATCTAAAACTTATTAATTATTACAGGGAAACTAGCATAAGAGAATATCTTTTAGTCAATTTACTTAAAAAAATTGTCATTTTTTGTGGAAATTACTATATTATTATATGGCTAAAAGTTAAATTTAATTAGGTGACATAATTACCGATTAAATTAAATAACACAGAAAAAATAAATAACATGTGTATTAAATTGTAGCAAATAAAAATAAAGGACTGAAATTGAAATAAAAAAAGTTAAAGTGAAGAAATGCAAACAGTGGGGGCTGTGGTGTAATTTCGTCGGAGCTGGGGTACAAGTCGAGCCGTTGACCGTCTTGTGCTATCACGTCTCCCGCGATGCGTGGATGTCAGACGCTGCTCGCCGGCAACGAGAACCTCCTACTTATGCTCCCTATTCAGGTGGTGGCAACGACACCGCCTATCTGTAATGGCAACTCCACCGCACGCTTGGTTTGGTGAGAACACGTACCCTTTTTCTTCCAATTGCAATCGAAATAAAATAATAAAAAGTACAAAATTTTGGTATAGAAAATACCTCAAAATTGACTATAATTTTTATTTATCTTCAATATGATCTATTACAAAGAATGAATCGTGTATCTGTGTGTGTTTTCTCTTTTTTTTCATGTCTAATTACAATAGAATAATAAAAAGTACAAAATTTTGGTATAGAAAATACCTCAAAATAAATTAAAATTTGAATAAATTAATCCAATTGGGTGATGACATGTGTCATCATCTGATTGGTTGATTAATTTTATTTAATTAAAATAAAATTAAAATCAAATTGATTTAATAAGTAAATAATATGATCCAAATGTGTAATTTTACAAATTTCCGTTAACTGCCATGTCACCTCTTCATTAGTTTTTTAACGTCAGTTGTCAAAATAGGTCAATTTAATAAGTTTGATGGTCTGATTGACGAGTACAATAGTTCGATGGTCAAAATAGGTACGCTCTAATAGTTCGGTGGTCACTGGTGTAGTTACTTTATTAACTTTTATAAGGGTAAGTATCTATGCGTAATAGTTAATCTTCGCGAGTGGTGCATTAGGGGTGGGCATTGTCGGGTACCCGGTTCATCTGGGTATCTCATTAGGCGGGCCGTGTCCCGGCCCATTATATTAGGGTAACCCGGATTCGGATACCCGTAAAATTCGGGTACCCGATTCCTATTTTTTTGTTTTTTTATTCTAAAATTTAAAAAAAATCACATATTAAACACAAAAATATTTTTAAAAAATTAAACTTAAAACTTAAAAAAATATAATACAAGCATAGAAAAAATGTAGGGATTTAAACTTAATTTTAGAGAAAAAATATTAAGAAACATAAAATAAAAATATAATCTTAAATATAAAAATATATATATTAATTTTTATCGGGTCGGGTCGAGTACCCGGTAAGGGGAAACTCTCGGCCCGTGTCCCGATAAATTTTTTGGGTCGGATACCTGGCTCGATCAGGTATTTTCCCCCAAAATTACCCAATATTTTAGATTCGGGTCATTAAGTTTTAAGATCGGGTTAATCGAATCAGGTATTTTTGTCCACCCATATGGTGCATGGTGTATACTATCGACGAGGGCACAGAGTCCAGAATTAAAATTATGGCCCATATATAATTAACCATAAAAATAGAAGAAACAAATTTAAATGAATTAAAATTTGAGATCTAAATAAATAAATAAAAATATTCTATTATATTGTACATGATTGCGTGGTGGGTGGTCAGTCTCATCATCATGCTATTATTTTTCCACAAAATTTATTAAGTATTAAATGTCCATGGCGCCACATAAATTTGATGTTCTTTTGCATGGAGAGCATGTGCTTTAAACTGATGTTTTTAGAAATTAGGGAGATGAAATTAGGGAGATAAAAATAGGTTATCGGATGGTTTCAGGTTGGGTCATTTCAGATTGATTTGATGTTTCTACTTCAATCGTGTCAGGTACGAGTCAATTTCAGGTCAGATTCATTTTAGGTCGGGTTAAAATGGTTCGGGTCTAAATCAATTAATTGACGGGTTAATTTAGGCTCAGGTGGACTTTAGGTCGGGTTCATTTCAGGTCAGTTTCATTTTAGGTCAGGTTCATTTCAAATCGGGTTCATTTTAGATCGGATAATTCCATGTCGTTTCATTTTAGGTAGGGTTAATTAGGGTTTCGAATTCGTATTAAGTTTGAGTTTGGTACAAATAGTCGATAGACTTTGGGTTGGGTTATTTCGAGTGAATTATTTAACGCCTTTCACGAATACGAATCGCATTAAAAATAAATATTAGGGGCTAGAATGAACAAAAATACCATCATATTTAAAATATTGGACTAAATTACAAAAATTAGAAATAAATAAGGGTCAATTTCAACTAAAAATAAAATATTAGAGACTAGAGTGAACAAAAATATCATCATATTAAAAATATTGGACTAAATTACAAAAATATAAAATAAATAGGGGCTAATTTTGGTTAAAAATAAAATTTTAGGGGACTAACATGAATAAAAATATCATCATATTAAAAATATTTGACTAAATTAAAAAAATGAATAGGGGTCACTTTCGACTAAAATTAAATTTTAGGTACTAAAATAAAAAAAATTATTGGACTTCAAGATGTTTTTTATTCAAGATGAATTTACTTGGTTGTTTAGAACTGAGACATAAATATAATTTACATTTATCAACACTTTAAATTGATTATATATATATATATATTTATATATAATTTTATAAATTAATAATCAATAATTAAATTATTTAACAAAAAGATTTTAAATAAAAAATTAATAATTAATAATTTAAATGGTGAAAAATTAGTTTTTCACATTATAGTATAATAAATTCATAATTTCTCAGATATTTCATTTTTCTCTTGAAAATCATCAAATCATAGACTTTCTCAATTACAGGTCGGGTAAATATCATGCCAGGTCAATATACGTTCAGGTCAACAACAAGTCGAGTTTAAAACAAGTCGAATCAATTAACAGATCGGGTAAAATTGGATCTCGGGTCATTTCAGTCGGTTTATATTAGTTATTTGCTAGGTTAGTCTCTGGTTTGGGTTATTTTCAGTCGTGTGCATGTTGGGTTCCTTTAGCACAATAACATGTTCAATTCGGGTTCAAGTCCTTCCCGATCGGATGCAGGTCGAGTTCGATTACTACAGTATCATGTCAAAATTAAGTTGGATCAACAACAACCGGTTACAGATCGATTTCGGCTTATCACTTCCTTGAGTCAAAATAAATTTTAACTCAAACAAGTTTCAATCGAATTTTCGAGTTTGATCAACTTTTCACATCCCAGAAACTACAATATGAACATGGCTTACGTAAACCAACGTTCAAATTTTACTTCTAATGTTTTAATAATTTTGATATGTTTTAAAGCGGTCAAAATATTATAAATTTGATTTTTATTAATTTAATTTATTTATATAAAATTTTTAATGTATATACCGTAAACTTTTACAGTTTTACTATTAAAATGTACTCACTGGCCAACAACCTTCACTGTAGGTGATTAAAATTTTTCAATTGACGTGAGTTCATTACTCATTAAGAGTAAATTTTCAATAATCTTAAATAGTAATTATTTAAAAAAATAATTTGTCCGTCTTATTAAATTTGTTCATTTTATGTTTTAAAATTGCCCTATTAAAATTTTTCTTTTGAACAATTTGACAAGTTACATTTTATTTTTTATCATTTGTTTGATTAAATAGATGTATTACATTCTCACACATGGATTTAAACTTATACAAGATAGCTCGACATGAGCATCCTTACTCACTAGACCAATGAGTAGATCTCGTTTTTTATCATATTCTTTAATTTTTCAACAAAAACAAATTTTAACTTTAAAGGACAAAATTATCATTTTAATTTTTTTACATCACATATATCACATAAACAATTTTTTTCCTAAAACTACTAAAAAGTTAACATGCGACATAATTTATGAGACAATAGAGTTTTTTATAAATTTTAATGAATTAAATATTTAAAGGGTACACTACATGAATGATCACTTTTATTTTCTTAGTGTTTGATTTTTGTCACCAATTTTAAAAAAGTAACGTTCTAGTCACTTATATTTTTGAGTTATAACATTTTAGTCAATCTGACATTTATTTCTGCTAATTTGTTGATGTAAACGTTAATTTATAACTTAATCATTGAACTTTCAAAACTTTTTTCATCCTCTCCATACAAAAAACACCAAAGAAAATCTTTCACACCCAAAATTTCTCTCCTCTAACTGTAACCCTCGTCCTTGCTACTGTCGCCATTAGTCACCACACGTTGCTTCGAAATCCCAACGCCCTCACCTAGAGTTAAACACCAACAAAACTAGAACAATCAGTAAAAATTTTAGAAAGATGAAATTGAAAACTTTTCTTCTATGTATATGGGTGAAAATTAGTATCTCCCCTTACCTATCCGTATGCGGCTCGCGTCAGTATCGACAAATGCGAAACTGCACCAACAACCTGTTCTTCATAACCCCTTTGAGGTGATACAAGGTACACTCGATCGACTACGAGAAGAAAACGATGGTGGTGTAAGATCCCGTCATGTCGACCTGCGCGATACTTCAACCTCATCACGATTCCGGATGGAAATCATCTGCCCCCAAAGTATGCCCCCATTTGTGCCCCCATTTTAAAATAGTGGGTTTAGGGTTTAGGGTTTAAGGTTGGGGCTTAGGGTTAGGGTGTAGGGAATTAGGGGTATGGTGTATTTTTTTAGGGTTTGGGGTTTGGAGTTTAGGATATGAAAATTAGGGCAGGGGCATAGAAGAAGGCATAGTTAGGGGACAGGAGATTTTTACTCCACGATTCCATCATGTCCGACATTCATAATCCCACCAACTTCCGATACTAAAATCACCCAGAATTTTCATCTACATTATCATAAGCAAAAGCAGAGTTATTATGTTCAGGGGAAGGTGGATATTTCTTACCAAGGAAATCCTAAAATGATTTCTCAGCAGCTTGAACATCCAAAGACTCTTGAAGCATACATGATTTGTCCTCCATATGGTTAACGTATCTCAAAATTGAATCTGAAAAATCACAGTCCTCGTATGAATCTTCTTCATGACTCAAAGTTGAAGCTAGTGCTGGAAAAATTTTGTAAGTTGGATAACTAATACGACCCGTTATCGACAATATTTGTAAATTTTATGTATTAGAATATCTTGTATAAATGATTAAGCTTGCTGCTATTTTTTTTTTGGTGCTGGTCCTCGTATGGGATTGGTCGTGTTTTCATCTGCTTTGCTTTGTTCGAGTTTTTTTTTTTTTTTTGCTGGAAACGTCTTTGCAAGTCATTGTCTTTGTATGGTTTTGGGACTGGTTTGCTGTTGGTTATTAGCTCTTTTAGCTTGGTCTTGGTGGTGTAGGTGAATTTGACTAGTAAGTTTTTGATCTTTTAATGTATGATGAATTCTTGGTGTGATAGAATCGTTTCTTTAGAGCAATAGAAAGGTTTTGGAAGGTGAAAGACTCGAAAGAGGAAGAAGAGGAGTCTAATTTAGGGTTTGTGTATTTAGGAATTGTGAAGGAAAATAAACGAACGGTATTATTATCATTATTGAATGAATAAAAAATCTGAAGAGTTTATATTTATAATTAATAATGAAAACTAAAAAGTAAAGTCAGCTGGACATACAACTGGACAACTACCTAAACTACCTATCCTAGCTGTCAATATTCTTAATAGTCCCCTCAAGTTGGAGCATATATATCTTGAATGTTCAACTTGGACTTGAATTCCAGAAATGCTGAAGAATGTAAAGCTTTTTGTAAAATAATTTGTAGTTTGGTTCTGGGTCGAGACAAAGTAAGGTCAACACGCTTTGCTGAATCTTCTCACGAATCAGGTGACAATCAATTTCTATGTGCTTTGTGCGTTCTTAGAATACTGGATTCTCTGCAGTCTTGATAGCAAGAAAAATATCACAAAAAAGATTCGCAATAGATATAGAGATATTCAAATCAGTGAGTAAATAAATGAGCCATTGAATTTCGCAAGTAATAGAGGCAAGAGCCATGTATTTTGCTTCACTTGAGGAACGAGAAATCGTCTGTTGTTTATTGTATTTCCAGGAAATAAGAGTAGTACCTAGAAAAACACAAAAACTAGTGACAAATTTTCTTGAATCTGGACAAGATGCCTAATCAGAATAAAAAAACATTAATTTTAATAATGTTGTTAGAAAGAAAAAACAACCCTTGGCCAGGAGACCCTTTTAAATACCGTAATAGCCTATAAGCAGCAAGTAAATGTTCATCAGTAAGGGCAACCAAAAATTGAAAAAGATGTGAACAACATAAGAAATATTAGGCCTCGTATTTGTAAGATACAACAATTTGCCAATCAATCTCTTATAAGAAGTTATGTCAAAGAGAGGGGTTCCACTATTTTTAGACAACTTGGCTTTAGGAATAATGGGAGTAGAGACATATTTAGAATCTATGAAACTTGTTTCTTCTAACAATTTAAGAGTGTATTTACACTGACACAAATTAATACCCTTGCTAGAGTGAGCTACCTCAATACCAAAAAAATATTTAAGTTCCCCTAGATCCTTAATCCTAAAAGTGTCATGCAAATAGGTTTGATTTCATTAATAGGTTCTATAGTTGGACTAACCAAAATAATATCATCCACATATACTGCCAAAGCAATGAAATTGTTATCAAAACCTTTAACAAACAAAGATATATCCGATGAAGCTTGTTTAAAACCTTTTTCAAAAAGAGTCATAGGCAAACGTTCATTCCACTGCCTACTAGCTTGCTTTAGGCTATAAAGACTCTTGTTAAGCTTACATATTAAACCAAGGGCAGTAGAAAAACCAGGAGGTGGTTCCATATATACCTCTTCATGCAAAAATTAATGTAAAAAAGCATTGTTTACATCCAATTGTTGTAAGTTCCAACCTTTAGTAGCAGTTATAGCCAAAATAGATCTAATTGTTGTGATCTTGGCAACTGGACTAAAACTGTTCAAAAAATCTACCCCATGTTGCTGAGTATAGCCCTTTGCAACTAACCTAGCCTTATACCTTTTTAAAGTCACATTTGATTTTAATTTTGTTTTATAAACCCATTTACAACCTATGGTTTGCTTATCAGGGGTAGAAGAACGAGTTTCCAAGTGTTATTAACTTCTAAAGCCTTAATTTCTTCATGCATAGCTTGTTTCCAGTAGTCATATAAAATTGCTTGTTTATAAGTCTTAGGTTTAGCCAAGATATGAACAACATTAACATAAGAATGATAAGAAGAGGAAAGCTTGTCATAAGATATCACCTGAGAAATTGAATGAGGTGAAGTTCAGTTGGTTCTGGATGTTGGTAAAGAAACCTGAAACTCCCTAAAATTTTGTGGCAACTGCACTTGTCTAGTGGAACGGGCTCTTGAGGTCAATTGGGATGGAACATCTTGCTGAACTTGTGAAGGTGGTTGCAAAGAATCATGCTGCAAATTACTATTTTCCTGCAAAACATTACTCTTTAAAGGAATAATAGCATTAGAAGATTGATCTTGTGCAACAGTAATATGAGAATTGGAACCAGTTTGAGCATCAGAATTTTCAGTTGGTCGATAAACAAAATCATCTATTAACGTACTGCCATTAGAATCAGGTAGAACTCTATTTGAAAAGTCAGATTCAACAAAAGGAAAACAATTTTCAGAAAAGACAACATCTCTAGAAATAAAGACATTGTTATTTTCAATATCAAATAACCTATAACCTTTAATATTTCTAGGATACCCTAAAAAGATACACTTTTTAACCCTAAGATCCATTTTTTATTAGATTTAGGTAGAATGGAGGCACAAGCTAAACAGCCGAAAATATTTAAATGTGAAAATTGAGGAATTTTCTGAAACAAGACTTCAAAAGGTGTTTTATTAAAAAGAACAGGTGTAGGAGTTATATTTATCAAGTAAGAAGCATGCACAACACAATCTATCCAAAACTTTATAGGCAAACTAGACTGAATTCTTAAGGTGCGAGCAACAACAAGTGTTGGTGCTTTTGTTCAGCAACACTATTTTGCTGAGGTGTATGAACACAAGAATATTGATGCAAAATTCCTTTGGATTTATAAAAGTTTAACATTAAAAATTCTTTAGCACTATATGTTCGAAAGCATTTAATGCGTTTGTTAAATTGAGTTTCCACTAGAGTAAAGAACTGAGGAATTAATTCTTGCACTTCAGATTTCAATTTTAAAGGATAAATCCAAACATATCTGCTTTTATCATCAACTATAGTTAGAAAGTAAGAATGACCATATAAGCTTTTAACAGGGAAAGGCTCCCAAATATCTAACTGGACAATATCAAAAATACACTCATACACAGAACTACTTACAGGAAAAGGTAAACGTTTTTGTTTAGCAAGATATCAAATTTCACAATCAGATAAAAAAGAAAAGAGAATATCTTTATTCGTATGGCAAAAGTATTGCATTCTCTTTTTCGAGGGATGACCCAAATGGGCATGCCACAATACAAAATTACAAGCAAAAGAATTATTAACATGAGCAGAAACAAAATTGAAAATAGAACTGGAAAACATAACATTGTGAGAAAAAGGAACCTCAAGCTCATATAGACCATTAGAAGCCTTAGCTGAACCAACCATCTTCGAGGTATGAAGATCATGTATATAACAAAAAACAAAAGAAAAAAATTAAACATAAGGAATTATGTTCAGTTAACTAGGAAAAAAAACAAGATTAAAACTGAAATGAGGAATATGAAAAACATTTTTTAAGACTAAAGATTCTAAAATACGAACAGTGCCAACATGAGTAACTTTTACAATTTCTTTGTTAGGTAACTTAACAAATTTATTAGCAACGAGATAACAATTTAAAAAAACAGAAGAGAGTTAACTATATGGACAGTAGCCCCTGAATCCAAAATCCAAGAAACTTTCGAGTTATGAGAAGAAAATTTAAAAATCATACCTGGATCTTCAACAGGAGCATCAAAAATAGATGATAAGGCATTCACTTTGCATTCTGGAACAACATGTTTAGAAAGAACATTATCACTTTCTTGTAACAATGTTAAAATGCTCTCATATTGATCTTTAGTAAACATCACATGACCATGGGCAGAACTATCTTTAAGCAAAGGATCATGACCATAGGTGACATTCAAAAAATTATCAGAATCATGAACTTCAACCATATTTGCCCTACTATTCTGATTTTTTATGCTTATAACCAGGAGGGAAACCATGTTTCTTATAACATTTGTCCACATTATGCCCATACAACCCGCAGTACACACACAAAGGTCTTTTTGAATCATTACCACCAGAAAAATTTCTAGAACTAAAGGATTTATTCTCTAATCGAGAACTAGGACCCCTATCAGTCAACAAAACACTAGAATCAGGAACAATGGAACCGACAAACCTTTCATGCTGAACGATAATAAAAAAAATTCATTAATAGAGGGCAAAGGTTTGGTCATAAGTTGTGATTTAGGAATCGAGAAATTTTCATTAAGCCCTTTAAGAAAATGAAGCAAGAAGTCTTCTTTTCTATATTTAGAAGCAGAACGGTCGTAATTAGGTAAAGGCCTGAGATTACATATCTCATCCAACAGAACCTTCATATTCGTATTGTAAGCCGAAACATAGAGATTACCTTGTTTCAAGGAATAAAATTCTTGAAGGAGATCATAAACACGCACCAAATCTTCTTAATTGAATCGGTCAAACAGGTCCTGCCAAAGCTCATACGCTCGATGTAACGCCCCGATTTAGAGCTCGAGAGTTTATCGGTTTTGTTTTAGGATTAGTCCGAGTTAAATTAGATTTAAAATGATGATTTTATAAGAGATGCCAATAATTACAAAAATGCGATTAATGGATTTGAAGATAGGATTTTTAGTAAAAAGAAAGAAAAAAGGTTTGAAAAAAAAAAGTGTCATCTTCTCATTCAACAAACAAAAACCACGACCTAAACCCCTCCCCCAACCCAAAACACTATTACATCATCTTCCTCAATGATTTCAAGATATTTTATCAAGGTAATAACGTTTTTGACTTCTTCTCTTCATCCTCAACATTTTCATGGTCTTGGATTACCATAAAACCCATTTTGAGTCAAGTGTTCAAAGTTTTTAATCAAAGGTGGAAACTTTGTTGGTTTTTCGTTGAGTTCTTGATTTGTAAAGCTCATGTATGTCATAAACTTGCTTTTAAGCTTAACCTATGTTAAAATGGCGAAGTTTTAATGAAATCCCGAAATGGGTATTAGTGGGTGAGTTTAGAAGTGAAAAGCTTGAGTTTTGGAGGTAGTTATGTGAGGGAAAGTTGGGTTGATGGTATGGTTACACTTGGGGGCTGTTTTGAACATGTTTAGTGATGATTTGGATGATGAAATTGATGGATAACTGCTGGGTTGTGTCCGAGTCTGAAAATGAAGAGTTTGGGTTAGTTCTTAGTTTGGAAATGTAGCGAAATTTGTCTTGGGTTGTAATCTGATTTGTGGCATTGATTTTGAGGATGTTTTGATGTGTAAGACACTTTTTTGGTTGATTAGAAGCAAGGGAAAACGTTGGAGAAGCTTCAGGCTCAATTCCGGGGAACTTGGAGGCTTGATCGACATTTTCAACTTGAGTTGGGTTTCATCGGTGAGTGGATACTGTTTTGGAATCTTATTTATGTTCAATGAATGTTTGGGGGTTTGGGTGGAGTCTTAGAGACTAACCTAGACCCAAGGCTAAGTTCATCTACCCTCGTTTGTTGGTTGATTTTTGGCTTTCGTGAATATGTGTGTTGTGG
Source organism: Hibiscus tridactylites (assembly GCA_958450335.1). Taxonomy (NCBI): domain Eukaryota; kingdom Viridiplantae; phylum Streptophyta; class Magnoliopsida; order Malvales; family Malvaceae; genus Hibiscus; species Hibiscus tridactylites. The sequence continues at coordinate 80,823,609 of OY288269.1, read as the reverse complement.
TGATGTTTTTGGGTTGTTTTTACTCTCGTTAATGTTGTTGTGTAGTCGTTGTTGGTGTCGAGCCTCACGTGATGGTTGTCGTTACTACGGTGATGTGTAGTCCTACCGGTAGTGACTAATAGGAGAGTACGGTGATGTGTAGTCCCATCGGAAAACTATTAGTTGAACGGTGATGTGTAGTCCCACCGGGTTTTGGTTATGCATGTGCATACCATGTATTGTGATTATTGTGTTTCATTACGTCTTTCCTTAAATGGTTTTGCTTTAAATCTAAGACTTATGCTTTAAAAACTGCATTGTTGTTGTGTTTTAGAGCTTCGCTCACTAAGCTTTAAGCTTACGCTCTCTCCTTTTCCAACAATGTAGATCGTTAGAGGTTCGGGAAGTAAGTGGGCAAGGAAGGGTTTCTCGGAGTTCTTGGTTGGCTCAAGTATGGTTTATGTTTTGTAATAACACTTAGACAATGGGATTGCTAGATTTGTATGTTAAGGAGTTGGTGTTCAAACTCCTATACTTGTTTGTTTATGTCTCAAGCATGTTTTAAGTGGTGATACTATGTTATGTTGAGAATTAATAGGGCCATATATGAATTGCTATGTGACTTGACGTGTTAGTGCTTTTGTATCTAAATGTTCATGTGAGCTTAGAGCTTGAAATCCGATTTGGTGCTTGAATGCATGTCTAATGTTGTGATCAGGATATTTTGCATCTAGAATGTGTATATGATATGTTTCTATATGGTTTTTGTTGATTTGGGACAAGTTTGGGGACGTTTGGAGGTGTCAAAGTATGATTTCGGGCTAATCTGTGTACAGGTGTTTCGAAACGCTCGACAGGGTTTCAGAACGGACGTAGCTCCAAGTGTTGCGTGTAAAAGAGTCTTATCGCAAATAGTGCAAGTGTACACGACGCAAGTACTAAAGTGATACTTGGAGTATCAGATATCGTCTCCACAGGGACTGGAAATAACTCTATCCTTGAATTTCTGCTCAAGAGAGAGAAATAGTTTAATTGAATGGGTGTAATAATTCTGAAAAACAACTAAAGTAAAAGATGAAGAAATCATATTTAAAGAATAGGCCGGTATTGAATTGCTCAGTAGTGCAGGTGTTGCACTGTTATAGAAACTTCTGTCTTCTGTCGTTGTTCCTATAGCGGCAACACCTGTCGCGGCAGAGGTCTGTTGTCGTCGCGGCAGCGATCAACAACTCTTTACTTCAAGCTTGACAAGAATCCCTGTTATTACTCGTCCTATCCCTAGGACCGAGATCTGTTGATGAACACTTCTTGGGTGATACCTCTCGGCGTGAATCAAAAGGTGAACACCAAAGTTGTTGAATTCTTCTTTAGCCACTTAACCTTGTACTTTCCCTAAGCCAAGATGATTTAACCATAAGCTGGAAAACACGTATTTATTCCGTTCATATGCTTGACTCTCCCGATATCAAGCAAATGGATAACCTCACAATGCTCTCCCGATACTCTTGTAAGATGTGAAAAGCCAGAATAAATAAATTTGAAGCTTTATTACTTGACAGAAAATTCCTAAAACAATACAATCCTTGCAACTACTTTACAAAATGAACTCTTAGCCCTAGGGAGAGTTTATAACATGATGGAGAAGGGAAAACGACAAGGGTTTAGGGGAAGACGGCTAGGAATCAGATATCCTTCCCTAGGTCGAATTACATGCCTTTATATAGGTCTTGGGTTTAAGTTTTCTAATATGGAAAGAATACAATTTCGAATTAAAGTGAAACTCTAATTAAGACTAAATCATCTGAGTAGTTGTCTTGAATTCGTCCTCTTTTCTTGCCTTTAGTTTCTTCCTTGAGCTTTGGGCTTGGCCTTCATTCTGCTTCAGGGCTCAGAAAAATATGGGAGTGGTCCACGACAGACCGACTTGAAATCCTCTATCTGTCAAGCTCCACTTCACTTTTCCACCTCAACATTCTGTCGTCATGGCTGCCACGGCAGATGTCACGACAGCCTTTGCTTCTTGACTCCAGCTCTGCTGTTGCGTGTAAAATAGTCTATCGCAATGGTAGTGCAAGTGTACACGTCGTAAGTAATAAAGTGATACTAGAGTATCGGATATCGTCTCCACAGGGACTAGGCTAACCCTTTCCTTCGCTATCTGCACAAGGGGAAAAGAATAGATTAAGATATTGTCACGAAAATAATAAAGAATACTGGAAAATAAAAGTAGAGAAATCAAGATAGAGAGAATGGGATGGTATTGAATTGCTCAGTAGTGCAGGTATTGCAGATTTTAGGAAATCCAGTTCTGTCACGCGCCCGTCGCGGACAGCACCTGTCGCGGCGGCTGTCCGTTGGCTGTCGCGGCAGCAAACACACCAACTCAGTACTTTCAAGTTTGGCAAGAATCCCAGATCTGCCTTGGCCTATCCCTAGGTCCAAGTTTGTCGATGATCACGTCTTGATGATACCTCCCGGCGTGAATCGAAGGATGAACACCGATGTGTATGAATTCTTCCTTAGCCACTTAACCTTGCCCTATCCCTAGACACAAGATAGTTCAACTATAAACTAGAGAACTTGCTCTTATTTCTTTCGTATACTTAACTCTCCCGATGCTAAGTAAATGGATAACCTCACAATGCTCTCCCGATGCTCTTGCAAGATATTAATAACCAAAATAAGAGAACTTGAAGTTTATTTTATTGAACTGAAAATTCCTAAAACAAAACAACCCTTGCAACTACTTTACAAATCAACCCGTGCCCCTAGGGGGGTTTTAGAACATGTCAACGGCGGGTAAACGACGGAGGGTTTTTGGTTGTCGGTTATGGGGTATGATGTGTGGATTATCTCCTAGGTTAAAATACATGCCCTTATATAAGCTTTGGGCTCAAGTTATCTAAGGTAACAAGGATTACAACTTTAATTAAAAGTATGATTCTAATAAAGACTTAATCTTCAAGGATCCTACTTTTCAGCCGTCCTCCTTGTTTCTTGGGATTTTCTCTCCTTGAACTTTGGCTTGACATATATTTTGATCCGGGGCTTGGAAAAATATTTGGCTTTCACACGACAGACGAGCAGATTTTTCTCTATCTATCGAGGTCCACTTTACTTTTCCTCTTCATAAGGTTGCTGTCACCTTGCTGTCACGACAGGTCCATGGCAGCTTCGTCCTCATCGTCTGCTTGTCCAGTTCAGCTCTTCTGCTTCTCTGCCCTGCGCCTGCCTTCTCCGTCTACTATGGCAGCAACTTGCTGTCGTCCTCTGTTGTCACGGCAGCTCCATGGCAGCATTGTCCTCTTCGTCTGCTTGTCCAGTTCATCTCTTCTGCTTTTCTGCCCCGCGTCTGCCTTCACCGTCTACGACGGCGGCAACTTGCCAAAAATAACCATTTTTAGTAGAATATGTGCCTTTTATATATTTGTGATGTTTTGCTGAAAACTAACCTAAATGCAATGAAATGATGCTTGAATGTAGCAGAAATATGGGTTAAAAAGGGTGTAAATAATAGAACTTTTACACACTCAACACACCCCCAAACTCAAGTTTTTGCTTGTCCTCAAGCAACTAAGACCAAAAAAATGAAATATTTTTGTTTTGGCTTTCAAACAGTGAACTTTCCCTTACCCGTCATTCGTTCTCTGTGGCGGCAGCAACCTGTCGGATAATTTAGGATCTGTCCGGAATCTCCCTATAGTCCTCGTGTAGTGTGTGCATGCTTGTGAACAATTATATGCCAAGACTCTCTTAGTTTCACTAGAATATTCAACTTTTTTTTACTCGAATTTTTGTGCCAAAGTTTATTTTTGAAGACACATTTTCATGCTTCTTTTTCTTCTATTTTCAAGCTAAGTTTTACTAGAGCCAGTTTTGGGCACCTCTAGTTAGCTTCCTAGAGCCGGTTTCGGGCACCTCTAGGTTATTGAGTTTCTTTTGCTAAACTTTTTTTTTCCTAGAGCCAGTGTTAGGCACCTCTAGGGGCTATTCAAGTACTAAGCATCCTATTCTAGTTTGGCTAAAAGAAATCTAAGCAATATAACAGTCACAATGGTGTTTAAGTTTTCAGAACTATAGAAAGGCTCTAAACTTCTCCTTAAACTGTCCTAAAGATGCTGCCACGACAGAGCTGTCATGACAGGTAAGTTCAGTTCACAATTTTCAGCCAAAATTTTTAATTTTCGTTTTTTTTAGAAAAGTACTAAGTAAAGGACACAATTTAACTAAGATGTACTCCATGAATATGGAGGGTTGCCACCCCCAAACTCGAGGGTTGCATTGCCCTCAATGCAAATGACAAAATAAAAATGAAAGCATATGAAGGAAATACATCACAAAATATATATGGCAGGCAGCAATAAGAAGATAAGAAACTTAAATTTTAATCACTGTCTTCACTGCTGCTGCTGAGGCGGATCTGGCGACGGGTTCTGGTTTGCGGGGCAGGTTGGGGTGGTTGCTGTAAAACCTGAATATCAGAGCTGTTGCCGCTGCTATCACTGTTGTTGTTGGCCTTTGGCAGAGTTTTCTTATCTGCCATTCTTTTCTGCCTCTTTACCGGTGTAAATTCCTTCGACAGGTTCCTCTGAATAGAGGGTTCAATGTCACTTGTCTGCCCAGACGGAGGAGGAAGAGAACCCAGCAACAAAGGCAACATGGTCATCCGAGGGCACTGGTCACTTTGTTCCTCGAGCGGATGTTTCGGCATGGGTGCTGCCGGTTGCCGTCGGGGCAGGTGATGGAATGGAGGCAACAAATGGTGTATGTAGTGTGGTAGCAGGTGTAGGTGTGTGGGCAGGGGTGGGGACAGTGATGTAGTGGGCAGGGAAGGTGGGAAATACAACATCAGGGAAATTTAAAGTGTTGTGAATAAAATTTACCGTGGATACGGAAAAGTCCTTGATGAATGTCATGAGGCCCAGGTGTCTGTCCTCCATCCTATGAATAGTAGCTAGGATCTGATTGGAGGGGTCTGTCGGAACAGCTGCTGCGGCGGCAAGTTAAGGATTTGGCTGCTCTGATGATTCAGCTGGGGCGGCAGCGGGGTTGGAAGATGAGAGAGGGGTTGCCACTGTCAGCTCTATGAGGCATTCCATTCGGTCCCCTCTTCTGTCAGTTCTGCCATGACAGCGTCATAGGCAGCATCATCCAAGGTGTCGAGGAACTGCTGATGTGCATCATCATTGGGGCCGAAGTAGAGGCCATAGAAAGAATTAATGCGCTCGGCTATGAACTGCACTTCTATCCCTCGGACAGTCACTGCTGTTGCCATCCTGCTGCCGATGGCAGCATAGAATTCCCTCACTAGTGTCTCGTTCATCTCTGCTGGTTGCTCTGCGAATTGTTCCCACAAGAGGGCTCTAATCGTCCTTGCGATTAAAGGCTTGAGGCCCATATTGACTGCTCTTGGATTGTAAATAAAGCCTCGTTCTTCCCATAGATCTCTAGTTGCGACAGACTGTGGGGTAGGTGCTGCCGGTGAAGAGGTTGAGGCAGCACTGCGGCGGGTTCTTCTAGAAGACATGTTAGTTGCAAGGGTTGTTGAAAGTAAAATAAAGCAAATGAAAACTAAAGATGGAGAGCAAGTAATAAAAGCAGAAGTGAGTGAAAATGAAAATGAAACGGGGTTTTATAGAAAAGGAATTTCTGCCCGTTGAAGCTGTAACGACAGGCGCGAATAATGGGGCGGCTGTCGAGCTTTAGCGTGTCTAATGCGTCTGACAAACGTTTCCGCGTCTGTCACGCGTCTGTCACACGTTTCTGCGTCTGTCGTGACAGCATGGTGACAGCCTGTCTTTTCCGCGTCTGTCATGGCAGCCGTAACGACAGGCTTCAATATTGGGCTTTGTTGGGCTGATGGATGGGTGTTGGGTTTAGTTCACTTCTCCTGTTCTTCTTGGCTCCTTTATTTCCTAAAAGCATTATTCGAATAAAATAAACTTTATTTCCTAATAAATAATAAATGATAAAAATAAAAATAAAATTTAGGTTAAATTAGGGATGCCAGGTGGGGCATCTTCTAAGGTAACCACTTCCTGCATTCATGGGGCTTCAGTCCCCTGATAATGCTTGAGGCGTCGTTTCCGGTACTTCTTGAAGTCCATCCGTACCCTCCATCTGGTGATTATTCTCATGTTGGGGGCTCCTTTCTTTCTCTTCCCTTTGTAGTCCATGAAGTCCTCCCTTCTTGGTAATGTTTCTGAGGGCATGAATATATGATTAGAAATAATCAAATTGACATTCGACCACAAACTTACCTTGTTTTCGTTGAATGTTGTTGTGGTTGAATGTATCCCTTGCTGTCGTGTCTGCTGCTGCGGCAGGCAGTTATTTTGACAGTTCTTTATCAGGTTACTTTGCAGGTCAATGGGATATTGGTAAGTGCCATCACTCTCTATATCAAATTCTGTTGACCACTCGTAGATCTCCATCAGTAGAGACTTTGATGATTCTGTGTCCACCGGCGTTGGTTCCTCAAATACCTGCAATGGAATTGGTGAGTTTTCATATAATTCAAAAGGTTCGTTTATTACCTGCTCATATTCCATCGGTGAGGCATTGTCATTGGGTAGCTCTTCTAGGTAGTCGTGCGAGTGCCATGACAGGGATGGATGTGTGCAATCTTGGTCAGGCATAATCGAGGTGGTGGGTTTAGAATTTGCCTCTGATGTAGTTGCTGCTTCAGCATCAGTTGCTGCCGAGGCGGCAGTTGCTGTCGAGGCAGCAGTTGCTGTCGAGGCGGCAGTTGCTGTCGAGGCGGCAGTTGCTGTCAAGGTGGCAGTTGCTGTCAAGGCGGCAGTTTCTGTCGAGGCTGCAGTTGATGTCGAGGCGGCAGTTGCTGTCGAGGCGGCAGTTTCTGCTGAGGCGGCAGATTCCGCTTTGACTGGAGTTTCTGCCTCAGAAGTGGCTGCTGTCGTGACATTCTCTTGAATTTCACTCAGCGTTGTCGCGATGTTACTCCATTCCGGCTCCTCGATCATTGCCATGGCAAGTTGTTGCTCAGACTCATCATATGTTGGGTATTCTTTCACATAGGCATCCTTGTCACATTGCCTCATGATTTCAGGTTCATCTGTGGCATGAATGAGGACGGGTCTGCTCAAGAGTTCATCCATCTTGGCGATACTTGCGTTCGTAGAAGCCGACACTTTTTGAGTGAGTGCCATGAAGGCTTGCAGTGTGTCTTCTAAGGATTTTGACTGCTCTTCAGGGTGATGACATTGCCAGGGCATGTCGGGTTCTGCAGCAAAACTGTTATGGTATAAAAAATTTTGTGGGTTTTGATCGTACCATAAAAAATTTTGCTGCTGCGGCATCGTCATTTGCTGCCCCTGTTGCTGTCGTGGCAGCATATCTTTACGGTAATTGCAAGAACTTTCCCACATCAATTCTCGAATGGTTTTTCCTGTCATGTTGATGCCCTTGAACCTGTATTTTCACCTGAGTTTTTTTTGTAAAAAAAATAATTTAAAAAATAATAAAAAAAATAAAAATAAAAGAAAAGTGCAGAAGCTAGGGTAAGAGTGTGTTGCCAGTCCCCGGAAACAGCGCAAAAAACTTGTTGCGTGTAAAATAGTCTATCGCAATGGTAGTGCAAGTGTACACGTCGCAAGTAATAAAGTGATACTAGAGTATCGGATATCGTCTCCACAGGGACTAGGCTAACCCTTTCCTTCGCTATCTGCACAAGGGGAAAAGAATATATTAAGATATTGTCACGAAAATAATAAAGAATACTGGAAAATAAAAGTAGAGAAATCAAGATAGAGAGAATGGGATGGTATTGAATTGCTCAGTAGTGCAGGTATTGCAGATTTTAGGAAATCCAGTTTTGTCACGCGCCCGTCGCGGACAGCACCTGTCGCGGCGGCTGTCCGTTGGCTGTCGCGGCATCAAACACACCAACTCAGTACTTTCAAGTTTGACAAGAATCCCAGATCTGCCTTGGCCTATCCCTAGGTCCAAGTCTGTCGATGATCACGTCTTGATGATACCTCCCGGCGTGAATCGAAGGATGAACACCGATGTGTATGAATTCTTCCTTAGCCACTTAACCTTGCCCTATCCCTAGGCACAAGATAGTTCAACTATAAACTAGAGAACTTGCTCTTATTTCTTTCGTATACTTAACTCTCCCGATGCTAAGTAAATGGATAACCTCACAATGCTCTCCCGATGCTCTTGCAAGATATTAATAACCAAAATAAGAGAACTTGAAGTTTATTTTATTGAACTGAAAATTCCTAAAACAAAACAACCCTTGCAACTACTTTACAAATCAACCCGTGGCCCTAGGGGGGTTTTAGAACATGTCGACGGCGGGTCGACGGCGGGTAAACGACGGAGGGTTTTTGGTTGTCGGTTATGGGGTATGATGTGTGGATTAACTCCTAGGTTAAAATACATGCCCTTATATAAGCTTTGGGCTCAAGTTATCTAAGGTAACAAGGATTACAACTTTAATTAAAAGTATGATTCTAATAAAGACTTAATCTTCAAGGATCCTACTTTTCAGCCGTCCTCCTTGTTTCTTGGGATTTTCTCTCCTTGAACTTTGGCTTAACATATCTTTTGATCCGGGGCTTGGAAAAATATTTGGCTTTCACACGACAGACGAGCAAATTTTTCTCTATCTATCGAGGTCCACTTTACTTTTCCTCTTCATAAGGTTGCTGTCACCTTGCTGTGACGACAGGTCCATGGCAGCTTCGTCCTCATCGTCTGCTTGTCCAGTTCAGCTCTTCTGCTTCTCTGCCCTGCGCCTGCCTTCTCCGTCTACTATGGCAGCAACTTGCTGTCGTCCTCTGTTGTCACGGCAGCTCCATGGCAGCATTGTCCTCTTCGTCTGCTTGTCCAGTTCATCTCTTCTGCTTTTCTGCCCCGCGCCTGCCTTCACCGTCTACGACGGCGACAACCTGCCAAAAATAACCATTTTTAGTAGAATCTGTGCCTTTTATATATTTGTGATGTTTTGCTGAAAACTAACCTAAATGCAATGAAATGATGCTTGAATGTAGCAGAAATATGGGTTAAAAAGGGTGTAAATAATAGAACTTTTACACACTCAACATCAGCAATCCGCCTCTGCTCCTTTGCTGTCCTGGGTCTGCCACAGCAGATACCTGCAAAAGTAACCAAAATCAGTAGCAACTGGGCCATTTTATCTAATTGTGATGTATATGCAAAACTCTATCCTAAATGCAATGCATTATGCTTGAATGTAGCAAAAATATGGGTAAATGAGGGGTAAAATATATAACTTTTATACACTCAACACACCCCCAAACTCAAGTTCTTGCTTGTCCTCAATCAAATACGACCTAACTAAAAATAAAACTTTTTGGCTTGGCTTAATTCAGTGAACTTTTCATTACCTACCACACATTCACTATCAAGAGCAGTACCTTGTCGGGTGTTTCTGGATTTATCCGGAACAATTCTATAGTTCTTGTGCAGTGTGTGTAGATTTTGTGAACAAATATGTGCCTAGACTCCTTTAGCTTACCAGAATAGTTATGCTTACAAACATGAGTTTTATGCCAATTCATTTTTTCTGGAGGCAATTCTCAGGCTCCTTTAGTTTTTTCTGACCTTGGACTCAACTTCATTTTTTCTTGAGGCACGTCTTAGGCTCATTTAGTTTTTTCTGACCTTAGACTTGACTTTATTTTTTTATGGAGGCAATTCTTAGACTACTTTAGTTTTTTCTGACCTTAGACTCGACTTTATTTTTTTATGGAGGCAATTCATAGGCTCCTTTAGTTTTTTCTGTCTTAAGCTCAAAAATCTTCCTAAAATCATTGTAAGGCATTTTTACGGGCAAGTGAGTCTAAAATGTTTTTTGTCTTTTATTCCTTGCCTAGAGCCAGTGATGGGAACCTCTAGGGGCAACTCAAGTGGGTAAACCTTCCTATTCTAGTTAACTACAGAAGTCTAAACAACATAAGAGTCACAAGGGTGTTCTAAAGATCAGAACTATAGTAGGGCTCTAAATAGTTCCTAAAACATCCTAAAGGCGCTGTCATGACAGCGTATGTCGCGGCAGGTAAGTTCAGTTCAAAGACTTAAGCCAAAATTTTTGTTTTTATTGTCATCATTTTTTGACACAAAAATAAACTTAAAAATGAGACAAAAAATTAAAGACACAACTTAACTAGTTCATTAATGGAGGGATGCCCACCCCCAAACTCGAGGGTTGCATTGCCCTCAATGCATGACACAATAAAAACAAAAAACAAAAAATAACATCACAAAATAGATAAAACAACAGCAAAGAAAACAAAATATAAGAAAAAAACTTAAGTTGAGGAGTTGTCGTCGCTGCTGCTGCTGACTTGGAGTTGCTGGTGGGCCGTGACTTTGACAGCAGGGGTTGGCTGGTTGTTGGGAGACGAGGAGCCCATCTTTTTCTTTACCTCTCGAGGTGGCTGGACTCTGGTCGGTGAGATGTGTGGGGGCTGGTCCAGGACCTCGAGATCATCATCGCTGCTGTTGCTGCTGTCAGATCTGTCGTGGCAAGGGCCTTCGACAGTCTCATTCAGCTTCTTCCTTTTCATCGGAGGGAAGTCCTTGCAGATGTTTCGGACTACGGATGGCTCTGAGTCAGAATCCTTCCAGACGGAGGAGGAGGAGAACCCTTCAAAATATTTTGGGTCAATCTCTGGTAGGGGGTCCTTCCTTTTCTCTCCTCGGGGAGTGGCAGATTTTTTTCCGCCTTCGCCGGTTGTGGCAGGTGTGGGTGTGGAGGCAGTAGAGGGGGTTCTGGGGCTCGCAGTAGATGTGGGTGTAGCAAAGAGACTTTTTGGGAAGGAGGGGAATTGCACATTGGTAAAATTTAAATCATTCTTAATAAAATTTACTGTTCCGGCAGTGAAGTCCCTCATAAAACCCATGAGGCCGACCTGTCATTCCTCCATCTTCTGCAACATCTTAAGGATCTGGCTAGAGGTGTCTGTCGGTGATGCTGCTGTCGTCTGCTCTAGTTTTGCTGCGACAGGTTTAGGGCCTGCCGTTGGTTCTGTCGCGGCAGAGGGGTTCACATAGAACAGATGAGTGGCAGCTTTTAATTCCATTAGACTGTAGGAGATTCTGCTGTGTCCACCCTTTCCCTCGGACATTGACATCCTCGTTGATTTCTCGCACGTTGTTGCTCGACAGAGCGTGGTGATGAGATAGGGGAAGACTAAGGGGCCTGAAGGTCGGAGAGTACACTCGAGGATTCTGTCTTGGATGTAGCGGCCGACGTTGATTTGCCTCCCATTGAGAATGGAGTGAACGAGGGCTAATCTCTTCCGGTCGACAGTGGTGTTGAGGGAGGTAGGCATGAGGCGCTTCTTGACAAAATGGTTCCACAACTTGGCTTGTGGGGTAAGCTGGGTCCTCCTCACAGTCCACCGATGCTTCGAGTCATCATTCCACTCCGTACCCTTCTCTGTCACTTCTGCCATGACCGCGTCATAGTCTACCGGCGACAGACTGTTCACGAACCTCCGGTGGGTGTCCTCCTTCTTGCTCACGTGCAGCCCATATAGCGTGTTGATGTATGCTGGCTCGAGTGAGATTTCTTTGCCTCAGACAATCACTGTCGTGGCATCCTTGTCGGTGACGGCAATGTAGAATTCACGAACGAGGGTGACATTCATTTCCTCGGGATGGGCAACAAACTTCTGCCACTTGAGTGCAAGTATCTTCTTGATGATGAACCCTTCTAGCCCTAGCTCTCCCGTCTTTTGGGTATAAATAAACCCTCGTTCTTCCCACATTTCTCTCTTCTGGAAAGAACCGTAGTACCTCTTTGCTGAGTCTGTGGATGCGAAACGGTTGGGTATGCCGCTGTGTCTTGGTGTTGACACTGCCGTGGCAGAGGTGGAGGTACAGATGCGTCGGGTTGTTCTGCTGGCCATTGCAAGGAACTATAGCAAAATGGAAGAGAGTTTTCTAAAATCTAAAATCTTGGATGCAAATTGAGAGAATGAAAATGAGATGAAAAATGAAAAGGGAGTGGGGGTTTATATAGAACGTGGTTTTTCTGCCCGTTGGAACTGTAACGGCAGGCGCGAATAACGGGGCCAGCTGTTACACGATTTCTGACGTGTCTGTCACGCGTTTCCGTGTCTGCTGTGCGTCTGTTACGCGTTTGCGTGTCTGTCGCGACAGCTCCGTGACAGGCTTTTTTCTCCGCGTCTGTCACGACAGCTAGTGACAGGTTGTGACGACAGGCTTGTCCGTTGGGCTTTTTGGGCTGTTGTGAATGCGGTGGGCTGGTTCATTCCTCCTCTATGCTTTGCTTCCTTTATTTCCTAAAAATAATTAAATAAATAAACTGAATTAAAATCTTATTTCCTAAAATAAATAAATAAAAATCTTAATTCCTAATAGATAAATAAATAAATAAATAAATAAAATAAAACTAAGTTAAATTAGGGATGCCTTGAGGGGCATCTCCTAAAGTAACTACTTCTTGCATCCTTGGGGCTTCAGTCCCCTGATAATGCTTGAGCCTCTGTCCATTGACCTTGAATTGGTGCCCATCCTTCATTGATTTGATTGTAATGGCACCATGAGGGAAAACTTGGATAACCTGGAAAGGACCAGACCACCTAGATTTAAGCTTTCCTGGGAAAAGCTTCAACCTAGAGTTGAACAACAACACCTGCTGCCCTGGGCAGAGCTGTCGTGGCAGCAGCTTCCTGTCGTGGCAGCAGCTTCCTGTCGTGCCACTTCTTGGTTTTGTCCTTGTAGATCTTGGCATTGTCGTAGGCCATTGCTCGAATTTCCTCAATCTCATTCAAGTCTAGTAGCCTTTTCTGTCCTGCCTTATCCCAGTACATATTCACTGCCTTGATAGCCCAGTAAGCTCTGTGTTCTGTCTCAACAGGTAAATGACAGGTTTTCCCATAGATGAGTCGATAAAGTGACATCCCCAATGGTGTCTTGAACGCTGTTCTGTAGGCCCAGAGTGCATCATTGAGATGTAGAGACCAATCCTTTCGAGTGGGTTTAACCATCTTCTCCAGTATGTTCTTTACTTCTCTATTTGATATCTCAGCCTGCCCATTGGTTTGAGGGTGGTACGTTGTTGCCATTCGGTGCTTCACTTCGTATTTCCTTAATACAACAGCAATTACCCTATTATTGAAATGTCTCCCCTCATCGCTAATTATCGCCCTTGGGATGCCAAACCTTGAAAAGATGTTCTTGTGAAGAAATCTTTGCACAGTTTTGGCGTCGTTCTTTTGAGTGGCGATCGCTTCTACCCACTTTGACACGTAGTCCACTGCTAGTAGGATGTACAAATTCCCACAAGATGCTGGGAATGGCCCCATGAAGTCGATTCCCCATACATTGAAGATTTCGATCTCCAGTATGTTCTACAATGGCATCTCATGCCTTCTCGATATATTCCCAGTTCTTTGGCACTTGTTAAAGCTCTTGTAAAAAGCTTGTGCATCCTTGAACAGTGTGGGTCAATAGAGACCGGATTGCAGAACATTGGAAGCAGTTTTATTTCCCCTAGGTGTCCTCCATAAGGGGCAGCATGACAATGGTGAAGCACAACCTTCTGTTCGTCCTGTGGTATGCATCTCCTGATAATATGATCTGCACAGTGCTTGAAAAGAAGAGGTTCGTCCCAATAATAATGTTTTGCATCATTTTGGAACCTCTTCCTTGCTTGGTAATTAATATCAGAAGGTAATAACCCACTTACAATGTAATTAACAATGTCAACATGCCAAGGGGTTTCAGAAAGCTTACCTGCCGCCATGGCTGTCGCGGCAGTGCTGGTAGCAGCAAACAAGTGCTTATTTGGGAAGGTTTCCAGTATGTTGGTCTTGTCTGTTGATTGACTCCCTCTCATCTCCAGCCTTGACAAGTGGTCTGCTACTTGGTTCTCTGTTCCCTTTTTATCCTTGATGTCAATGTCAAATTCTTGCAGCAACAGAATCCAATGTATCAATCTAGGTTTTGCATCCTTTTTCGTGAACATATACTTTAGTGATGAATGGTCTGTATGGACCACCACCTTCGTTCCAAGTATATATGGACGGAACTTGTCAATTGAAAACACCACTGCTAATAGCTCCTTCTCTGTTGTGGTGTAGTTGATTTGGGAATCATTCAGTGTTTTTCTGGCATAGTAAATCACATGGAAGAGCTTATCCTTCCTCTGCTCTAATGCTGCCCCGACAACATAATCACTGGCATCACACATTATTTCAAATGGCAAACTCCAGTCTGGTGGCTGTACGATCGGGGTTGTTACTAGCTTCTCCTTCAGTATTCTAAATGCCTCAGTACATTCAACATTAAAATCAAAGGGTCGATTCTGCTCCAATAGGTAGCAAAAGGGCTTGGTAATCTTCGAAAAATTGGTTATAAATAGTCGATAAAACCCTGCATGCCCTAAGAAACTTCGAATCCCTTTTACTGTGGTGGGTGGCGGCAGCTTTTCAATAACCTCTATTTTGGCTATGTCCACCTCTATGCCGTGGCAGCTCACCTTGTGGCCCAGTACTATACCTTCATCCACCATGAAGTGGCATTTTTCCAGTTTAAAACCAAGCTCACCTCTTTGCATCTCTCAAGAACCTTCTGTAAATTGCCTAAACAATCCTCGAAGTTGTCTTCAAAGACAGAAAAGTCGTCCATGAAAATCTCTAGGAAATCCTCCACCATGTCAGATAATATTGCCATCATGCACCGTTGGAAGGTTGATGGTGCATTGCAGAGCGCAAATGGCATTCTCCGAAAGGCATAGGTGTCGTACGAGCATGTGAAAATGGTTTTCTCTTGGTCCTCCGGTGCGATTGCTATTTGGTGATAACCTGAATAACCATCAAGAAAACAATAGTAAGGTTTCCCGCTAATCTATCAAGCATTTGATCAATAAAGGGTAAGGGGAAGTGGTCCTTCTGGGTAGCTTTATTAAGCTTCCGGTAGTCCATACAAACCCTCCAACCAGTCAATGTCATGGTTGGGATTAGTTCGTTTTCTTTGTTGGTTACTACGGTTATGCATCCCTTTTTGGGCACACATTGCACCGGGCTCACCCACTGGCTATCCGAGATGGCGTATATTATTCCGGCATCAAGCCACTTGATAATTTCTTTTTGCACCACCTCTCTCATAGCCTTGTTCAGTCGTCTCTGGGAATCGATGGTCGGCTTATGATCATCCTCCAAGAGGATTTTGTGCATGTATAACACCGGACTAATGCCTTGGATATCAGCTATAGTCTATCCAATGACCTTCTTATGCTGTTGTAGCATTTTGATTAGCCCCTGCTCCTGCATTAACTTGGAAGAGATGAGTACGGGCAACGTATCATTTAAACCAAGAAAAACATATTTAAGCTGCCCTGGCAGGGGTTTAAGATCTAGAACAGGTGGCTTTTCAATGGAAGGCTTCTGGATTACATGTTCGTTCGAGGTATAATTTAAAGGCTCGAAGAACTTACCTGAACGTGTACCTATCCAATTTACCTCCTCAGGACCTTAATTGTCGAATGTTTCTGTGTCTGAGGAGTCACTGTCGTTGTTGCTGCTGTGACAGTCTTCTGGGTGACTGCGGTGGCAGTGACCAAACTGTCTGTCGTGGCAGTTCGACCTGATGCAGGGTTGGTCAAGGACTACTTCAAAGATTGCCTTGCACTCTTCTTTTGCATCAGCCTGTTTTATTGTGTGAAGAACATTGAGTTTGATTTGCTGATCATTTACTCTCATTGTCAGTTCTCCTTTCTCAACATCTATCACAGTTCTGCCTCTGGCTAGGAAGGGTCGCCTCAGGATGATTGGTGCATTTTCATATGCTTCACAGTCTAAAACAAGAAAGTCAGCAGGAAAAATAAATTTATCCACTCTTACCAGAATATCTTCGATCTTCCCTTCTGGTTGTACGTAAGAGCGGTCTGCCAGCTGCAGCATGACCGTCGTGGGCCTTGCTTGTCCAATACCTAGTTTCTGGAATACAGATTTGGGCATTAGATTTATGCTAGCACCAAGATCACAAAGTTCCTTACCCACGAATTTATCGCCAATTATGCATGGTATGATGAAGCTCCCAGGGCCCTTCTTCTTTTGGGATGGATGCTTATGCAAGATTGTCATGCATCCTTCTGTCATCTTCACTGTCTCAAATTCCCCGAGTCTGGACCTTTTGGACATTGCGTCCTTAAGAAACTTAGCATATCTGGACATCTACTTGATGGCCTCTAGCAGCGGTATGTTAATGTGTACCTGCTTAAATATATCATAAATCTTCTTAAGTTGGTACTCTTGTTTTTGTTTCTGTAGCCGTTGTGGAAAAGGAGGTGGAGAACGGTAATCCTCAAGGCGATTTTCACATGGAATTCGGATCTGAGAAGGCTCTTCAGCATCTTCTATCTGCTCCTCTGTCCCTTCTGCTGTCGCATCAGGTGTGTTGACAACAGGTTGTTTTTCCTCTGTCGGGGCAGTGTTCACGACATGTGTCTCTAGGGTCGGTTCCTCACTCAGTACGTCCTTTATCTCCGACCCTTGTAATTGTTTCCCACTCCTAGTTGTAATTGCTTTACACTGCTCATGTGTGGGTTTTCTAGTGACCTCAGTATCACTAGGGAATCCTCTGTTCTGCCTCGACTTGATATACTGGGAAACTTGGCCCATCTGTGTCTCCAGAGATTTTAGGGTAGCCTCATGGTTTGTCATCCTCATCTCTATTTTGTCCATGAATGATTCAGTTTTCTTGACAAAATGATCCATGTTTGCCATGTATGCTCCTGTCTGTGACATAAATGTCGCCAAGGTGATTTCCAGTATACTAGGTGTTGTTGTCGGTTGCTGTGGTTGCTGCTGCTGTCGTGACAGAATTCTGGGCACCCCATGGTTTTGGTTGTTCTGCACTGGAGGATTCAGTGCATTGTTCGGATTGCTCCAGGAAAATTTAGGATCCTTCCTCCAGTTGGGATTGTAATTATTGTAGTCATAGTTTCTCGGCTTGTTATAGTTCCCAACATACATCCATTCTTCCAACTGCAAAGGGCAGTCTTCTGAACTGTGGTTCCCACTACAGGTTTCACATACCTCTTCTGCAGAATATACAGCTTTAGAATATTTTCGCTGTAGATTTTTGACTATCTTTGTGAGGTATGCAACTTGTGATTTCATCGAGTTATCAGCTTCGTAATCCTTTATAGATATTCCTCGTTTGCCTCCTCTCCGAGCTGTAGGAAATTGCTCATCGTTCTTCGCTAACTTTTTCAACACGATCATTGCCTCGTCTGGTTCCTTATCCAGTAATAGCCCATTCGCTGTTGAATCTATTCTCAGTCGAGTATGTGCGTTGGCAGCGTTGTAGAATTTGACGACCTGATTCCACACGGGGAATCCATGCATTGGGTTGTTCCGTAAAAGAGTTGTAAATCTGTCCCACGCCTCGTGCATTGGTTCATCATCTTCCTGTTGAAAAGTAGCAATCTCGTTACGCAATCTTTCATATAAATGAAAAGGATTAAAACGAGAAAGGAATTCACGAGAGAGATCTGCCCAAGTTCATATTGAACCCGACGTTAATTTGTTCCACCAAGTTTTAGCTCTATCTCCCAATGAATGAGGAAATAATTGGAGCCTCAGTACTTCCAGATTTATTCCTGGAAGTCTGAACGCTCCACAGATTTCTTGGAACGTTTTTAGATGTTCTCGGGCATCCTCAGTAGCAGAACCACTAAACTGGCCAGCGGAATTTATCATGCTGAACATGACAAGTTTCAGTTCGAAATTTTCAGCTTCCACGTCTGGCAAGGTAGTTTCCAGCTCAACATGGTTATTGTCCATGTAGTCTCGTCAGGTCTGCCGTGCGGCAGCGGCAGGCGGCCGTTCGTTCTAGGCATCTTGAGGAGGATCAACAATAACCCTCTGGTTATTGTTGTTAGGGTCATTTATCCCATCGCCTTGCCTTCCGTTCACCATTGCTTCTACTATCTCCTCAAGATAGTTGTTTCTTTCTCTCAAGAGTCGGGCTTGGTTCCTGAGTTGGTACGTGCGTTCGATTTCTGGATCTAATTCGTACTCAGGTTCTTTACCTCGTCTAGATCTACGCATAAGCAAACAACAAACCTTGTGAAAAGCACGAGGTAAATAACACCACTAAAAACAAAAAAAAAGAAACAAGAAAAGTGCAGTAATAAAAAGGGTAAAGATATGTTGCCAGTTCCCGGCAACATCGCCAAAAAATTGTTGCGTGTAAAAGAGTCCTATCGCAAATAGTGCAAGTGTACACGACGCAAGTAGTAAAGTGATACTTGGAGTATCAGATATCGTCTCCACATGGACCGGAAATAACTCTATCCTTGAATTTCTGCACAAGAGAGAGAAATAGTTTAATTGAATGGGTGTAATAATTCTGAAAAACAACTAAAGTAAAAGATGAAGAAATCAGATTTAAAGAATAGGCCGGTATTGAATTGCTCAGTAGTGCAGGTGTTGCACTGTTAGAGAAACTTCTGTCTTCTGTCGTCGTTCATGTCGCGGCAGCACCTGTCGCGGCAGAGGTTTGTTGTCGTCGCGGCAGCGATCAAACAACTCTTTACTTCAAGCTTGGCAAGAATCCCTGTTATGACTCGTCCTATCCCTAGGCCCAAGATCTGTTGATGAACACTTCTTGGATGATACCTCACGGCGTGAATCAAAGGGTGAACACCAAAGTTGTTGAATTCTTCTTTAGACACTTAACCTTGTACTTATCCCTAAGACAAGATGGTTTAACCATAAGCTTGAAAACACGTATTTATTCCGTTTGTATGCTTGACTCTCCCGTTACCAAACAAATGGATAACCTCACAATGCTCTCCCGATACTCTTGTAAGATGTGAAAAGCCAGAATTAATAAACTTGAAGCTTTACTACTTGACATAAAATTCTTAAAACAATACAATCCTTGCAACTAGTTTACAGAATCAACCCTTAGCCCTAGGGGAGTTTAGAACATGATGGAAAAGGGAAAACGACAAGGTTTAGGGGAAGACAGCTAGGAATCAGATATCCTTCCCTAGGTCGAATTACATGCCTTTATATAGGCATTGGGTTCAAGTTTTCTAATATGGCAAGAATACAATTTCGAATTAAAGTGCAACTCTAATTAAGACTAAATCTTCTGAGTAGTTGTCTTGAATTCGTCCTCTTTTCTTGCCTTTAGTTTCTTCCTTGAACTTTGGGCTTGGCCTTTATTCTGCTTCATGGCTCAGAAAAATATGGGAGTGGTCCACGACATATCGGCTTGAAATCCTCTATCTGTCGAGCTCCACTTCGCTTTTCCACCTCAGCATTCTGTCGTCATGGCTGCCACGGTAAATGTCACGACAGCCTTTGCTTCTTGACTCCATCTCTGCAATCTGCCTCTGCTCCTTTGCTGTCCTGGGTCTGCCACAACAGATACTTGCAAAAGTAACCAAAATCAATAGCAACTGTGCCATTTTATCTAATTGTGATGTATATGCAAAACTCTATCCTAAAAGCAATGCATTATGCTTGAATGCAGCAAAAATGTGAGTAAATGAGGGGTAGAATACAAAACTTTTTTATACACAACACCAGGGATACTCGTATCAGAACGGGGGTGGTGTCGTTTCGATACGATTTGACACTATGAGCCCCTATTTCGGAACTCGTTTCGATACGTGTCGACACTGTGAGCCCTCGTTTCGGAACCTATTTCGATATGTCTTGTCTTTGAAAGCCTCTATTCTAAAACAATGTGGGACCATTTCGGAACAGCCTGGTCTCACGTTTAAAATGGAGCCACCTAAATTACACTTCCGAATGTTAATCCTTAGAGTTTGTATGCTTTCTTGTTGAGTCTATATGTATCCCTCATGATGGTTTTGCCCCGTATGCATGCAATTTGACTAACAACTATATGGTAAGTTTAAATTAATGAGTGCCCTCTACTCGTTCGTATCTTTATTCGATGTCATCTTCTCACATAGGGTTAATCGTGATATCTAGTCAAGATAATTAAAGAAAAAAAATTAGGGTTGCTAATCGGAGTGAAGCCTTAGCGGGTCTTGCTTCAATTTTCCCCGTGTAACCCGTTTGGACCGGTCTGTTGACTAGACCAGGATGAGGGGGTTACATTTGGTGGTATCAGAGCCTCGGTTACGAGGTCTCTCGGGAAAGGTAAGTCAGGTAAGTTGCTTCGTTTGGTTGTCTTCTATTGCACGATGTATGAAAGCATGCTTTAATGTTCTTGTTGTTGGTTGAAGTATAGTCTAGTGTTCCCATTGCTAGGTGTTGTTATTGGAAAAAGATTTTTAGTTTAAAGAGCTGAGAACTTGGATCTTTGCCCTTGCTAACCTAATGTTTTATTGTGTGTGATGTGTTTATTGTTTAAATTCTATCTCGTTATGGTAAGACCGAGAGAACGGCCTAGAGCGGGTGACTAGGCACCCAGGGATGAGCCTTATGCTCCTCCTGCTCCCGATGGTAATGGAGTGGGTGGCGAAGATAATGTGCCTCAGGCTGGTGCGCAAGTCGAAGGTGATGGTAATGGACCTCAGGCCGGTGCTAATGTTGGGGGGTAATGGAGCTCAGGTGGATCAGGGTCCGGCAGGTGCGGACATGACACATTTGATTTAGACTATAGAGGAGCTTTTTAGACAGCTTTGGCCGGTATGGAAGCTGCAGCACCACCTCAGGGTGTAGGGACTGGTTTACCCCTAGAGAAACTCCGTAGTTTAGGCGGAGTTGAGTTCCGTGGTTTGACTCCCGAGGGTTCAGAGGCTTGGCTCGAGAGTGCTACACGCATCTTGGGTCAGATGGAGTGCTCAGAAACTCCCAAGTTGGGTTGCGTTGTCTCCTTGCTTCAGGGAGATGCATATACTTGGTGGACCACTGTTACTTCTGGTATGGCCAAAGCGGATGTCACTTGGGAATTCTTAAAAATGCCTTTAAGAGAAGTATCTCAGAGTCCGATATCTGGATGAGAAGAAGAGAGAGTTTATGGCTTTGGTTCAGGGTACCAAGACGGTGTCCGAGTATGAGGTCCAGTTTGTGAGGTTGAGCTAGTATGCTCCAGAGTTGGTTCCCAGTGAGAGGGAACGGTGTGAGCGGTTCCGATATGGGTTGACTATAGATGTGAAGACTTATATGGTTGCCTCTGACTACACCGAGTTTGATGTTTTGGTCTCTAGGGCCAAGGATATTGAGCAGAACTTAGGCTCCAATGCTCGTGCTAGTGGGTCCGATTCCGGGAAGAGACACACGGATTGGGATAGAGATCATGCCAAGAGGCATGGAGATAGGAGGTATCAGCCCGATTCGAGGCATAAAGGTGGTAACTATGGATGTGGCCATTAGGGCCAAGGAGCTGTTGTACACACTCCGGAGTGCACTAGGTGTGGGAGACGCCATCAGGGCGAGTGTATGGGTACCTTTGGAGTATGTTGAAACTGTGGTTCCTGAGACCATTTGAGGCGTAACTGTCCACACCCGGCTAGGGGCGGACCGGCTCCGGCTAGGGGTTTTGAGCATCAAAGAGGCCGTGGGCGCGGCCGTGGTAACTTTCAGCCAAGGAAAGATGGTCAGAGGAACTTGGCTCATGTGGTAGCAGTCCAGCCCGAGGGTGGAGTACCGGCTAGGGTGTATGCTCAGAGAGAGGCCGGGAATGACACAGATGTCATTGCAGGTAATTTCTTGTTACAGTCCTTGACTTTTCTTTCTTTGATAGATTCGGGTTCGACACATTCATAAATTTTGGGTGAGCACGCAAGGTCTCTAGGTTTACCGTATGAGTGGTTAGAGGTCTGTGTAAATGTTACAAGTTCTTTCGGTGATACTGTGGTAGTTGGGAAAATGTATACGAGGTGTCCCTTGATGATTCAGGGCCACAAGTTTCCGGTTGATATGATGGAGTTGTCGTTCTATGGTTTTGATGTGATTTTAAGCATGGATTGGCTCGTAGAGCATAGATCTAGGGTTGACTTTGAGACCAAGAGAGTCTCCTTGAGGCTTACAGATGATCTTGAGGTTGTGGTAGTTGGCGAGAACGTTAGGTTCTTGTCCAATGTTGTTTCTGCGTTGGAAGCTTAGAGGTTGATGGAATCGGGTTGTCAGGCTTACTTGGCTTATGTGATGAATCCGAATATGAGTGAGGTTAGACCGCAAGACATCACAGCAGTTTGTGATTTTCTGAGTGTTTTTCTGGAAGAGTTGCCGAGTCTGCCTCCAGATAGAGAAGTCGAGTTTTCTATTGAGACATATTCCATTTTTGCACCCATGTCTATTGCTCCGTATAGAATGGCACCGAAAGAGTTGAAGGATTTGAAGACACAGCTTCAGAAGTTGTCAGATAAGGGTTTCATTAGGCCTAGTATTTCTTCGCGGGGTGCTCCGGTCTTGTTTGTGAAGAAAAAAGATGGTAGTATGAGGATGTGTATAGACTATAGGCAGTTGAACAAGGTAACTGTGAAGAACAAGTATCCTTTGCCTCGGATAGATGACTTGCTCGATCAGTTGAGATGGGCTTTAGTGTTTTCGAAGATTGATTTGAGATCTGGTTACTATCAGTTGAAGGTGAAAGATGTGGACATACCGAAGACAGCTTTCCGTACACGTTATGGGCACTATGAATTCTTGGTAATACCTTTCGGTTTGACTAATGCTCTAGCTGCTTTTATGGATATGATGAACCGAGTGTTCCACGAGTTTTTGGATAGGTTTGTGGTAGTGTTTATAGATGATATCTTAGTGTACTCTAGGACCGAGGAAGAGCATGATGAGCATTTGCGGCTAGTACTTTAGACTTTGCTTGAGAATCAGTTGTATGCCAAGTTAAGTAAATGAGAGTTTTGGATTAGGGAGGTATTCTTCCCAGGTCACTTGATCTCGGCCATTGGGATTAGTGTGGATCCCAAGAAGATAGAAGCAATAGTGAATTGGAAGCAACCAAAGTCAGTGACAGAAATCCGTAGTTTCCTAGGCTTGGCGGGGTATTATTGAAGATTTGTCAAAGGATTTTCGAAGATTGTGGCACCTTTAACTAAGTTGCTTCAGAAGAATGTTCCGTATGGGTGGTCAGATGCAAGACAACATGCATTTGAGAAGTTGAAGAAAGCTTTGACCGAAGCTCCTATCTTGATTCAGCCTGAACCGGGAAAAGAGTTT
Organism: Hibiscus tridactylites; assembly: GCA_958450335.1. Lineage (NCBI taxonomy): Eukaryota > Viridiplantae > Streptophyta > Magnoliopsida > Malvales > Malvaceae > Hibiscus > Hibiscus tridactylites. Next base: position 80,800,492 of record OY288269.1, on the reverse strand, counting down.
GTGATATACAGTGATGCATCGTATGTAGGTTTAGGTTGTGTGCTTATACAAGCAGGTAGGGTTGTAGCTTATGCTTCGAGACAGTTGAAGGTTCCACGAGAAGAACTATCCCACTCATGATATTGAGTTAGCCGCAGTAGTGTTTGCTTTAAAGATTTAGAGACACCACCTTTACGGTGAGAAATGCACCGTTTATACCAATCGCAAGAGTTTGAAGTACTTGATGTCTCAAAGAGAGTTGAATCGTAGACAGCGTAGGTGGATAGAACTTCTTAATGACTACAACCTTACGATAGAATACCATCCGGGTAAAGCAAATGTAGTGGCCAATGCTTTGAGTAGAAAAGTGGCAGTTGAGTTGCGAGCTATGTTTGCCAGATTGAGTGTGTCACGGGATGGTGGTTTGATAGCCGAGTTACAAGTTAAACCTTCATTGGTCCAATTGATTCGAGAGAAACAGTTGCAAGACGAGTCTTTGGCACCTCACGCGCAAGATATAGTCGAGGATAGGCCTACAGATTTTTGTTTTGGTGAGAATGGGATCCTATGTTACAAGGATAGGATAGTTTTTCCGGAAGATTCCGAGTTGAGACGTATTATCTTGAATGAAGCACATAACAATCCTTTTGCTATGCATCAGGGTAGTACGAAGATGTACCATGGTTTAAAAGAAGAGTATTACTGGGTTGGGTTGAAGAAGGATGTGGCCGAGTTTGTGAGTAAGTGCATGGTATGTCAGAAAGTTAAAGCCGAGCATCAGTTTCCTTCAGGTTTGTTACAGCCGTTGAAGATTCTGGAATGGAAGTGGGAACATATTACCATGGACTTTGTGTCGGGTTTACCGTTGACTCCTTCGAAGAAAAATTCAGTGTGGGTGATAGTCGATAGATTTACTAAGTGTGCTCACTTCATACCTGTTCATACTACCTACACCTTAGATAAGTTGGTCGATTTGTATATCAGTGAGATAGTGAGGTTTCATAGAGTACCGAAATCGATTGTATCAGACCGAGATCCGAAGTTTACAATTGGATTTTGGGAGTTTTTGCATCGTACCTTGGGTATTTGGTTGAACTTCAGCACTTCGTATCACCCGCAATCAGATGGTCAATCAGAGAGAGTTATTCGGGTGTTGGAGGACATGTTAAGGTGTTGTATTATCGACTTTCAGGGTTCTTGGGAGAAGCACCTACCGTTAGTAGAGTTTGCATACAATAACAATTGTCAGGCTAGTATTCAGATGGCACAATATGAAGCTCTGTATGGTAAGAGGTGTAGAACACCTATCTGTTGGGCTGAGGCCGAACAGAAGCTTGTACCGATGCCTGATTTGCTTCAGGGTACTACCGAGAAGGTAAAATTGATATGTGATCGCTTGAAGGCAGCTTCAGACTGATAGAAATCGTATGTCAATTTGAAAAGAAAGGAGATAGAGTATGATGTGGGCAAGAAAGTGTTTTTGAAAGTCTCACCTTGGAAGAAGGTGATGAGGTTCGGTAGGAAGGGTAAGTTGAGTCCGAGATTCATTGGACCTTACGAGGTAGTTGAGAGGATCGGTCCCGTTGCGTATAGATTGAGACTCCCGACCGAGTTAGAGAAGATTCACGATGTGTTCCATTTTTCTATGCTTTGGAAGTATAGATCAGATCCGTCTCACGTAATTCCAGTGGAAGAAATTGAATTGAACCCCGACTTGTCATATGACAAAGAGCCGATTGAGATTCTCGCTACGGACAAGAAAGTGTTACGCGGGAGGTCTATCGAGTTAGTCAAGGTTTTGTGGAGACATCGAGGTGTGGAGAAAGCTTCTTAGAAGAGAAAGGAAGACATGGAAAGACAGTTTCCGTATCTCTTTCCGTCAGGTAATTTCGGGGACGAAATTTCTTAAGTGGGGAAGAGTTGTAACACCCTGATTTAGGGCCCGAGAGTTTATCGGTTTTGTTTTAGGATTAGTCCGGGTTAAATTAGATTTAATATGATGATTTATAAGAGATTCCAATAATTACAAAAATGCCATTAATGAATTTGAAGATGGGATTTTTAGTAAAAAGAAAGAAAAGAGGTTTGAAAAAAAGTGCCATCTTCTCTTTCAACAAACAAAAACCACGACCTAAACCCCTCCTCCAACCCAAAACAATGTTCCATTATCTTCCTCAACGATTTCAAGAGATTTTATCAAGGTAATAACGTTTTTGACTTCTCATCTTCATCCTCAACATTTTCATGGTCTTGGATTTCCATAAAACCCATTTTTGAGTTGTTTCAAGTGTTCAAAGTTTTGAATCAAAGGTGAAAACTTTGTTGGTTTTTCGTTGAGTTCTTGATTTGTAAAGCTCATGTATGTCATAAACTTGCTTTTAAGATTAACATATGTTAAAATGGTGAAGTTTTAATGAAATCCCGAAATGGGTATTGGTGGGTGAGTTTAGAAGTGAAAAGCTTGAGTTTTGGAGGTAGTTATGTGAGGGAAAGTTGGGCTGATGGTATGGTTACACTTGGGGGCTGTTTTGAACATGTTTAGTGATGATTTGGATGATGAAATTGATGGGTAACTGATGGGTTGTGTCCGGGTCCGAAAATGAAGAGTTTGGGTTAGTTCTTAGTTTGGAAATGTAGCGAAATTTGTCTTGGGTTGTAATCTGATTTGTGGCAATGATTTTGAGGATGTTTTGATGTGTAATGCACTTTTTTTGGTTGATTAGAAGCAAGGGAAAATGTTAGAGAAGCTTCGGGTTCAATTCCGGGGAACTTGGAGGCTTGATCGGCATTTTCGGCTTGAGTTGGGTTTCATCGGTGAGTGGATACTATTTTGGAATCTTATTTATGTTCAATGAAGGTTTGGGGGTTTGGGTGGAGTCTTAGAGACTAACCTAGACTGAAGACTAAGTTCATCTAACCTCGTTTGTTGGTTGATTTTCGGCTTTCATGAATATGTGTGTTGTTGATGTTTTTGGGTTGTTTTTACTCTCGTTAATGTTGTTGTGTAGTCGTTGTTGGTGTCGAGCCTCACGTGATGGTTGTCGTTACTACGGTGATGTGTAGTCCCACCGGTAGTGACTAATAGGAGAGTACGGTGATGTGTAGTCCCATCGGAAAACTATTAGTTGAACGGTGATGTGTAGTCCCATCGGGTTTTGGTTATGCATGTGCATACCATGTATTGTGATGATTTTGTTTCATTACGTCTTTCCTTAAATGGTTTTGCTTTAAATCTAAGACTTATACTTTAAAAACTGCATTGTTGTTGTGTTTTAAAGCTCCGCTCACTAAGCTTTAAGCTTACGCTCTCTCCTTTTCCAACAATGTAGATCGTTAGAGGTTCAGGAAGCAAGTGGGCAAGGAAGGGTTTCTCGGAGTTCTTGGTTGGCTCAAGTATGGTTTATGTTTTGTAATAACACTTAGACAATGGGATTGCTAGATTTGTATGTTAAGGAGTTGGTGTTCAAACTCCTATACTTGTTTGTTTATGTCTCGAGCATGTTTAAAGTGGTGATATTATGTTTTGTTGAGACTTAATAGGGCCATGTATGAATTGCTATGTGACTTGACGTGTTAGTGCTTTTGTATCTAAGTGTTCATGTGAGCTTAGAGCTTGAAATTTTTGGTGCTTGAATGCATGTCTAATGTAGTGATCGGGATATTTTGCATCTAGAATGTATGTATGATATGTTTCTATATGGTTTTTGTTGATTCGGGACAAGTTTGGGGACGTTTGAAGGTGTCAAAGTATGATTTCATGCTAATCTTTGTGCAGGTGTTTCAAAACGCTCGACGTGGTTTCAGAACGGACGTAGCTCCAAGGATACTCGTATCGAAACGGGGGTGGTGTCGTTCCGATACTATTTGACACTGTGAGCCCCCGTTTCGAAACCTATTTCGATACGTCTTGCCTCTGAAAGCCTCCGTTTCGAAACAAGGTGGGACCATTTCGGAACGGCCTGGTCTCACGTTTAAAATAGAGCCCGCGTTTCGGAACGAGCAAGCCTGTTTCAAAACGCGGGTAGTTAAAACTCCTAAATGAAACTTCTGAAGTTTTCCGAATGTTGCATTTTAGTCCTTAGAGTTTGTATGCTTCCTTGTTGAGTCTATATGTATCCCTCATGATGATTTTGCCCTGTATGCATGCCATTTGACTAACAACTATATGGTAAGTTTAAATTAATGAGTGCCCTCTGCTCGTTCGTATCTTTATTCGCTGTCATCTTCTCACATAGGGTTAATTGTGATATCTAGTCAAGATAATTAAAGAAAAAAAATTTAGAGTTGCTAATCAGAGTGAGGCCTTAGCGGGTCTTGCTTCGGTTTTCCTCGTGTAACCCGTTCGGACCGGTCTATTGGGTAGACCGGGATGAGGGGGTTACACCCGATCGATCCAAATAACACTTTGTCCAATCTCTTGATTCAACGCGCGTTGCAACCAGTAGAGGACAAGGTTATTACACTTGACCCAAGCCGAATAACGCGAATCGTCTTTCTTCGGTTCTTTGATCGACCCATCAACAAAATAAAACTTGTTCTTGCTAATCAAGGACATTCGCATCGAGCGCGCCAACCATGGTAGTTTCCCCCATTCAAGAGCGACGTAGTAAGAATCAACGCAAGATTCTCATTAGGATGAATGTAAAATTCATCAGAGGGGACATCGGCCTTGTAGCGAGAAGCATATTCCAAACGGGAATCGGAAGAATGATCATCTGATACCATGATAGGATTGTTTCTTTAGAGCAATCGAAAGGTTTTGGAAGGTGAACGACTCGAAAGAAGAAGAAGAAGAGTCTGGTTTAGGGTTTGTGTATTTGGAAATTGTGAAGGAAAAGAAACGATATTATTATCATTATTGAATGAATAAAAAATTTGAAGAATTTACATTTATAATTAATAAGAAAAACTAAAAAGAAAATCCAGCTGGACATACAGCTGGATAACTACCTAAACTGCCTATTCTAGCTGTCAATATTCCTAATATGGTGTCCTGGCTGTTGTGACATTTGTATGGGTCTTCGTTTTCTTTGTAATGCAATTATTTTTGTAGCACTTTAATATCAATAAAATTTGCTGAGGAAAAAAGGGTCATAGAACGTTCTGGTTGAACCGATAGTTGTTAAATTTTAGTTTAAAGGGTATGTTCGACTTGAAAGTGATAGATTTTACTTATTTTACTTCCACGCCCTTTCAAATTTATTGTATATTTGTTTTATTCTATACGATTATTTGTGACTCAAGGTGTATCGTGTTTGTAGTCTTCTTCACTCCTAACAAAATCTAGATTTTGTTCTTGTTCAAAACAATTACTAATATATAAAAATTTGGTAAATATGCAAATAGTCACCTAATCATAAGAATTTTTTGTTAAATCTCTCGACTATGAAAAGTTATAAAATATTACTTGACATAAAATAATCAAAACAAATTGTACCGTTGTTGTTAAAAATTTAACGGCAAATGACGTGACAGTAAATAAAAAGACAAAATAATAAATTGACATAATGCTAAAAAATCTCCTACGTTTGACTGGATAGTCATTTAGGTCATTATTCTTTTTAAAACACTTTATTTTGAGATAAAGAGGAGCCTAAGTCGTTACATTATATACTCCTCAAACTAGTATAGAGGGACCACATGCATCACGATGAAAAACGGCAGAGAGTTCAATAGAGGGGACATCAAAAGTAGCAAGAGAATCAATTGGGGGCAACAACATATTTGGAAATGAGATCAGCAGCTATGTTGGCTTCGCAGCAAACATGCTTGAATTCGACCGGCCAAATAAGTTCTATTAAGGCAGAAATAGAACGAACTAAGGCAAAGGGACTCACAGCAGAAGGATTAGAAACCATGTGGAAGACATTGACATTATCAACTTGTACAATTAAATTAATGATCCAAACCAAGAGAGTGAGCGAGCTTTAGGCCTTCAAAGACCCCCCAAAGTTCAGCTTGAACCACCGTAGTTATCTCAATTCTCTTAGTGTAGGAGCAGAGGGAGTTGCCATCGCTATCATGAAGAACAACACCATTCGAGCCGAACCCCGAGAAAGGCGAGACGACTCCATCTGAGTTGAGACAAAACTAACCCGGAGGTTGTGGCTGCCATTGCACATTTTCGGCCAATCTAGGTGTAGTAGGAGGGTTGCATTAAGATGAACAAATACTTGGCCCAATGGACACTAACCTGTAGCAAAGCCTCAATTGACATAGATGCATTATAAAAAATGGAAGCATTTCTGCGCTTCCAACATAGCCAAAGGAGGGCAGCGTAAAAGGCATGCTAAGAGCCATTAATTATCGATAAATAACTTCAAATGAACACATTAGCAGAAAAAATAGTTTTACAAAATTATTTTTGACTAGTGTGTCTTTCTGTTATGTCAGCACATTTGTCTATATGAAATTGCTATGTTAGCATGCATTGCCATATAAGTTTGTCACGTCATTTCAAGTCATTTACCGTTAGTTGACTAATATTTTTTTATCTGTAGAGGGACCAATTTGACCTAAAATGAAACGTTGATGGCTAAAGTGCTTAAAAAAAGAATAGAGGCCAAAATAACTATCTAGTCAAACATTAGGGGCATTTTTTGGCATTATGCCTATCAAATTTAATCCTCAACTTTTACTTTTTGTTTTAATTTGGTCCTAATTATTAAAAATTAGCCTTCAATATTTCAACACTTCGTTTTTTCTGGTTTAACCAATGGTATCCAATTTATTGGTCGACTAATTTAGATTGATTTTTGCAAAGGCGCAATATGGGGACGACCCTCCCAGTCAAGTTTTGTTCATTCATAATGCCATGATTCGAACCTCTAACCTTGTGTAAACTTTAGTTTACACATTTTTTCAATTTTAGGGTTTGGGGTTAAGAGTTTAGGCTATAATGTTTAGAATTTAGGGTGTATGGTTATAATCTAGAGTTTAGGATTTAGGGTGTTAAAGTTTAAAATTTAAGTTTAAAATTTTATATGAAAGGTTGTATTTTTTTAATACAGTTTGTGTATCAAAATGTAACCTTTATTTTAATCTTATAACCCATTTTTAACTAGGGGTTAGTGTTCGATCGAGTCGAGTCAAAAAATTTCGAGTTATTCGAGTTGACACATCATATTTTACAACTCAAACTTTATTTGAAGTTTTTTCGATTCGAGTCGAGTTTAAGAAATTCGAGTCGAGTCAAGTTTTCGAGTTCCTATAAAAATTTAATTGTAATTATTTATCATGTTATAGTACAATTTGATTCCAATTTAAACGATTTTCTCTAATCATATAAGATATGCACAAATATATTTCTTCATATTTTTTCACATGTGACAATATTTCTTTATATTTTTATATATTAGTATGTATATATCATAAAAAATTGAGGGACTCGTCTCGAACTTAAAAATAAATTCATAATTACTAAAAATTTCGAGTTATTCGAATTTCCATTTTACAACTCAAACTTTATTTGAAATTTTTTTGAGTCATTCGAGTTTATGAAATTTCGAGTCGAGTCAAGACGAGTCAAATATTTTCACCTCGAGTCGAGTTTTGCTCACCCCTATTTTCAACCGTTGTCATCATCTTTCAAATCTTATAAACCCAATTCTCTATCTAAAATTCAACCATAGCTTATCAAAGAAAAGGTAAATCATTTTAGAAAAATTCCAAATTCATCTTCTGTGTTAATGGTCATGAAAATGAAAGAACGAAAACTAGAAGAAATGGAAATTAACATTTATGAAATGTGAAGAAAACCAATTTGAGTCTTTGACAGAAAAAGGAAAACTCATATTTTTTTCATTGATTGAGTTTAATACAAAGGACCTTATCGACATCGACTCTCTTTTGGATGATGAAACTTTCATGTCTATGGGGATGGACTGATAGGGGTTGAAGGTTCCTCCTTAAAATTTAAAATTCATATATAATTTAGATTTTTTTAAAAATTTTATGTATTTTCTATTAAAATTCTATTTTTACTCTTCTAAAATTTCATAAGTTCGCTTTTTAAAATTTGATAGTTTTATCTGCTAATATAAAATTCTGTGTCCGACTCTCATATCTATTGCATTTGATCAAGCATGTAAAATTATGAACATATTGATTCCCTTTGTGAGCTTCATTTCTGTTCAAATCTCTCTTTAAGATTCGATCAACAGTCCACACATTTTAATCTGACTTCAGTTTAGATTGCCTGTACCTGTAATCTGAACCGGTTGAGAGTTTAACTGATTTAGCAGGGAACTATTTGGTTGGAAACAGTCTTAATTGTATTGATAAAAAGCTGATTTACTATATTCATTATTATTTTTAAAAGCAATAGTATTAAGTTGATTTTTTTCGCCATTGATGAGAAAATAATAGAACGAACAAAGTTTTCCGTCCGGCCCCTTCACCCTCCCCCAATCTTCTCCCTTGCCATCGGCCCGAATCTTTTCTTTCTCATGTTGCAATCGTTCCGTCTTTTTGTTATAGTCTATTCGATGGGAGTTTTTTTACCCAACGTTTAGGGTCTTTATGAGGCGCGGACAAGTAGGGGTGTGTATGGTCCGTTGGGTTCGATTTGATTCGGTAGATTGTTTTCATAGTCTATCCCTCTTTATTTTGGTTTACATCGAGTTTCGATTTCTATATAATTAAAATTAATTATAAGCAAAAAAATCAAAATCAGTTAAAAAAAAATCAAAATTGGTTTGTTTTGTATAGCCGTGATTTTTAAAGTTATGAACCATGAATTGTTCAAACACAACGATTTAGATTGGTTTTTAATTTTTTGATTTTTATTGCTCAGTCTTAGTGACAAGTAGGGATGTAAAAACATGTAATCAGATGGGTTTCAGGTCGAGTCCTGTTAGGTCGAGTCAAATCAGATACAAGTCATTTCAGTTTGATTTGATGTTTCGAATCGATTCGGGTAGGGTGCAGGTCAATTTTAGGTCGGGTTCATACGGTTCGGGTCCAAATCAGTTAATTGACATGTTAATTCGGGTTCGGATATACTTCAGGTCGGGTTCATTTCAGATCGGTTTCATTTTAGGTCGGGTTAATTCAGGTTTCGAATTCGTATTAAGTTTGAGTTTGGTACAAATAGTCGATAGACTTTGAGTTGGATCATTTTAAGTGAATTATTTAACGTCTTTCACGAACACAAATCACATTAAAAAAAAATATTAGGCACTAGAATGAACAAAACTATCATAAAATGATTCATATCTAACATATTGGAGTAGATTACAAAAATTAGAAATTAATAAGGGTCAATTTCGGTAGAAAATAAAATTTAAGGACTAACATGAATAAAAGTATCATCATATTAAAAACACTAAACTAAATTACAAAAAATGAATATGGGTCAATTTGGAATAAAAATAAAGTTTTATGGACTATAATGAACAAAAATATTAAATTAAAATTAAAAACAATGGACTAAATTACAAAAAAATAAATAAGGGTCAATTTGAACTAAAAATAAAGTTTTATGGACTACAATGAACAAAAATATCACAATATTAAAAACATTGTATTAGATTAGAAAATTTTAAAATAAATAGTGGTGAATTTGAATCCCTAAATCCCTAAATCTTATAATCACTAATAATTAAAGTGCAAACCACATCCCTAAACTAATCTCATAACCCCAACCAACCACTCAACTTAAAGACATTTACCCCTAACAATCAACTTGACACATTTACCGCTAAACTCTAAACATGAACCTTAAATCTTACAATCACTACTAATTAAAGTGCAAACTAAATCCCTAAACTAATCTCATAACCCCAACCAACCTGGGTTAGTATCAACTAGACACCACTACGACCACCATCTAGAAGTTTTACAAAAGATATCAAGGCATACTCTAAACTTTTTGCTTGTGCTCTACTCCGAACTCGAGGAAGGCTAACTTTCGATTAATCTAGACTTGAGATTTGGGAAGAAGGGAAAACGAGAGTGGTAAGTACACAAGGTACTTAGTTAGGTAGTTCCTATAACTAGCAAGTTTTCAAGGTTATTGTTGTGCACACGAAAAATGAAAAAGATAATCAAACAAGCAAGAACATAAGAGATTTAACGAGGTTTAGTAGTTTTCTTACGTCCTCGGGGAGCAAAGAGCGGTTGTTTTCTTTTATTCAATCAATGGTCCTTAGGTTACAAATAACACATCTATTTATAGACCCGGTACAATTACAAAGATACCTCATACCGTACCGCGAGAGCTTCTTCCCCGCACTCCCAACCCACTTAATACGAGCCCACCGAAAACTAGAGTAATCATTTGATGGACAGATGCTCTCGCTCCGCAAAGCCTAAAGAACAATTGATGTACTGCCTAATGAGGTGGGGTTAAGCCTCTTTATATAGCCCCTACATCCAAGTCCTATTATAACTAGGATAAGGAATACTACTCCCCGGAGGATTAGAACAATTGTAATCCTAGTTAAAGTAGCCAGCATCTGTCCTTTTACAGTATTTGAGCCATACTTAACAAATCTCCACCTTGACTAATATCATGCCCCTTAAGTGATAAATCTAGAGTCTCTCACACATCAAAGTGGGTTGGGCTACCATGCTTCTCTAGCATTTGCAAACATTTAAAAAGTCCAAACAATGCTTGAACTTGTCTGTAGTAACAAGCTTGGTCAACATATCAGCTGGATTGTCCGCAGTATGCACATTTTGTAACAATATCTCATCAGATGCAATCAACTTTCTAATCTTGTAAAATCTCACATCAATATGTTTAGTTCTAACATGATGCACCTGATTCTTAGCCAAATGAATAGCACTTTGGCTATCATAATGCAACTGAATTCTACCTTGTCGAATACCCAATTCCTTAACTAGCCTGATAAGCCATAAGGCTTCTTTTGCAGCTTCAGCTACTGCCATGTACTTAGCTTCAGTTGCTGATAATGCCACACAGACTGAACAGTTGACTTCCAACATATAGGCCCTCCACCAAGGGTGAAAACATATCAGTTGTAGACCTTCTATAATCCAAATCACCTGCATAGTCTGAATCCACATATCCAACAATTAAAGGATCATGTCGCTGACTGCCGAAAACAATTACATGTCCCACAGTACCCTTTAAATACCTGTAAATCCACTTGAGTGCTTTCCAATGTGATCTTCATGGTTTATACATGTATTTACAGACTTAACCAACAACATGAGCTAAATCAAGATGAGTACATACCATCGCATACATCAGGCAGTCGATAACACTGGCATAAGGGACCTTTGTCATCTCTTCAATTTCCTTGTCTGTCTTCAGGCACTGTTTTGTAGAAAGCTTAAAGTGATTCGCCAATGGAGTGCTCACAGGCTTTGCTTTGCTCATCCCAAACCAGTCTAACACTTTCTCAATATAGACTTACTGAGATAACCACAGTTTTCTTGAGCCTTTATCTTTGTGAATCTTCATTCCAAGAATTATCTTTGCAGCTTCTAAGCCTTTCATATCAAATTCCTGACTCAATAAAGCTTTCAAATCGACAACATCATGCATATACTTTGCAGCCAGCAACATATCATCAACATACAGTAGCAGAAAAATAAAAGAATCATCATCAAGGCTTTTAACATAGACATAACAATCATACTCACATCGCTTGTAGCCAATCTGAATCATGTAGGATTCGAATCGCTTGTACCATTGTCGTGGAGACTGTTTCAACCCATACAATGAATTCTTTAACCTACAAACTAGATGTTCATCTTCGGATTGAATGAACCCTTCTAGCCGCTGCATATAAATTTGCTCCTCTAGAAAGCCATGCAAAAAAGTAGTTTTAACATCCATTTGCTCTAAATACAAATCCGAACTAGCTACAAGTGCAAGAATTGCCCTGATTGAAGTATGTCTAACCACATGAGAAAAGATTTCATCATAATCAACTCCTTTTTGCTGTGAAAAAACCCTTAGCTACCAATCGAGCCTTGAACTTTTCCCCCTATTTTTCGGATACTGCTAGTTTCCTTTTATACGCCCATTTGCAACCTATAGCCTTCTTTCCCTCAAAAAGCCTAGCTAGCTTCCACGTATGATTTTTCTGCAAAGATTCAATCTCCTCAACCATTGCAACCATCCATTTGCTTTTCTCCGGACTAGAGATAGCCCCTTGAAAACTATCCAGATCTTTACTACTAATTTGATGTGCAAAGGACACCATATATTCAAAACCAAATCTGCCTGGAGCCTTTACATTGGTGCATCTCTCTCTATCTCTGGCTAAATTATAATTCTGCAACGAAATTGTATTAGAGTCACCAGAAGTTGAATTCAAGCTTTCACCTTTCTCAGCTGTTACTTCTTTATCAATTGCTCTTGGATATTGTTCAAAATCCACCAGTACCTTGTCTCGGTTCTACTGCAACATGAATTGCTCGTAAAAAATTGCATCTCTACTAATCATTGTTTTCCTTGCAACTGGATCCCAAAACTCGTATCTTTTGACACATTTCTTGTAGCCCAGAAAGATGCACTTCTTTGATTTTTCATCAAGTTTTGATCTCTCATCACAAGGTACATGCACATAAGAAGGACAACTAAAAATCCGTAATTGTGAAAAATCAACTATATTGCCTGTCTATGCCTCTTCTGCAACTTTTCCACCCAAAGATGCCCGTGGTTACCTGTTGATGAGATAGCATGCCATACTCATAGCCTCTGCCTAGAAGTTTTTAGAAAGCCCTGCATTCAGTCTCAAGCATCGAGCCCGCTCAGCTAATAACCTGTTCATCCTTTCAGCAACACCATTTTGTTGTGGCGTCTTTCTGACTGAAAAATGTCTTTAAATCCCATGCTCCTCACAGAACTTAAGAAACCCTGAATCTGTGTATTCTGTGCCATTATCAGATCTTAAATACTTGATCTTTCTACCTGTTTGGTTCTCCACCTCAGCTTTCCACACCTTGAAATTGGAAAAGATTTCAGATTTCTGTTTCAAGAAATAAACCTAAACTTTCTTAGAAAAATTGTCAATAAAAGTAACATAATACACAGATCCACCCAATGATGATTCTCTGGTAGCCCCCATACATCAGGATGCACATAATCAAGAATCCCTTCAGTTTTGTGCTTTGTAGTCGTGAAACTAACTTTAGTCTGTTTACCAAGAACACAAAATTCACAAAAATCAAGTTTGCAACTTTTGACACCATGCAACAAATTTATTTTATGCAATTCAATCATTCCACGTTCAATAAGATGACCAAGACGCATATGCCACAATTTTGTATTATCATCATATGACTCAACAGAATGAGCTCCACCTACAACTGTACTCCCTAACAGTTTATAAATATTCCATGCAGTTATCTTTCCTTTCATCATAGTCAATGCACCTTTAACAATCCTAATGGTTTCTCTATCCTCATCAGCTTTAGGAATTAAACCATTCTTATGCAAAGTGCCCAAAGAAAGTAGATTCTTTTTTTAAATCTGGTATATGCCTAACATCACATAATGTTCTAACAGTACAATCATACATCTTAATTCTGACTTAAGCAATACCGACAATGTGCTCATAAGAAGAAGGCAACGAACACAAAATAATCATTGCTTTGTCTTCATCTTCAATCTTCACATCAAGTTCAGTTAAATCGGTGATTATTTGATAGAAGATATTTACGTGTTGTGCCAAATCCTAACCTTCATGCATCTTGAGCCCATACAACTTCTGCTTTAGATACAATTTAGTAGTCAGAGACTTGGACATAAATTGACTTTCCAACTTGCTTCATATCTCTCTTGGAGACGTCAGATCAATAACGTGATACATAATCTCATCTGTCAAACATAACCGTATGGTTCCAGTCGCTCATTGTTGTAGTTCTTCCCAATCGTTGTCCTCCATCAACATTGGTTTTGTAGATCGTAAAGCCTTTAAAAACCCTTGTTGCGCTAACAAATCCTTTACCCTCGTCTACCACAATCTGAAGTTACCTTCACCATTGAACTTGACCACTTCAAATTTTGCACCTGACATAGCCATCGCAACCAGGCTCTTGATACCAATTGTTGTGCACACGACAAACAAAAAAGAAAATAAAAAAAAGTAAGAACACAAGAGATTTAACGAGGTTCAGCAGTGTGCTTACGTCCTCGGGGAGCAAAGAGCGATTGTTTTTATTTTATTCAATCAATGGTTCTTAGGTTACAAATAACACATCTATTTATAGACTCGGTACAATTACAAAGATACCACATACCGTACTGCGGGGGCTTCTTCCCCGCACTCCCAACCCACTTAATCCGAGCCCACCGAAAACTCGAGTACTCATTTGATGGACAGATGCTCTCGCTCCACAAAGCCTAAAGAACAATTGATGAAGTGCCTAATGAGGTGGGGTAAGCCTTTTTATATAGCTCCTACATCCAAGTCATATTCTAACTAGGATAAGGAATACCACTCCCCGAAGGATTAGAACAATTGTAATCCTAGTTAAAGTAGCCATCATCTGTTCTTTTACAATATATGAGCCATACTTAACAGTTATTAGCTTTATGAGTCATCTTTTCATTTTAATCAAGTCCAACTTATCTAGGCTTCAATTAAGGCAAAGTCAAGACCTAGCTAGTTTTCAAACATCATCCAAGTAAGCAAACTTAAGAAATCAAGCAAATAGCCAAATCACAATTTCAAGTAAACAAACAAGCAATAGTAGGCATGTATTACACAATCCAAGCAAGATATCTTCTTGACTTATTCGGATAGGGTTCATTTTACCATGTAACTTATCTTTCAAGCAATGAACAATTCGAGATGGCATTCCCATCATTTCAATCATATAATCTCATTTCACAAGAAGCTCAATAGCAAGAGTCATGTTGTTCATTCATTACTCATGTTAGCATGTCTTATTACAAGTTTATTAATTGGTTTTGCCTTGGTTGGTAGTAGGACTAGGTAATCAAGTCTTAAGCAGGTACACAAAGTACCAAAACAAGAGGGAACACTAAGTACTTAGCAAGATGATACCCAAGGTATCAATTAAGAAGGTGCCTACAACACCAAACAAGCAGGTACACAAAGTATCAGAACAAATCGAGCTCTATACTCTAAAGCATGCCGTTCTACCTAAGACTGACTAACAACCAAGGGCTTATTGAATCTTTTATTTCAAGCAATCACACCTCAAGTGATTAATTATCAAGCATAGTAGGATCAAGCTTTCATACTTCAAGAATTCAAGTGTCATAATTCATATATATCCAAGACAAGATCAAATTTTACCCTTAGGCCATTTCTACATTGTCATTTATCAAGAAATCAGTAACCACAAGATTCAACTAAGTTCTCATAATCAATCAAGGTCACTCAAGTAATTCAATCAAAGCATGGCAGCAAGCACTTGATACTTAATCATCAACAAGCCACATTGCATACACCAAGTTTCTATTTAGTACATTCTTCCCTTAGATTAGTTTACCAAATATAAATTTAGGTTCATTTCAAGCATAGAACACAAACAAGAATTTAAAGGTGCTATTTTATGTTAGGACCTAAGTCCCAACCCTAAATAAAGCACACTCACAATACTCCAAGCTAGTCTTGTATTGCTATTCCCTTTTGTCTATCCATTGATGATTCACCCTTAATTCCTTCAGAAACCTCTTCTAATCCTTGTTCTAGCAAGTCACACACAACATGGAAAATCATTAGAATCAATACATTAATAATTCAAACTCATTTGAACTACATTATCCAAAACAATTTTTGCCCTGGCAGTTTGCACACTGCTTATTAATTTGTCTATAACTTTTAATCTACATGTTGGAATTTCAATTGGTTTATACCACTGGAAAGCTAACTCAATTATCTTTCCAAACATATATGGTTCATATTTTTAGCCTTTCTATATCAGTACAATTTATTAGTTAAATTCGGGTCAATTTTACAATTTTGAACTGCGAGATTACATCTAGGTCTACTTTAGTGAGTTGTTTAACCTAGGTCCCTTACTAGTTCATATTATTCCTTTTTACCATAGTTTTCCTTGTTTTCCCTCTGTTTTCACAAGCCAAGTTTCGCCCTAATTAGTTCATTTAAGTCCTCAATTAATCCATTATTCCAGAATAGTCTAGTTTTACTTATTTTGTCAATTAGTCATTTTAAACAATTCAATTAGCCATAATTCATGAAAATCAAATTATCAAACATTAAATTTGACCCTTCCCCTGTTTTTAATTGTCATTACCAGCCCTTAATTATAATCGATTCAATCCTAAATTTCCCAATTTATTCAAAACAGTTCAGTTTCCATAATTCTGCCTAAACACACATTAAAGCTATTCATTTAACTACAATTCATGGAATTCTATCTATCTATCTATCAAATATTCACTCTACGGTCTCCCCTGTATTTTACCATTTTTTCAGTCTCTTATTTACTACAAATCAGTACCGAATTCGTCAAGTCATTCAAAAATAGTCCCTAAATAGTGATTAAGCTATCTAGGTGACTAACTTCATTATCAATTCCATTTCCTTCAATCCTATGATCAATATAACTCATTCAAATCCATAATTAATCAATTTTCATGTTTTCATCTAGGAGATTAATAGTTAATCTCATTTCTTAATCGATTTATTCATCAATTAGGTACATACCCTATTCGGCTATGTCACACTATGTACCAACTCATTGTTTACAAATCCTAGCATGTTACCCATGGTTTATACTTCAAATTCACATATCCAGAACATCAATTCAATTATCAAGTAAGCTTATACAAGTACTAATTTCATCTACAAACACCAAACATTCAAATTCAATCAACCTCATAAGCTATTCGAATGGATGAAGATAATAACATACTTTTTTATCATCAAGTATGATTTTATTAATAAAAAAATCATACAGATATTGTGAGGAGCCTCATTAAAAACCTCCCTAACCCTAAGTAGAGGAAAAGAGTACTCTTCGATAATGTCGAGAAATTCAATCGAACCAAACTAAGCATAACTAAGCCAAAACAAAGAATAACAACGAGCACCCCACTCTAAATCAGACCAGTCACTCTTAATTTCTAATTGCCACCACCATGCATACGCCAGCGAAGCAACAAATAAGAAAGAGAACAACACTCTACATCACTAAACACCCGAGCCCCAGCAGAGGGCTATAGCCTAGCATGAAACTAAGAAACTCAGTCAGCCCCTCCCTTTGCCAATGCATCTGACATCCTATTTGCCTCATAGATTACTCAAACACACTTTATCGCCCGACATGCTACATCAATTTCAAGGAGCATATACACGCAACACCTTCCGAACAACCTTCTTTGCCGAAAAACTCAAGCCTCGCATATTCCACTATAACACCTTCAACACACCAACTAATCTTCTCGATCGCCACATTTGATCAATCTCGCTATATCTTTCACAATTTCTTCATCATTCCTTATCATCAACATGCCTAAAAATTTACCCAATTCCACAGTCGCACGTTCCTCTTTTAAAATCAATTGTTGCTTTCCCTCTCCTCATCCGCTTTTTGCTTCGAATTTTTTCGTTGCCCACCACCTTTCTTCTACAAGATTGCCCATACCTCTTGTTCTATAGGAGCGACTAAGTTAGACTTAGGTGTAGATACAATTTTGTCTTTTCCAAAGTCCTCATCTAGCTGGTTTCCAATAGGTTCTACAAGTATATTACATTGTATATCAATAGGCCCATGTTAACCGACCTCCAAATTCATCGATGAGAATTCCACCAGGCACTCTACCAATTTCGAATCGTTCAGCCCCACCAGTCTATCTCTCCCTTGAACACTCAATTCTAAACACGACACCATTCCCACTTCCTCATTTGTAATACTATCACTCGATATTATCGGCTTCTCACCCACCCGCGCATCTACTAGACCATGTGCATTCCACTACTGAATTTCTTGCCCTAGTGGCTCTATACACTTTTCTAATGGTGTTTGATGTATCACCTCATCACCAAGGTTAATCAATTGTCGTTGTATCTCCTTGACACCACGGTTTTGTTTCTCACTTGCAGACTTTTCCTCATTGTATTCGAATATGATCATTCATCTCCTTCTGCTCATTCCCTTGAAATTTCAACTCCAACTGCTCAGCTTGACTCTCCTTCGAATGTGATATTTCATCATCGCTACCCATTTCAGATCCACACTCCTTCTCGTAACTCAAACACAACTATTGTTCAATCATTGGCTCCACCTCAACAACGTGTATCCTAAATGATAAACCATTTACATGGACTTGTACTATTTCATCTATGCTTTCCAACTGGTTTGTCTCAATCATGATTTGCCCCTTTCAAAAGAATGCGGCTCAAGGTTCATTTTATCACAACTGATCAACCTTCCCCAACACGTGGCTAAGTTATTAAAAGTTTCTCGCGACCACACATGTATCTGTAAGCCACTAATTGATAACCATACTCTCTGATTACCCGTATCAAACTCCGGCTCCCAGTTGCGCACTTTAGAAAACTATTTTCTCAACTTTGGATTCTCAAGGACTCTCTTCCTCATTTCTACACTCGTGAACATTATTAAGATCCTAGAACCCGCAATCCTCTTCAATGAAAAGCCATTTAATTCTGCTTCTTGTAGTTCTTTCGCTAACACAACAATTCCCAACGAGAGTCGACACCACGCTATCGCGCAACATTTAAGCACCCCTAATTTATCCTCGTCAACCACTTCTTGTATCGATTTAATTGGTTTTTAATATTGCTACTCCTCATTCCTTATCAAAACCCCAACCCCTAATTTCACGTTTTCCTTTCACTTCCAAAACTAATCATGCGCGATTCCTCGCACCCATTCAACTCGAATTCTCGATCCATAAATCCATTTTCCATTCAATTGTTTTATTGTTCGCCAAGCCTCTTCTTTCGTCGCTATACGAACAAATCCAAATTTCAACCCATCTCGCGCACGTTTTGTCGGTATAAAAACATCGACTACACAACAATGGCGATCAAACACTTGCCACGCACCCTTCCAATGGATTTGACTAGATAAATTTCCTACGAAGATAGTCCAACATTTTTTATACATATTATCTCTAAAACAAAAATATAATTCAATGCCATTAACTGCTCAAAGGAAGAAAAAATGGTGCAATTCACTTATCTTGAGAATCGTGAGTGAATTGAGATAGAAATTTAGCTATGATTTTGAGGAGAACGAAACATGTGATAAATTCGAGACACCATTTAGAGGATAAGGAATACAACGCATGTGGTTGTTAGTTGGAGTCGTGGGTGGATCGAAAGAAGACCGATGACATCGCAATGGTAGCTAGGGTTTTAAAGAATTCGATAATAACATACTTACTTTTATTCCTAGCTTAATTCCCACACAAATTCGCTAGCATGCAAGCTCAATGTAGAGTGTTTGGGTGTTCTCTATTTATGAGCGCAAGTGCACACTCTTATCAAGTTATAGTATAAAAGATATCGTCTCCTACAAGGATTTGAGTAGCTTCTATGAATGGTTTCCTGCACAGGGATTTAGTAACTACACAATTAAATCTCTAATTGTGGAAATATAAAAACACAAATAAAATAAAGATAGTGATGGTAGGGTTGATAGGGAGAGATAAGGTCGATAGATTGGGTAAGGTAATTCTTGTTAAGTAGTGTGCAAACTGCATTGTAAATCCTAAGTGTGTTGCGCTGCCATGATCTGCTGCCTCGGCGAGTAATGGCGGACGGTAACTACGACCCCGTCACGTGGCCGCAACATGTCTCTACCCCTGTAACTTTCGCTGTCTCGGCAGGTGGAATTGAAATAAATCCTGGTGGCAATTCTGGAAAATACTCCAAGTTCGGCAGAGCAATTCTTAAGTGATCCTTCCTATGTCTAGGCAAGGATTCTGTCACCACATGATGTAGGCAATACCTAGCAATCTCAGCGTAAACCTAACGCAGGTGGTCGACGTTTGGTTGCTCCTTTTAGCCGCTTAAACTCGAACTTATGTCTAAGCCGAATTAGTCAGCACCTCGACATGATGAGACCGTGCTTAATCCTTTCATGAGCCTTACACTTTCCTGCCCGACAAATGTATTTCTTCAACTGGACTTTTGGAACTAATTGAAGAAGTGAAGAACATGAATTAAGCAAACTTGGAATATTTTATTGAAAACACACTTAAACTATTACAACCGTTTCTCACAACTACTTTACATACAAAAACCTAAACCCTAGGAGTGATGGGCCGTGACCTCTGACACCTCCAATCTATCTATCTACCTCTCCACTATGCATCTATGCATCCGTGCATCCCTCCATGTCCATATACCCTCACATACATAGGTATATATAGGGCTTATGGCCTAAATTTGAGTCCTCCTTAGAGTAGAAGTCCTTAAAGTAACTTTGCATTAAATGCTGACTCCTTTTTGACTTGGATATAGACTCTTTGAACGTTGCCTTCTTTAGCAAGTAAAGATAAGTACTCTTACTTATCAATCTTGGATCAGCTCTACCGGCTGCTAGAGGCTTCAGAAAATTGCAAAACTGGGCTCATTGGGCTCAGGGAATTGCCTTCTTTCAATCGCAACCCATCTTGACTAAGTCGGTGTAACTCCTGCCTGGGCGGCACATGGCGGCATTGTTGCTATGGCGGCATCCTCAGCGGCACCTGAAACTACTTCAGTACAGCTCTTTTTGTTCCTAGGTTTCCTATCCTCTCTTGTCCTCTGCTCCTCTACACAGCTACATCACCTGAAAATAAAAACTAAACTAAAACAATGTCTTTTCTTAATCAAACATAAAATATTCAATGAAAGCATGGTAAAAGAGAAAATAGTGTTATTATGCATGCAATGCACCTAAATATTCCTAAATGAGCTTAAGAATAGCAATAATAATGGCATGAATGTGTACAAAATATAGAAATCATAGACACTCTACACACCCCCAAACTCGAACTATTGCTTGTCCTCAAGCAATGCAACCTAACTAGTAAACATGCCCCTTTGCATAAAATTAGCAGAAACTTAGCCTTTAACTTGATTTCTTACCTCAAGGTCGTGGCACCTATTTAATGTTAGTGATAGGGAATGGCATGAAATAACTTAGATTTTAATTTTCTTAGTGCTAGTGCAGTATGTGCAGGTCTGTGTTCATACTAAACATGATGAGTATACTAAGTTAATAGAGAATGTTGAACATAATTAAATTACTAAAAAGGATACGAGTTGCTGCCTAGGCAACACAATTAAGCGCTTATTTTCCTCTCTTTCTGATCATGGCTTTAAGGGCTTAAGCTCATCACAACTATTCTCTGGGTCTGAAGCTAAGATAGGTGCACTCTACGAAACTTCGAACCCTTTGAATAGAGTCATCTCGTGAAGGCTTTCATTCACTCTTGCTAATTTGTTTGTCACTTGGTTTAGATACTTGGACTTTGATAACAGCAAAGTGTCCTTGCTCATGATCCTTCCTAGAGCCTGTTTCGGGCACCTCTAGGGTATTTGAACATTCTGCCTAAAGCCTGTTTCGGGCACCTCCAGGGTTTTCACCATCTTTTTGTTACTACCATGTGATGCCCCGGCAGCAAACCTGTATTCAATTAAGAAATTTTTATTAAGTAAAGCAGGCAGTGTTAAACTTAGAACTCAAACAAAAATTCAGCATTTAACAGACAGTGTAAGAATAATTTGGCAAAAAGAAAAATTTTCCAAGTGTTTTTCATGCTTCTTCCCATAGTTAAGTCAAAAAAATTTAAGTATGGTGCGAATATAAGTGGTCGGCTAACTATCATAGGCACAAGTTTTTGAACTAAGAGTTTCTACTTCTTTAAGTGTTTAGGGCAGAATTTACACATACTCTTATATGCTACTAAATGAACCTAAAACAAATAGGACTATTCCCCCCAAACTCAAGGTTGGCATTGTCCCCAATTCCTAAAAAAGAAATAAAACATAAAAAGAAAAACAGATAAAATAAAAGAAAACAGAAAAAGAAAAGGTGCTATAGACTATGGGATTTCCCCTCTGTTCCTGCTGCGTCGGAGGAGGATTCTGAGGAGGCGAGCATGACTAGGCGGCGTGTGGCAAATGGTTTGGCTGCTGGGCTTTTCTTCATGCCACGCGACGGCTAGATTCGGCTGGGTGTGGGTCGTTTTGCTGGTGCTTCTGGCTCAGGTTCAGACCCTCCACCCTGAGGCTCGGTTGTTGCGGCTGGCCGCTTCCTCTTCCTTGCTGCCTCGGCGGGTTCATCATCGAAGGAGTCAGATATCTCCATGTCTGAGTCCTCGGCTTCTTTGGCAGCTGCCTTATTTGCTGCTGGGGAGGCAGTGGTCGTCTCCTCCTCTTTCTCCGACTCTGATGAGAAGGTGAGTTCGTACGGCTGGATGAGAGTGGGTGAGATCATTCTCTTAGGGCAGATGTGCGGCCCCTCGCTGTCAGCGGCGACTGGAGTAGCAGCTGGTCTGGTTGTGATCTGGGTCGGTTTGGATGCTGCTAACTCCGATGGAAAGGCAGGCAACTGTGGGCCGACGTCATGGTACTTTTCAAGCAAGTAGGCCACAAAGGCCTCTTGCACATCCACAATATATTTGGTGAAAATCATCTGTTTGTGCTCGATCCTCTGGCAGTTCTCCACAAGGTTGCACAGCAGGGGGACTACGGTAGAGGGGAGAGCAATATCAGTACTGCCCGCTGCGTCTAGGGTGGCGGCAGGTTGGGACGGCGGCTGGGAGGTTGACGGTGTTTCCGATTCCTGCATCATCTGAAGGCGCGCCTTTCTTGTCCACCCTTCCTTGGCAGGAATGATTGTATCCTTGGGATGCGGCGGCACGCGGAAGCTGGCGCATAGGTCTGTGATGAGTGCAAGGAAGACGAGAGGTCTCTTGGTGTTGGGCTTGTCTGTATGGGCATAAATCTCCTCTAGAATTACTTTGCCAACGTTGATTGTCATCCCCTTCATAATGATGTGGATAAGGGCCAGGTGTGGCCTGTTGATGTTGATCTGTGCGTAGGTGGGCATCAGACGGTGTTGGACGAAGTTGCTGCAAAGGACAACCTCCGACAGCAGATCGCGGTGGTTGACTGAACCATTATTCTTGACGGTTAGCCACTTGGTGTTGGGCCGGCAAATGTCTTTCTTGATCTTTACATAGTCAGCCATCGTTAGATAGGACTTCCACTCTTCATGTGGCTTCCCTCTTATTTCCATGCCGTAGAAGTTGTTGATTGTTTCCGCTGTGACCTTGACTCCTTCGCCGCAGACATAGACAAAGGGGTTTCCTGGCGTAAGCTTGTGGGCATAGAACTCTCACACCTGATTGTTGTTTATCCCTTCTGGCTGTCGTGCGAAAGTGTCCCAACCCAAGTTGTGAACCTTTTTGAATATGGTGGGTTCGAGGCCAAAATCCCCATCTGGCTTGATGTATTAGAACCCTATTTCCTTCCAGAGTTGCCGCTCTGTGAAGTGCTTCTTGTAAGTTGCCGCGACGGCAGAGTATAAGAACCTCTGAAAGTTTAGCTTGGGGTGGAGGTGGTTTTGTTTTGATGTGGCCATAACTGTGAGATCGGTTGTGTTTTCCTAAAGAAAGAAAAAGAAATTGCAAGAGAGTAAAGCAAGTGAAATCTTGAAAGCAAAGATTGAAAAGAAGAATTAAGAGTAAAGGAGAGAGCAGAGTGAAGAACTGGGGGAGAATAGTTGGCTTTATATAGTCGCTTCTCTCCATTGCCTTGGCGAACACGCTTTCAACGGGCGGCAATGATTGCAGCGTGATTTCCGCGCTTCTAGCTGTTGCGCAGATATTTGTTCCGCTGGTTGTTACAAATATAGCCGTTGCGGCTAGACGTTATGAAGCCGCTAGCCGTTATGCTCATCTGCCTTGGCCGCTGGATTGAGCTTCTCCTTTATTCTTTCATCCTTCTTGGTCTTGCCTTCATTCCTAACCTGAAATAAAAATTAAATAAAAATAACTGAAAGTTAAATCTAATCATAATGCATAAAAATAAAAATAAAAATCAGGTTATGCTGGGTTGCACTTTTCTTAAACATTGTAACAACCGGGTTTAGGGGTCGGGTGAAAATAATATTTTAATATTATTCGGGTTCGGTTTTATAATTTAAATAAATTAAATAATGGTTCGGGTTTTGTTTGCAAATAAAACAAAGGTGTTGGACCCAATTTTTAAACCAAGCCCAATAGCCATTCATTAATGGCATTTGTGTAAATATCAAATAAAACCCATTTTTTTTATTACCTTATAATTCAAATAAACCCAAAAACCCCATCATCTTCTTCTTCAAAGCAAAACCCACGACAAGAGGGGGAGCTTACCTCTTGTTACTATTTCATCATCTTTCTTCCTCATCCTTGGTGATTTTCGAAAGGTAAACATATATTCGACTTGTCCTCTCTTTCCTCTACATGCTAGTACTCTTAGATTTTATTAAAACCCATGATTTTGCATTTTGGTATTTTGAAAGTTTAGACTAAAAAAGTCATCTTTGTTGTCTTAAACTAAAGCTTTTGATTTATTAATGATATATGAGTTGTTTACTATCTATAAGGTTCAACATATCCGATTTTTACATGGTTTTATGGTGTTTCCCGAAATTGGGTTTTAGGGAGATTTTAGAGTGTTGAAATGTTGAATTTTGGGGGTGTTTTGTGTGAGAATTTGTGGGCTGGTGGTTAGGCTATGTATAAGGGTTGTTTTGGAAGCTTTTGGGAGTAGTTTAAGTGTGGGAATCATCGGTTTTGGACTGTGCAAAGGGGCTGCTCGGGAATGGATTTTGGGGTTGTTCTTGGTTCGAAAAACAAGTGTTTGATGTTTGAATTGTATTTCGGGTTTGCTACGTTGTGTTGTGGACTTATTTGAGGTTAATTTACTTGTGTTGGGATGATTAGAAGCAAGGATTTGCGTTGGTAAAGTTTCAGGATCGATTTCGGAAGTCATGGAGGCTTGAGTCGGCTTTGCTTGATTAGCTTAAGGAAGTGAGGTGAGTGGTTAATGTTTTAATTTGATTTTAAAAGGTTGGTTCAAGCATGTGGATGTGGAAATGTTTTCAAGTATTGTTTTGGTTCAAAGATGATTTATAGAGTGGTTTATATTTGGGCTTGAAAGTAATTTAAACTCAAAGAGTAAGTGATGTGAAATGCCTCTTTAAATTTCCCCTTTTATCATTGTTTTTCATTGCTTGAAATGATATTTTGTTATACATGAAATTCCAATACTTTGGAAGGAAGCATGTTGCTATTTATTAAATCGTTGATTTTGTATGATGATAATAATGGTGTTGTTGATATGCCTTGTAAGATTGTGTGTAAGTTGGTGCAGGTTATGTACGAAAATAAAGAGTAAGACCATTGTGATCGGTAAGATTGTAAGTAGTAAGTGATGCCTAATGGTGGGTTTTGTTACAACTTGTTTTGGTTGTGCATGATATAGTGAGTACATGTTGCATGATAGTGATTGTATATCGTGTTGCATGGTTGGTGTCGAACCTCACGTGATGGTTGTCTTTGCTCCAGTGATGTGTAGTCCCGCCGGTAGCGAGTGGTATAAGACTCCGGTGATGTGTAGTCCCGCCGTTAGTGACTAGTAGAAGAGTACTTTGATGTGTAGTCTCAATGGAAAACTACTAGTCGAAACGGTGATGTGTAGTCCCACCGTGTATGTTTTGGTTATGCTTGTGCATGCCATGTGTTGCTCATGTTGTATCTCACTATATCATTCCTTTATATTGTTTTGCTTTAATCTAAGATCATGTCTTCAAGCATACCATGGAGTGTGATGCCATGATAAATATCTTTATTGTTGACCCTTGGTTGAACTTGTATGTTAGTAGAAGGATTAGGTCGTTGGATGACTCGTATGTGTTGGTCTTTACTTTTAAAGAAAGCTTTGAACCCTGCATTGTCGTAGTTATGTTTTAGAGCTCCGCTCACTAAGCTTTATGCTTACGCTCTCCCTTTTCCGACAATGCAGATCTTTAGCTTGGAGTTAGCAAGGAGCAAGAGAAGGGCGTCCAAGCGAGTGGTAATTGCTCAAGTATGGCTTATTAAATAATGTAGTAGTTTAGCAATGGGAAGTGCTACGTGTTTTAGGAGCGTGTATCTAGACTCATTTGTGTTGGCTTTTTGTTGATGCCTATGTGTTTGTTTGGAAGCCATGTCTTTTGGATGCTTATGTTTGTAGTGAAGACATGTAAATCTTGTTATGCTATGATGTATGCTTGTGTGTGGTGGCATGTCGTTAGATGATTAGGTTGCCTTGTTATGGTGCAAACCTCTTTTGTGTTATCTTGTGCCTTTTAAGGCCTTTGAGCACCATGTGTGACCTTGAATGCTAAATTGCCTATTGTTGGAATGCCAAGTATGGATGCCTTGTTCAAGTTTGAATGCTAAGTTGCTTGTATGTGTTGTGCATCACCTTGTGTTGATTAGTGCCCTTTTGCTTTTTGTGAAAGCATGCATTTATGGTTGGTTTGCCTTAGGATTGATGTTAGTGTGTTGGTTGAGGTTTTAGAGGGATTTAGAGGCCTCTTTGTGCCTTAAATCAGCTCAAACCTGTAAGTTCGTAGCAGGGGTATCGATACGGTTGGTCCCGTATCGATACGGCCTTCTTGTTTCAGGCCTCGTGTTTCGATACGCGAGGGGGCGTATCGATACCTTTTTGGTCACTGGAGCTACTGTCCATTTCGGTATCGATACGGGCCCTTGGCGTATCGACACGATCATCTTAGCATTGACCGTGGGAAGTCAACCGTTGGGGAGGGTATCGATACACTCCTTGGGCGTATCGATACGGTCTCCACGGGTTGACTCTGACCAGTTGACCTAGTCAAGGGGTATCGATACACCCCTTAAGTGTATCGATACCGCCTACAGTTTAAGTTTAAAATTGGGCTGTAAAATGTTGGGTTAAGTTCGTTTGTTTGTCTCGTGAATGTTGTTCCGCTGTATGATCACATAGGATTCAATACTCATCTAGACAAGATTTAAAATGAAAAAATAGGGTTGCTAACCGAGGGGGAATCCTTAAGGGGTTTTCACTTGGTTTTCCCCGTGTAGCTCACTCGGACCGGTCATCCGGCCAGACCGGGACGAAGGGGTTACATTTGTTGGTATCAGAGCCTGAGGTTTCCGAGACCTCGGGTAGGTAAGTGAGGTAAGTTTGATGTGTTATGTTGTTGTTATGTCTCGGTGAATGTTTTGCCATGAATGCTAAATGTTTGCTTGTTAGTACGGTGTTTGAAAGCATGTGTTAGCATGATGAGTGTGTTGAAGCGTAGTGTCGAGTTCCCATTGTTACTATTACTTATTTGAAAGGATTTTTGTAAAGGAATATACTTGAGCACCTTGGACCCTTGCTCTTGCTAACCCTAATTACTCTTGCTTGTGTGTTTTGTTTGTTGTTGTGTTGTTGTCTTTGGTAAGTTTAAGGCCGAGACGTGGGCCTAGGGCCGGTAATCGTGAATCTGAGGTTTTGGAGGATGTGAACGATGAGAGAGTACGTCGCTTTAGTTCGGGGCAGTATGATCGTACCAGAGTTTGGAGTGCAGTTTGTTTGTTTGGGTCAACAGGCACATGAGTTGGTTTCTGTTGAGGGAGAACAATGTGACCGATCTTGACATGAGAGGGTGAGAGAAGTGATGAACTAAGAGTTGGCTTCGGAATGATGTCGATGTTGTAGCAAGTAATTCCTCGATACAGCCCTTGGGCTTGTTTTTCTAATTAATTCTGGATTTACGTGTCCGTGTGTTCGGAGTGAGAATGCGAAGTTGTTGAATCTACCTTGTGAGGTACTAGAGGTAGGTGTTGGTGTTGCTAGCTCCTTCGGGGATACAGTCGTGGTCAGAAAGATGTACAAGGGGTGTCCGTTGATGGTTCAGTGGTACGTGTTTTCAGTTGATGCGATGGAATTGCCTTTTTACGGTTTTGGTGTGAAGCAGTGCACGGATTGGTTTGTAGAACATAGAGTTAGGGTAGACTTTGAGACAATGAGAGTTTTCTTAAAGCTTATGGATGACTATGAGATCGTAGTGGTAGGTGGGAATGTGGATTTCGTATCGAATGTTGATCCAGCCTTAGAGGTCAAAGATTGATTGAGTTAGTTGACAGGCTTGCCTAGCAAATGTGATGGATTTGATTTTTGAATGAGGATTAGACCGCAGACTGTTAGAATATGTTGTATTTTCCTAAAATTGTTGGCAAGAATTACCCGGTTTGTCCCTTGTTAGGGAAGAAGAGTTTGTTATTGATATCGTCTCCGAGTTTCTCCTGTTTTGTTTGCTCTGTATCTCATGATTCTCGACCGACTTGAGAGTGTTGAAGAATCAACTTCGAGTTTGTTAGACCTTAGATTCATTTGGCTTAGTACATCATCTTAGAGTATGACAATGCAATTTGTGAAGAAGAAAGAGTGACAGTACGAGAATGTGTTTAGATTTCAGACAGTTGAAACAAGTGACAGTAAATAATTAGTATCCGTTTCTGAGTGTCAGTGATTTGTTGATCAGTTAGTGTGTGCTTCAGTCTTTTCGAAGATTAGTTTGAGATCTGTTTACTACCAATTGAAAGTGAGAAGAGTTGAAGTACCGAAGACAGCTTTAGGGGCAAGATGTGATCACCTTGAGCTCTGAGTTATGTCGTTTTGTTTGACTAGTGTATTAGTTACCTTCATAGAGATGTTGAACAGAATAATTCCCGAGTTCCTTGATCAGTTGTAATAGTTCTCATAGATGACACATGAGTATATTCACGTACCGAAGAAGATTTTGACAAGCTTTGAAGTTAGTGTGGTAGATCCTTTTAGGGAATCAGTTGTATGCCAAGTTGTGCAACGTGAACTCCGAGTTAATGAAGATGTTCTCCTAGGACATGTAGATCAGCCGAGTGTGTTAGAGTAAATCCCAAGTAGGCAAAAGAAGATATGAGTTGGAAGAAATTGAAGACTGTGACAGATATCTATAGTTCCTAGGTCTAGTATTGTTACTTTCAGAGAATTGTAAATAGTCTTTTGAATATAGTTGCTCCATTGATAGATTGCTACATAAGAATGTTCAGTTGTGTGGTTAGATGCGAGACAATGAGCCCTTGAGAAATCGAAAGAAACTTTGAAGAGAGCTTCGACCTTGAATCAGCGTATATCAGAGAAAGAGTTTGCGAACCATAGTGATGTGTTAACATGTAGAGTTAGGTTGTGTGCTTATGCAAGGCAGAAGATTCCGGCTTGTTCATCGATATAGTTGGAAGACCGAGGGAAGAGTTATCCAACACTAGACTTAGAGTTAGTTACAGTGTATTTGCTACGAAGACTTGGGGACAAAGCTTGTATAGTAAGAAATGCACAGTGTGTATATACATATCATCAAAACTTGAAATATTTGAAGACTTGGGAATGGTTGGAACTTGAACAGCATGAGTTGTTAGAATCGCTTGAAGACTGTGGTCTCAAGATTGAATACTATCTGAAGAGAGCCTACGTAGTAACCGATGTTCCGAGTTATTTTGTTGTCAGATTAGTGGTTGAGTTGCGAGCTATGTTGCTGGATTCAGTTCATCGGACGATAGTATTTTGTGACAGAGTTTCATGTTAAATCTACCTTGAGTCGGATACTTGAAGAGAAACAGTTGCAAGACAGGTACTTGACACCTCACGTGCAAGACATAGCGGAAAAAAGACCTTCAGAATACAGTTTCAGAGATGATAGAGTTTGTATTTTTAGAGACAGAATAGTTGTACCTATAGACATAGTGTTTTGAGACGTATCGTGTTGGCCGAAGCATACGGCAGTTCATTTGTATTGCATCAGAGTTGTATGAAGACGTATTGTGGGTTGAAGATGAGTACTTCTGGATTGAGTTGATGAATAATGTGGTTCAGTATGAGAGTAAGTGTGTAAATTGCCAGCGTGTTAAGACCGAGCATCAGTTTTCTTCTAGTTTGTTACATCCGTGGGAGATTCGTATTGGAAGTGAGTAATAGATTCGAGAGATCTTGTGTCCGATTCGCCTTCGATTTCCTCAGTGAGAGCTTAGTTGAGTAATCAATGTTAGTTGCACTGTATGTGGTCCTTTATACACGTTCACGTTACTTGTACCGTGAGTAAGATGGCGGAGTTGTGCCTTAGCAAGAATTGTGAGTTATACAGTGCCTTGAGATCGATAGTGGCCGATAGAGATTCGAGTTTTGACTAGATTTTTGAAGACGTCTACAATAGTGTTTGGTTACCTGTTGGAGTCAGATGATCAGTCAGAGGAAGTTACGAGTCAAGTGTTCAAACAATGCCATATGAGTTTTTGAATCGGGCTAGTTCTGTTGTTTATCTATTGCAGTTACCACCATAGTTAGAAGGAGGCATGTAATGTGTTTTGTGTACCTATGATTCAGAAGTGTGAGCCAGTTTTGTCCCGTGTTATGTTGTTGAAGAGATTGAGTTGAGTTTAAAATGGTCATGCATTGAAGGACCCGTTGAGATCTTGGCATCAGATAGCTAATGTTGTGTGGTGAGTCTACCGAGTTGGTTTTCAAAGGTGAGGTGAGTGGTTAATGTTTTAATTTGATTTTCAAAGGTTGGTTCAAGCATGTGGATGTGGAAATGTTTTCAAGTATTGTTTTGGTTCAAAGATGATTTAGAGAGTGGTTTATATTTGGGCTTGAAAGTAATTTAAACTCAAAGAGTAAGTGATGTGAAATGCCTCTTTAAATTTCCCCTTTTATCATTGTTTTTCATTGCTTGAAATGATATTTTGTTATACATGAAATTCCAATACTTTGGGAGGAAGCATGTTGCTTTTTATTAAATCGTTGATTTTGTATGATGATAATAATGGTGTTGTTGATATGCCTTGTAAGATGTGTGTAAGTTGGTGCAGGTTATGTACGAAAATAAAGAGTAAGACCATTGTGATTGGTAAGATTGTAAGTAGTAAGTGATGCCTAATGGTGGGTTTTGTTACAACTTGTTTTGGTTGTGCATGATATAGTGAGTACATGTTGCATGATAATGATTGTATATCGTGTTGCATGGTTGGTGTCGAACCTCACGTGATGATTGTCTTTGCTCCGGTGATGTGTAGTCCCGCCGGTAGCGAGTGGTATAAGACTCCGGTGATGTGTAGTCCCGCCGGTAGTGACTAGTAGAAGAGTACTTTGATGTGTAGTCTCAATGGAAAACTACTAGTCGAAACGGTGATGTGTAGTCCCACCGTGTATGTTTTGGTTATGCTTGTGCATGCCATGTGTTGCTCATGTTGTATCTCACTATATCATTCCTTTATATTGTTTTGCTTTAATCTAAGATCATGTCTTCAAGCATACCATGGAGTGTGATGTCATGATAAATATCTTTATTGTTGACCCTTGGTTGAACTTGTATGTTAGTAGAAGGATTAGGTCGTTGGATGACTCGTATGTGTTGGTCTTTACTTTTAAAGAAAGCTTTGAACCCTGCATTGTCGTAGTTATGTTTTAGAGCTCCGCTCACTAAGCTTTATGCTTACGCTCTCCCTTTTTCCGACAATGCAAATCTTTAGCTTGGAGTTAGCAAGGAGCAAGAGAAGGGCGTCCAAGCGAGTGGTAATTGCTCAAGTATGGCTTATTAAATAATGTAGTAGTTTAGCAATGGGAAGTACTACGTGTTTTAGGAGCGTGTATCTAGACTCATTTGTGTTGGCTTTTTGTTGATGCCTATGTGTTTGTTTGGAAGCCATGTCTTTTGGATGCTTATGTTTTTAGTGAAGACATGTAAATCTTGTTATGCTATGATGTATGCTTGTGTGTGGTGGCATGTCGTTAGATGATTAGGTTGCCTTGTTATGGTGCAAACCTCTTTTGTGTTATCTTGTGCCTTTTAAGGCCTTTGAGCACCATGTGTGACCTTGAATGCTAAATTGCCTATTGTTGGAATGCCAAGTATGGATGCCTTGTTCAAGTTTGAATGCTAAGTTGCTTGTATGTGTTGTGCATCACCTTGTGTTGATTAGTGCCATTTGGCTTCTTGTGAAAGCATGCTTTTATGGTTGGTTTGCCTTAGGATTGATGTTAGTGTGTTGGTTGAGGTTTTAGAGGGATTTAGAGGCCTCTTTGTGCCTTAAATCAGCTCAAACCTGTAAGTTCGTAGCAGGGGTATCGATACGGTTGGTCCCGTATCGATACGGCCTTCTTGTTTCAGGCCTCGTGTTTCGATACGAGAGGGGGCGTATCGATACCTTTTTGGTCACTGGAGCTACTGTCCATTTCGGTATCGATACGGGCCCTTGGCGTATCGATACGGTCAACTTAGCGTTGACCGTGGGAAGTCAACCGTTGGGGAGGGTATCGATACACTCCTTGGGCGTATCGATACGGTCCACGGGTTGACTCTAACTAGTTGACCTAGTCAAGGGGTATCGATACACCCCTTAAGTGTATCGATACCGCCTGCAGTTTAAGTTTAAAATTGGGCTGTAAAATGTTGGGTTAAGTTCGTTTGTTTGTCTCGTGAATGTTGTTCCGTTGTATGATCACATAGGATTCAATACTCATCTAGACAAGATTTAAAATGAAAAAAAATAGGGTTGCTAACCTAGGGGGAATCCTTAAGGGGTTTTCACTCGGTTTTCCCCGTGTAGCTCACTCGGACAGGTCATCCGGCCAGACCGGGACGAGGGGGTTACAAACATAACCACTTGCTAAGGGCTCTGCTTTTAGCTTTTCTTTCGGGTATGTCCTTCCCCTCCTCAGGTGGATGTTGGCTGCCATCTTTTCCGCCCTGGCGGGACATACACCAAAGAAAATAAAGATGAATAATTTTTTTTATTATTATATTTTATTTTTAATATATATATATATATAATAAAATAAACAGAAATTTAATGTGCAAAAACTAAAGTAGAAGTGCAGAAATTCAAACGCAGTTGTTGTTGTCAATCCCCGGCAGCGGCGTAAAAAACTTGTAGAGCGTATTGGTGTTCTCTATTTATGAGCGCAAGTGCACACTCTTATCAAGTTATAGTATGAAAGATATCGTCTCCCACAGGGATTGGAGTAGCTTCTATGAATGGTTTCCTGCACAAGGATTTAGTAAATACACTATTAAATCTCTAATTGTGGAAATATAAAAACACAAATAAAATAAAGATAGTGATGGTAGGGTTGATAGGGAGAGATAAGGTCGATAGATTGGGTAAGGTAATTGTAATTAAGTAGTGTGCAAACTGCATTGTAAAGCCTAAGTTTGTTGTGCTGCCATGATCTGCTGCCTCGACGGGTAATGGCGGACGGCAGCTACGACCCTGTCACGCGTCCGCAGCGGGTCCCTGCCCCTGCAACTTTCGTTGTCTCGGCAGGTGGAATGGAAATAAGTCCTGGCGGCAAGTCTAGCAGATACTCTAAGTTCGGCAGAGTAATTCTTAAGTGACCCTTCCTATGTCTAGGCAAGGATTCTGTCACCACGTGATGTAGGCAATACCTAGCAATCTCAGCGTAAACCTAACACAGACAGTCGAGGTTTGGTTGCTTCTTTTAACTGCTTAAACTCGAACTTATGTCTAAGCCGAATTAGTCAACACCTCGACATGATGAGACCGTGCTTAATCCTTTCGTGAGCCTTACACTTTTGTGCCCGACAGAATTAACCTTAAACCTCAAGCCCTAAATCTTTTTTTCGGGCCGAAATAAATTCGGCCTTCAAAAGCCCGTCAAACGTTTGGAGTCGCCATCGTTCGTTTTTTTGGGTTGGGTACAACCGAAATAAGTTGGGCCTTTAAAATATTTAATTATTAAATAATTTTATGAAGGGGATCTAATTATAAAAGAACTTAAACCTAAAAGTCTAAGGAAACTAAACTAAAATTAGGATTAAATTGAATCAAAGTAAAACTAAAGAATTAAAAAAGACCTAAGTATAAAACTCTTAAACTAACAATAACCTAAAGTACAATTAAACCCTAATAAAATGTGTGGGATTTTTCCTCCATTTGTTTACTTATTTTTCCTCCATTTGTTTTATTAATTATTTTTCCCTCCCTAATAAAATGGGTGGGAATGGATGAAAAATGAGAATAGAATGGATTAGTCGGCTGTCTTGACACCTTGGGATTTTGGGCCGCCCAAATTCCTAAAAACTGGGTGATTGGTTTTTTTAGACTAAATTAGAATTATCAAAAAAAGAATTAGAGTTAATTTGGATTAAAAATTAAATTTTAGGGACTAAAAGTACTAAATTGTCAAAAATATCATCATATTTAAAACATTGGACTAGATTATAAAATTTTGAAATAAATTAGGGTCAATTTGGTTAAAAATAGGGACTAATATGAACAAAAGTAAACCCTAAATCCCTAAATTAATCATATAACCAAAAACACTCAACTTGTCACGTTTACCCTTAAACCCCAAACCTCAACCCCAAATCTTACAATCACTAATAATTAAAGTACAACCCTAATCCCTAAATCCCTAAACTAATATGATAATCCTAATTAAAAAACTCAAATTGAAACATATATTGTTTGTACCCCTAAATCCCTAATCACAACACATGTTCCCTAAATTGTTCCTATTATCCAAATAATAAACTTGACACATTTACCTCTAACCCCTAAATCTCACAAGCATTATTCTCTAATAATTAAAAAAACTAATACTTTACATTTATCAACACTTAATACTTTACATTTATCAACACTTTAAATCCATCAAATCATCAAATCATACACTTCCTCAATTAACATGTCAGGTTAAGACAAATTTCAATCTAGGTCAATATCAGTTCAGGTCTGGTCAATTAACAGGTCGGGTAAAATCGGATCTCGAGTCGATTCAGTCGGTTAATATCGGTTGTCTGCCAGGTCGGTCTCGGGTTCGTATTCGTTTCAATCGGGTGCAGGCCGCATTTCGGGTCCGCAGTAACAAGTCCAATTCGAGTTCGGGTCACTCTCAGTCGGATGCAGGTCAGGTTCGATTACTACAGTAACAAGTCCAACTCGAGTTCGGGTCAACAACAATCAGTTACATATCAGTTTCGAGTCATTGTATCCTCGTATTAAATCAGGTTCTGACTCGACCAGGTTTAAGTAAGCTTTTTACATCCCCTAGTGACAAGCGATGAAAAAATGTGTCTCCCCGTCGGCAACAGTCCCAGAGGAAATAGTGGGGAGAATTCTTTATAGTTACACGTGAAAAAATATTAGATTGTTATACAATTAGACTGTAATATTCAAATTCATTGAATTCTCAAATCTAATCAGAATTTTCTATGACAGTAAAAATATAAATCATGAACACATGGGAGCACAGTGAATTGAATGCTATGAGTACAACAATAAAGTAGGAATAAAACTGTGAAAGGAACTTTATTGAATGGGCCATATAGATAACAAAGCAGCTTAGACAATGGCCAATTATTATAATAACAAACAAAAACACTTGGACGATGAATGAAAGTAAAAAAAAAACAACAACAACAACATTGGAAGCATGAAGTAGTTGAGGATCATTAGAATGCAGCAGAGTTGCCTTCAAAGACTTGTAGTTATGGTTCTTACTTTGACAGTCCCCAAGCAAAAGTTTTGCTATTGGGTTCAAACACATATTTGATGATTGATTCCTTGATGGACAGTATCTCAGGGAACTCCTCCTTGAGCTTAGATGCATCCAGTTCATTGTTACTCCTTGGTGCAACAATCACCTTGGCTTGTTCTTCCAAGCTGAAGTTAACCCAGTTGAAGTTTGGGTCAATGTAGTCCTTGTACATTTGCAGAATCTCATTGTGACTCACTGCACCAGGGTTTGTGAAGTTCCATATCCCCCTCAAGTTCCTTTTTGCCATCTCGATTGAAACCGGTAGAAGTTCGTCTAATATGGTCATGCTGTTGGGAATGTCTACCACCTTGTTGTATCTTGTAATCTTGGTGATGAAGTTCCTTGGATTGCTCAGATCTGATGATATAGGCATCCGGACTCTGAGAGTGCATACGTTGTCGAATTCCTTCAGAAGTT
This sequence comes from Hibiscus tridactylites, assembly GCA_958450335.1. Classification (NCBI taxonomy): domain Eukaryota; kingdom Viridiplantae; phylum Streptophyta; class Magnoliopsida; order Malvales; family Malvaceae; genus Hibiscus; species Hibiscus tridactylites. The sequence goes on along the minus strand of OY288269.1, from coordinate 80,764,562 downwards.
CTTCAACCTGGCATAAAACAATAGACAAGTTTGAAAAAAATAAATCAATGGATCCTCAAAGGGTGTTAGATTAAGATGTCATACCATGGCTTTGGTTTTGGAGTAGAAAGAACCGGTGAAATTGGGCTTTTCTTCCTCCTTGAAACCGACTCCGGTTCCTAGAGGATGAGTGGCATCGTATTCAAAGATACAACCAGTAGCGTAATTGATCATTAGGAGTCCATGTTCCCTGCAAACATCTGCCAAGGTTAATGTGCCAACAACATTGGTTCTTATTGTCTCAGGCTTATGAGTTTCACACCAATCCACATTTGGTCTACCAGTCACACCGGCTGCATTGAAAACATGGGTTGGCTTAACTGTTTGGATATCAGCTAAAAGCTGTGAACGTTGCTCCAATCGCCCATTTCCATACTCAAAAGGTATGCCTTGTTTCTCACATAGCTTCCCCAGAAGTCCCCCTATCCAACCTGTTCTGCCATAAATCAAAAACTTGAAAGGTGACTTTTGAGATGGTAAATTGTGTTTTGTAGATGGAACCAGCATCTTGTTTTGACTGAATTTGTTCGCAACGGGAGCCGAATCCAAGTCGCTTGTATCGGCGGCATCAAACTCCCTTTCATTTCCAGGCAGCATAAGCATCCTTGGATGGGGTAGCAATGCACCAGAGACATCACCCCACCAATCAGGGTTGCTAACATACCATTCCATAGTCTTCCTGAGACCCTCCTCCCAAGTAGTCCTTTCATACCATCCCAAGCTTTTAAGCTTTTGATCATCCAAGAAATACCTCTGGTCATTGAAAGGTCGATTCTCGACGAACTTAATGTGGTTCTCAGGGTCCAAGTTGAAGAGCCTGCAAATATCCCTGGCCACATCAATCACGCTCCTTTCTTTCTTTGTGCCTATGTTGTAAACATGGCCAACTTCCCCTCTATGTAGAATGACTTCAAACGCCTCTGCTACATCCTCACAATACAGATAACTCCTCACATTCGATCCATCTCCGTGAATCGGAAGAATCTTTCCTTTCATCGCCAATAGGATAAACTTGGGAATCAGTTTCTCCGGGAATTGATTGGTCCCATAAACATTGTTCCCTCTAGTAGTTATGACAGGCAGCCCATATGAGCGCCCATATGCCATCACCAACATCTCTGCTCCGGCTTTAGTGGCTGAATATGGGTTGGTCGGTAGGAGCTGAGAAGCCTCATGGTTTCCCACCACAGCATCCTCATCCGTCTCGCCGTAAACCTCATCCGTGCTTACATGGATAAACCTCTTGATTTGGCCAGTGACTTTGCAGGCTTCCAAGAGAACATGGGTTCCGTAAATGTTGTTTTTAGTGAACTCAAAGCTGTTGCCAAAGGAGTTGTCAACATGAGTCTGGGCCGCGAAGTGCATGATGGTATCGATGGACTCGGTTTGTAGGATGAAGTGAACCAGATCAGCACTGGCAATATCTCCCTTGATGAACTTAAAGTTGGGAGATGACCTAGAAGGGTCCATGTTCTTGAGGCTTGAGCAATAATCAAGCTTGTCAAGGACCACAATTTTGTAGTCCGGATAGTTGCGGATGAGGCGGTTGCAGACATGGGATGCAATGAAGCCTGCAGCTCCAGTGATGAGAATGCTCTTCGGTGTGTATCCATTAGCCATCTAAAACAACACAAATCAACCTTAACATCAACAAAAACAAATAGTTGCCCTGTATATATTAAACATGAACATTTTATAAAAATCCATAACTCTGTTAGAAAAACGTACCGAATGTGTGGAATTGGAGAAAAACACCTTTGTGTAAGAGAAGATAGAAATGCAGGGAAAACAAGGAAGAGAGAATTGTGTGAGGAGGGAACGTTAATTGAAGTGACCTATTTATAAACCGATTTTTAATTAATGCGCTTATTGCGTATAACGTTTGTGATCGTATTTGATGAGATATAAATTTATACACCGTCTGTTAATAATGGTTATATGTTTTTTTTTTTCGATTTTTGAAAAAAAAAATGTTTTAATTATTATCTATTAAAGAGTTAGTTATATTATACGTCCTTAATACTCTCTAAATTTGTTAATACTCCGATTTCATTATCAAACTATCGGTATATGCTAATTGCGTCCACTATTAATAAATTCGTTAAAATTATTAATTTTTATGTAAATACTGATGTGTATTATATAATAATAGAATGTGACATAAACAATAATTAACATTGGGTTAAAATAAAATAATGATTTCAATTTGAAAACAAATTGAGAAAACAAAAACAAAGAATCTTTCAATTTAGAATAGTTCCGAGAAACATGATACAACATTGATTATCATTTATGTCACATCATATTTTTACAATATACACATCAATGTTTATACGGTAGTTATATATATATATATTAATGATTTTTATTAACAAAGGGGATGGTTAGTATATACTAATAATTTGGGAATGAAATCGAACCGTTTAAAAGTTTAAAGACCAATTTAGAATAAGAGTTATAGTTCGGGGATGAAATTAAAATATTCAAAAGTTTGGAGATCAATTTAAAATATGAGTTATAATTTGAGGAAAAAATTAAAATATTAAAAGAATTTGAGTCCAATTTAGAAATAAACTCTTTATTAAATTTTCAAGTGTTTTCTACTAAAAGCAGTCTTCATTTATTTCAATACATTCTCAGTATAGATTTTTTTTCCTTCTTTTTAATTGTCATATATTATATTTTCCTATTAAAAACTAAGTATTAAAAAAGGGATATTTTTCTTAAAAATGATAATTCTTGTAATATATTAGAATTATAATTATTTTTTGCATATCTTTCCTCGTAATAATATAATTAAATTAATAAATTATGACGGGGACACCCATATTTTTAGGCACATCAAAGAAGTCAACATACAGCTCGTTTACCTTGTTTTAAGAGACAAATTCTTTCCCCCGCAATCAGAAAATTTTCCATTTCTTTAGCTTTCTGTTTCAAGATTCAGACAATTTTAATTTATTAATTACATTCGTTTAATGTAGGTTTATGTCATTCAATTTGAAAGTTACTTCTTAAAAGAGAATAAATTTAAATAAAAAATCAACGTTTACTATAGCGTACATATATGTTGTTTAGATTAGTGGTAGGCAGAGTTGATTCATCAATAAAAATATTTTTGAGATTTGAAATTAGATTAATTCTAAAATTTAAACTTTAAAACATAAAAATATTTTCAAGATTCACACAAGTTATATACAAATATCTAGACCTCGTCTCACTCTTAAATTTTATGAATAAAAATCATGTCATTTTAGATGAGGTTAGGTGTGAGATCAATTTGGTCGGTTCAAGTTAAATGTATCTTTTTATTTAAAAAAACAAAAAATATTAGTCGCTGCTCTCTTTAAGAAAATTTAGCACCGCTGCTCTCTCTAAATCCAGCGCCACTGCCCTCCACCTTGCTGTCCCGAGGAGGGCTTCCTCCCTCAATGGCCCCATTTTTTTCAGGTGGTCTCTTTCACCCGTCACTCTTCTTACTTTATTTTTTTTTCTTTTGAGTTTTTTGGTTACCTTCTCTGGCTATGGCCCTCGTTTGTTGGAACCATTTGTCGTTTGATGGAGATCGAGTCTCCCGACATCACTTTGGTCATCCACCGGAGTCCCGAAGGCTTGGAAGGTGACAAAATTCCGTTGGACAAAAAAGGAAATGGGGATAAGGAGATCCTCTTATGCCCTCTGTGCTATCTCACAGATTCGGTTGTTGCTCACAGGCAATTCTTACCATCTTTTGGAGCATTGCTGCTATACTGTTCGGTCGTCGATGTTTCTGCTGGTGGTCAACCGGTGATGCGGACTGAGAACTTTAAGGTTCAAGTAGTCATCTCCGATTAAGGAGCTCTCCCGGATTTATCTTCCAAGGGACCATAAATGTTGAAGGAGATCAGTCAGATTATAAAAGCCTTCCTTAATGGTGTGATGGCGGTTTCTCCGTTGCTCATTTTGTTGTACGTTGTTGTGATGGCCACGAAGCATCTCATTGGCCGTTGTGCCATCTTTGTTGTTAGGGTTCATTTCCCTATTTTTGCTTTGCTTTGTTTCCTTAGTTTTGGTTTAAACTATGTGGACCAACTTGTAAGTGGGTATTTAGTTACCCTCTGTCTTTGGGCCTTTGAGCCCCTCGTCTATGTTCGACTTTGATTTATGGTAATGAAGCTTTGCATTTTGATAAAAAAAATTGGTCAGTTCGAGTTTCGTAGATATACTGAACCATCCATTTTTAATTTGATTTGGGTCCGTTTGGTTCTCGGTTTTACATATTAAGTTTTAGTTTTGATTTTTTTTAGTTTTCTTTTGAACAAAGAATTTGTTTTATAATCGTTTACATTTATTTGTTTAAATCATGAAGTAATACATTAGTTGAGTACTCATAGGGATGGATTTTGATAAAACAATTTGAGTGCCTAATTAAAAAAATTTAAAATTTTAAAAGTTTGAACTAATTTTTTTAAAAGAATTGAGACTTAATGTGAATTTTTAAAAAATTGAAACGAACTTAATTAAAAAATATTTGGAAAAATGTTTAATATTTCATAAAAAAATTTAAATTTTTTGAAGAGATTAAATTAAAATATTTAGAAATTTTGAAGAGTTAAAATCTTGGGGTAGCCAGAGCTCCTTCTGACCCCATTGAGGTCTCAGGTCTGCATCTGGTACCCGTTAATAATTTGGTAAGTATTAAAGCTCAAGTTTCGACATTATTAATTCACCTTATAAAGTTATTAATAAGGGATTATATTTTTTTGCTCAATCAGTGACGGATATTGAATAAATATTTTGGGAGCCATAACTGAAATTTCTAAAGTAAGAGATCTAATTAAAATTTAAAAATAAATTGAAGGGATGAATGTAAATTTTCCAAATTTTGGGCATAGGCCCTCCTAGGTCCCTAGGCCCCAATTAGGGATGTAAAAAACTGACCCGGCCTGCAAAACTGAATGAAACCGACTTGAGTCAGAACTACTTGTGACCCGAAGGACTGCAATCCGAAATCGATCCGAGTCCGAACTAGTGTTGAGCTGAACCTGAGTTGGACCTAGAAATTTTGAATCTGAACCTAACCTGCACCCGACCTGAGAACGAGCTGAACCCAAATTGAACCTAATAATGTGATAATCGAACTCGACCTGCATCCGACCCGATATGAACCCGAACTCGAGATTAACCTGGGAAATAATTGATATTACCTGACCTGTTATCAACCTGACATGTTATGGACCAGATCTGTAATTGACTCAACATATTAATAACCCGACTTATTACTGAACTGATCTGATATTTACATGACTTGTAAGTTATAAATTTACAATTGATGAAGTTATAAGAATATAAAATTTACAATATTAAAATGTGAAAATATATTTTCACAATTTAAAGTACATGATCATCAAATTATTAAATTTATTTAGAATCATTAATTTATTTGTTATTGAATTATTAATTATGATCACTAAATTAATAAACTTGTTTTCTAGACAAATTATAATCATCATATTAAAGTTTTAATTATAAATTTATAACCAGTAAATCAATAAGTTTAATTCATAATTATTAACTTTATTATATTAAAAAATAGATTATATAACATAATTTTAAATAACAATAAATTTAATTTATGATTTTAAATATATAAAAATAACTTTAAATAACTTTATTAGTGATGGTAAGATACTAAGATTTAGGGGTTTTGGTTGGGTTTAGGGGAAAATAGTCAAGTTTAATGTTTGGGGTTATGTGATTAGTTTAGGGAGTGGGGTTGTGGGGTTTATTTGTGTTCATTATAGTCTCTAAAACTTTATAGTCCCTAAAACTTTATTTTTAGACTTAATTTATCATATATATTTCTATTTTTGCTAATTTAGTCAATTAATATTTTTTTATTCTAGTCTCTACAATTTATTTTTTAGTCAAAATTGCTTCATATTTATTTATACTTTTATTGTAATTTAGTCCAATTTATTCTAGTCCTTAAAATTAAATTTTTAGTCCAAATTGATCCCTATTATTTTTTTATTATTTAGTCCAAAATTAAAAAAAAAACATTCCGCCCATTTTTTTGGGCAGCCCGCCCAAATCTCAATTCCCAAAGGTGAAAGGACCCAATCCAATCAGACCAATCACCAATCACATCAATTATAAAATTTCAAAACTCAATTTTTTTAACAACAATTTCAAAACTCAAATCAAATTCAAAACCAAACCGAACGATCAATTATAATTTTTAGGGGTTATTTTCACTTTAGGTCCTTACTACTTTAGGACCATTATAATTAGGTTTCTTTATTCTTTAATTTTAGTTTGATTCATTTTAGTCCCTATTTTAGTTTAGTTTCCTTAGGGTTTATGGTTTATGGTTTAGTCCCAATATCAGTGAATATTAGATTCATTTTACGATTTAGAGTTTATAGTTTAGGGTTTACGTATTATTAATTATGATTTAGGGTTCATGGTTTAATTCATTTTAATCTTAATTTTAGTTTGGTTTTAGTTTGATTCATTTTAGTCCCAATTTTTATTCTTTAGTTTTAATTTAATTCTTTTTAATCACAAATTAAAAAGATGATGGTTAATTATAGTTTTAATTTGATTCATTTTAGCCCCTGAAATTAATTTAGTTCAATTTAGTCACAATTACTTTTAAATTTGATCCAATACTTAATTGACCATTTGGCATTTGCCGCCCAATTTTTTTGCTTAGTGATTAATTACTATTTTGGTCCTCACACATTTAAATTTTTTCATTTTAGTCATAACATTCACTTTTAAATTTTAATTTAATTAAATTTAGTCACAAATATATATTTTAAATTGTAACATATTCCGGCATCCTAAGGGATATTTGGTTTATATTAATCCCTAAAAATTTAATTTTTCCCACAATTACCAAACTGAAGTCTATTTGTACACGTAAGGCATGACTTGAACTTCAACCGAAACCGATATTACCCGACCTGAATTTTATCCGTCAACGACGTGACCCGACCTGAAGTCCATCAAAACTTGAATTAACCCGTTAATTGACTGATTCGGAACCGAACCTTTTTGATACCCGACCTAAAATTAACTCAACCCGAACTTAATCTGGTTTGAAATTAACCTGACAATAACCCGAATTAGAGTCGACCAGAACCCGACCTGATTCGAGTCAGATTATTAAATTGACGTGACACAACATGTATCCAATTTAACCTAACTTGACATGACCAAACTTAAAACTTGAACGATTACTTGATTTCACATCCCTAGCCGCAATAAATATCAATGTTAAAGCACCCAAAGTACAATAATATGATTTGACCTGAATGGGAATGAACGCTATTTACCCAACTTTTATTACAAAATAGAATCTTATCATTGGAAAAATGGACATATAAAGAAAGAACATAACTATTTGTACTATAAAATTGGTACAAATGGAAACAAAAATAGTTATGGTTAGGGGTGTTTAAAAATATCTGATTGATCTGATTTTTATTTTCGGATCGGATATCTATCCGATTTTAAATTTTTCAGATCAGATACGAATCACAATATTTCAAGTTTCAGATTATTTAAAAATCTGAAAATCTAATTTTTTTGAATATTAATCTTGTTATATTTAACAATTTGATGCTTGTTAAATCCGAAAATTTAAAAAACTAAAATTTTCATAGATGTGAATCTTGTTATATTTAGCAACTTGTTTTTTGTTATATTCGAAATTCTGAAATTTTCATAAATACGAGCTTCAAATTCGAAAAAAATAGTTGAATCAAATTATATTTTTCGGATAATCGGATATCCAAATTCTAGATCCGATATCTGAAAAATCATATATCTGATTTTTCTAGATCAGATACGGATCACTATATTGTCGATCCGAAAAACGAATATTCGAAAAAACTGGATTGTATTTGTTGATAGTTAGTTGTATTAGTTAATTTGATTACCAGATTGTATTAGCCGATTGTATAAAAGTGTTTGGTAAAATTAATTGATAGTTGATAGTTGTTTGATTATTTAAACAAGCAAAATGACATATAATTTTCTATCTATTAATATTAGTTATATTATGAAAATTAATTTTTTAGTATAACATCACTAAGCATATTTGAAATATCTATATATTAATTTATTATTTATATAAATTTTTAATACAATTTAATTAATTATTAAATTTAAATAAATTTGAAGCATATGTATTAATATCATATATTTGAAGGAAAATAGATATTTAAATTATATATGAAAGTATGTTTTACTTCAAAAAGTATATATGAGTTATTTAAATACAATATAAATGTATGAGAATAAAAAGAAAAAATAAACTAAGTATCGAACATCACTAAGCATATTTGAAATATCTTATATTAATGTCATATATTTAAATACAATTTTATTCTTCCTTCTTCTTTATTCGAAGTATGAAAAATTAGGTATCGAACATCTTCTTCATTATCACTATAGTTTCCTACAAATTTTTACCGATTAATTTTTTTAATTTCTCTAAAAACAATAATGACTTTAATAACAAAAAAAGCAAAGTATGAAAAAAATAAAAATAAACTAAAACCTACAAAAGCAAGAAGCGCAAAAAAAGTAATATACACGGTGCTATCATAGTCGATTCTCTGTTGGTGCTGGGTTTCTTTGAAATTAAAATTAAATTAAATAAGGTGAAACAGAATGAGAAAACTGAAACATGTAATGGTTTTTGAAGTGCAGATGCCTGGGATGCTAGATTGGTTCACATGGGATGCATTCTACTTGAACGTTAATCCCCAAGGAATTAAAGAAGGGCTAATGAGGTAAAAGACAAAAACATTTATATATATATATATATAGCCTCATGATTAACTATATTCCTCACCAATCAAACCATGTTCATGTTGTTATTGCATTTTTTGTTCATGTTCTCTCTGGTCGGTTCTGTCGCTTGCAGTTTATCCCAGGGAGGGACACCTGCAAAGATTTTACTAATAGATGATGGTTGGCAAGATACTATTAATCGCGTTCAGTGTTGGTGGCGTTCAACGGTATTCGTCGCACATTATAAATTTTTTTTATGTAAATTTAAATAGAAAATGTTAAATTTAAGTTATTTGAAGATTTCTAATAATTTTTAAGGGTAAAAGAGTCTTTACAATTCTTATGTGAAAACTTCTAATTTTAAAATGTTCCTATCAGTAACTTTTTCAAATTTAGAGGTTTCACCCCAAATCGGTATTACAATCCATTATTTACAAAACATTCAAATTAGCGGATTTAACTGATCAAACCTCTAATTTTAGCTAAAACCTCTAATTTTAGCTCAAAAGGCTATTTACCAAACGAGACCTATATCATTTGTTATAAAATGAAGTATATAACAAATAAATTAAAAGAGTAGCTCTGTTTGGCAATTAGCGGATAACTAATAGTGAATTGCATTAGTTGTTAGCTAATTGCATTAGCTTATTTGACTAGCGGATTATATTAGTTGATTGTATAAATGTGTTTGGTAAACTTAGCTGATAGCTTATAATTATTTGATTATTTAAACGAGCAAAATGACATACAAGGATATGATTATATTCAATACTTATTTGAATAGTGCATTAATTATCAATATTTTGTATCTATTAATATTAATTTGATTATAATAATTATGTTTTTAATATAACATTACTAAGAATATTTGAAGAGTTTATATATTAATTTTTTATTAATATAATTATTTTTAAAACAATTTGATTAATTATTAAATTTAAATGACAATAAGAAAGGTTAAATTTAGGTTATTTGAAGATTATTTGCAATTGTTAAGGGTAAAAGAGTCCTTATAACTCTTATGTCAAAACCTCTAATTTCAAAAAGTTCATATTAGTATCTTTTCAATTTGAGAAGTTTCACTTAAGTCTACTATTACAATAATCTATTCACCAAACATCTAAAATAATGGTTTTGACTGGTCAAACTTTTAATTTTGGCTCAAACATCTAACATTGGTCAAAATGTTGTTTACCAAACATGACTATGATTTGTGGATCATACACTACACATAAATTATAAAGTTTGTGAGGATATGAGAAGTTTTATTTTTTTCTACATTCTCACAAACTTTTTACAACATATATATTTATAAATCTATACTTAATTGTTTTAGAATTGCATAAATAAAATAATTATAAGATGTGATAGTTAGACTGTTGAAGATAGACAATTAACATTTCATAGTTGTTAATTAAATAGCTAAATTGCTACTGGTTAATTATACATAGTTGAGTTAGTTATATGGCAGTTGTGAGTTGGTTGATAATCTTGTATATAGATCAGACTCTTGTACATTCACAAGTGATAATGGAAGATGAATTTTCATAATATTGCTATTCTTAACATGGAATCAAAGCCAGCAAATTCTCATATTCCTTGAATTACCTTCCATTTCCTTTATTTTTCTAGGAAAATATTCGTTTGATTCATGACTTGTTTACATGTTCATGTCTATTGTACCTTATGTGTTTCCCGGCGTTCGGGCTAAGCTCCTAGTTAGCTTGTTTCTTGATCCAAACTCACCATAATAGGCGTTTAAGTTTTTGCTTGTCGTTCGATTTGTCGTTTCTCTTCATCGTTTAGTAACGATATTTTGTTCCTGCAAGTGCAAATTAAGACTTCTATGGTGGATTTTAATCGTCCGATGTTTCCAGGGGTTCTTCCTTTAGCCAAGCGGTCTAGGATACTGTTGAATTTTGCAAAAGAGATAAAAGAATATATCTCATATATTCACATTAACATAATTAGAAGGTTATTTATACAAAATTTACACATCTAACTGACTAAACAACTGTACACAAAACTGACTAACTAATTGTGTAACTACCTTAACTTCATGACTGTTAACACTCCCCCTCAAGTTGGGGGTTGAAAAACATCTTTAAACCCCAACCTGGAAACCAAATATTCATGTTGTCGTACGCCTATTGCTCTAGTCATAATATCTGCCAATTGATTTTCAGATTTCACATATTCTGTTTGTATGGCTCCACTTTGTATTTTCTCTCTAACAAAATGACAATCTATTTTTATGTGCTTCGTTCTCTCATGAAATACTGGATTTGCTGTGATATGCAATGCAGCCTTACTGTCACACATCATTTTTGCTGGTCCTTCTATTTTGATTTTTAATTCCCTTAAAAGACCTTGAAGCCAAACTATTTTAGCCGTTGTTACTGCCATACTTCTATACTCAGCCTCTGCTGAAGAACGAGCCACCGTGTTTTGTTTCTTGGATTTTCAGGATACAAGTGAGTCTCCTAGTTTTATACAAAAGCCTGTAACCGATCTCCTTGTTACCGGGCATGATGCCCAATCTGAATCACAATAGGCTCGTAGTTGACACGTTCCTTTTGCACTTAAGAAAATCCCTTGTCCATGATTCTTCTTAACATATCTTGTTGCGTGTAAAAGAGTCTATCACAATTGTAGTGCAAGTGTACACGACGCAAGTAGTAAAGTGATACGAAGTATCGGATATCGTCTCCACAGGGATTGGGCTAATAGCTTCACCTTAAATCACTGCACGAAGGTAAAGAAAATATTTAAGAAAATTGTCACGAGAATAATAAAGATTGCTGGAAAATAAAAGTAGATAAATCAAGATAGAGAGAATGGGCTGGTATTGAATTGCTCAGTAGTGCAGGTATTGCTAAGTCTCGGAACTCCAGTTCTGTCGTCGTCCCCATCGCGGCAGCACTTGTCGCGGCATCAGTCCGTTGCTTGTCGCGGCAGCGAGCACTCAACTCAGTACTTCAAGTTTGACAAGAATCCCAGATGTGCCTTGGCCTATCCCTAGGTCCAAGTCTGTCGATGATCACGTCTTTGATGATACCTCTCGGCGTGAATCGAAGGATGAACACCGATATTGTTGAATTCTTCTTTAGCCACTTAACCTCGTCCTATCCCTAGGTCCGAGATAGTTCAACTATAAACTAGAGAACTTGCTCTTATTTCTTTCGTATACTTAACTCTCCCGATGCTAAGTAAATTGATAACCTCACAATGCTCTCCCAATGCTCTTGCAAGATATTAATAACCAAAATAAGAGAACTTGAAGTTTATTTTATTGAACTGAAAATTCCTAAAACAAAACAACCTTTGCAACTACTTTACAAATCAACCCGTGGCCCTAGGAGAAATTTAGAACATGATGAGGGAAGGAAAACGGCTAGGGTTTTGGGAAGAAAGCTTAGGGAATCGGTTATGTCCTCCTAGGTCGAAATATATGCCCTTATGTAGGCTTTGGGTCCAAGTTTTCTAAAATAGCAAGAATACAACTTTAAATAAAAGTACAATTCTAATAAAGATAAAATCTTCAAAGAATCTACTTTCCAGCCGTCATCTTTCTTGCTTGGGATTTTCTCTCCTTGAACTTTGGGCTTGACATTCCTTTCGATCTGGGGCTTGGAAAAATATGGTGATTTCACACGACAGACGGGCTAAATTTTCTCTATCTGTCGAGGTCCACTTTGCTTCTTCTCCTCGAAACTGCTGTCGGCCTCTGCTGTCACGGCGACAACTATGGCAGCATCGTCCTCCTTGACTGCTCATCCAGTTCCAGCTCTTCTGCTTCACTGCCCAGCGCCTGCCCTTTCCGTCTGCTATAGCAGCAACCTGCAAAAACAGCCATTTTTAGTAGAAACTGTGCCTTTTAATATATTTGTGATGTTTTGCTGTAAACTGACCTAAATGCAATAAATAATGCTTGAATGCAGCAGAAATATGGGTTAAATAGGGGGTAAATAATAGAACTTTTACACACTCAACATATCTCACCACTCTTAACGCTGCTTCAAGGTGAGATTTTTTAGGCTGTTGCATGAATTGGCTCAAAGTATGCACTGCAAACATAATATCTGGACTTGTATGTGTTAAGTAGATTAGTCTTCCTATAAGTTTTTGAAAGACATACCTATCTTGTAGTAACTCATCATCTTCATTTTCTGTTCCTTGATCAAAATCAGTTGTAGTCATCTTCTTGTTCTGCTCCAGTGGAGTCCAAGATGGTTTAGCTCCCCTTGTCCATGTGTCTTCCAACAGCTCCAGGGCATACTTTCGCTGATTTAGGACAATGCCTTCTTTCGATCTCAATATTTCCAAACCTAAGAAATACTTCAAGTCACCCAGATCCTTCATCTTAAAGTTTTTGTTTTGGATTTCTTTCAACTCTCGTATTAACCCTTCATCACTTCCAGTTATTAACAAATCATCGACATAAATGAGTAAAATAACAGTCTTATCTCCTTGATGCTTGAAAAATAGGGAATAATCAAACTTGCTTTGTTGATATCCACCCACCAACAATGCCTCTGTAAGTTTAATATTCCACTGTCGAGATGCTTGCTTCAAGCCATAAAGTGATTTTTGCAGCCTGCACACCGTAGACTCTTCCTGGCTGCAAAAACCTTCAGGCAAAGTCATGTAAACCTCCTTAAACAAATCACCTTAGAGGAATGCATTGTAAACATCAAGTTGGTATAAGGGTCAGTGATGAAGAGAAGCAAGTGCCAAAATGATTCTAATTGTGACGATCTTAGAAACAGGTGAGAAGGTATCCACATAATCAACCCCTTCTTTCTAAGTGTACCCTTTAGCCACAAGGCGAGCCTTAAGACGTTCAACAGAACCGCCTGCCTTGTATTTTACCCTGTACACCCATTTGCACCCAATGGAAACTTTCCATGGAGGTAATGACACCACAAACCCAGTGTTTTTGGCTTCCAAGGCAGATATCTCCTCCTTCATGGCTTGAACCCATAAAGGATCAAAGACAACATCATTGTAGGTTTTAGGTTCAGGGATATGAATGGAATAAGAAAAACAATGTGTAACACCCGTGTTTTAGGGTTAGGAGTTAGTCGGGTTAGTGGTCCGAGTCGGTAAAATTAAATTTAATCTTTTTGACCATGACATGAGTTAATTGAAATTTAAAATAAAGAGGAGGGACCACTTTGGTGATTTAACCCGAAGCTTTTAAAAAGGAAGACAACTTTTTTTTAAATTAAAGGAACAAACAAAAAAATAAAGGTGTCATCTTTGTCTTCCCCATCTCTCCTTTGTGAAAAGCTCTTAAACCCCTCCCCAAACCCTAAACACTATTCCATTGATTTCTACATCAACCCAAGGTCATTTTTCAAAGGTAATGGTACTTTCCCACTCTCCTTTTCATTCTCTATCCATATATGGTTATAGATTTTAAAACTACCAACTTTTGGAAAGTTAGGGTTTAATGAAAGTTAGGGTTTTTATGGAGTTTTTCATCTTGTCTTGAAATGTTAGGTTGGGTTTTGATTTAACCACCTTAAAATGCTTAAAATATGTTAAAATTGTTAGGTTTGGGTGAAAACCCGAAATGGGTTCTTGAGGCAAATTTAAGGTGCCTAAAACTTGGGTTTTGGTTAGTTTTAGGGTAAAATTGAAGGGCTGACGGTTTAGGTATGTTAGGAAGGTATTTTGGGATCATTTGGGTGTCATTTGGATGTTTGAAAATGGGATTTTCAGCTAGGTTTTGGAGGAGCACGAAAATGGGTATTTTGGGTGGTTATTTGGATTGGAAATTATTGAAGTTGGCTTGTGTTTATGGGGTGAGATGATGGATGAGTATTAGCATTGATTTGTGAAGTAATGGATGTGTTTTGTTTGGCTAGAAGCAAGAAGAAACGTTGGAGAGGCAACGGGACAGAATCCGGGCTTGTAGGAGGCTTGCTTTGGTTGCTAAGGAAGGGTGGTGAGTGACTTTAAATGTGTTTTAAAGTTGGTTCAAGTGTGTGTAGTGTATGAGTTGGAATGTGCTTGGTAGGCCATTTCATTGTGGAGTTAAATTGGTAAACATAGCTCTTTGATTCTATTAAATACTATTTATGCTTTGCCTTTATGCCATTGTGAAATGTGGGTTGATTTGCACATGTGTACCATGATATGTGTATGTGATGAGCATGAGATATGATTGATGGATATGTGATGTGGTAAATGAAAATTGGCACTAATTAACTTACCGGGTGTAAATGATCGATCATTAGGATTAGTGTGCACACAATTTGAGTCAAAACGTACGTGGCCTTGATGGCGTTGAGTCATCAAGGAGGAGTACGGTGATGTAACATTCCACCGGAAATTTATATATTCTACGGGATGATGAGTGAAATCCCATCCGTAGGGCATGTGGTGATGAGTGGAATCCCGCCCATGCAAGGTCCGGTGATGAGTGTAATCCCACCGAGGTAATGTGATTGTTGAGATTAAATCCGCACATCCGGGTAATCTAATAGTGGCCAATTTAACTTGTTCTAATAATTGTTATGTGTGATGTTTGAGCTTAGTATGATGTGAGATGCCATACATGACTCTTGAAAGACTAGCTAGGTCTACTTGTGGATTTACCTATGCATGTTAGATATGAGAATTAGGGAATACATGCTTGAACCCTGCATTGTGGATGTTTTTGATTTTAGAGCATCCTCACTAAGCTTCTAGCTTACGCTCTCATTTTCAACAATGCAGATCAATAGTGTGGTGTTAGCTCGGAGCAAGGCAAGAAGGGCTTTCCAAGTTTTGTTGCTCAAGTACGATTAACGATTATGTAGTAGTTTAGCAATGTGGCAAGAGGATGTTTTTGTATGAGCTATGTATGACTCTTACTTGTGTTTGATGTCTATGATTTGACCTGGATTGTAAACATGATATAGCTTGCCAAATGCTTATGTGATGTATGTCTTATGGGTGTTAAGATTTCTTTTGAGGACATGTAGACCTATTTGAGATGAATGGTGCCTTTGATTCTTAATGTCTTCAAGCATGTCTTCTATGATAAGTTATTAATGTGTAATTGCCATGTATGAATGATTGTTTAAATCTATGCCTTGTGTGTGTTTGAGCATGCTAGACATATGACGTATGCCTCTAAACCTTGTTTGCTTGTGTTGTGTGCCTTTAGAGGTCCTTTGGGACCTTTAGACTTGTTAAAATTTGCCTAAGTCTGGTTTTCAAAGGTTGCAGACAGCCCGCGTTTCGAAACGGGCTGAGACGTTTCGGAACGGGTAAGGCTTCAGGGACCCCGTATCGGAACGCGTTTCGATACGGTTTGGCCTGTGAATCCCCTGTTCCGAAACGCGTATCAGAATGTTTTGGCTACTGGAATTCTGAGAAAATGACGAGATGAAGGCGTTTCCAAACAGGTCTAAGGGTTTCAAAATGGTCAAAATCTCGTTGACCACGAGAAGTTGACCGTTGAGGGCGTTTCGGAACAGTTGACCTCCGTTTCGATACAGCCCCTTGTATGGGCTTTGGGGCAGTTGACCTGGTCCAGGCGTTTCGATACGCCTCAAGGGTGTTTCGAAACGGCCTGTTTAAAGGATTAAAATTGGGCTGTTTAAATGCTGTTTTGGGTTCGAATGTTTATCTCCTGTATTTTATTTCCGCTGTTCGATCACATAGGACTTAAATGAGCTTTTAGAAAAGATCGAATTAAAAGAAAAAAAATAAGGGTTGCTAACCGAGGGGGAACCTTAACTGGTTTCACTTCGGTTTTCCCCGTGTGGCCTACTCGGACCGGTCATTCGGCCAGACCGGGACGAGGGGGTTATATTTGTTGGTATCAGAGCCTGAGGTTACCGAGACCTCGGGCAGTAAGTGAGGTAAGCTTGATATGTTAAGTGATTGTATTGTTGGATGCATGCCTTGCCATGAATTCTTAATGTTTGCATGATGTTTTGAAGCATGAGTGGTTGCGTCTGGTGTAGAGTGTGTGCCCATTGCTACTATTTCCAAATTTAAAAATATTTTTATGGAAAAAGGAGTACTTGAGCACTATTGGACCCTTGCTTTGGCTAACGTAATCCCTATCTGTTTGTTGTTGTAGTTATTACCTTGCTAGCTGTACCATGAGACCACGTGGGAGGCCTAGGATGGTTCGATCGGAACCACGGGCAGCGGCTCCAGGAGTTGAGCCAGTAGTTAGAGTTGAGGCTCAAGTGGGAGAGCCTGTGGTTGGAGTTGGAGCTCCTCCACCACCTTCACCACCACCTCCTCCACCTGGAGTAGGAGGCGAGGCTGGAGCCGAAGGAGAGGGACCTCAGGGAGGCCAAGGACCGGCCGGAATAGACTTAGCTCCCTTGGTTCAGGCGATAGCCGGGGCATTTTAGGCTGCAGTAGCTGGGGGTCAGGCAACAGGACATCATCAGAGAGAGGGCACTGGTTTGCCGTTAGAGAGACTCCGTGATTTAGGGGCCGAAGAGTTCAGAGGGTCTACCCCAGAGAGGCCAGAGTTGTGGTTTGAGAAAACTGTTCGTATCCTCGCTCAGATGGGGTGTACTGGTGAGCGCAAGTTAGGATGTGTTGAGTCCTTGCTTCAGGGTGATGCCTACACTTGGTGGGTCACCATTACTACGAGTATGGATGAGGCCGAGATTACTTGGGAGTTCTTTGAGTCAGCATTCCGTAAGAAGTATCTGGGTCCGCGATACCTCGATGAAAGGAAGAGGGAGTTTATGGCTTTGCTTCAGAGGAGTATGATCGTGACCGATTATGAGATCCGATTTGTCAGACTAAGTTAGTATGCTTCGGAGCTTGTTCCTACTGAGGTGGAACGATGTAACCGTTTCCGTTATGGGCTGAATGAAGAGATCAAGAGGTATACTCTAGCTTCAGACTACACTGATTTTGATGTCTTGGTCGCGAGGGCCAAGGACTTAGAGCACAGTTTGGGCTTGACCAAACGATCTGGTGGTTCTAGTTCGGGTAAGAGGTCCAGTGACTTTGATAGAGGTGATGCCAAGAGGCATCGGGACAACAGGCATCATTATGATCATAGGCGTGGTGGCGGTAACCACGGTAGGGGCCAACATGGCCAGAGAGCTGGTGGGAAGTTGCCCACATGTGCTACTTGCGGGAGGAACCACACCGGTGAGTGTTGGGGAAATTTCCACTCATGTTGGAGCTGTGGAGCTAGAGACCACATTAGGCGTGACTGTTCACATCAGGTGGGGCAGGCACCAGCTCAGGCTCCTGCTAGAGCCAATGACTTTCAGAGGGGCCGCGGGCGCGGTAGAGGTAACTTCCAGCCGAGGAATGATGGTCAGAGAAACATAGCACATGTAGTTGCAGTTCAACAGGAGGGCGGAGGACAGGCCAGAGTTTACGCTCAGCGTGGGGATCAGCATGACACCGATGTGATCGCAGGTAACTTTTCAATACAATCTTTGGGTTTGCTTTCTTTGATTGACTTTGGGTCTACACATTCCTACATATTGAGTGAGCATGCACAGTCGTTGAATTTGCCTTGTGAAATGTTAGAGGTAGGACTTAGTGTTACTAGTTCCTTTGGGGACACGGTTGTAGTTAGAAAAATGTACAGAAGGTGTCCGTTCATGGTTCAGGGACATGTGTTTCCAGTGGATATGATGGAGCTACCTTTCTACGGTTTTGATGTAATTCTGGGTATGGACTGGCTCACAGAGTATAGAGCTAGGATAGATTTTGAAACTAAGAGGATTTCTCTGAGGCTCACAGATGACTATGAGATTGTAGTGGTGGGTGAGAACGTGAAGTTCTTGTCCAATGTAGTTTCCGTTCTAGAAGCTAAGAGGTTAGTTGAGTTGGGGTGTGAAGCATACTTGGCATATGTGATGAACCCTAACATGAGTGAGGTCCGACCTCAAGACATCCGGACATTATGTGACTTTCCTAGTGTGTTTCCGGAAGAGTTGCCAGGGTTACCACCGGACAGAGAGGTAGAGTTCTCTATTGAGACTTATTCTGATTCAGCTTCTGTTTCGATTGCTCCGTATCGCATGGCACCGAAAGAATTGAAAGAGTTGAAGACTCAGTTGCAAGAATTGACAGATAGAGGTTTCATTCGACCTAGTTCTTCACCTTGGGGTGCACCAGTTTTGTTTGTGATAAAGAAAGATGGAAGCATGAGAATGTGTATAGATTACAGACAGTTGAATTAGTTAACAGTGAAGAATAAGTATCCGTTGCCTAGAATTGATGATTTGTTTGACTAGTTGAGAGAAGCATCAGTCTTTTTGAAGATTGACTTGAGATCGGGTTACTACCAGCTAAAGGTAAGAGAGGTTGATGTACCGAAGACGACCTTTAGGACTAGGTATGGTCACTATGAGTTTTTAGTCATGCCTTTTGGGTTGACTAATGCACCGGCTGCTTTTATGGATATGGTGAATAGGATTTTTCATCAGTACCTAGATTCAGTTTGTAGTTATTTTTATAGATGACATCTTGGTGTACTCGCGAACTGAAGAAGACCATGACCGACACTTGAGAGTAGTGTTGAAGACTTTGCTAGATCACCAGTTGTATGCGAAGTTGAGCAAGTGTGAATTATGGATCCGAGAGGTAGTCTTCTTAGGACATGTAGTGTCAGCCGATGGGATTAGAGTTGATCCAAAGAAGATTGAGGCCATTGTTGAATGGAAGCAACCGAAGTCTGTAACAGAGGTACGTAGCTTCCTAGGCTTAGCCGGATACTATAGAAGATTCGTAGAAGGTTTCTCTAAGTTAGCCGCTCCATTGACACAGTTACTTCAGAAGAGTGTTCAGTTTGAGTGGACAGATGCAAGACAAAGAGCCTTTGAGAAATTGAAAGAAGCTTTGACCCAAGCACCGATCTTGATTCAGCCAGAGTCCGGGAAGGACTATGTAGTTTACAGTGATGCCTCTTATGTAGGGCTAGGGTGTGTTCTTATGCAAGACAAGAGAGTAGTGGCTTATGCCTCAAGACAGTTGAAGACTCATGAGCGCAACTATCCGACCCATGACATAGAGTTAGCTGCAGTTGTGTTTGCTCTGAAGATTTGAAGGCACTATTTGTACGGTGAGAAATGCACAGTGTACACCGATCACAAGAGTTTGAAGTACATTATGACTCAGCGAGACTTGAATCTCAGACAGCGCAGGTGGTTAGAGTTGCTAAAAGACTATGATCTTACCATTGAGTACCATCTAGGTAAGGTCAATGTAGTGGCCGATGCATTGAGTAGAAAGATAGACGTGGATTTGAGAGCCATGTTTGCTAGATTGAGCTTGTTCGGAGATGGTGGCTTGATAGCCGAGCTTCAGGTTAGACCTACTCTAGGTCAGTTGATTAGAGAAAAGTAGCTCTTAGATAGATCTTTGGCACCTCACGTGCAAGATATAGCCGAAGGTAGATCTTCAAACTACAGTTTCAGCACCGATGGGGTTTTGTGTTTCAAAAATAGGATAGTTGTGCCAGATGACAGTGACTTGAGACGTACGATCTTGACTGAAGCCCACAGTAGTCCGTTTGCTATGCATCCTGGAAGTATGAAGATGTATCGCGATTTGAAGAACGAATACTTTTGGGTTGGCTTGAAGAGAGATGTAGCCGACTTTGTGAGTAAGTGTTTGGTGTGTCAGAGAGTGAAGGCGGAACATCAGGTTCCCTCAGGTTTGTTGCAACCGTTGAGAATTCCGGAATGGAAATGGGAGAATATCACCATGGATTTTGTTTCGAGTTTGCCTTTGACCCCTACGAAGAAGAACTCAGTGTGGGTTATTGTGGATCGTTTTACGAAGTGTGCTCACTTCTTGGCAGTCAATACTACTTACACTTTAGATAGATTGGCCAATTTGTACATTGGTGAGATTGTTAGACTGCATGGTGTGCCGAAGTCTATTGTGTCAGATAGAGATCCGCGGTTCACATCTCGATTTTGGGAGTGTCTGCATACAGCTTTGGGTACCCGTTTGAACTTCAGCACGTCTTATCATCCTCAGTCAGATGGTCAGTCAGAGAGAGTTATTCAGATCTTAGAGGATATGTTGCGTTGTTGCATCATTGATTTTCAGGGTACGTGGGAGAAACACTTGCCTCTAGTTGAGTTTGCTTACAATAATAGCTTCCAGTCGAGCATTCAAATGGCTCCGTAGGAGGCCTTGTATGGCCGAAAGTGTAGAACTCTAGTTTGTTGGGCCGAAGTGGGACAGAAGTTGTTACCTATGCCGAATTTGCTCAAGGGGACAACTGACAAGGTAAAATTGATTTGTGATCGTTTGAAGGCTGCTCCGAATAGGCAGAAGTCCTATGCCAACTTGAAGAGGAAAGAAGTTGAGTTCTCAGTGGGTGAGAAGGTATTCTTGAAAGTGTCTCCGTGGAAGAAAGTAATGAGATTTGGCCGAAAAGGGAAGTTGAGTCCAAGGTACATAGGACCGTATGAGATTGTGAAAAGGGTTGATCCGGTTGCTTATCAGTTGCATTTGTGTAGAAATTTTAGGGGCTCGATTCGATCAACCGTTCTTGCTCGCCAAGTGTGGAGAAGTTGGATACTTGGGTGTTTTAGTGGGAGGTGAAAAATTGGCAATTAGACACAAGGATTTATAGTGGTTCAACCTTCTAACCAAGGTCTACATCCACTACCTTAGCTCCCCACTAAGGATTTCCAACAAATTCACTAAGAATTTCGTCCCCTTTTCTAGGATTAGGAAGAAACCGTTACAACCCTCAAAGCTTTCTACCCAAAGCTTGAAGGAACACTCTCTTTACAAAGAAAGACTTAGCAAACTAGAAATCCCTCTAATAGGTGTTTGTTTGCAATTCTAAGCACTCACCCAAAACCTAAACACTTGAGCAAATTTAACAATGTAAGCTCACAAGTGTTGTCTAAGCAAGAAATGTACAATTAAAGCTCTAGACAAATTTTGACATCATAATGTTGTAACAATTGAAGCATTAACCATTACAAGATGCTTGGAGGTCCCTTTTATACTCCCAATTGAGTTTGTAGCCGTTACTAGCCGTTGGGGATGAATTGGAGCCGTTGAGGACTTTATTTCCCTTCATAAATGCTGTTCTGCAGCTATTCGTATTGATACACGTGGAACCGTATCGGTACGACCTTCATGAGGAACTAACCGTTGGGCTCTTGCCAGCCTAGGCGTATCGATACGCTTGGGGGCGTATCGGTACGAGTTCACTTTTAAATGGCCGTTGGGGTTGGTTGAAAGGGGATTTGTACGCTTACCTGGCGTATCGAAACGATCCCGATCTGTATCAAAACGAAAAAGGCCTGTATCGATACGGGTTTTGACAGTGGCCAAACTGGGGCAAAAAGGTATCAGTACGGGGGTTTACCGTATCGATACGGGTACTCTGAAAACACAAGTTTGGCTATTAAAAACATGAAAAATCTTTACCAAAAACCTCTTAAAATACCTCAAACATAAATTCAAGTTGTTTGGACTTAAAAGCAAGTTTTAAATTCTTTTCAAATTAGTCCAAAACATTTTTCAATTATTATATCAAAACATTAGTTCTACAATCTCCCCCTTTTTGATATAATAAAACTAAAACTTAAAATTTTTGACACTTTGAAAAACTTTACAAAGTTAACTCCCCCTTAATATAAGCTTGGTAACCACTCTCATCTAGCTTGTTCTTAAAGACCCATTTAGTTCCCATTGTAGATTGATTACTAGGCCTATCAACTAATGTCCAAACGTTACTTCTCTCAAATTGATTTAGCTCTTCTTGCATAGCCATAATCCAAAAGTCATCTTTCAATGCTTCTTTAATATTCTTAGGCTCTATGCATGAGATAAATGCAACATGATTCATTAATCTAAGAGAAGATCGAGTGGTTACCCCCTTGGATGGATCACCCAAGATTTCACCATCTTTGACATAGTTCAACTCCCTTGGATAGCTCACTTCCTTTTCCTCAAGAGCCAAGTCCTTCAAGGCTTCAAGAGGTGGATCTTGTGTGTCCTCTTCTTTTGTTGGAATCTCATCCTCCTTTGAAGTTTGTTCTCCATCAAAGGCATTTATGATTCCTACATCATCATCATCACAAGAATCCTTCCTAGGAAGGAGGTTATCATCGAATACAACATGAATAGATTCTTCTACTACTAAAGTTCTTTTGTTAAATACTCGATAGGCTTTAGAGGTTAAAGAGTAACCTATGAAAATAGCTTCATCACTTTTTGCATCAAATTTACCTAAGTTGTCTTTTCCATTATTTAAAACAAAACACTTGCAACCAAAATGGTGAAAATAGCTAATGTTAGGCTTTTTAGATTTTAAAATCTCATAAGGTGTTTTCTTTAAAATTGGCCTAATCATTACTCCATTTACAATATAGCAAGCGATGTTTGTGGCTTCCGCCCAAAAATATTAAGGTAAATTGTTTTCACAAAGCATAGTTCTAGCCATTTCTTGCAAAGTTCTATTTTTCCTCTCAACTACCCCATTTTGTTGAGGAGTTCGAGGAGCCGAAAAATTATGGCTAATACCATTTTCATTTAAAAAATCTTCAAACCCTAAATTTTGAAACTCGGTTCCATGATCACTTCTAATATGTGAAATTTTAAGTTCAAGATCATTTTGGGTTAGTTTTGAAAATGTGATGAATTTTTCCAAAGCCTCATCTTTAGTACTTAAAAATAGAACCCAAGTAAATCTAGAAAAATCATCAAAAAGTACAAAAGCATAAGACTTACCACCCAAGCTCATAGTCCTAATTGGCCCAAATAAATCCATATGGATAAGTTGTAAATATCTACTAGTAGAAACATCATTAATGGATTTAAAGGAAGACTTATGTTGTTTACCCTTTGAGCATGCATCACAAATTTTATCATTTGAAAATTTTATCTTGGGTAAACCTCTAACTAGATTAAGGGAGACTAGTTTTTCTAAAACACTTATGCTAGCATGTCCTAGTTTCCTATGCCACAACCATGCATCATTTTCATTTTGTGCAACTAAGCATGCATGAGATGTATGAATGTCATCTAGATGCACCATGTATATGTTCCCTATGCGATGACCTATGAGCATAATATTATTAGATTTAATGTCTACAATTTTGCATCCATTTTTATCAAATAAAACATTAAATCCTTTATCACACAATTGACTTATGCTCAATAAATTGTGTTTAAGACCATCGACATACAAGACATTTTCAATGAGAATAGTAGAGTGATTACCTATGGAGCCAATACCTTTAATGTGGCCTTTGGAGTTGTCACCAAATG
This sequence comes from Hibiscus tridactylites, assembly GCA_958450335.1. Taxonomy (NCBI): domain Eukaryota; kingdom Viridiplantae; phylum Streptophyta; class Magnoliopsida; order Malvales; family Malvaceae; genus Hibiscus; species Hibiscus tridactylites. The sequence continues at coordinate 80,740,496 of OY288269.1, read as the reverse complement.
TCACTACTCCTCCACTTTTTAGCTTTAGATCCATGAATCTACTCTTGTCTCCGGTCATATGCCTTGAGCATCCACTATCAAGGTACCATGAGTTTTGACTTTGTGCTTTGACCTTGTAGCAATGCTCCCCCTACAAACAAAGATATTAAGCTTTTCTTTTTGGTACCCAAATCATTTAGGGTCCATGAGTGTTAGCTCCCAAAACCTTGGTTCCCTTAGGAATCCAAGATGACATAGCAATAATATTATTAGATTTTACAAGTTCCTTAGGAACCCATACACTTCTAATTCTTTTAGCTCTACTATGTCTAGGAAAGCTACCTTGTTTGTAGTAGTTAGTCCTTTTCTTAGGTTGGTTTGTTCTAGAGGATTCACCTATTTCATGCTTGACACTACCAACATTTTTAAAGGACTTTTTGAGCTCATTTAGCTCAATCAACACCTTTTGGTGTTCACTATTACATTGAGACAAAAGATTATTAAGGTCAACATTTTCATCTTGAAAGAATTTTAGTTCATCTTTTAACCCTAATATCTTTTTCTCAAATTTTGAATTAGCTTGAGTGAGTGAGTCATTTTTCTCATTTAGTTCCAAAATAATCTTTTTGTTCCTAATGACCGACTCTTTATATTTCTCAACTAATTCATCATAGACCTCTTGTAACTCATAATATGCATCATTCAATTCAGCATATGTGAAATCTAAAGTAGATGAGTTAGAGGTTACCATGGAGGAATCTTCCTCAAGTGCCATGAGGCAAAGGTTAGCCACTTCTTGTTCGTCATCCTCCGATGACTCCTCATCACTCCAAGTAGCAAGCTTGGCTTTGAGCATCTTCTTCTTCTCAAAGCCCTTCTTCTTGAGTTGAGGGCACTCCGAACGTATGTGGCCGGGTTGTTTGCACTCAAAGCAAATGATTGGATCCCTTGCTTTACCTTACCGCAAGTAGACCAAATATCTTGTTTAGTGTTTGCTTGTGTGCTAGGTTTCAAGCTAGTCCTAGAGAGTCTCACCTTATAGCCGTTAAGAGAATCTTTAGGTACCTTAGAGATACTCCTTGTTTAGGTCTTTGGTACCCTAGAGACTCTACCTTCAACCTTCATGCTTATTCGGATGCGGATTATGGGGTTGCAAAATCGATAGGAAAAGTACTTCGGGAACTTGTCAATTCCTAGGTAGTATGCTCATATCTTGGTTCTCTAAGAAACAAAATAGTGTAGCCTTATCTACCACCGAAGCCGAGTACATATCCTTAGGGAGTTGTTATGCTCAAGTCCTTTGGATGAAACAACAACTCTTAGATTATGGAATTAAAGTTGAAACCATACCCCTAAAATGTGACAACACTAGTGCAATATGTCTAACAAAAAATCCCATCCAACACTCTAGAACCAAACATATAGAAATAAGGCATCATTTCATTAGAGATCATGTTCTTAAGGAAGATGTGGTTATAGAGTATGTAGACACCTTAAATCAATTAGCGGACATATTTAAAAAACCTTTAGACAAAGAGCGTTTTTGGTCCCTTAGGAGAGAGTTAGGTCTAGCTAGCCTATCTTGACCTTTTAGGACCTCTTTGTGCTTTAAAATGCTTGATTTTGTAAAATGCCATGTTTGTGTGTTTAGACTCCTAATCTCATCCATGCCTATAGTTAGGGGGAGTATGTTTCTATTAAAATATGCTTAGAACTGTTCATTCATCATTTGCATACCCTTAGGAGATGTTAAATTCGATCCTATGGTTGTTCTTAGAACTAAATATGCATTTCTGGGCATAGGGTATCGATACGGATCTACACGTATCGATACGTGTTCTTCATCCAGATTCCCAGAATTCATTTTGCTTAAACGGGTATCGATACGATTAAACCCGTATCGATACGAGCTTCTAATCGTTTTGATACGGACCTCATCCGTTTCGATACGATTCTCCAACGAGCATTTTTAAGGAAATGACGTTTCTACCCCTGTATCGATACACCCTCAGGCGTATCAATACTCGATTGCGCAGACAGCTTTTAATAAGGCATTTAAAGTGTTCAACTTTTACCAAAATTAAAACTCTTCAAAACCTAAAAACCCTAGCCGTTTTTGCCTATAAAAGGGCTCTTCCTCTCTCATATTTTCACACCACAACTTAAAATCTAAAAGAGTCTTTGAATCAAGCAAAGCTTTAAGCTCCTTCTCATCACAATTGTGCTAGATTTTTCTTCAATCTCTCAAGTTTCTATCAAGGTAAAATTTCTTCCTTTTCGTTTTCAATTTTTTTATTTGTTTTGTTTTTAAACTTTTGTTTCTTCAAAATTTCTTTTTCATCAATTTTTTTTTATTTTTTTTTACCTTGGTTCTTAACCAAGATTGAAGAAATCTTTATGCATGATTTCTCTTTTAGATCATGGCACCAAAGGAATCGAGGAAGCGTACAAGGGTTTCTCTAACCGGTGAATCATCCAATCTTGGAGCGATTGCACGTCCAAACTACACTACCATCTATGAACAATCCTTTGAAGGTCCCACGGGTCTAGCATATTTTCGTCAATTCGAGAATTACAAGATTCGTGCAGAAAGGGTAATATCCATTCCTTTTCTCGACTCGGAGCGCTTTAAATTTGAATATCTTCCTTTGCTTCGTCGTTGGAACTTCATGGATTTCCTATCTATTCCCGGTTTTTATTATCGTCTTTTGGTTTTGATTTTCTACACTAATGCCAAATGTATTTCTCGCAATGGGGAAGTTGTCGCCATTAGCTCTTATCTCATGGGAAAGAAATTCATCCTTGATGTCAAATCTATTTGTGAAGTTTTTAAATTAGAGGATGAAGGACTTGATGATGAGGATGCTTTGGGGCATGTTCTTAGTGGCTCCGTGACCGCCCTAAATGCTCAAGACCGGATCCTACATTTGATGGTGTCTTGGTGGTTTCGTCCCTCCGGAGGAAAATATTCCACCATCCGTCAAGTGGATGACTTTTGGATCCGTTGCTTCCGTGAGCGAAAGCGCCCAAATCTAGCTCGAATCATGTTCGAGGAAATCGTCTATCATGTGCAACATCGTCAAACCTCTCTCGTCACCTCCTTTACATATGGTACAGCTTTGAGTTATTTCTTTATGAAAAAGGATATTGATTGCTCTTTTAACTTCCCAACTCCCCTTACCGATCCCATTGATGAGCGATCTCTTGCACGGGGAAAATTCCATTATTTTAATGGCAATTGGGTTCGTCTTGCCGAGCTACCACCTGAGGCCGCCGCCGTATTTGAAGAACCTCAAGGAGATCAAGCTCCTCAAGCCCCTCAAGCTCCACAACCCTCCATGGATGCTCTCATGACATACCTCAATGAGCAATTTACCGGGTTGCTACAAGGATGACGAGCATGGAGAATCGCCTAACATCCCTTGAAAGCGGTCACAATTCTTTGAATATTTCCATCTCCGCTTTTCATGATGAGTGGCGCAATAGTATGAGGGACAATGATCCAATGGGAGTTGATGATGAAGATGATGAAGACAACGAAGATGATGCCTAGACGTTTCTTCTTGCATCTCATGCATTTCATTTAGGATTTTCTATTTTATGCATCTTTGATTTATGTTCTTAGGACTAAGGTTGTTTTATGTTTAAACCTATGCTTTGATTTTCTGTTTTTGTTTGAGTTTTTATGTTTGATGCTATGATCAATAATATTAATGTTGCTTATTTATACATTTGCCTTTGTTTATGCACTTATCTATTGTCTCAATATTTTTGATCTAACAAAAAGGGGGAGAGAAACTAGCTCACAACACTTCAAAAATTTTGATTTCAACTCAAAGGTTACCAAGCTTATATTAAGGGGGAGTTAACTTTGTAAAGTTTTTCAAAGTGTCAAAAATTTTAAGGTTTAGTTTTGTTATATCAAAAAGGGGGAGATTGTAAAACCTATGTTTGATTTTGATATAATTAAATCTTTAAGGATCAATTTGAAAAACTTAAAATTGTTTTTATAAGTCCCTTAATAAGTTTTAAATCACCAACTCTTTAAAACTGATTTGAAAAACTCAAACTCAAAATATTTTCTAAGTGTTCGAAGGCCAAACTATTGAAAAACGTCCAGGTGTATCGATACACTCCCAGGCGTATCGATACCTTTTTACCAAAGTTGGCTACTAGAGGAACACGTATCGATACGGAAAACCCTCGTATCGATACGCCCCTTTGTAAAAGTCTAAAGAGTTTGAATGGCGTACCGATACGTCAAACCCTCGTATCGATACGACCTTAATAAATTTTTAAATATAAGTTGGTTTAAATATTTTGACCGTTGGTGTCAGTTGGTTGGTAACCAAATTTTAAATAGTCGTTGACCCGTATCGATACGCCAAACCCCCGTACCGATACGGAAATCGACAATGAGCTAAGTTGAGAAAAAGGTATCGATACGGCCTTTACCGTTTCGATACCCCGTACCGATACGCTTACGTGCGTATCGATACCCCTTATTTATTGCACACAACGGCTCTTTCTTTTCTGAGACAGGTATCGATACGGCTCCCCGTGTACCGATACGCATAGTTGCAGAAGTGCATTTATGGTGGTAAGAGAGGGTTCCAACGGCTCCATTTATGTTCCCAACCACCCAAACGGCTAGAAATCAATGAGAAGGTATAAAAGGGACCTCTAAAAGATCCAGCAACAACTATTGATCCTCAAGAAAACATCCATACATCAAATCCAAGCAATTATGCAAAAATCCCATATTGTCTAGAAACCCCAATTGTAATTTTCATTCTTATCTTGTTCAATTGGGTTGAGTGCTTGTAATTGGGCTACAATTTGTATTGAGAGATACTCTATTAGCCATCAAATTCTTTTTTACCTTGTTGTGAGGATTGGGTTAAATTTTGGGTAGAAAATTTAACCGAAATTGTAAGGGTTGCCTCCTTAGCCTAGAAAAGGGGAAGAGCAATTAGTGGAATTGTTGCAAATCCTTAGTGAAGCTAAGGTAGTGGATGTAGAGTTCATTTGGAACTTGAACCACTCTAAAATCCCTTATCAATCTTTTTAATTTGCAATTTCCACCACACAAACTTTAAATTTCCAATTCACCCCCTCTTGGTTCATATCGATCTTTCGATCCACTTAACAATTTGCCATCCGATGTAGAGAAGATACACGATGTATTCCATGTTTCGATGCTCCGTAAGTATAGGTCCGATCCATCACATGTTATGCCCGTAGAGGAGATTGAATTGAATCCGGATTTGACTTATGAGGAAGAGCCAGTTGAAATCTTAGCTTCTGACAGTAAGGTGTTGCGGGGTAGATCGATTGAGTTAGTAAAGGTGCGGTGGCAACGTCAAGGTGTGGACGAGGCCACTTCGGAGAGGAAGGAGGATATGGAAAAGCAGTTTCTGTATCTCTATCAGTCAGGTAATTTCGGGGACGAAATTCCTTAAGTGGGAGAGAGTTGTAACACCCGTGTTTTGGGGTTAGGAGTTAGTCGGGTTAGTGGTCCGAGTCGGTAAAATTAAATTTAATCTTTTTGACCATGACATGAGTTCATTGAAATTTAAAATAAAGAGGAGGGACCACTTTGGTGATTTAACCCAAAGCTTTTAAAAAGGAAGACAACTTTTTTTTTTGAAATTAAAGGAACAAACAAAAAAAATAAAGGCGTCATCTTTGTCTTCCCCATCTCTCCTTTGTGAAAAGCTCTTAAACCCCTCCCCAAACCCTAAACACTATTCCATTGATTTCTACATCAACCCAAGGTCATTTTTCAAAGGTAATGATACTTTTCCACTCTACTTTTCATTCTCTATCCATACATGGTTATAGATTTTAAAACTACCAACTTTTGGAAAGTTAGGGTTTAATGAAAGTTAGGGTTTTTATGGAGTTTTTCATCTTGTCTTGAAATGTTAGGTTGGGTTTTGATTTAACCACCTTAAAATGCTTAAAATATGTTAAAATGGTTAGGTTTGGGTGAAAACCCGAAATGGGTTCTTGAGGCAAATTTTAAGGTGTATAAAACTTGGGTTTTGGTGAGTTTTAGGGTAAAATTGAAGGGCTGATGGTTTAGGTGTGTTAGGAAGGTGTTTTGGGATCATTTGGGTGTCATTTGGATGTTTGAAAATGAGATTTTCAGCTAGGTTTTGGAGGAGCATGAAAATGGGTATTTTGGGTGGTTATTTGGATTGGAAATTATTGAAGTTGGCTTGTGTTTATGGGGTGAGATGATGGCTGAGTATTAGCATTGATTTGTGAAGTAATGGATGTGTTTTGTTTGGCTAGAAGCAAGAAGAAACGTTGGAGAGGCAACGAGATCGAATCCGGGCTTGTAGGAGGCTTGCTTTGGTTGCTAAGGAAGGGTGGTGAGTGACTTTAAATGTGTTTTAAAGTTGGTTCAAGTGTGTGTAGTGTATGATTTGGAATGTTCTTGGTAGGCCATTTCATTGTGGAGTTAAATTGGTAAACATAGCTCTTTGATTCTATTAAATACTATTTATGCTTTGCCTTTATGCCATTGTGAAATGTGGGTTGATTTGCACATGTGTACCATGATATGTGTATGTGATGAGCATGAGATATGATTGATGGATATGTGATGTGGTAAATGAAAATTGGCACTAATTAACTTACCGGGTGTAAATGATCGATCATTAGGATTAGTGTGCACACAATTTGAGTCAAAACGTACGTGGCCTTGATGGCGTTGAGTCATCAAGGAGGAGTACGGTGATGTAACATTCCACCAGAAATTTATATATTCTATGGGATGATGAGTGGAATCCCATCCGTAGGGCATGTGGTGATGAGTGGAATCCCACCCATGCAAGGTCCGGTGATGAGTGTAATCCCACCGAGGTAATGTGATTGTTGAGATTAAATCCGCACATCGGGGTAATCTAATAGTGGCCAATTGAACTTGTTCTAATAATTGTAATGTGTGATATTGATATGTGATGTTTGAGCTTAGTATGATGTGAGATGCCATACATGACTCTTGAAAGACTAGCTAGGTCTACTTGTGGATTTACCTATTCATGTTAGATATGAGAATTAGGGAATACATGCTTGAACCCTGCATTGTGGATGTTTTTGATTTTAGAGCATCCTCACTAAGCTTCTAGCTTACGCTCTCATTTTCAACAATGCAGATCAATAGCGTGGTGTTAGCTCGGAGCAAGGCAAGAAGGGCTTTCCAAGTTTTGTTGCTCAAGTATGATTAACGATTATGTAGTAGTTTAGCAATGTGGCAAGATGGTGTTTTTGTATGAGCTATGTATGACTCTTACTTGTGTTTGATGTCTATGATTTGACCTGGATTGTAAACATGATATAGCTTGCCAAATGCTTGTGTGATGTATGTCTTATGGATGTTAAGATTTCTTTTGAGGACATGTAGACCTATTTGAGATGAATGGTGCCTTTGATTCTTAATGTCTTCAAGCATGCCTTCTATGATAAGTTATTAATGTGTAATTGCCATGTATGAATGATTGTTTAAATCTATGCCTTGTGTGTGTTTGAGCATGCTAGACATAGGACGTATGCCTCTAGACCTTGTTTGCTTGTGTTGTGTGCCTTTAGAGGTCCTTTGGGACCTTTAGACTTGTTAAAATTCGCCTAATTCTGGTTTTCAAAGGTTTCAGACAGCCCGCGTTTCGAAACGGGCTTGGACGTTTCGGAACGGGTAAGGCTTCAAGGACCCCGTATCAGAACGCGTTTCGATACGGTTTGGCCTGTGAGTCCCCTGTTCTGAAACGCGTATCGGAACGTTTTGGCTACTGGAATTCTGAGAAAATGACGAGATGAAGGCGTTTCGAAACGGGTCTAAGGGTTTCGAAACGGTCAAAATCTCGTTGACCACGAGAAGTTGACCGTTGAGGGCATTTCAGAACGGTTGACCTCCGTTTCGATACGGCCCCTTGTATGGGCTTTGGGGCAGTTGACCTGGTCAAGGCGTTTCGATACGCCTCAAGGGTGTTTCGAAACAGCATGTTTAAAGGATTAAAATTGGGCTGTTTAAATGTTGTTTTGGGTTCGAATGTTTATCTCCTGTATTTTATTTCCGCTGTTCGATCACATAGGACTTAAATGAGCTTTTAGAAAAGATCGAATTAAAAGAAAAAAATTTAGGGTTGCTAACCGAGGGGGAACCTTAACGGGTTTCACTTCGGTTTTCCCCGTGTGGCCTACTCGGACTGGTCATCCGGCTAGACCAGGACGAGGGGGTTACACATTGAGTATGAAAGGGTAAATGAGAATAAGAAATAAAGGATGAAATAGGATACTTGCTTGGAAGAGAAGAGGGTTGACAAGAGTGAGCATAATATTGTAGCCAAGAAGAAGGCCTAGTGGTCCTAACAGACCTTCTTGGGTTCACACGTTCTAAAGCAACAAAAGAAAGAGAATCTGCTGCAGATTGTGGGAATGGAGAAGAAGAAGAAGAAACAATATGACTGGGAGAAGAAGGTGAACCATGTGATACTGTCTGATGAACATGAATACTATCTGATGAATCATGTGATACTGGAGAAGAAGGTGAAGGACTGGGAGCAGAAACATTATGAGAAGGAAAAGAAAGAACATTGTCTAAAACATCAGAAAACAAAGAAGTAGAAGTAGGAAAAAAATAAAGATTGATTGGAAAGAGGGAACTGAAAAGGAAATAAATCTTCGTGAAAAACAACATCACGATGAACAAAAAACACTTTAGAGTCCAAATTAAACAAAATATAACCCATTTGAGTAGAAGAGTACCCCATGAAATCAGATGGAATAGCTCGAGGAGCAAATTTATCATGACAATGAATTATGTAAGCATAACAGAGACACCCAAAGATTTTCATGTGAGAAAGATTAGGAGGTTTGTTGTAAAAAAGTTCGAAAGGACTCTTCCAATGCAATATAGAAGAAGGAAACTCGTTAATTATATAACAAGCTATGGAAACACATTCCCCCCAAAATTTTAGGGGAACATTCGACTGAAAATGAAGAGCTCGAGCAACCTCTAATAGGTGCCTATATTTCCTCTCAGCCACGCCATTCTGCTGAGGAGTACCAACACAAGAACTTTGGTGCACAATCCCAAGAGAAAGAAAGAAAACAGAATACTCAGTTAAAAATTCAGTTCCATTGTCAGAACATATGATTTTGACAGAAGTGGAATGATGAGTTTTAACAAATGTACAAAATTGTTTGAGAAAGAGAATAGTATCACTCTTAAGTTTCATTAGGTATATCCAAGTCATCCTAGAGAAATCATCTACAATAGTCAAGAAAAATCTATATCCACTATGTGTAGAGACACGATAAGGGCCCCATAAATCTACATGGATCAATTCAAAAGGTGAAGTAACCCTAGAAGTACTCAGCGGAAAAGGCAATCGAGTTTGTTTTGCTAGAGGACAAATAGAACAATCTTTGATAGATGCAAATGGTAAACTAATAGAATTTAAAAAAGGTGATTTATGAAGTACAGAAAAATGGGCATGCCCTAAACGAGCATGCCAAATAGGACTTTTATTATATGAAGTAGGATATATACATTGAGCAGAATTTGAAACAGAATGCAAAGAAAAAGAATGACACTCACTATCAGCAAGACCATCACTTGCAAAACTGGTGGAATCAAAGAGATACAGACCATTAGACTCTCTACCAATCCCCTTCATCCTTCCATTTGAGATGTCCTGTAAAAGACATAAATTAGGGAAAAAAGTGATTCTACAGTTTAAGTCTCAGGTAAGTTTAGAAACAGATAATAGGTTGTGAGTAAAGTGTGGAACATAAAGAACTCTAGGTAAAGAAATGGTAGGATTAAAAGAAAAAGAACCAATGTAAGTGATAGGAGCTGTTTTACCATTGGGTAGGTGAACGAGATGGGAATCAGAAGCACATGAAATAAGAGAATCTAAGCAATGAAACCCGGACAACATATGATCAGTGGCACCAGTATCCAGTATCCAAGTAACAGAAGAATGACAAGAATTCATACCATGAGTTACTGCACCTGCCATGTTAGTTGTGACTCAATAGGAGAAGATCAATTCAGAAGATCAAGAATCTGTGCATATTGGTCCTTGGTGAACATTGGAGCAGAAGAAGGATAGGAGGAATCACAACTAGCATTAGAAGCAGAAGATGACCCACTAAGAGAAGTGTTGGCAGCAAGCACATGTTGAACACCACGCTTCTTTGTAAACTTGAAGTCAGATGGAAAACCATGAAGGTGATAACAATTTTCATGTTTGTTCCCACGAATCTTGCAGTAGTCACAAACACCATTGAAACGCTTTCGGTCTTGAGAGATGGCCGCATTAGAGAACATCACAGTGGCATCAGCAATCGGAGAAACACCAGATAACTGAGCACGTTGTGATTCTTCTTGAACGAGCATAGAATATGCCTGATTTGCAGTGGGCAAGGGCTTCATTAGGAGGATTTGGCTACGAATTGCATTGTAAGTCTCATTTAGCCCCATAAAAAATGGAATAATTTCTGTTGAGTCACATGTGTGGCGTTCTGTTGAGCATCAGGACACACACAAACAGAGAAGGGAACCAAGGAATTATACTCATCCCATAAGAGCTTCAGGCGTGAGAAATACGTGGAAATGGAATAATCACCCTGAGAAGCTGTTGCAATTTCCCGATGGATGAAAAAAATACGAGACCCATCTACTTTATCAAGTCGCTCTTGAAGATCCTTCCAAACGTGAGCGGCACCCGAAGCAAAGACAATCCTAGCGGAAAGCTCACTACTAACCGTGTTCAAGATCTAAGACAAAACGAACGCATTACATCGTTCCCATTGAGAAGCCAAATTCTCACCATATGTCTTCTTTTTTCAGTTTCCATCAACAAAACTGAGGTTGTGTTTCGCAAGTAAGGCAATGCGCATCGAACGACTTCACAGATTATAATTCTCAATCCCGACGAGACGATGAGAAACCAAAAGACTACCAGGCGTATCGGAGGAATGAAGAAACAATAGATGATTGAAATCGACCGTCGATTTGGCCGACGAAACTTCATGCGGCATTGGGGAAAAACAAAAGAAACCCTAGAAGAAAGAGAGGAAAAAACAAGAAACCCCGAGAAGGAAAGGAAATATGGACTTTTAGGAAAAGAAAGACCAAAGAAATCACAATAAAGGCTCTTTGGATACCTTGTTGAATTTTGCAAAAGAGATAAAAGGAATATATCTCATATATTCACATTAACATAATTACAATGGTATTTATACAAAATTTACATATCTAACTGACTAAACAATTGTACACAAAACTGACTAACTAATTGTGTAACTACCTTAACTTCATGACTGTTAACATATACCATTTCCTCTTAGCTCTAATAGATCAAATACACCATTTTAATTGATTCATATAGATATTTGGGGGTTCTTATAGGATATCTACGCATAATGGTTATTGTTTTTTCGTACCATAGTAGATGATCACACTCGAATAAACTGAATGTACTTTTTGAGGTTTAAAAGTGTTGTTATCTTTCTCAAACAATTTTTTGCCCATGTTGATAATCATATATCTACCTCCATAAAGTTCATTCGAAATGACAAGTTGAATTCTTTAATTCTAAATGTCCCATTCTTTTTCCTCTCTTGGAATCATTCGTCAAAGCTATTGAGTTCACACTTCACGGTAAAATGGAGTAGCAGAAAGAAAACACAAACATCTTTTAGAAGTGGCATGTGCTATAAGGTTTCATTCTAAAGTACCTTATAAATTTTGGAGTGAACGTGTTCAAACTACTTGCCACCTATTAACAAACTTTCTTCATCTTTTGATTATTGGAATGATGAGCTAATGATACTCGAGTTGAAAGACATTTCGAATAAAAACATCGAAACAAGATCTATTAAAGTTGAAGTATTTTTTTGGTTTGGAAATTTTGTGGTTAAAAAGATAGTGTTCTTCTAAATTAACACAAGTATGCACGAGAATTGATTGAAGATATTGACTTAGAAATCTCATCTTGAAGAAGAAATCGGATTAGTGAGGTACAAAAGGAAGAATCCTAGAAGAGATATTTTGTTGATTGCTTCGAGCGAGTGTAAATTTATTTAATGGAAATCGTCTGCCTCTTATTATGCCCATTTTTATGCCCTTACTTTAAAATAGTGGGTTTAAGGTTTAGGGTTAGGGGTTGTGGTTAGGGTTTAGAGAATTATGAGCATGATATATTTTTTAAGGTGTAGGGTTTAGGATGTAGAATTAGAGTTAGGGTTTATAATTTAATTTTTAAGTGATTTTTAGTGTGGGGCATAGAAGGGGCAGAGAATTTTTATCCCAATTTATTGGGTATTGTAATTGAAATTAGGCATCATGTCCTATGTCAAAAGGTCCATAACTAGATTTTGTATAAAACTAGGGACAAAACACATAGACAAGATCTTTTGCATAAGCAAAATATATAAACATAACATCTACAACAACAAAAGTTGTTTGGTTGCAAGGATTACTAGCTGAACTTGGTGTTCATGGAAGAAATTCAACAAAATAAAATGCGACAGTAAGACAACTTTACAGATTACTATAAATTTAGTTTTTTCATGAAAGAACCAAACACAATGAAATATACTAATTTCTGAGGGGTAAAATCAAAAAGGGCTCATTTTAATTGAATATGTTGCAAAAAAATAACAATTGGCGGCAGGGATGGAGCCAGTAATAAGTTGGCCCCTCCCATATATTTTCGTATAATTTCATTTTAAATCTTTTTTAGTTTAAATATTAGTCAAATAAGGTTTTTTTTCTCCCAACTTTTTAAATTTAATGGCTTAATTTACTCTTCCCCTTTTGATGCTTGATCCTAGCTCCGTCCTTGATTAGCTGACGTCATGACAAAAGCTTCAAGAAGATAAACAATTAACATTTTTTATGTTAACTAATTAGTTAAATTGTTACTAGTTAGTTGATACCTAGTTGAGTAAGTTATGTGGCAGTTATGAATTAGTTGATAATTTTGTACATAAACATTTCTACATTCATTAGTTATAATGGAATAAAGATTTTCATAATATTGCTATTCTTAACATATAAGTTAACCTTTTGTTATTAGCTTAAAAGAATTTGATATAAAGAAGAAAAGTAATTTGTGTACATTTGAATTTGTTCACATATGCTTTTATGCGTATATACAACATTTTACTAGAAGATTTAGATATTTTAATAACAAAATATAAGAATTTAATTGTTTTCGTTCTCTTCCATTATTTTTCTTTGAGGTTTTAATTATAATTACAAGCAATATGTTCACAAGACAACAATCAAAATTAATTAATATAATACAAAATAAAATAATAAATATAATTAATACATTTATATACTTCACCCCAAATTAACTATTGTAAAGTAAATTTTGATGAACTAATAATCAGAATATATTAAACATAGGGGTGAGCAAAACTCGATTCGACGTGAAAAGCTTGACTCGTCTTGACTCGACTTAAAATTTCATAAACTTGACTCGAAATTTTTTTTAAATAAAGATTGAGTTGTAAAATGAAAATTAGAATAACTCAAAAATTTTAGTAATTAGTGGGTGGGGTTTTCAGGTTTGAGTCGAGTCCCTCAATTATGCTTGATATATATATATATATATATATCACATATGAAGAAATATATGCATGTATTATATATGGATATAGAAAACCGTTTAAATTAGAATCAATTTGTATTATAACATTATAAATGATTACAATTAAATTTGTATAGAAACTCAAAAACACGATCTAGCAATATAAGGCGTTAGGTCTTTAAGTAATTCTTTTTGAATAGTCTATTGATGATTACAAGGTAGTATATGTTCATATATATTCTTAACCTTTTGACAATGAGCTTACACCTTGTAGACAAAGCAATTTGAACTCGTGTCTCCTAAGATGAACATCAACCGTTTTTCCACTAGGACACTTGATGGGCATACACTTCTTTAAGTAATTTTAAATGTTCAAATACTGACATCGTAAATGAAGGAAAGTAAGTTAAGTATGTTGTCCTATGATGATCTTTTATAACAACAAATATAAATTAGTAAATCGATAAATCAAAAAACAATAAAAATAAATCAAATAGCTGTAATTATAAAAAAAAAACAAGGGTAAACTACGTCAGGTACCACCAAACTATTGGGGGTGACCCGTTTTTACCATCAATCTTTCAATTGGTCCAAATTTGTCACCAAACTTTATTTTTCGACTCATTTATACCACCACACCGTTAACTCCTTAATGGCGTGATGATTTGGTTGCTAGACCAAAACGACATCGTCTTGCTGGAGGGAAATATAAAAAATATGCACTCAATGAGATTTGAACCTGAAACCTTCAAAATTAAAGACAAACTCTTAACCACTAAGCCAACTAAACATCTTTATTTGTTTCTAACAGAAACAATATATATTCCAAATCGCAGTTTATCATATAAATTATATTACTCTATATATAAATAATAGGGTAAACTATGCCAGGTACCACCAAATTATTGGGGGTGACCTGTTTATACCATCAACCTTTCAATTGGTCCAAACTTACCACCAAACTTTATTTTTCGACTCATTTATACCACCGCTCTATTAACTCTTTTACGGTGTGATGACTTGAATGCTAGACCAAAATGACGTCGTTTTGGTGTTGTTGTTTTGATACTAAATTACCCAAAATGACGTCATTTTGTTGGAGGAAAATATGAAAAAAAATTGAAGATTTGAACTTAAAACCTTTAGAATCAAAGAAAACCTCCTAACAACTAAGGCAACTTAACATCTATGTTTATTTACATCACAAATAATATATATTACAAACTGCAGTTTATCATATAAATAACATTACCTTATATAAATAATATAAATAAATATATTATTTATAATATAAATTTATTAGAAATATATTAGTATACATATATTAATATGTAAATAATAAATGAAATAAAAATATATAAATATTTTTATATTATAAATAATATTAAATAGATAAATATAATATTATAAAAACTAAAAAGATTAATTTTCAGAAATTTCCAAAAGCCCAAAATCTAATAAAACCTTAAACCCTAAACTCTAACTCTAAATTATAAACCTTAAACCTTAAAATTTTATTCATGAAAAATAATATTAAAATATATAAACAAATAATATATTATTATAAAAACTAAAAAACTGGTTTAAAAATATGAAATTTCCAAAATTTACAAAAAAAAAACTCAAAAATTCACCAAAACCCTAAAGCTTAAACCCCAAATACACTCATTTTAACTACTAATGGGTTCAAGGTTTAGGATTTATGATTTAGAGTTTTAGGGTTTATATGTTAGAACTTAATGTTTTGGTGGGTTTTGGGATTTTTTTGTAAACTTGGGAATTTTCGGGATTTTTTAAAAATTAGCTTTTTAATTTTTATAGTAATATCTCATTTATTTATATATTTAATAATATTGATAATATAAAAAATTTATTTATTGGTTATCTATATTAATATATTATTATATGTATATTAATATTATTTATATAATAAAATAGATTGAATTAATATCAACTGCAGTTTGGAATATATATTATTTGTGTTGGGAACAAAATAAAGATATTAAGTTGGCTCAGTGGTTGGGAGGTTGCCTTTGATTCTAAAGATTTTAGGTTCAAATCTCATTAAGTGCAAAATTTTCGTATTTTCCTCCAACAAAACGACGCCATTTTGGGCACTTTAGTATTAAAATAGCGGCACCAAAACGACGTCGTTTTGGTCTAGCATTCAAGTCACCACACTGTTAAAGAGTTAACGGCTCAGTGGTATAATCGTGTCAAAAAATAAAATTTAGTGACAAATTTGGACCAATTAAAAGGTTGGTGCTATAAACATGTCACCATCAATAGTTTGGTGCTACCTGGCAATGACATAGTTTACCCTAACTAATATAAATATATTACAAATATATTAGTATACATATATTAATATATAAATAATAAATAAAATAAAAATATATAAATATTATTTATAATATAAATATATTATTTTAAAACTAAAAGACTAATTTTCAAAAACCCCGAAATTCCTATAAAGCCCAAAAGCGAACAAAACTTTAAATCTTAAACTCATAAACTCTAACCCCTAAAGTCTATACCTTAAACCGTAAAAATTTGTTCATAAACAAATAATAGTAAATATATAAACAAATAATATATTATTATAAAAACTAAAAAACTAATTTAAAAAAAAAACTATTTTTTTAAATTAGAAACTAAAAACTAAAAGTTCACCAACCCTAAAGCTTAAACCCCAAATCTATCTATTTTAGCTACTATCGGGTTTATATGATAGAGTTTAATGTTTTGGTGGATTTTGTAAGTTTTGGAAATTTTGGGGTTTTTTTTGAAAATTACTTTTTTTAGTTTTTATAATAATATATTATTTATTTATATATTTAATATTATTGATAATATAATTTTTTATTTAATATAACTATTTTATTTATTATTTATATATTAATTTATTATTATATGTATATTAATATTAATTATAATATATTTATATTATTTATATAGTGTAATATTATTTATATAATAAAATAAATTAAATTAATCTCAACTGCAATTTGCAATATATATTATTTGTGTTGGAAACAAAACAATTGTGTTAAGTTGACTTATTGGTTAGGAGGTTGCCTTTGATTCTAAAAGTTCAAAGTTTGAATCCCGTTTAGTGAATAATTTTTTTATATTTTTCTCCACCAAAACAACGTCGTTTTGGTCTAGCATCCAAGCTATCACGCTCGTTAAGAAGTTAATGAGACGGTATTATAAACAAATAAAAAAAATTGATAACAAATTTATACCAATTAAAAGGTTAGTGGTAAAAACGGATCACCCCAATAGACTGGCGCTACCTAGCATATTTTACCCCAAAAAAAACAATAATTATTTGCTTCCTCAATGAAAGGACATTTTACAAAAGGATATTTCTTAAAAAAATAAAATTCGAGTCGATTATATTCAATGTAATCCATATAGGTTTTAGGTTATTCTCTTTACACGTGTCGTCTACGTTTTTTTATCTTTCTTTTAGCCACCGCCGGTACTAGTTATGGTGCTAGTCATCAACCGCCGGTGCTTTTTATTTCTCTTTATTTTCGGTCTTCTTTATCTGTCGTTTGACTGTTTTTTGTTTGTTAGTTTTTCATAATTATATTTGACATCGCCTCGATTGATCAAGATGACACTGATTTGTTCTCCCGTTGATCTTCCCTACTCTAGACCCTCATATTTGAATATGGAAATGCAGCTTGCGTTCGTGGATAATTTTCTTACGACACTCTGTTCTGATTTGTAGTTGTCAGCAGTCTTTTAGTAGCTTGATCCCTTTTTTGTTCGTTTGACTATTTTTTGTTTGTTAGTTTTTCATAATTATATTTGACATCGCCTCGATTGATCAAGATGACACTGATTTGTTCTCCCGTTGATCTTCCCTACCCTAGACCCTCATATTTGAATCTGGATATGCAGTTTACGTTCGTGGATAATTTTCTTACGACACTCTGTTCTGATTTGTAGTTGTCAGCAGTCTTTTAGTAGCTTGATCCCTTTTTTGTTCGTTTGCTGATATGGTCATATATGTTCATATCGATATTTTGTTTGAGTTTTTAACATTTTCATGTCTGGTCCTTGTATGATCTAAATAAACTAGTTTCTTGCGTCAATGCTATAGGAAAATGTTCAAATTATGTATTAAATTTAAGATTATAATTGTATACTCTTACTGTAATTTAGGATATTTTCTATTTTAATAAAACTAAACGCTTTTATTAAAAAAACAAAAGGATATTTGTTAAAGGTTTACAGCTTAAGAAGTTGCATGCTTTTTGGGGACGTCTGAATTTAGTCAACTTTTCTTTTACTTTTTGGTGTGACGATAATCCCAACATTACGAAGATAATCTTGTATAATATAAAGACATATATCAAAAAAATATCCATAACGTTTGATTAAATAATCATTTTAGCTTTTATATTTTTTTGAAGCATTTTAACCTTTAACGTTTTAATTTAATAAATTAATAATAGTTTTTATTTTTCTTTTGATACAAATATACTATATTCCTAATTTAGCTCAGTGGCTGGGCATTTTAATCTTTGTCCAAGCGTGCATAGGTTTGAATCCTATTTCGTGTATCAATTTCACTTTATTTTGTGTTGGTAACTTAGTATAACTTAAATATAATTTTTGTTCAAAGTTTAACAAGAATTAAGCCTAGCTTAGTTGTTAAGCACTTGGACCCTTGTGCAAGTGGTTTAGCAAGAATGTCAATTGGGCGGGGAGGGTGCAAAGAGTACTCTTCCCACACCCATCCCGTCAAGAATTTTCATCTTCATCCCCGCCCCACAACCCGCTGCAAATACAAAATCTTTTTTTTTCTTGACAAAAATTAATTTTTATTTGAAGAGCCAAGGTTGAATGCCTCATTAAAAATCTACCTAGACCTATTTGAAGGAAAAGAATACAACTCAACTAGGCAAAACTGAAAATACAAAACAGATTTGTTCTTAACTTTGTCTCAAGCTTCTACAATCCCGACCTCAATCCTAAAACAACTTAAAAATTCCAGCAAAAAAGAAGAAGACAATTACCACCATGTTTTAAAAAGTTTTGATCGATTCATTCCATCTTTTGCTAGTTGATCCGCAAGTCGATTTGAGTCTCTCGAGGCGTATACAAAAGATACTTGCACAACTTGGCTTGATAGGTCGTCGATCTCTTCGAAGATTTTTCACCAACGCCAAGGTCGAAGTAACCTATCCCCAATCCACTTTATTGCCACATGTGAATCTGTTTCCACAACCAAACTGGATTTTCCCAACCAACCTGCTTCAATGAAAACTGATAATGCTAACTTGATTGCCATCAGTTTAAAAAAATCAGAGCTAACCGAATCAGCTGGTCCGGAATACATTGCTTTTATGTACCCGTCAACCGTTCTTAGCACCCCACCGCACCCAGCTGCTTTATCTTTGAAGGCACCATCTACATTAAATTTGGTTTCACCAACCTTTGGAGGGATCCAAACAGGAAAATTTGTGGCTGCAAAGATACACTCTGTCGGATCCTTCCACCATTCTTCTTCATTTAGCAGTAAATCTGAGTTTGCAGCTTTGATCCACATAAAAGCTTGCATTTTCAGATCGAATAAAAGGTCCTTCACCAGAGTTGCTTTCCTTTCGAACACTTTTGCATTCCTTGCAAGCCATAGGCTCCACACTGCAACAGCTGTTGAAATGTGCCATAGGGTCCTTTGTTTACCTGTCCCAAATACATTAAAACAGAAAGAAAAGAAGTCATCCATAATTAGCAGATTGGCCAAGGGATTGACCACCAATTACAAAGTTTTCTCCAGAAGCAGCAAGCAAATCTGCATTCTAGAAAAATGTGGTTCGAATTTTCCACTCCTAGACCACACCAAGGGCAACCAACTGAGTTATCCTCTATCTTAACTCCTCTCGCTCTGAGAAATTCTTTCGTAGGGATTTTGTCCAGTTTTAAGAACCATAAGAAATTCTTGACTTTTGGAGGCACCTTTAGTTTCCAGATTTTGTCGAACTCGAAAGAAGGGTCTTCTATATTAGCATTCAACATCAGATCAATAAGTTTACCCACTGAAAAATTACCAGCCTTGTCAGGGAGCCATAAAATCATGTCTGGGACATCGTTCTTTCAAGGAGTCCAATAAATTCTTTTCTCTATCCAGCAGGGGTCTTGAGAACATTTCAGACCAATCTATCTCTTTGAGACAATTAATGATAGCTATTGAAGCTACAACAACCCTTTTTCGGAGTACTAATCTATAAAGCCTTGGCGAGTAACGATATAAAGGTTTGTCACTACACCACTGATCCTCCCTGAAAAACACAGTCTTTCCATCCCCCAATCTCCATCTAAAAACCATATAGTCCATCCATCACCCCACTTCTTCATCACACAAATTATTCACGATACCTCTCCACACTACCGAGACATTTTTTGATCTGTTCTGGAAAGGAATCACTCTGTCTGATGAATCTCCATATTTCAACCTAATAACTTTACACCATAAAGCATCTTTCTCTGTAATGAATCTCCCTCCCCATTTGGCGAGTAAGGCCTTGTTCTTGAGTTCGATACACCACACCACCCTCTTCTTTTCTTTTTGGGATGCAAACACATCCCCATTGTAACACCCTAAATAATGGTTAAAAAAAGAGAAAAGAAAAGGGGATTTGCAACTAAGGGAACTTGAACCCATAACCTATGCTTGGTAAACCCAACCTTTGATCGTCTGAGCTAAGGCAGTTCATGACCTTAGTTTAGTCCAGTTTTAATTTAAGTTATGATTTAATTGTCTAATCCAATAATAAATAAAAGTGAGACTCCCCGTCTACCCAATTAAATGCTTTTGACCCAAATCCCGGAAACCACAAATCTTCTCCTACCAAACCCTGTGATCACCGCCCGATCTGCCCTCTCCATCGCGTCGTGCTCGTCACCGCCGGTACCAGTGTAAGCACTGTTGTTCACCAATTTCGACCCATCGACCACTCGCCTTGGCTCTCCATTATTCTCCGTGGAGAGCGACAAAAGTGCTCGGCGGAAAACCAAGCCTTGCTCTTTTGTTTTCCGTCATTTTTTTGGCCACCGCGTCGTCGTGGTTACCACCGCCAGTGTCGTTGTGACCGGAGGCACACCGCGACTCCAACCCTGGTCACCACTCGCGCGTTAGCGCCGCCGTCCGTCGTGAAGGTTGGTTCGAGTATGGGTGTTCAAAAATACCCGACCCGCTGACCCGTCTACCCAATTAAAATTTACCAGGTATTTATATTAAATACCCGAATTTTTCGGGCCGGGTCAGGGCCGAATTTTTTTTATAACCGGGTACCCGACCCGACCCACTAATTTTAATATTTATATATTTTATATTTTAAATTGTATTTTCATTTTGTGTTTCTTATTATTTTTCCTCAAAATTAATTTTAAATCCTTAACTTCTTTTTATACTTGTATTATATATTTTTAAGTTTACAATTTTTCAAAAATATTTATATTAATTTGTCAATATGAGAGTCGAAAAAAAATCATGCATGATCGAGATTAACATTATTAATACGTTCTTTTGTTGATAAACTTTAATATATATATATATATATATATTATATCCATTATTATATACATGACATTCCAGCAACTAACTGTGATGCAGAAGATGGATGCTACCATTCATCTCATCCTTCAAGCAGGCTATGGAAGAACTTGGTACCATGCAATGTGGAATTAAACCCGATCCTCGAAACTCGATGGATGTCATTGCCAAGCAAAACTAGGACTCGGTTGATGAGATGTATAGCTCGACTGCACAACATATGGATTTACCTGAATAGTAATGAACTGCTGACTGAATGCTGCTGACGACAATCAAACGCACCGCATCTTTGTATATACTAATATTAGTAGATTTTCTTTTTAACTCGTATTTTCCGTCTTCCACTTTTAGTTACTACAATTTACTAATGGCGATCACTGTCTTCCCCTCCTCAATGTCAAGCTTATGCTGTAAATAAACAAGTAGCAAAAAGACATTGTAAATCAAAAATAATTTTTGTGTTTGAAATATATATAATGAAATTTTATGTGTTTTCTATATATTTTTTTAAAAAATAAATTTAAAAAAAATATATAAAAAATAAACCGGGTACCCGGTACCCGATTTTACGGGTACCTGAATTTTGTGGGTACCCGATTTGCGGGTACCCGGTTCTTATGGGCCGGGTCACGGGCTGACTTTTAGGTACCCGAAAATTCCGGGTACTCGGTTATGAACACCCCTAGGTTCGAGGATTTGGTAGAAACCCAAGTTCGACCCTTTTGTTTTCCGGTGATTTCGTCGCCGTTCGCCTTCCGTTCGTCGCGCTACCACCACTAGTAGGTTTCTCACGCCACGACGAGCACACATCTTCGGCCGTTTGCCCGTCCGACACTAGTAGTGGGTTCATCGGAGCATTGCACTTTTCCGACCATTTTGCTCATTTTGAGTAAGATCTAACGCGTTCCAGCCAATTTTCCGATTTTTTGTAGTGGTAGTGTTGTGGTCTAATTTTTCCCATTTGTTTATGGTCAGGTTGTGCATCTCGACATCTCCGACGACCTCTCTACGTTTTTCGGCGATCGGAATGCCTTAGGGTAAGTGAACCGGGTCTAAATCGTCCAAACCGTCCTGAGCCAATCCGAACCGTCTAGACCGATTGAATCGGACAGCCTAGCCGACCCGTCTCCCCGAGTCCGACTCGCCCCATCTGCCTGACCCGTCTGCCCGAGTCTAACCCGCCCCGTTTGCCCCACCTGTTAACTCGGTCCGAGGCAACTCGTCCGAGTCAACTCGCCCGAGTTGACTCAGTCGAGTCAACCTTGTTGACCTGTGACATCAGCGTTGTCTTGACCGCCGATGTCAACGTTGACTTTGACCGTTGACGTTAGCGTTGACTTTGACCGTTGACCAAAAAGTCAACTTTTCCGAAAACTCCCGTTTTATGTTTTTCAATGTCCTGAGTCTGTTTTTGAAGCATGTTTCGTAAAATTCTAACCCGAAAGGCTCTGAATCTGACCTTGAACCCAAACTTGTTTATTTAGTTAAGGATACTATGAATAGGAACTGAAATGGGAATTTGTGTTTTTGAAGGTACTCATAGTTCCTTGAATACGAATTGTTGATGGACGCCGAATTCGTGTTTGAGTGCAATCGAATGGGGTATCATGAATTGACCGATGTAGTTCGGAGTTAAGGTAATACTTTACTACCTTCTGCATGCTTTCAAACTTGTTGGTATTCAGTTAATGCTTACACGACCATGATTAAACATATGATAAATTATGCTTACGTCAATAAATTAAGAAATAAGAATATTGATGGCATAGGTAAAATATTCGAATAAGAGGTTTGATGAATTGAAGGGACTTCCGAGTTCAGTAAACGACTAATAAAAATAGATGATCTCTAAGTCTGATTATTTTGACTAATGAATTACGAAAATGCCCTCAAGCTATGTAAATGACTAAAATACCCATGTCAATGAAAGTGGTCTGGAAATATGTAATAGATTCGGTAAAACAACTGATTCTTCTGAAAATCCTAAAATTGCTCGGGAAGTTATGGTAACGAGGCTTCACTTTCGAGTCTATAAATTGCTCAGTTTCTTTGAAATTGAATAATTCTCTGAAGTCATTTACGAGAAACTAATTGTATGTTTAATTAGTCAGAGTTGCGTAAAATGCTGAATTGATTGAAATGACTAAAATGTTTGGAAATACTGATAAGGCTGAATTGACCAGTATGTCACTAATGACCAAAAAGAATGATCTATCTTCGGCACCTATTGTCAAATTAAACAAAATGATGGATTTACCCTCGAGAACTATAATGAAGGAATAATTGAAAGAACCGAGAGGCTCAGAATAATTGAAACACCTTCAGACATCGAGGTGACTGAAAATACCTCTAAGACTTTAAATGAGAATTATCAATAAAGCCAAGCAAAGGCAATAGTCCTGAAAGTAGTAATACACGACCCTTGCTGGTCGGTCGTTTCGAGAGCTATTGTTATGTTGGAAGAATACCATTAAAGGCATGTTCAAGTTCTTTGGAGAAAGTACCTAGGTCAATGGTAAGAGCAACATGTTATTCGTGTGTATTCGATGTTATGGATCGAGTTCAGATGCATTACACATGTCTGATTACTTGGGAAATACCATTTGGATATCTGTTCGATTTCTAGCTGTATGTTCAGTGGTTGCTTGGTTTGGCGAGCTTTTGTTATACATTGTAGTCAGTTTTGAGAAGTGAGTACTTGCAGTGTATTGATTCGGTTAGATAATAAACCTTGTGCGGTGGTTTGCGATTAGTTCAAAAGGTCTCGAAAACCTGATAAGTAACTAGAACTTCTAAACTCCGTACGTCACTTCTTTTACCCTATAGTCAAATTACCAAATTACCCTAAAGGTCGAAATGACCAAAATTCCCTTGTAGGCTTAAATGATTGGATCACTCTCGGTACTTCTGAAATCTCAATGTTCTCGATGTGTCAAGTTCTGAATGTTGGTTTGAGCTGTTAGTACCGAGCTCCCTCGCCTAGGAACCTCGTCTAAAATCAATCCAAAAATTGTCAAATGTCATCTTTCTATTATCTATCAAGTACCATTGAGAAATGAATTGGGTTATAAAACGCCTACCATGTATCTGTAAACTATCTCTGTCCTAAACCAAGATCATCTGCTTAAAATTAAAAGTATGACACTGTTATTCGAAAAGAAAGCAATTCTCTGATTTCTGTCCTCTGATATGAAAATATATCTGATATATGACATTGAATACAAAATAATAATAAAATAAATTTGACATTTGTCTTCCGGTATAAAAATAGATATGATATCTATTTTCTATAATACCGTCTTCTAAATATAAACTGATTTCAGCTGGGGTATATTATCTGGGATATGAATGAAGATTTGTAGGCTCGACGCTGGTAAGCTCTTCTGGACCTAAGCTCATACGCCCGACAGGCCTAGGGTAAGTCTTTCTGGATACTATTTTGGGTTTCTGCATATTGGCGTATGGTTGGAGGGTAGTTAGTAAATTAATAAAACTTTATGACCTCTTCTGAAACATACCCTACTAAATTAATGTATCAAAGTGAACTCTCAGTAAACTTACGATTTCGCGCTTAATGAACCACTCGGAACTCCTTGATTCAACTTTTGAAATCTAAAATCTCTTTTGAATCTCCGACCTTAGACTTATCTTTTAAGGCAGGTGATCAAATAAAGAACAACTTTGTTACCTTCTGATATAACGCTCCACTGAAACATCGAATCGTAATTAGAGCTTATTGTTGCCCAGTCCATCATGACAGTGTTAAGCTTGCCATATACCTGCTTGTGCTTTTAGCATCCCTTGGTAGTTTGTATTACTGAGCTTTCTGAAGCTCACATTGTTTTTACCATCACAGGTTAGAAGATCGACCATGTCACAACTGTCAACGTCGGTATGGGAGTTTCTTCGGCTTGCTTGCGAAGTATGGTATTTGAAATTAGGGGGCATGTATGTCACGTTTTGATTTATATTCGAGTATTAAACTTGTATTAACAACTTTTATCATAGTTTTGTTTCATTGTCTGAATGTTTTCTGAAATTGTATTTTAATTCAAAACTTGATTTATGATTTTTAAATGATTTAGAAATTTGTTTATTTGAAATTTTAACGTGGGTCACTCTGGTGACCCTAATGTGACTTCCTAGGATCCGTATTAACGCATAGTCGGGCCTAGGGGGTTACATTTAGTGGTATCACAGCTTAGAGTTGCATCATTCTGGGTAGATCGGTCGATCGTCTGTCATAGGGTGTCTGGTCTGTGTATGCCATAGATCCTTACCGTACTCTACCAAGCCGAGACTCTATGTCGAATCCTTTTCTGAAATAACCGAATCTAAGTTTTCTTTCCGCTGTATCTGGAATCGTACTAGCAAGGAATGTCTGTAACTTTCGTCTGTGAATTTGGATTAACTTAATTGATCTAAATATGGATAAAGAACCTTAGATGGTTTATGCATGTGAAATCGAAGATCTGAATCAGGTTAAGAATAATTGTTTGATCATATGAGGTAACCGATATAAGACTACATATAAGGTAGCTCGGTGATAGTGATTGTGTTTGATAATATTCTGATGAAAATTTGATAAAGGTATTATGAATTTAAAAGAAAGATGCTCACGAATGTGTAGATAATGTAAATCACGTGGTGACTCTGTTGTACGAAGGAAAAACTTGTCTGAATATAATGTTGAAGGCAAGTGATATCCGTTCAAGACCTTGATTATGTTTGGTCGGCATAAAGAAAGACTTTTCCATGAAATTCGAGGCATGGTAAACCGTTATAAATCATCTCTGACCAAAGTTTAATGATTACATCCTGATTTTGGAAGGCACTGGTTGAGGCTTTGAGTACTCGTATGAATTTCACACATAGTTGTTCGTCTGTAAATTGATGGTCAACCTAGTGGAGTAATTTAGATTCTGAAAGATGTACTTTTGGACTGTATGATTGACTTCTGTGGTGACGAGAATGTTTTGTAGTCTTGACTAAGTATGCCATAATAATAACAGTTACGAGACAAGTGTTTGTGTGGCTCCGTATGAAGTCCTATATGGATTCATGTATTTCATTTTGATCAATTGAGTTGAGATGCATCATGGGATGATTTTGGGTCTAATGTCAGTCCGAGTGAGCGGAACGATACCAAATTGATCTGTGACCGTCTTGAGAAACAAGGATACCCTGATGGATAAGTTTCAGTGCAAGAATGGATGAAAGGCCAGTTCTGCAATTCTTCGACTCTGGTAAATTTCAAGGACAAAATTTCTTTTAGGGGTGGAGAGTTGTTACACCCTAAATAATGGTTAAAAGAAAAAGAAAAGGGGATTTGCAACAAAGGGAACTTGAACCCGTAACCTATGCTTGGTAAACCCAAGATTTGACCGTCTGAACTAAGGCAATCCATGGCCTTAGTTTAGTCTAGTTTTTATTTAAGTTATGGTTTATTTGTATAATCCAATAATCAATAAAAGTGAGACTCCCCATCTACCCAATTAAATGCTTTTGACCTAAATCCTGGAAACCATCAATCTTCTCCTACCAAACCCTACGATCACCGTCCGATCTGCCCTCTCCATCGCATCGTGCTTGTCACTACCGGTACCGGTGTAAGCGCCATCGTTCACCGGTTTCGACCCATCGGCCACGCGCCTTGGTTCTCCATCGTTCGCCGTGGAGAGCGACATAAGTGCTCGGCGGAAAACCCAAGCCATGCCTTTTTGTTTTCCGTCATTTTTCCGGCCACCGCGTCGTCGTGGTTACCACCGCCGGTGTTGTTTGACTGGAGGCACGTCGCGACTCCAACCCTGGCCGCCACTCGTGCGTTAGCGCCACCGTCTGTTGTGAAGCTTGGTTCAAGGATTCGGTAGAAACCCAAGTTTGACCCTTCTGTTTTCTAGCGATTTCGTCGCCGCTCGCCTTTCGTTTGTCGCACTACCACCACTAGTAGGTTTCTCACGCCACGGTGAACAAACCCCTCCGGCCGTTTGCCTGTCCGACACCGACAGTGGGTTCATCGGAGCATCGCACTTTTTCGACCATTTTGCTCATTTCGAGTAAGATCTAGCGTGTTCCAGCCAATTTTTCGATTGTTTTGTAGTGGTAGTGTTGTGGGCTAATTTTTCCCATCCGTTTACGGTCAGGTTGTGCATCTCGACATCTCTGGCGACCTCTCTATCGTTTTTCCGGTGATCAGAAAGCCTTAGGGTAAGTGAACCGGGTCCAAATTGTCCGAACCGGCCTGAGCCGGTCTGAACCGTCTAGACCAGTTGAATCGGTCAACCCAGCCGACTCGTCTGCCCGAGTCCGACCTGCCCCGTCTGCCCCACCCGTTGATCCGGTCCGAGCCAACTCGTCCGAGTCAACTCGTCCGATTTGACTCAGTCGAGCAACCCAGTTGACCTGTAAAGTCAGCGTTGACTTGACCGTCGACATCTGCATTGACTTTGACCGCTGATGTCAGCATGACGTCAATGTTGCCTTTGACCGTTGACCAAAAAGTCAACTTTTCTGAAAACTCCCGTTTTATGATTTTTGATGTCCTGAGTCTGTTTTTGAAGCCCGTTTCGCAAAATTCTGACCCGAAAGCCTCTGAATCTGACCTTGAACCCACACTTGTTTATGTATATAATTATCCAGTTAAGGGTACTATGAATAAGGACTTGAATGGGAATTTGTGTTTTTGAAGGTACTCATAGTTCCTTGAATACGAATTGTTGATGGACGTCGAATTCAGGTTCGTGTGCAATCGAATGGGGTATCATGAATTGACCAATGTAGCTCGGAGTTAAGGTAATACTTTACTACCTTATGCATGATTTCAAACTTGTTGGTATTCAGTTAATGCTTACACATGATAAATTCTGCTTAAGTCAATAAATTAAGAAATAAGAATATTGATGGCCAAGGCAAATAGATCCGGTAAAATAACTGATTCTTCTGAAAATCCTAAAATTCCTCGGGAAGTTATGGTAACGAGGGTTCACTTTTGAGTCTATAAATTGCTCAGTTTCTTTGAAATTGAATAATTCTCTGAAGACATTTACGAGAAACTTGTAACCCCCTCGTCCCGGTCTGGCCGGATGACCGGTCCGAGTGAGCTACACGGGGAAAACCGAGTGAAAACCCCCTAAAAGGATTCCCCCTCGGTTACCAACCCTATATTTTTTTTTCATTTTAAAACTTGTCTAGATAAGTATTTAATCCTATGTGATCATACAGCGGGACTTCATAAGCAAGGCAGTCGAACGAACTCAAAACCACATCCAAAAGACCAATTTTTTTGTTTATCTGCAGGGGGGTATCGATACACCTATGGGGGTATCGATACACCTTGACTAAGTCAAAGGGGTCAGAGTCAACCCGTGGAGACCGTATCGATACACATGGGAAGTGTATCGGTACTCTCCTCAAAGGTTGACTCCCCACGGTCAATGCTAGGGGACCGTACCGATACGCCTAAGGCCCGTATCGATACCAAGTTGGACAGTGTCTCCAGTGACCAAAATGGTATCGATACGCCTCCCCGCGTATCGAAACGATATGCCTGGAAAGAGAAGGCCGTATCGATACAGGTCTAGCCGTATCGATACCCCTGCTCTGCAACATTTCATTTCACTACTTAGCAACATCATGCATGGTTCTAGATGCTTATTTGAACACTCCTAAGCACACACAAGCATACATACAATAACCACAGTTGGATTTTAACTTACAAGCATTGAATGTAACATCAATCAATCCTATCTAGACTTCAAGCAATAACATAAGAAACCACTTAACAAGCATAGGCATCATACACATGGTAGTCAAACTTAAGGCATGCATAGCCCAATCCTCATACAAATTCAGGCATAAGCAAATAATCCACATAAGAATCATAGAACATAATCCAAGAAGCAAATCATAACACAACATAGGGTTAACAATTTCAAGCATAACTTCCTAAGGAGTTTGACCCCCAACTCCTAACACTCTATACCCCATTGTCTAGGCATTATTACAAAAGTAAACCATACTTTAACTTGCTTGAGAACTCCAAAAGCTCCTCCTTCGCCCACTCGCCTCCCGAACTCTAACGATCTGCACATTGGAAACAAAAGAGCATAAGCAATCTAGCTTAGTGAGAAAGGCTCTACAATTTACAACATGCAGTTTTCCTAAAATACGATTTGTATGCAAGAAAACAATGGATGCATAAGGGTCTATCTCGACCACAACACTTGGTTTTCTCAAGCACAACCAACATACATTTACGGTGGGACTACACATCACCGTTTCGACTAGTGGATTTCCAATGGGACTACACATCAAAGTACTACCCTACTAGTCACTATCGGTGGGACTACACATCACCGTAGTTTAGACCACCATCACGTGAGGCACGAACTCAACACGACTACAACATTGACAACTAAAAATGCATTCAATGGTCACAATGTATATACAATCAACTTGTCACAACAACTTATGAGTAGGGAGACTTACATACGGGTTTAGGCAACCTCTCAAGGTTCCACCCAAACCCCAAAGGAGTCCATATCAAGCACAATGTAAAAACTAACGATTCTACTCACCGTTGCTACCCAAGAGAAGATCGAAGACCAAGCTCAAGACTCCGAATTCCCCGGATTTGCTCCCGAAGCTTCTCCGACCAAAATTCTCGCCTCTAGCCAATCCAACACCAAACAAATAATCTCAAGTCAGTCCGTGTTCTAAAATACTCAACCCGGATTACAAACCAATTACAAGATATCAATTTTCACATGGAGAACAAGCCCAAAATTCCAAAATCCGAGCAGCCCTCAAGCATCCCTTAAAACCATTGATTTCAACCTCCAAACTACTCCCTAAAGCTTCCAAAACAAAGCTTACATATACCCTAACCATTGGCCCTCTCTTTTCTACATAGAACACCCCCATATTTCAATCCTAAACCTCCCAAAAACCTCCCCAAAACCCCATTTCGGGAAAATACCCAAAACCTTGTAAAAATCATTTTGGTTGGCCCTTTTTGGTTGTAGATTACTCATTGGACCTCAACAAATCAAAAACTAGAATCAAAAACCTCAAAGACAACATTTTTAATTCAAAACCCTCCAACTCCAAAATTTCAAAACGTGAGTAGAAATGAAAATAAATGACATCAACTTGTAGAGGATAAAGAGGGTAAGTCAAAAACGAAATTACCTTTGCAAAACCTTCAAAAATGAGCAAGCTTTTGAATGGAATAGTATCTAAGGAGAGGGGGGTGTTTTAACGATGGTGTGAATAGTGGAGTTAGAGGAAGAAGATGACTCTAGTATTATTTTAGGTTTGTTTGAAATTAAATGGGGTTAAAAGACTTAAATGCCCTTAATGAAACAAGGGAATTACAATGAATGACATCCATGCCCAATTGGGCTTGTTTAGAAAATGGTCCAATTAAATTTTTGTTGTCTTAAAACCCCGGGGCCCAAACCTTTATTTTAATATTTAAAATTTGGAACCGAAACCCGAACCATTTTTAAACTATTATTTTCTCCCGACCCCCGAACCCGGGTGTTACAACTCTCCCCTACTTAAGGAATTTCGTCCTCGAAATTACCTGACGGAAACAAATATGGAAACCGTTCAAGCATGTCAGCTTTCCTCTCCCACGTGGCTTCCTCCACACCTCTATGTCTCCATAAGACTTTGACCAGTTCTATAGTCTTGCCACGCAATACCTTGCTATTAGAAGCAAGTATCTCAACTGGTTCCTCGTTGTAAGACAAGTCTGGATTCAACTCTATTTCTTCCACTAGCATAACATGGGGCGGATCCGATCTATACCTCCTAAGCATCGATACATGAAACACATCATGAATCTTCTCTAGCTCAACTGGGAGTCTCAATCTATAGGCAACCGGACCAATTCTCTCAACTATTTCATAAGGCCCTATGTACCTTGGGCTCAACTTGCCCTTCCTTCCAAACCTCATCACCTTCTTCCAAGGTGAGACTCTCAAAAACACCCTATCCCCCACGGAGTATTCCACCTCCTTCCTTTTTAAATCGGCATAGGACTTTTGCCGATCTGAAGCCGCTTTCAGGCGATCACAAATCAATTTCACCTTCTCGGTGGTTCCCTTGAGTAACTCGGGCATCGGCACTAGTTTCTGTCCGGCCTCAGCCCAACAAATCGGGGTCCTACACTTCCTACCATACAAGGCCTCATAAGGAGCCATCTGAAAGCTTGATTGGAAGCTGTTGTTGTACGCAAATTCCACTAATGGTAGGTGTTTCTCCCACGACCCCTGAAAGTCAATGATACAACACCTCAACATATCCTCCAATATCTGAATCACTCTCTCAGACTGCCCATCTGACTGCGGATGATACGAAGTGCTGAAGTTCAACCAAGTGCCTAAGGCTCGATGCAAACACTCCCAAAATCTAGAGGTGAATCTCGGATCTCGATCTGACACAATTGACTTCGGTACCCCATGTAGTCTCACAATCTCACGAATATACAATTCGGCCAACTTGTCCAACGTATAGGTGGTATGAACCGGTATGAAGTGTGCACACTTGGTGAATCTATCTACAATCACCCACACTGAATTTTTCTTCGAAGGAGTCAACGGAAGTCCTGATAAAAAGTCCATAGTGATACGCTCCCACTTCCACTCTGGAATCTTCAACGGTTGCAACAACCCTGAGGGAAACTGGTGCTCAGCCTTGACTCTCTGACAAACCATGCATTTACTTACGAACTCGGCTACATCCTTTTTCAAACCAACCCAATAATACTCTTCCTTTAATCCTCGATACATCTTCGTGCTACCCGGATGCATAGCAAAAGGGCTATTGTGAGCCTCACACAAAATCATACGCCTCAACTCGGCATCCTCCGGAACCACTATCCTATCCTTGAAACATAGTATCCCATTCTCTCCAAAGCAATACTCGGTAGGCCTATCTTCTGCTATGTCTTGCACGTGAGGTGCCAAAGACTCATCTCGCAACTACTTCTCACGAATCAACTGAACCAATGATGGCTTAACCTGAAGCTCGGCCACTAGCCCACCATCCGTAGACACACTCAACCTTGCGAACATTGCTCGCAACTCAACGGCTACCTTCCTACTCAAAGCATCGGCCACCACATTTGCCTTGCCCGGATGATACTCTATGGTAAGGTCATAATCTTTAAGGAGCTCTAACCACCTTCGTTGTCTAAGGTTCAGCTCTTTTTGGGACATCAAATATTTCAAGCTCTTGTGGTCGGTGTACACAGTGCACTTCTCACCATAAAGATGGTGTCTCCAAATTTTCAACGCGAACACCACTGCGGCCAACTCTATGTCATGTGTGGGGTAATTCTTCTCATGAACCTTCAACTTTCGGGAAGCATATGCCACTACCTTACCTCCTTGCATAAGTACACAACCTAGCCCCACGTAAGATGCATCACTGTAAATTACAAACTCTCTCCCCGGCTCGGGCTGAATCAAAATGGGAGCTTCGGTCAAAGCTTTCTTCAACTTCTCAAACGCTTCTTGTCTTGCATCTGACCATTCATACAGAACATTCTTCTGTAGCAACTTGGTCAACGGAGCCGCTATCCTCGAGAACCCCTCAACAAACCTCCTATAGTATCCCGCCAAGCCTAGGAAACTGCGGATTTCTATCACTGATTTTGGTTGCTTCCAATTTACAATGGCTACAATCTTCTTGGGATCTACACTAATCCCACTAGCTGAGATTACGTGGCCAAGGAAGACCACCTCCCTAATCCAAAATTCACACTTACTTAGCTTGGCATACAACTGATTCTCAAGTAGGGTCTGAAGCACTAACCTTAAGTGTTCATCATGCTCCGCTTCGGTCCTAGAGTACACTAGGATGTCATCAATAAACACTACCACAAACCTGTCCAAGAACTTATGAAACACCCGGTTCATCATATCCATGAAGGCCGCTGGAGCATTGGTCAACCCAAAAGGCATCACCAAAAACTCATAATGTCCGTAACGTGTAAGAAAAGCTGTCTTCGGTATGTCCACATCCTTTACCTTTAACTGATAATACCCAGACCTCAAATCAATCTTTGAAAACACGGAAGCACCCCTCAACTGGTCTAGCAAGTCATCTATCCTTGGCAAGGGATATTTGTTTTTCACTGTCACCTTATTCAACTGTCTATAGTCTATGCACATCCTCATGCTACCGTCCTTCTTTTTCACAAACAAAACCGGAGCACCCCACGGGGAAACACTAGGCCTAATGAAGCCTCTGTCAGTCAACTCCTGAAGCTGTGTCTTCAACTCTTTCAACTCCTTCGGTGCCATTCTATACGGAGCAATCGACACCGGTGCGGAATCAGAATATGTCTCAATAGCAAACTCAACTACTCTGTCTGGAGGCAAACCTGGTAGTTCTTCCGGAAAAACACTCGGAAAGTCACACACAATCCTGATGTCCTGAGGTCTCACCTCACTCATATCCGGGTTCATTACGTAAGCCAAGTAAGCCTGACACCCTGAACTCAACAACCTCTGAGCTTCCAAAGCCGAAACCACATTGGACAAAAACTTAACATTCTCCCCAACTACCACAACCTCAAAGTCATCAGTAAGCCTCAAAGAGACTCTCTTAGTCTCAAAGTCAACCCTAGCTCTATGCTCTACAAGCCAATACATGCCCAAAATCACATCAAAGCCATAAAAGGGTAGCTCCATCATGTCGACTGGAAATACGTGGCCCTGAATCATCAAGGGACACCTACTATACACTTTCCTAACTACCACTGTATCACCAAAGGAGCTAGTGACATTTACTCCTACTTCTAACCAATCACAAGGTAGTCCTAATGACTTTGCATGCTCACCCAGAATATACGAATGCGTTGACCCCGAATCTATGAGGGAAAGCAAACTCAAAGACTGTAATGTGAAATTACCTGCAATGACATCAGTGTCATTTCCAGCCTCTCGCTGAGCGTACACTCTAGCCGGTCCTCCTCCCTCGGGCTGGACTGCTACCACATGAGCCAAGTTCCTCTGACCCTCATTCCTTGGCTGGAAGTTCCCACGGCCGCGCCCACGACCTCTCTGATGCTCAAAACCCCTCGCTGGAGCCGGTCCTCCTCTGACTGGGTGTGGACAATCACGTCTCAAATGATCTCGGGAGCTACAGTTCCAACACACCCCAAACATACCCATGCACTCACTTGGGTGGCGTCTCCCGCACCTAGTGCACTCCGGAATGTGCCCAACAGCCCCTTGGCCCTGACGGCCCTGACCATGGTTACCACCCCTAGGCCTCGTATCCGGCTGATACCTCCTATCCCTATGCCTCTTGGCATGATCTCTATCCCAGTTCGCATGTCTCTTCCCGGAGTCAGACCCACCAGCACGTGCTCTAGAGCTTAGGTTTTGCTCTACATCCTTGGCTCTAGAAACCAAGACATCGAACTCAGTGTAGTCGGCGGCCAACATGTAGGTCTTCACATCAGTAGTCAACTCATATCTGAAGCGCTCACATCGTTCCTTCTCATCCGGAATCAACTCTGGCGCGTACTGGCTCAACCTCACAAATTGGATATCATACTCGGACACGGACCTATTGCCTTGAACCAAAGCCATGAACTCCCTTTTCTTTTCATCCAAGTACCGAACTCCGAGGTACTTCCTCTTGAAAGCATTCCTGAAAAACTCCCATGTGACATCCACCTCGGCCATACCAGAAATAGCAGTGGTCCACCAAGTGTAAGCGTCTCCCTGTAGCAATGAGACAATGCATCCCAACTTACGGGCATCCGAACACTCCATCTGACCCAAGATGCGAGTAGTGCTCTCAAGCCACCCTTCCGAACCCTCCGGAGATAACCCACGAAACTCAACTGCCCCCAAATTACGGAGCCTCTCTAGGGGTAATCCTGTCCCCACACCCTGAGCTGGTGCTGCAGCTTGCATACCAGCCAAAGCTGTCTGGAAAGCTTCGGCTATAGTCTGAATCAAATGAGCCACATCTGGGCCTGTCTGACCTTGGCCCGCTTGAGCCCCATTACCTCCCACATTAGCCCCAGCCTGAGGCCCATTACCATCACCTCCAACGTTCCCTCCATTACCACCCGGAGCATTAAGAGCAGGAGGCGCGTGCTCGGGTGCCTGGTCACCCGCTCTAGGCCGTCCCCTCGGTCTCACCATAGCAATTAATGTAATCTAAAACATTCAAACACACAACAACAAGGAAACGTTAGGTTAGCAAGGGGCAAAGGACTCCGGTTCTCAAGCTCTTTAAATCAAAACAATTTCCCCTTTTTATTTTGACAACAATACCTAACAATGGGGACTCAAACCAACTCTCAAACAACAGAAAAGTCACCATAGCATGCATACATACACCGTGCTAAAACAAAATTTAGACAGGCATGGCAAAACACTCATAATACCTTAACTTACCTCACTTACCTACCCGAGGTCTCGGAAACCTCAGGCTCTGATACCAATAAATGTAACCCCCTCGTCCCGGTCTGGCCGGATGACCGGTCCGAGTGAGCTACACGGGGAAAACCGAGTGAAAACCCCCTAAAAGGATTCCCCCTCGGTTAGCAACCCTATATTTTTTTTTCATTTTAAAACTTGTCTAGATGAGTATTTAATCCTATGTGAACATACAACGGGACTTTATAAGCAAGGCAGTCGAACGAACTCAAAACCACATCCAAAAGACCAATTTTTTTGTTTATCTGCAAGGGGGTATCGATACACCTATGGGGGTATCGATACACCTTGACTAAGTCAAAGGGGTCAGAGTCAACCCGTGGAGACCGTATCGATACACATGGGAAGTGTATCGGTACTCTCCTCAAAGGTTGACTCCCCACGGTCAATGCTAGGGGACCGTACCGATACGCCTGAGGCCCGTATCGATACCAAGTTGGACAGTGTCTCCAGTGACCAAAATGGTATCGATACGCCTCCCCGCGTATCGAAACGATATGCCTGGAAAGAGAAGGTTGTATCGATACGGGTCTAGCCGTATCGATACCCCTGCTCTGCAACATTTCATTTCACTACTTAGCAACATCATGCATGGTTCTAGATGCTTATTTGAACACTCCTAAGCACACACAAGCATACATACAATAACCACAGTTGGATTTTAACTTACAAGCATTGAATGTAACATCAATCAATCCTATCTAGACTTCAAGCAATAACATAATAAACCACTTAACAAGCATAGGCATCATACACATGGTAGTCAAACTTAAGGCATGCATAGCCCAATCCTCATACAAATTCAGGCATAAGCAAATAATCCACATAAGAATCATAGAACATAATCCAAGAAGCAAATCATAACACAACATAGGTTTAACAATTTCAAGCATAACTTCCTAAGGAGTTTGACCCCCAACTCCTAACACTCTATACCCCATTGTCTAGGCATTATTACAAAAGTAAACCATACTTTAACTTGCTTGAGAACTCCAAAATCTCCTCCTTCGCCCACTCGCCTCCCGAACTCTAACGATCTGCACATTGGAAACAAAAGAGCATAAGCAATCTAGCTTAGTGAGAAAGGCTCTACAATTTACAACATGCAGTTTTCCTAAAATACGATTTGTATGCAAGAAAACAATGGATGCATAAGGGTCTATCTCGACCACAACACTTGGTTTGCTCAAGCACAACCAACATACACTTACGGTGGGACAACACATCACCGTTTCGACTAGTGGATTTCCAATGGGACTACACATCAAAGTACTACCCTACTAGTCACTATCGGTGGGACTACACATCACCGTAGTTTAGACCACCATCACGTGAGGCACGAACTCAACACGACTACAACATTGACAACTAAAAATGCATTCAATGGTCACAATGTATATACAATCAACTTGTCACAACAACTTATGAGTAGGGAGACTTACACACGGGTTTAGGCAACCTCTCAAGGTTCCACCCAAACCCCAAAGGAGTCCATATCAAGCACAATGTAAAAACCAATGATTCTACTCACCGTTGCTACCCAAGAGAAGATCGAAGACCAAGCTCAAGACTCCGAATTCCCCGGATTTGCTCCCGAAGCTTCTCTGACCAAAATTCTCGCCTCTAGCCAATCCAACACCAAGCAAATAATCTCAAGTCAGTCCGTATTCTAAAATACTCAACCCGGATTACAAACCAATTACAAGATATCAATTTTCACATGGAGAGCAAGCCCAAAATTCCAAAATCCGAGCAGCCCTCAAGCATCCCTTAAAACCATTGATTTCAACCTCCAAACTACTCCCTAAAGCTTCCAAAACAAAGTTTACATATACCCTAACCATTGGCCCTCTCTTTTCTACATAGAACACCCCCATATTTCAATCCTAAACCTCCCAAAAACCTCCCCAAAACCCCATTTCGGGAAAATACCCAAAACCTTGTAAAAATCATTTTGGTTGGCCCTTTTTTGTTGTAGATTACTCATTGGACCTCAACAAATCAAAAACTAGAATCAAAAACCTCAAAGACAACATTTTTAATTCAAAACCCTCCAACTCCAAAATTTCAAAACGTGAGTAGAAATGAAAATAAATGACATCAACTTGTAGAGGATAAAGATGGTAAGTCAAAAACGAAATTACCTTTGCAAAACCTTCAAAAATGAGCAAGCTTTTGAATGGAATAGTATCCAAGGAGAGGGGGGGTGTTTTAACGATGGTGTGAATAGTGGAGTTAGAGGAAGAAGATGACTCTAGTATTATTTTAGGTTTGTTTGAAATTAAAAGGGGTTAAAAGACTTAAATGCCCTTAATGAAACAAGGGAATTACAATGAATGAGATCCATGCCCAATTGGGCTTGTTTAGAAAATGGTCCAATTAAATTTTTGTTGTCTTAAAACCCCGGGGCCCAAACCTTTATTTTAATATTTAAAATTTGGAACCGAAACCTGAACCATTTTTAAACTATTATTTTCTCCCGACCCCCGAACCCGGGTGTTACAAAACTAATTGTATGTTTGAATTAGTCAGAGTTGCGTAAAATGCTGAATTGATTGAAATGACTAAAATGTTTAGAAATATTGATAAGGCTGAATTGATCAGTTTGTCCCTAAAGACCAAAAAGAATGATCTATCCTCGTCACCAATTGTCAAATTAAACAAAATGAAGGATTTACCCCCGAGAACTATAATGAAGGAATAATTGAAAGAACCGAGAGGCTCAGAATAATTGAAACACCTTCGGACATCGAGGTGACTAAAAATACCTCTAAGACTTGAAATGAGAATTATCAAAAAAGCCAAGCAAAGGAAATAGTCTTGAAAGTAGTAATACACGACCCTTGTTGGTCGGTCATTTCGAGAACTATTGTGATGTTGGAAGAATACCACTTAAAGGCATGTTCAAGTTATTGTGAGAAAGTACCTAAGTCTATGGTAAGAGCAACATGTTCTTCGTGTGTATTCGATGTTATGGATCGAGTTCAGATGCATTACACATGCCCGATTACTTGGGAAATACCATTTGGATATCTGTTCAATTTCTCGTTGTATGTTCAGTGGTTGCTTGGTAGGGGTGTTCAAAAATACCCGGCCCGAACTACCTGACCCGCCGACCCGCTTACCCGATTTAATTTTACCGGGTATTTATATTAAAGTACCCGACTTTTTCGGGCCGGGTACCCGACCCGCAATTTTTTCCGGGTAGTTGGGCCGGGTCATGGCCAAATTTTTTTGATAACCGGGTACCCGACCCGACCCGCTAATTTTAATATTTATATATTTTATATTTTAAATTTTATTTTCATTTTATGTTTCTTATTATTTTTCCTTAAAAATTAATTTTAAACCCTTAACTTCTTTTTATACTTGTATTATATACTTTTAAGTTTATAACTTTTCAAAAATATTTATATTAATTTTAAACCAATTTCAACAAATATGAGAAAGGTAAACATCTGCATGGGTTTAGTAATTCAAAACCCCCAAATCCTATGGTTTTGAATTTTGATAACTGGGAATTAAAAAATTATGTCTAAAATCGGTTGTGACAAAATTGATCCCGAATTTTTGTTTTTAAAAAAATTAACAATTGATTCAAAAATCCCAGAAGTTAGTATTTCAAAAATTGAAAATTTTAGAATTATAATTTTAAATTTGGGGCTAAATTCTTTTATAGTTGAAAAGGCATGGCAACAACATCCAAAAAAATGTGAACATGATCCCAATTCCTAAAGTATCAACACCCAATCCGCACGTTTTCATTTGAATTTAAAAATAAAATTAACCACAAATCAATAATTTTAGTGTTTGAAATATATATCATGAAATTTTATGTGTTTCTTATGTATTTTTTTAAAAAAATAAATTTAAAAAATATAAAAAAATAAACCGGGTACCCGGTACCCGATTTTACGGGTACCTGAATTTTGCGGGTACCCGATTTGCGGGTACCCGGTTCTTATGGGCCGGGTCACGGGCCGACTTTTAGGTACCCAAAAATTCTGGGTACCCGAAATTTAGGGTACCCGAAAATCCGGGTACCCGGATATGAACACCCCTATTGCTTGGCTTAGCGGGCTTTTGTTATACAATGTAGTCAGTTCTAAGAAGTGCGTACTTACAGTGTACTGATTCGGTTAGATAATAAACCTTGTGCGATGGTTTGCAATTAGTTCAAAGGGACTTGGAAACCTGATAAGTAACCAGAACTTCTGAACTCCATACGTCACTCTTTTTACCCGATAGTCAAATTACCAAATTACCTTGAAGGTCGAAATGACCAAAATGCCCTCATAGGCTTAAATGATTGGATCACTCTCGGTACTTCTGAAATCTCAATGTTCTCGATGTGTCAAGTTCCGAATGTTGGTTTGAGCTATTAGTATCGAGCTCCCTCGCCTAGGGACCTTGTCCTAAAATCAGTCTAAAAATTGTCAAATGTCATCTTTCTGATATTTTTAGACAGGGATGGAGGCATGATTAGGATTTGGGGTACAAACTATAAATATTTGAAAATGGGAGGCGAATTCACAATTAATCCATTTTAAGAAAATTATATACATACACATATATATAATGTAACCCCTAGATCGACCTATGCGCTAAGTCTAATTCCCAGAGGTCACATTTCATTCCAAAAAACTTCCCATGAAAACATTTACAATTTAATGCTCAATTAGATAGTAATTATAAACCATGAATATAATACCAAAAACTCAGTCTAAAACCATATCAAGTTAAGTTACAAAATAATGCCACATTGGCAATTAAGTGAAGTATACAATAACAAAATATAGGCTCGTGTCACCCAATACAGACAATATGGCAGATAGACACATTACAACAAAATGTAAGTAGGAATGTGTCGATCCTCCAAGTGCCGAGTCCAAGGGTAGCCTATGCAAAAGTATCTGAAATGAAAATATTTGGGGGTATGAGCTAAGGAGCTCAGTGTGTTCCGTTAAGTGCATATAAAACATATAAATGGTTCAGATAGGTAATAATCATTTAAGTAAAGCATGTTTCCAGAGCAACCAAAGTTTTATTTATACTTAACTACCCTCCAACCGTACACCAATATGCAGTTCCCCAAAACTGCATCCATAAGGACTTACCCAAGGCCCAATGGGCGTAGGAGCCAACCTAAGGGGCTGCCTTAGGTCCATAAGGAATTACCCAAGACGAAGCTTCAGAACCTACCCAAGGGGCGACCTCGGGTCCATAAATAATAACCAACTGGATCAGGGTTGAACCTTCAGAGACTTCATAACATATCCCTAATAGTATCCTCAGATAAAAATCAGTGTTTGTACATCAGACATTAATATCATGAATCATGCGGTAGATATATGTTTTATAACAAAAAACAGTAGCCATAGATCATGCTTTCAAATCAGATATATAGGCATAATTCCAAGAAAATAAAGTAGTCATGCATTTAATCAGATAACAATATCATGTTTTCAAAATAGATAAGGTATTCAAATCATATAAAATCATTCATGCTTCCAATCAGAGAAAAGATTCATGTGCACATGATCATTTCAAAAAATATAATTAAAACCTTAATTTAGCACACAAGGAACACACCTAAAAAAACTGGTCATAAGGGTCTATCGAGCACCCGCCTCGCTACACTCTGCACCGGTGCTAGATCCCTAGTTCATAACAAAACAAGGTTACTACAAGAGAATAAATTCTAATTAAATAATTTCACTGAGGTTCTAAGATCATACGAGTAACTACGGGTGCACGCTATTGAGCGAATCGGGAGGAGTTGGTCTGTGCAGACGATCAGTTGGGAGAATCTCGAGTACCTTTAAACAAATAATAATTCACATCAATTCTTTATTTAATATAACACTCTTAATGAAATAACTTAATGCATATGTATGTTTGGATTCAAGGTCAGACTCATAGGCTTTCATGTTAGAATTTTGTGAAATAGAATTCAAAAGCGGACTCATGACGTCAAAAAACATAAAATATGGGTTTTCGAAAAAATTGACTTTTTGGTCATAGTCAACGGTAAACAGTCAACAGTCATAGTTAATGGGTCAAAGTCAACTGAGTTGACTCAGGCGAAATGACTCGGACGAGTTAACTCAAATGAGTTGACTCGACGGGTTGACGTAGTTCGGGTTCGGGTCAAACAGGTCAGATTCAAATTAGGTCAAACGGATCGGACCGGGTTGGATATTTCAGATTGGGCTTGGACGATAATGGGCTTGGTTTGGTTGGGACCAAACCGGTTTATCCGATTCAGGCCGGCTTAGGCTTTTGGGTCATCCCTAAACCGATCCAACTACTCCAGAAACTCAGGCCATCAGGAGTTCGCCAGAAAGGTCGGAAGAGACACCAAATGCAATAATTTTGGCCGAAAAAGAACGAAAATTAATTCCACAATACAACCATTAAAATTCCAAACCAGAAACAAGCCGGAAACTCACCAGAACTTACCAAAACGCGAAGAGGCAATCGGAATAACGCGTAACTCCGACGAAGCCTTTATCGATGTCGGACAGATGATCAGCCGGGTGAGTTTTGTTTGTCTCAACGCAAGGAGCTCGGATTCGGCGGTCGTGCGAAAAAATGACGGCGGAGGCGTACCGATTTTTTATGGTAATGGGGAGGTGTACCGGCGAGTGATTGGCAGGGTTTGGATCGGATGGTCGAGGGGAATGTTTTGATGCCGGCGGTGCACTGTACGACGCGGCGGTGGGGTAAATCGTAGTTGAGGACGAGTGTAGGTTAGGTTAGAGGAAACGTTTGAAATATGATTAATTTTCATATTCAAATGGCCATTATTACTAGTAG
Source organism: Hibiscus tridactylites (assembly GCA_958450335.1). Taxonomy (NCBI): domain Eukaryota; kingdom Viridiplantae; phylum Streptophyta; class Magnoliopsida; order Malvales; family Malvaceae; genus Hibiscus; species Hibiscus tridactylites. The sequence continues at coordinate 80,698,035 of OY288269.1, read as the reverse complement.
GCGGAGATGAGTTATTAAATCTTATTTAAAATACTTCCCAAACTTAACTCTAATATTATTCTAGCCAACATTTTATAGAGATGAGCACTTAACTTAGTGGTTCAGACCCATCGAAGTAAGGTGGTGAGGTTGTGGTTTCAAACTACATAATGAGTTTTTTATAAATTAGAAAAACGTTCACCGTTGGGGTAGGCAATAGTTTAGGGAAAGGACACTGGAGAAAATGTGTTTAAACATATGGACGGTGAGGGGATGAAATAGAAAGAAAAAAAAAAGTTTTAACCTACCCACCATGCACATCCTAAAGAACTCGTTGAAACTACATAACGAGTATTCCATCGACTTAAAAAAATATTCAATAGAACTCGTCGAAAAGGTACGACGAGTCTTATATATAAATAATTTTTCCTAACTCGTCTCAAATACAAAACAAGTTCTCATTACACTGTTACAAATATAGTAGACCCCTAAACAAAATCTTAGATATCATATTTTCTACTATTCTTCTTTCAAATGCAATATTTCCCCTATTTTGTCAAGGACTTGTCCAAGAACCAAGCTCTATGATAGTTTCGATATTTTGAGCTTAGACTTGTACGCTCCAGAAAAATTTTCTCCTTTAATTCAGAAGGAAATGACAAAATTAAAAGTTTATTATCGTATGCAGTTGCGGTCAAAAAGAAAGTTAGACAATAGGGAGGAAAGATTTCTTCACGTCTAGTGTTTTTAGAACTTAGATATTAGGGTTTATAGTTAGGATTTTAGTGTTTGTGGCTATGTTATGAGGTTTTAGAATGGATTTATGCTTTAAAGTTTAATGTTTATGATTTAGAATTTAAGAATTAGAGTTTAGGACCCCTAAAAGGGATACATGGTAGCTTTAGAAGTCTATTTGTGGGAAAAATAATTTCATTGGGGAAAATTCTACAACGTGCGACGAACACCGCTGAACACCACTAATGTTGAACATAGCTGAACACCATTAAATTAATTAATAAAGATTTAAAATTTCAAGGACCCATCATACAATTAATAATTATTTTAAAAAATTCAATTAAACTATTTTTATATATTAAAATTTTATTTTTTAATAAGGGTAAACTATATATTTAGTACTTCATCTATTTCCGTATTTTTTATTGAACCCTCATTATTTAAATATTATTTCACTTTGACCCTATTCTTTATAAAAAAATAATTTAACTCTTAACCCTCAACCTAAAACCCTAAACTATTAAACCTTAAACTATATATTTAGTACTTCTCCTATTTTCACCTGAATTTAAATTGAGAAATCATAAATGTAAAAAAAACACCGTTTATTCTTTAATATAATAAAAATTGCATCTACCATCGAGAAAAGAGAAATCCAAATTGAATAAAAATTATATTTTATATTAATAATGAAAAAGATAGCAATATTTGAGTAGAATTTACAAATTTTGCCTACAATTTTAATGAGAAAACCTTGATTTTTTTTGAAAAATATTAATTAATTGTTAAATTTTAAAATTTTGCAACTAATACAAAGTTTTTAGTTGATGTACAAAAAATATCAAATCTTAATAAAAATAAGATATCATTTGTTGAAAAATATAATTATTTTATTTTTAATAATTTTAAAACTATTTATTAATATATTAACAAATACTATTTTATAATCACCTTTAGACTATTGAAAACTATTAAAGTTTAATAGTTTAGGGTTTAGGTTAAGGGTTAAGGTTAATTTTTTTTATAAAGAATAAGGTTAAATTGAAATAATATTTAAATAATGAGGGTTCAATAGAAATACGAAAATAAGTGAAGTTCTAAATATATAGTTTACCCTTATTAAAAAATAAATTTTTACTAATATATATATATATATATAATTTAATTGAATTTTTAAAAATAATTATTAATTGTATGATGGGTCCTTAAAATTTTAAATTTTTATTAATTAATTTAATGGTGTTCAGCGGTGTTCAACATTAATGGTGTTCAGCGGTGTTCGTCGAACATGGTAGACTCGTCCTTTCATTGGCTATGCATAAAATAAGACTAATAAGATTCTTATAAATAATATTTATTTGGTTTTTCAATGGATTTAATAAATGTAATAATTGCATTTCTAAAAAATTGTGTTCCATCAATTTAATAGATTCTAGTATATGTAATTAATTACATCCTTAAACTTTAAACCTTAAAACAGTAAAACGTAAAAATACGACTCTAAACTCTAAACCCCAACCCATAAGCTCTAAATCTCTACCACCTAAAATAGAAATAACTAAAACACTAAAACCTAAACTCTAAACTCTAAACTTCAACTCTAAACCCTAAACCACTAACCCCTAAAATATAAAACCCTAAACCCTAAAATATAAAACCATAAACTCTAAAATATAGAACACTAAAACTCTAAACCACTAAATTCTTAAAATTTAATTACATTAAATTGATGAAACACATTTTTTATGGTAAACTACATAAATGACCACCATACTATTAGAAAAGTTGCAATTTGACCACCTTATTTTTTTTCTAAGCAATTAAACAACCATACTATTAAATTGGATGCAATTTGACCACCGGCCATTAGAGACTAATGGCAAGGTGACGTGATAATTAAAAAAATATGGATATAATTATACATTTGGTCCTTACTATTTACACATTCTTTCAATTTAGTCTTAATTTTAAACTAATAAAATGAATTAATTATTTAATTAGGTGGTGACACGTGTCAACACCTTAGTAGAGAACTTTAATTATTTATATTTTATTTAATAAATTTATTTTTCTCTTCCAATCAAGTGGTGACACGTGTCACCACCTATTTAAAGGAGAAAAACAAAATTAATCCAACATGCCCTTGGAGGGATTCGATCCAAAGTATGGCAAGGGTAAAAGTAGTGGCTTAGCCACTACACCTGTAACACCCCTAAAATTTTAAGTTAAAAAAAAAGAAAAAAAAGGAAGAGGAAAGTATGCACCATCCTCATTTTAAAATATACTAAAGTGTTCTAACTGATACTAAATATAGACCGAACAACCCATCTAGCTCATTTTAATTCTTTTCGAATATAGAAATATTGGGAAAAGGGGAGCCTTCCCCGACCCTTCACCTAACCTCGTCGGCCACTCCCCCGACCGCCTCACCGCCGCTCCATGGCGTACACCGCCACCACCATCATGTGCGTCGTCCGACTCCGAACCAAAGCCGCCTGACACGCGCGTAACTGAGCCACCACCGACGGCAGAAGCTTGTTCGAAGCTTTGTCGGAAACTTTGAGTTTCCAGCTTCAATTCTGGCCGCTCCTGGTGTCCGATCGTCCCGCCGATCTCGCCAACGTGCTCGGCGTGATGTAGAGACCAAAACCCAACCGGTAGATCGTCCGTTCGACACCGGTAGCAGCTTCGCCGGAGAAACCAAAAGCACCATATATTTTATGCGTTTTCCGGTTACCTCCGGCGTTCCTCGGTCGCACAACCACCAGATATGGGCTCCTCGCACCGCGACGAGCAAAAGCCCTATGACCATTCGCGGTTCCGATGCCGGGAGAAGCCTCGTCGGAGCTTCGTGATTTTCTGGCGTAATCGCACCATTTAAGGTAATTTCCGGCTCGATTCCGGCTTGTTTCGTGTTATTATTTTATGGGTTGAAATCGTGGTTGATCGATCTATGTTTTTCGACAGAATCGCGGTGTTTAGGCGGATTCGACGATTTTTCCGGCGGTCGTCTGGTGACCGGAATAATTGGGTAAGTGAACCGGTCTGAACCGGTATAAATTAAACCGATTTGAACCCATTCATCGAACCGGTCTGAGCCCAACCAAACCAAGCCCAGTTTGGTGACCGACCCGACCCGACCCGTTGACCGACCTGTCAACCTGAGTTCGACCCGACCCGTCAACCCGAGTCAACTCTCCGAGTCAGCCGAGTCAACTCGTCCGAGTCAGCCGAGTCAACTCAGTTGACCCATGTTGACTGTTGATGTCATGCTGACGTCAGCATTGACTTTGACCAGTTGACTCTGACCTCGTTGACCGTTGACCTGCTGACGTCAGCATTGACTTGCTGATGTCAACGTTGACTTTGACCGTTGACCAAAAAGTCAAATTTTCCGAAAACTCCTATTTTATGTTTTTCGACGTCCTGAGTCCGTTTTGCAAAATTTTGATCTGAAAGCCTCCGAATCTGACCTTGAGCCCGAACTTGGTTATGTACTTAATTATTGGTTAAGAGCTTGTGAGTAAGGTCTGATCTTGGAATTTGTGTAATTGAAGGTATTCTCGATTCCTTGGATGCTCGATGCTGAGGAATGTCAAATTCGGGTTCGAGGGTATTCGAATGTCGTATCATGAATCGACTGATGTAGCTCGGAATTAAGGTAATACATTACTACCCCTTGTATGCTTTATGTACATGTTGATATCTGGTTAAAGCATGCATGCTTATGGCGAAGTGTTTTTTGAACTCTGCTTAAGCCGAATTCGATACGAAAAATAAGTATGAGAGCCAGTAAGATCAAAATACTAAGATAAGAATATTGATAGACCAGAAGTGTCGAAAGTGCTAATAATAATAATAATACAGTTAAATCTGAAACTCTATCAATGGTGTCTAAGATTTAATGCGCATAATATGGAGTAAATGATATTGGATATGAGATTTCAGAAATGCCCTTGAGGTATAAGAATGACGTTATACCCTCAAGTTCTGTAATGAATGAATCGTCTGTAAAGGGCCGGAGCGTTAGGACGACTTAATCTCATTTGAGTACGTGAATGATGGAGGTACCAAATGGTAATTCAGAAAGAAATGGTAGATTTATCTTAGTCTAAAATAACCGAAATACCCTCCTGAGTTAATCGGTAACTTTGTATTTGACGAAATTCTGGATTTGTTAACAAGACTTAAATAGCTAAGGTTCCCTTAAGTGTTGAGAAATACGACACGTGTATGCCCATCGCTCACCATATCAATGTAAGGTAGGAAGATCCGCATAAATTGTATGTTCGATTGCTCAAAGTTTAACCGTATAGTAAAGTATGAGGGCGACTATTCAGACATACAATACAGTCAGTGTTAAGTTCTGATGCATGAAAATTACTCATATCTGAACGTTGGTAAGTATTGTCAAGTTGGGTTATGCCGCATTAAACAAATTCTGGAGGTATGATAAATTGTTAGAGCCCCTAAGAATTATAATTTTCATTCTGATATGATTGTACCATAGTATAAAATTTGTCATGACAGTCAAATAACTAAAAGGCCATGATAGCCTAAATAATCGGAACATCACTGAAAATATACGATAACTTAAAAAACTTTAATTTAGAAATTCTTGAATGTCCGGTTAGAAATCTAATGAGCAAATAGGATACCCGAGTTTTGTGAACCATTGCTTTCAATGTTGGCATAATTACCAGAATGTCTATGAACGTCGAAATGACCATAATGCCCTTGTATGCTTAAAGGACTAAAGTACCCATAATATATATGAAATTTCTAAGATCTTGATGTATCACCTCCTGAATATATGGGTTAAACCGTTAGTATGAACCCCTTTTTAATAGGGGCCACGTTTCAGAAATTCGTTCAAGTTGTCAAGAGTTCAATATGTCTCATTCCGTAAATGCCAAGTATCTCCAAGAAATGATCTGTCCCACCTAGTGTGTTCCATGTGTGATATATTCTGTTGAATGGATTGTATAATTATTTAATCATGAATAATATTATGTTTGATGAACTTTTCAATTGTTATTGAGATTGCATCACTATGTTAGAAAATGAGATAAAATGATAAACTTGATATATGATGACATTCTCTGCCTACCTGATATATGTCTGCTCAATCTGTATACTTGGTATGTGATCGTTTGATCTGTGATAGTATTGTCTGACTGTTTGATGAATGTGTTAGCATGATCTGTTAGTTTGACCTATGATGGGATAATCTGTTTGCATGATGAATGCTGAAAATGTCTGCTCTGCTCAATAGTATGCCCATTTATCCGTCAAAAGCATGAACTTCTGTTTCTGATACTCTGAATAGAATATGTCTGTTACATGTATTATGTTACTCATGTCTGGAATCTGAACACCGATTACTATCTGGGGTATACTGTTGGGTTATGTTATGAAGTGTCTGCAGGTACAACCCTGATCCAGCTGGTAAACCCTTCTGTTAAGCTCCTACGCCCACGGGCCTAGGGTAAGTCTTTCTGAACCTAAGGTATTCCCTTAGGTAGGCTCCTACGCCTCAGGCCTAGGGTAAGACCTTCTGTATGCAGTTCTGAGGGACTGCATATTGGTGTAAGGTTGGAGGGTAATCCTTGTAAACTTCTGTATGAACATTGAACATTTGCATTTAATCTGTTATGTACTCATATGATATGGTGTTAAGTACTTATGTATGTTTGACTTGCAAATTATTAAAACACACTAGGCTTCGTGGTTTAACTTCTCCAACCCGCCACTCTGTTGATTCTCTGAACAATAAGCTCTCTTTTAGTACTCAGTAACATAGAAAGAACAAACCTTGTTGTCCTCAAGAATAGTGCATCACTAAATTAGCGAAACATAAATGGAAACAAGTATTGCCTGAAACATCATAAAAATGTTATGCCTACCCTATGTCTGCATGAGCTTAAAGTATCTTTTGGTAGTTCTGTATTATTGAGCTTTTTCAAGCTCACATTATTTTTACTATCGCGGGTTAAAAGAATATAGCATGAAAAAATGTTGACATCAATGTTCGGAGTTCCCTCGGCGTTGCCTCTAGAATACGGTACTGTATAGTTAGGGGGCATGTAGGTCATGTATGGTTTCATGTCAGTGTCTGTAAAATACTTTTCTGAAATTTTTGTTCTGTGTTTAAATGATCTCCTGAAATTGTATTTTAAATAGAAGTTGATTTTACAGTTTAATAAGTGTTTTGAGAAAGAAAAAAAATGTTTTTATGTGTATTTTTATTGTGGGTCGCTCTTGTGACCCTAATGTGACTTCCTAGGATCCGTTGTAACGCATAGGCGGGTCTAGGGGATTACAACACCAAGCACATTTTTGTGCATAAAAAGCCATTACAACATTAAAAAGGCTCGTTAGTCATCGTCGTCAATCCAAAAATGCCGACAACCATTTAACGACGACAATAATTCAGAAAAATCATGGTGTGGATTTGCATAAAAAACCAATATTTCCTTTAGACGGGTGTTGTTGGGAAAACCCCCTTCCTTCTCTCCTAGTAGATTTAAAACTTTATTTCTTTTTGGGATCCAAATTGCATATTCATCTAACCAACTTTTCAAATTCAGGAATTTGCATTCAAAATAAGAATTCCTTCTTTTTTTCCCTCCCTTTTTCGAGTTTTTGGAAAGCTTTGGATAATAATGGTCATGGAGATTGAAGGTATTCCAAGTAAGTTTCTGGAAAATTTCCATCCTTTAATGAACTTGGTTTTTGTTGTTTTTCAATGTTAATTTGTTTCCTATGGGAAAATGGTTACTTTTTGATTTTGGTTTAATGTAGAGGATGTTAAAGAAACAGAAGAAAAAACTCAGAAATTGAATCGAATAAACAACCATCACCAAGAGTTGCGTTGGAGAATGCTGGACTGGAATCAGACTCTGGCAGCGACAACACCCCCTCGACCACCACCCCATCAACGAAAGAGGTGAAATGATAGTGCAGAACCAGATACTGTCGAGCCCTTTTAAAGTTGTAATGGCATTTTATGCACAATTATGTGCTTGGTGCAGTGGCTAAGCCGCTACTTCTCCCTTGCCATGCCTGGGTTTGAATCTCCCCAAGGGCATGTTGGATTAATTTTGTTTTTCTCCTCTAAACAGGCGGTGACAGATTGGAGGAGAAAAATATATTTAATAAATTAAATATAAATAATTAAAGTCCTTCAATAAGGTGTTGACACGTGTTACAACTTAATTAAATAATTAATTTATTTTATTAATTTAAAATTAGGACTAAAATGAAAGAATGTGTAAATAGAATGGGTCAAATATGTAATTATACCCTTTTTTAACTGGCCACATCACCTTGCCGTTAGCCTCTAATGACTGGTGGTCAAATTGCATCCAATTTAATAGTATGATGGTTTAATTGCTTATAAAAATAGTAAGGTGATCAAATTGCGACTTTTTCAATAGTATGGTGGTCATTTATATAGCTTACTTATTTCTTTAAGAATGCAATTATTACATTTATTAAATTCCACTGAAAAACCAAAAGTCTTAATTATTAGAATCTTACTATAGCAAAACCCTAAAATAATTACCCAAACTAGAATTAGAAAAACAACCCATTTGGATAAACAATTTAAAATAATTACCCAAACTAGAATTAGAAAAACAACCCATTTGGATAAACAATTTTATCATCCATCATAAATTAACAAATAAAAAGCTAAAAAGTAATAATTACGTGATGGTGGTTGTGAATAATTGGTAGGCTTTTGCAGATTAGCGAAGCCAATGAAAGCTCTGCAACATCCATTTAAACTTATCTACCTTGCCTATCTATTTCAAACGCCTAATAAATGTGCATACACCACTAATGTCACAATAGGGCTGTGGAAACCACATTTGACTTACATGAATAATTGGAAATCTTGTCTAACACCAACCAATGCTTAAATCACATCTACAATTTGATGTTTTTCTATTGTATAGATTAAAAAATTAATTAAATCCAGAAACTGGTGGATCTCCATGTATATATTTTTAAGAGAAAAGAAACGGTTGTTTCAATGTCTTGTCTTAGAAAAGCATGAATCTTGTTTTTGCAGAAGATGTGTCCATGCCCTAAAATGAAAATGACAAATCGAAGTGTCATAAAATGCGAAGATGGTTTCGCTTTCAGGGTTTTGTCTTTAGATTTGAAAGGTTCGCTATCCCCATGTGAATGTGGTGAGGAGAGTCAATTTTATAACATTTTCAAGCATCAACCCATACTTTTTATTTTCTCAACTTCCTACAACGACAACCCCCCACCACTAGATTGTCATTTAAATCATAATATATGAATAGAATTGTTTTAAAATTTCAAAGAATGAATGATTAAATTTAGATGTAATTATTTTTTATATAATACATAAACTACCTGAAAAAAATATACAATGTTAATAAGTTTAATTCTTTTACAGTTTTCTATTCTTAAGGAAATTAAAAGAATAGAAAATCGCATGTCCTAACATTAATTAAAAAGAGAAATAGATGTTTGGTAGAATTTTTAATTTTTTTAGTTTGATTAATGACATAAATGAAATGATAAACTCATGGATAGTGGCAGCAATTAAAATTGATAATTAGAAAATCATGGGTAATTTTTATATTTTAAATATTAGAAAAAACATTAATATTTTATTAACTATGCTTTTATTTTGGATTTTTTTGATACATTGTAGTTTATACGTGCCTTTTAGTTTTAGGGTTTATGTTATAGGGTTTAAAATTTAAGGTTATGGTTTAGAATTTATAGTATAGGCCGGTTTAAGGTTTAGAGTTTAGTTTTTTAATTAGGGGTAGGATTTAAATTTTATAGTGTAAATATACATGCTTGATTTTACACAAATTTGTGTATCAAAATTTTACCCTTTTATTTTACAATTTGAGATTTTGTAAATTGATAAATGGTGTCTGCTAACTTATGACATTAAATTCATTTAGGAATTTTGAGGATTTTTTATATAAAATGTCTATACTATCTGTAGACTATCAAAATTTTAGATGTTTAAACACGGCTGAACCCACATTCATTAAATGTTACAAAAATTGAACTAACACTCAATCGACTCAAAATAAATATTTAATCAAATCTTTGAATTGAAAGGAGGAATTTTCAAAAGTGCTGCTAAATACATCAGTTGCTTATGAAAGGATTGCAATTGACAAAGGTTGATAATAGAACTGAAATGAAAGTATTGGAATTGACAAAAATGGGGGGACCCCAATGTCAGCCTACAGCACGCAGATAGTAAGTATATATTATTGCACATAAAATGTTAGATGTTGAATTGACCCATTGGATGTGGAATCGCACGTTTAAAAGTCATACACACAATACAATGTCATTTGGGATTTTTCATTACGGAAACTGCTTCAGCAAGCTCCTTGTGGTATTGGTATATATATAGATATAGTTAGGGAACAAAGGCCAAACACAACTCCACACCCCCCAATCGTTTGGATGGGTGAAGTTTGAAGTGAAGCAATGACTGTTGAATTTTTGTCGTCCATGCGCGACACGTACTGCATTTCTGTACGTAAAGGTCTTGTATGTGTGTATCGCGCACGGACGATGTAAATTAGCAAGTCATTTCATCTCAGATAATATATATTTATATTATAGGTATGTATATGATTCGAGTTTATGAAAGATGCAAGAGGTACTAACTCATTTGTTGATTTTATAATGCTTTGTTTGCCAGACGCCGGCATTTAAAAGGAAGAAGGGGTGCCTAGCTGCCACCGGATTGGGCAATGCATCTACTTGCCGCTTGTGGACTTGCATTGCATTCTGTCTCTGTTTTGACTCTTCATTTTTTTAGTGGGTTAGAATTGAATTATAAATTTTTGGGGGGGCTAAAATGCAATTATACTATTATGGTAAGTTGCAAATTTACGATTTCTAAAGGTTCCAAACTGAAAATTTACCAATTGAGGTTGCCCCCGGGAGCCGCCCCTGCATGCCAAAATCTGAGTAAACACACTTTGGGACCGTAGGCGTTGAACAATCAGTGTCTTTCCCGGAAGAAGTAGTCGGCCGAGCAGGTTTATGTTTCTCTCTTTCACTTTTTCCAGGCTTTACGCTTCCACCTTCTTCACCTGATTCTTCCATTTTTCAAGTTTCAAATCGGATCTGTCTTCGAGTTTCTCCCTCTATGCCTGCAATTTCCTTGTCTCATTTCAGCAAATTCAACAGCTTTGTCAATGCTATCCTTTGCTCTCTCTCTCTTTTTTTCCTTTTTTTTTTCTTTTTTCTATAATTCCAACCTAGAAGGGAGGGAAAATTTACTCCTAATGAGTATTGAACCTACAACTTAAGGGAGAAGGTGTCAAGTGAGAGCTTTTAACTACCTGCTCTAGAGGTTGTTGATTGCTCCCTTTTCTTCGAATAAAAATGTATGTTACAACGAAACCAATATAATACACGGATTATCATTCCATACTTAGAGTTAACATTTGTCAATGTCAAATAAACCAATAAATATTCAGTCGAAGTACGGGTATCACCAAAATAAGTACAAGTACCACATTATACATTTTATTCAAATATAAGTACCACATTAAACATTTTACAAGTAAAGATACCAAATTAAATATTTTATCAAAGTACAAGTACCAATATATAATATTATCTCTTTTTTTGTTTTAAGGGTTCGGTTTCTCATCATCAATTGCGGATCTATAAATATTTTTTAGGGTGATCACACATACAATCTCAAAATTTTAGGGTGAGCGCAACTTATAAATATTAAAAAAATTAAGAACTAACTCGTAAAAGTTTTAAAAAATTAAAAATTTTAATGTCAAAAGTGTGAAGTTTAAAAAATTTAAGGTGGGCACGAATGCACCCTAAAATGCCTTAGCTCATCATCTCATAGTCCTGTGACCTAAGTTCTTTTTTCATAGGGATAAATATCAAGTTTATACATTAATATTTGATTCGATATATAATACGATATATGAAATTTAGTTTGGTGTAATTATATATGTAAAATTTTGATTTTCGTTCGATTATAAATATGAAATATTTTATTTTGATTTAATTGTGTATTTTAAAAATAAATACATTCATTTTTATATTAAATTAATATAAATATTTGTATTTACAATATGTAACCGTAAAATGATACGATATTAATGATTGTAATAATTTGTAAAAAATGAATGAACCGAAATTTAATATATTTAAATGCACAAAATAAAAATTTATAGATTATATTGTACATTTAACAAAAAAATTCATGTAAAATTTTAAGATTTATCCATCATTTAATTTTCTCCTTTGATGTAGGTGAGGATGAGGAGGAAACTTTCATCACATGTTTCAGGAAACACACGACGCGTCTTTTTCTTGTTTAATTTTGATTTTATTTTTAATTATCACGTTAAAAATTTGACAGAAATTTATCAATATGCCAATTTTTTTAGTCTTTCGGGTTCCTTTTGTCTCAAATTGGTCCTTAAAATTTTCTTTCATTGCAGATCCATCCCTAAAATTTTATAATGTGTTAAAAATGACATGTTGCACCTACAAAAATATGCAGTGGCGGAACTTAAAGGTAGAGTTTAAGGGGGAAACTTTAAACTTTAAAAATTTAGAGGTTTAAATAAAAATTTTCAAAGATTTTTAAGGCTTAAATTTAATTTTTTTTTTTCAAAAAAGTTGGCTTTAACTAAAATTTTTGAAAATTTGAGAGACTTAACGAGAACTTTTAAGAATTACGGGAAGAGTTTAATTAAAAAAGATCACAAATTTTGAAGCTTAATCTAAATTTCTAAAAATTTTGTAGGGATCAAATTAATTTTTTTAATTATAAGGGTCAAAAGTATAATTTTACAAATTTTAGGAGGGGTCGTAGCTCCATCCGCACTTATTATGTTACGCCACTGAAAAAATGTCTCATCACACTTCAATTCAATTAGAATGAAACATGTGGCATTCATGTGAATTAAAATTAAATATTCACTCAACAAAATTAAAAGAACTTAGGAAATTTTTGATTTCTCAAAAAAAAATTCTATAATATCTAAATATAGAATATAAAAATAAAATTAATAAAAATTTAGTCAATTTTAAAAATTACAAAATTTCAACAAATTATATAAATTCTAAAGAATTTAACAAATTTTAAAAACAATTTTTCCAAAAAAAAACTAAAAAAATCTAAAATATATAACTAATATAGAAATTCTAAAAATTAAGAACTTCAAAACAAAAGTTGGTAACCGGTCAACATCGACCAAAATCAACAATAATTTGTGTAGCGTGTTCTAATGGATTGAAAGTGTTGCGTGACGCATTCTCATGAGTACCACATATTAGCCATTTTTTTAAGATTGATCGAACATGAATAATAATGTTAGGGATTAAAACATGGATAAATCATTTTTTAACTCGACCAGAATTACATTTTATTTTCCATCGACAAAACTTTATGTAGGGTAGATCTGCTTTGCGGCAGGTTAAAATACGGCTACTATACGGCGACACATATTTTCTCAGTTATAAGTTATCAGCCAATTCAAACAGATTTTGGTTTAGATTTTCAGTTGGCTAATGAGATGTGTTATCCTTAAATTGATTTTTTTAACATTTTAGGTGCTGAGTTTATTGTTTCCCTTTAAACTTAGAAAATGAAATAAGCTCGTAATATTTTAGGTTCCTTATCCACTGAAACTCCTTTTTGATAACATTGTAGGTGGTGAACGAAATGTTTGACTCAACTTAAAAAAATTAAAATCTCTCTAATGATTTAGGTTCCCTAACGCTAAACTGAATGTAGGTAACATTTTAAGTGTCGATCATGAAACTGAATTTTATTAACATTTTAGTTTCAAGCTGAAACCTAGGTAACATTTTAAGTGCCGATCTCAGAATTGAATTTCATAAACATTTTAGGGTCCGAACGGCAAACTGATTTTCGCCAATATTTTGGATTCAGAATGCAAAACTGATTTTCGTTGACAATATAGGGTCACGAACTCCAAACTCGTTACCTATAACTTTTTAAGTGCCAAACCCAAAACTAATTTTCCTATAATATTTTAAGTGTCGAACCACAAACTAAACTTCATTAACATTTAGCGGTCCAAACCCAAAACTAAATACCAGTAACATTTTAGGCGCCGAACCACAAATTAAATATCGGTAACATTTTAGGTGTCCAACCCCAAACTAAATATCAGTAACATTTTAGGTTCCGAACCATAATTTTACCGTTACAAATCTTTTATAAATATTCCTACACTACCATATTTTGAAGAAATTGTTTATTATCATGACAAGATTTTCTGCAACCGTTTTCTTTTTAATAACATACCTATACACTTCATTCAACAACAACAACATCAAGAAGGATGATTTGTTTGATTTGATTTCCACGGAGGTTAGCAAATCAACAAAGAATAAATTGGCTTCATTGGAAGCCAAAATCCCCGTCGATGAGCCCGACCCTAAAGCTCATTACATGGTACAAATATGTAATGCAAGTGACCTTCGCAAGATGTATGAGATACAATCGTGTAGGGGTTATCAACATCGAGTTGTATGTAAAATTTGATGGAGGTGTTAGTTCATCAAGAATCTAAAGAGGTTTTCCTCCTTCTGCAGATGCAGACGCTATTTGTGTACGTAATTTCAGGAGACGAAATGAGAAAGAACAAATAATTGAGAAATTGAACGTCACATCTGATATATCTACATACTACGATAGCACAGAAATAGACTCTTCTTCCGTTCATTTTAATTGAAGTAAGGTAGCTTAGTAGCAATGAAGAATGCATCTAATTTCATATCGTGCTTTTTATTCTAATTTATATTTGTGTTGGTGATGATATTTCTCTAGGTTTCTCGAACAAATGTCAAAATGTAATGGGATTTTTCAACCTTAATCAAAGCTGAGTACACCGTTAAACACGTTCATTTTAGCATCGAAAAGTATTGATACTATACTTCGTGTTTCAATATTATTGAATATGAACGTCAAATCTTACAGAATATTGTAACGTTTAAGGTGGCGTTATCGTTAGAAGTAACGCAAGTCTTATATACAGTTCGATACTCCCAAATACGTATGACATTTTAAATGTTTGAGTATCGAAGTGTACAGCTAAGATTCCTGACAAGAGAAGATGTGTCAGGGTCGTACAACAGAGAATCTTGATAACGAGATGATGTGTCCTGACATGGAGAAATTATAATAATCATGGGCCTGGCTTCACATAAGCCAGGCCCATGATATAATTTTTCACTGACATGAGTTGACGACAGTCGCTTACATTTGATGATAAGGGTTTCCAAACGTTTTCGGGCAACTGTTTATGGCAAAGGGTAAAGTTAGATCGTGTTCTGAGATGAATTTTTTATTATTAAACAGACTTGTAGAACATCACATTATTTTTTAGGTTTTTTTCTTTTGACTTGAAAGTTGTCCATTTTTTGTACAACCTTGTTACTTTATCAATTTGCAATTTGGCATTATGAATTGTAATTTCCCTTTTTTTCAACGAAGAAGGGTGGTACCCGATTTCTAAAATCTTCAAGATCGATTGAATATCCATCATTGTGTATCCATTAAAAGAAAGCACACCAGCTCTACAAATTTGCAGAATAACGCCTTAATCGAAACATTGGAACAATAACACTTATTACTTAAAAATTCAGGGTCATAAACCTTTGCGTTGTGTACCAGTTGAAGTGCAAACTTATGATTGCAATACACACTAATGGGGAACAATATTTTATTCGGCATGTGATTTAGAAATTCCAGAGTTCCAGTACACATGGTGGAGGGAAAACCAAAACAGTTGACGTTGCATTGTACATAGATAAAAGTGAAGAGGAGCATAAGAACAATGTATAAACGTGGGTAATAAAATAAATTAAAATAGCAATGCAAATTTGCAGAAATGTAAGTGAAATAAATTAATTAGTCCATAAAAAATCCGCATGAAATTCCAAGAAAAATTAACAAGTTTAAAAAGTCATGATATTAAAATTCCAAAAAAATTTGCTTACAAATATCAGAAAACTGAGAATCAACATGCTTATGAAGCTCAGCAAACTGAGAATCAGCATGGTTTTGAAGCTGTGCGAGCTGCGAATCAGCATGGTTACGAAGGTCAGCTAATTGTGAATCAACATGGTCACGACAATTAACCATGTACTCAAGTAGTGACTTCATCGAAACTTCTTTTGAAATTGTAGAAGAAACTTGTTCGGCGGGCAAAGGAAAATGTTCTTCCTCATTTTTTGCATTGGCGGCATCATTTGTGTCTTTATAAATCCAACACTTTTCTTTTTCGTCAAAGTGGTATCCACATTTGTGGGTTGAATGATCATCAATCTTTTCCTTTAAAGGGACAGAGGGGTCCAAAGAAAAATCGACATCATTCTTGTGAAATATGTGTGTAAGGTCACAAGCATACGAAGAGAGGTTGAGGCCCCATGGCCCATAGTGACAAAGGATACTATCTGGAAGAAAATAATTTTGGCAATGTTAGGAGCAACCTCAGTTCGATATTGGTTAATTTACCAATTATCAATCGCTCGAATTGATCATGCCTTCCCACCGGACGGTAAAAAAACCATGACACAATAAGGTGAAAGATTCTCTCTTCAAAAGAAAGTGTTTTGAGGTTATTCCCTTTGTACTTTTTAATAGATCCGGTATCAATTTCATTGTAAGGGCCTTTATTTTGAATACCCAAATCATCTGCAATTGATTGGGGGTGATAGAGAGTTCCTTACGCATAACAGAAAAGCTAATGTCAATGATCTCAGATGAATTTGGGTCTTTTACAGTTGTGACATTACAGTAAAAGACATGTACAAGTCTTTAAAAAACATGAGGTTGGATGTCAAGCAAAGCATTCCAACCCCATTTCTTGAAAGTTGACTACATTTTAAAGTTGAAGGTTTCATTCTGAAGGAAATTCATGGCCACAACACGTTCTTTACGAATTTTTCTGGCGTAGAAATGTTTATAATATTTGGTCTTTGCATCGATGTCTATAAAACATGAATCATCAAAAGATGGTGTTGGGTCATCGGTTTGTTGATGTTTGGTTGGCTGATGCATGGTTAATGGGTAGAGTGAAGTGGAGTTCAATGGGATTTGGGTTTAGAGATCCTGTAAGAAATAAAACAATTGTTTGGAAGTTGATCAACATCACAAATTTAAGAATTCGACCAACCCCATCAATGAATAATATATGAGAACAAAAGAAAATTCAGAGGAACCGGAGAGCTATATGAACCGTGTTTTGAAAACCGAAGAAAATTCAAAGCTAAGGCGTTGAAAGAATTGGGGTTGGAATGCATGGAAAGTAAATGAAAACCAAGGATTATATCAACTAAATATTCAAGAGCATTTGTCATCCATGGAAAGTAAATGAAATCTAAAGAAGAACCAAACTAAATAAGAGTTCTTTTAACATAGTTAGGGATTCCAGAAATATAGCTTTACGTGCTTCCAATAGTCTCTTAGTGAACTAGGTTTAGGGTTCCTATAAAAAATAAAACAAAATAATTGTGAAATCTGAAAAAACTTATCAATAGTAGCAACCATATCTTCAAAATCAACGGTCAGCCATGGAAAGTAAATGAAAACACAAGAGAAAGCAAAGGTATCTAAAAAAACTTGGGGTTTTCAAAAATACCTCTGAATCCCGCAGATTGAAATTGAAAACAAAGGGGATGAGCAGATGGTTTTTAGAAGGAGTAACGGGTGATAGAAAAAAAATGAAAAGTCCCAATTTAAAGTTTGTGAAGAGAAGGAAAGGAGGAATCCCAATTGGTTCGCACAAGTGAGTGGGGTTTGAGAAGGGCATTAATTTTCTTTTTAGGGTTACCTTCCAGCTTTGCCATAAATATATTCCGCGTTAAGTAGCGGAACCGGGGCATCAGTAGCGCAACCTTTAATGCAAAATGAAGCGGGAACGGAAAGCGGAAAGGTTATACGGGTTTAGTTTGAAAAATGTTATAATTCAAAGTTAAAATATTTAGTTCCTTTTAGTTCCTAAGAATTAATTTTTAGCCAAAATTGACCCTATTTATGTAACCCCCTCGTCCCGGCCTGAAAGACTGACCGGTCCGAGTAGGCTACACGTAGAAAATCGAAGTGAAACCCGCTAAGGCTCCCCTTCGGTTAGCAACCCTATAAAATTTCTTTTATTATTATCTTGTCTAAATGGATTAATTTAATCCTATATGAAAGGACAACAACGGAAGCGACAAACGAGACGATCAACCCAACATCATTCCAAAAACAATCCATTTTAGCTTAATAAGTAGGTCGTTTCGAAACACCCAAGGAGTGTATCGAAACGCCTTGACTAAGGTCAACAGGCCCAAGTCAACGCGAGGAGACCGTATCGAAACGGTGGTCAACCGTTCCAAAACACCCTCAACGGTCAACTTCTCGTGGTCAGCGATACGAAGACCGTTCCGAAACGCCAAGGCCCGTTTCGATACCTCAATTGATCGGCAAAATTTTAGATTTCCAGTGGAAAAATCGTACCCTATGCATATCGAAACGTCTGGTCTAAAACAAGGGACCGTATCGAAACGGGACCAACCGTTTCGATACGACCTCTGCGAGCATACTGGTTTTAGCTGGTTTATGGCACAAGGATGTCCCAAAACACAACTAAAACCCCAACAATCAACATACATCAGTTTTAGATGCAAGGCACCCTATACAAACATGCTTAGCACTCATCAAACACACAAGAGCCATACATTCAAGGATCAACATTCAACATAAGAATTCATACATAGCATTTCACAAAACATGCCTTAGACAAACACACATAGCATTCATGGGAAGGGTATAGGTCTTCAACCACAAGGCACATATGCATCAAGTAAATATGGTCTACAATCCACAACATAAAGGCATACACATGTCCAACATAAATTCAACAATTTAACATGCTCAACAAAACACATAATCAACTAAGGAGTTTGACACCAACTCCTACAAGTCTACACCCCTATCGTCTAGGCATTATTACAATACGTAAATCATACTTGAGCTAACCAAGAACTCCAAAAGCTCCTCGCTTGCCCACTTGCCTCCCGAACTCTAACGATCTGCATGTTGAAAATAAAGGAGAGCGTAAGCTACTAGCTTAGTGAGAGAAGCTCTAAAATTCAACAAGCATGCAGTTTTCCAAAACACTTTTCATAATTGACAATAAATCAATGGATGCACGAATGATTATCACAACAAGACTACACATGGCTTGCACATGCACAACCAACATACACACGATGGGACCACACATCACCGTTCGACTAGCAGTTTTCCGATGGGACCACTCATCACCTTACTCTACCACTAGTCACTACCGGTGGGACCACTCATCACCGTAGTTAAGACAATCATCACGTGAGGCTCGACTTCTACACGACTACACAACAACAATGATGTAAAACAACTCGAGATGCACATGATACCACAACATATAACCATTCATCAACACATAACAAAGATGTAGGAGTAGTAACTTACACTCGGGTTTAGGTGAACCCTCTAGGTCCCGCATAAACCCCCAATAGTTCAATTTCGAAAACAAATTAAAGTTTGACATTTCTACTCACCATTGCTACCCAAAAGAAAGCCGAGAACCAAGCTCAAGTCTCTAAAATCTCTGGATATATCCCTGAAGCTTCACCAACTAAATTCCTTGCTTCTAGTCATCCCAACACAATCAAAACAACCTCAAATCAGTTCACAAACAAAGTAGCAAACCCGGAACACAATTCAAGCACAAAACACATGATTCAAGCTAAGAAAAACTCCCAAAATCCTCATTCCCGAGCAGCCATGAAACACAGCCCAAAACCCTTGATTTCAACACTTAAATTACTCCAAAAAGCTTCCAAAACAACCCTTATACATAGCCTAACCATCAGCCAACACTTTCTCACACAAAGCACCCCCAAAACTCCACATTTAAGCTCTCTAAAACCTTTCTAAAACCCAATTTCGGGAAACAACATGAAACCTTGTAAAAATCAACTATGTTGGACCTTTTAGGTTGTAAATAACTCATATAACCTCAACAAATCAAAAGCTTAAGTTAAAGACAACAAAGATGACATTTTTAATTTAAACTTTCAAAACACCAAAATACAAAAATCATGAGCTTTGCGAAAAATAAAGGTACTAGCTTGTAGAGGGAAGGGAGGACAAGTCAAAAATGATTTTACCTTTGAAAAATCTCCAACAATGAGCAAGTGAGATGATGTAATAGTGATTTGGGGGTAAGGAGAGCTTTTGTCGTTGAAATGGGGAAGTGAAGAGGGATGAAGATGAGTTAAAATGAGTGTTTATGGGGGAGTGAAGAGGGAAGAAGATGAGTTAAAACGAGTGTTTTAAAAATAAATGGGTTTCTATTTTTCAAGACCAAGAAATTACAACTTTGCCTTTAATGAGATGGCTATCTCAAACATTCCAAAATCCATGGAATTTTGGGTTCTAATTTAACTTAAAATTTGATCCAACATATAAAATGAATTTTTAAAATGAAAAGGGAAACCCGAAACATTATTTTAATATTATTTTCACCCGACCCCCAAACCCAGGTGTTACAACTCTCCCCCACTTAAGGAATTTCGTCCCCGAAATTACCTGACGGAAACAAGTACGGAAACTGCTCAAGCATATTAGCTTTCCTTTCCCACGTGGCCTCTTCCACACCTCTATGTCTCCACAATACCTTGGCCAACTCTATGGTCTTGCCACACAACACCTTGCTATCAGAAGCAAGTATCTCAATTGGTTCTTCGTTGTAAGACAAGTCCGGATTCAGATCAATCTCTTCTACGGGCATTACATGGGACGGATCCGATCTATACCTCCTAAGCATCGACACATGAAAGACATCATGGATCTTCTCTAAATCGGAAGGCAATCTCAAACGGTAAGCTACTGGCCCAATCCGCTCAACTACCTCATAAGGTCCAATGAATCTTGGGCTTAACTTGCCCTTCCTCCCAAACCTCATCACCTTCTTCCAAAGTGAGACTTTGAAAAACATTTTATCTCCCACAGAATACTCTACCCCTTTACTCTTTAAGTCGGCATAGGACTTCTGTCGATCTGAAGCTGCCTTCAAACGATCACATATCAACTTTACCTTCTCGGTGGTGCCCTTAAGCAAATCAGGCATTAGTACAAGTTTCTGTTCGGCTTCGGCCCAACAAATCGGAGTTCTACACTTCGTACCATACAAGGCCTCATATGGAGCCATCTGAATACTCGACTGAAAACTGTTGTTGTACGCAAACTCTACTAACGGTAGATGCTTCTCCCATGACCCCTGAAAATCAATGATACAACATCTCAACATATCTTCCAACACTTGAATCACTCTCTCAGACTGACCATCTGACCACGGATGATACGAAGTGCTAAAGTTCAACCAAGTACCCAAGGCTCAATGCAAACACTCCCAAAATCTAGCGGTAAATCTTAGATCTCGGTCTGACACAATCGATTTCGGTACCCCATGTATTCTCACTATCTCAGAGATATACAAATCGGCCAACTTGTCTAAGGTATAGGTGGTATGAACTGGTATGAAGTGGGCACACTTAGTAAACATGTCCATTATAACCTACACTGAATTCTTCCTCGAAGGAGTCAACGGTAGCCCTGACACAAAGTCCATGGTAATACGTTCCCACTTCCATTCCGGAATTTTCAACGACTGTAACAATCCTGAGGGAAACTGATGCTCGACCTTGACCCTCTGACAAACCATACACCTACTTACAAACTCGGTCACGTCCTTCTTCAAACCAACCCAATAGTACTCTTCCTTTAACCCTCGATACATCTTTGTGCTACCCGGATGCATAGCAAAAGGACTATTATGAGCTTCATTCAAGATCGTACACCTCAACTCGGTATCCTCCGGAACCACTATCCTATCCTTGTAACATAAGATCCCATTCTCTCCAAAACAATACTCGGTAGGCCTATCTTCGGCTATGTCTTGCACGTGAGGTGCCTAAGACTCATCTCGCAACTGCTTCTCTCGAATTAACTGAACTAATGAAGGCTTAACCTGAAGCTCGGCTATCAACCCACCATCACTAGACACGCTCAATCTCGCAAATATAACTCTTAATTCAATGGCTACTTTTCTACTCAAGGCATCGGCCACTACGTTTGCCTTACCCGGATGGTACTCTATCGTAAGGTCATAATCCTTGAGAAGCTCTAACCACCTACGTTGCTTGAGGTTTAACTCCCTATGAGACATCAAATACTTCAAATTCTTGTGGTCGGTATACACGGTGCACTTCTCACCATAAAGATGATGTCTCCAAATCTTCAATGCGAACACCACTGCGGCTAGCTCTATGTCATGGGTGGGATAATTATTCTCATGAACTTTCAAATGTCGCGAAGCATATACTACCACCTTACCCTCTTGCATAAGCACACAACCTAGCCCTACATAGGACCTTCGGTCAAAGCTTTCTTCAATTTCTCAAACGCTTCTTGTCTTGCATCTGACCACTCATACGGAACATTCTTCTGTAGCAACTTAGTCAACGGAGCCGCTATTTCTAGAAAACCCCTCAACAAACCTTCTATAGTATCCTGCCAAACCTAGAAAACTACAGATTTTTGTCACTGACTTCAGTTGTTTTCAATTCACTATAGCTTCTATCTTCTTGGGATCCACACTAATCCCACTAGCCGAGATCACGTGACCTAGGAAGACTACCTCCCTAATCCAAAACTCACATTTGCTTAGCTTGGCATACAACTGATTCTCTAGTAGGGTCTGAAGTACCAACCATAAATGCTCACCATGCTCCTCTTCGGTCCTAGAGTATACTAAGATGTCGTCTATGAACACCACCGCAAACATGTCCAAGAACTCATGAAACACACGGTTCATCATATCCATGAAAGCTACTGGAGCGTTAGTCAACCCAAAAGGCATCACCAAAAACTCATAATGCCCATAACGTGTACGAAAGGCCGTCTTCGGTATGTTCACATCCTTTACCTTCAATTAGTAGTACCCGGACCTCAAGTCAATCTTCGAAAACACAGAAGCGCCTCTCAACTGGTCTAGCAAGTCATCTATCCTAGGTAAAGGATATTTTTTCTTCACTGTTACTTTATTCAACTGCCTATAATCTATACACATCCTCATGCTACCATCTTTCTTTTTCACAAACAAGACCGGAGCACCCCACGAAGAAATACTAGGCCTAATGAAGCCTATATCAGTCAACTCCTGAAGCTGTGTCTTCAACTCTTTCAACTCTTTCGGTGCCATTCTATATGGACCAATCGAAACTGGTGCAGAATCAGAATACGTCTCAATAGCAAACTCAACTGCTTTGTTAGGAGGCAAACACGATAACTCTTCCGGAAAAACACTCGGAAAATCACATACTGTTATGATGTCCTGAGGTCTCACCTCACTCATATTCGGATTCATTACATAAGCCAAGTAAGCCTGACACCCTGAACTCAACAACTTCTGAGCTTCCAAAGCTGAAACCACATTGGACAAGAACCAGACGTTCTCACCAACTACTACAACCTCAAAGTCATCGGTAAGCCTCAAGGAGACTCTCTTGGTCTCGAAGTCAACCATAGCCTTATGCTCTACGAGCCAATCCATTCCCCAAATCACATCAAAACCATAGAAGGGTAACTCCATCATATCGACCGGAAATACGTGGCCCTGAACCATCAAGGGACACCTCCTATACACCTTCCTAACTACCACTGTATCACCAAAAGAGCTAGTAACATTTACACCTACCTCTAGCCAATCACATGGTAACCCTAATGACCTTGCGTGCTCACCCAAAATATATGAATGTGTCGACCCCAAATCTATCAAAGAAAGCAAACTCAAAGACTGTAATGAGAAATTACCTACAATGACATCCGTGTCATTCCCAGTCTCTCACTGAGCATACACCCTAACCGGTCCTCCTATCTCGGGCTGGACTGCTACTACATGAGCCAAGTTCCTCTGACCCTCATTCCTTGGCTGAAAGTTTCCACGACCGCGCCTACGACCTCTCTGATGCTCAAAGCCCCTAGCTGGAGCCGGTCCGCCCCTAGCCGGGTGTGGACAGTTACGCCTCATGTGATCTCGAGATCCACAGTTCCAACACGGCCCAAAGGTACTCGCACACTCGCCCTGATGGCGTCTCCCACACCTATTGCACTCTGGTGTGTGCATAACAACTCCTTGGCCCTGATGGCCCTGACCATATTTACCACCCCTATGTCTCGAATCGGGTTGGTACCTCCTATCCCTATGCCTCTTGGCGTGATCTCTATCCCAGTTCGCATGTCTCTTTCCGAAATTGGACCCACTAGCTCGTGCACTAGACCCAAGTTCTGTTCAATATCCTTGGCCCTAGAGACCAAAACATCGAACTCAGTGTAGTCAGAGGCAAGCATGTAGGTCTTCATATCTCTAGTCAACCCATATCGAAAGCGTTCACACCGTTCCCTCTCATTAGGGACCAACTCAGGTGCATACTGCCTCAATCTCACAAACTGAACCTCATACTCAGTCACAATCCTGTTACCCTGAACCAAGGCCATAAACTCTCTCTTCTTTTCATCCTAGTACCGAACTCCAAGATACTTCCTCTTGAAAGCATTTCTGAAGAACTCCCACGTGATATCTGCTTCGGCCATCCCCGAAGTAACAATGGTCCACCAAGTATAAGCGTCCCCCTGAAGCAAGGAGACAATGCAGCCTAACTTACGGGCGTCTGAACACTCCATCTGACCCAAGATGCGAGTAGTACTCTCAAGCCACCCCTCTGAACCCTCAGGAGTCAACCCACGAAACTCAACTGCTCCCAAGTTACGAAGCCTCTCTAGGGGTAATCCTGTCCCCGCACCCTGAGGTGGTGCTGCAGCTTGTGCACCGACAAAGCTGTCTGAAAAACTCAGGCTATGGTCTGAATTAGATAGGTCATGTCCGCGCTCGCTGGACTCTGACCCGTCTGAACCCCAACACCTCCAACATTAGCACCGGCCTTAGGCCCATTACCATCACCTCCGACTTCCGCACCAGCCTGAGGCACGTCACCTTCACCACCCACTCCATTACAACCAGGAGCAGGAGGAGCAGGAGGCTCACCTCCGGGAGCCTGGTCACCCGCTCTAGGTTTTCCCCTTGGTCTCACCATAGCAAAAAAAGATCTAAAACAATAAACACACAACAAACAAGGAAAACGTTAGGTTAGAAAAAGGGCAAGGACTCCGGTTCTCAAGCTCGTTAAACCAAAACAATTTTTCCTTTTGACAACAACGCCTAACAATGGGGACATTTGACTAGCCCTTAACCCAACCAGAAAAAGCCACTGAAACATGCTTTCAAACACCGTACTGGCAAGCAAACTTCATGCAATACATGGTTAAAACATTCATCGAGGCATAGCAACACATAACAACCCAAACTTACCTCACTTACCTACCTGAGGTCTCGGAAACCTCAGGCTCTGATACCACCAAATGTAACCCCCTCGTCCCGGCCTGGATGACTGACCGGTTCGAGTAGGCTACACGGGGAAAACCGAAGTGAAACCCGCTAAGGCTCCCCTTCGGTTAGCAACCCTATAAAATTTCTTTTATTATTATCTTGTCTAAATGGATTAATTTAATCCTATATGAAAGGACAACAACGGAAGCGACAAACGAGATGATCAACCCAACATCATTCCAAAAATAGTCCATTTTAGCTTAATAAGCAGGCCGTTTCGAAACACCCAAGGAGTGTATCGAAATGCCTTGACTAAGATCAACAGGCCCAAGTCAACGCGAGGAGACCGTATCGAAACGATGGTCAATCGTTCCGAAACACCCTGAACGGTCAACTTCTCGTGGTCAACGATACGAAGACTGTTCCGAAACGCCAAGGCCTGTTTCGATACCTCAATTTATCGGCAAAATCTCAGATTTCCAGTGGCAAAATCGCACCGAAACGTCCCCTATTTGTATCGAAACGCCTGGCCTGAAACAAGGGACCGTATCAAAACGGGACCAACCGTTTCAATACGACCTCTGCGAGCAGACTGGTTTTAGCTTGTTTATGGCACAAGGTTGTCCCAAAACACAACTAAAACCTCCAACAATCAACATACATCAGTTCTAGATGCAAGGCACCCTATACAAACATGCTTAGCACTCATCGTTGAAATGGGGAAGTGAAGAGGGAAGAAGATGAATTAAAATGAGTGTTTTAAAAATAAATGGGTTTCTATTTTTCAAGACCAAGAAATTAAAACTTTGCCATTAATGAGATGGCTATCTCAAATATTCCAAAATCCATGGAATTTTGGGTTCTAATTTAATTTAAAATTTGATCCAACATATAAAATGAATTTTTAAAACGAAAAGGGAAACCCGAAACATTATTTTAATATTATTTTCACTCGACCCCACAACCCGGGTGTTACAATTTAGTTCTATGGTAAAATTGTGAAATTGGTCACTGGACTCTCAAATTTCTCTACTTTCAAATTGTGAAATTGGTCCCTAATTTTGGTTTATGGACTTTCAATTAAATTTATCCACTTAAAAAATGAATAGGGGTCAATTTGGATTAGAAATTAAATTTTAGCTAGTAGAATATACAAAAATATTATTCGACTAAATTGCCAAAAAGTATAAATAAACATGGGGCAATTTTTGAATAAAAATTAAATTGTAGGGACTAGAATAAACAAAAATATTATTCGACTAAATTACCAAAAATAGAAATATATATGGGTCAATTTTGGGTAAAAATAAAGTTTTAGGGACTATAATGAACAAAAATATCATCATCATTAAAAACATTGGAATAGATTAGAATTTTTTTAAATAAATAGGGGTCAATTCGATTATAAATTAGGGACTAATATGAAGAAAAATAACCCCCAATCCCTAAACTAATCCCATTACCCCAAACATTCCACTTTAAACATTTACCCTTAAACCCCAAACATGAACCCCTAGATCATACAATCACTATTCTCTAATATTTAAAAGTGCAAGCCTAATCCTCTAATCCCTAAACTAATCTCATAACCCAAACACTCAACTTGACCCATTTACCCCTAAACCATAAACCACAAGCCCTAAATATTTAATCACTAATAATTAAAGTAGAAGCCTAATCCTCTAATCCCTAAACCAATCTCATAACCCAATTTCGAAACTCTCAACTTGAAACATGTATTGTTTATACCCTTAAACCCTAAACTTCAAACCCTAAATCTTACAATCACTAATAATTAAAGTACAAGCCGAATCCTTTAACCCCTAAACTAATCTCATAACCCTAACTCAAAACACTCAACTTGAAACATGTATTGTTCATACCCCTAAACCCCAAACCTAAACCCCTAAATCTTACAATCACTAATAATTAAAGTACAAGCCTAATCCTTTAATCCCTAAACTAATCTCATAACCCCAATTCCAAGCACTCAACTAGAAACATATATTGTTTATACCCCTAAACCTTTAAATCTTATAATCACTAATAATTAAAGTACAAGCATAATCCCCTAATCCCTAAACTAATCTCATAACCCCAATCCCAAGCACTCAACTTGAAACATGTATTGTTCATACCCATAAACCTCAACCCCTAAATCTTACTATCACTAATAATTGCTATTTGGAAGCATAATCCCTAAACTAATCTCATACCCTCAAACACTCAACTTAACGTACATTTACCCATAAACCCCAAACCTCAGCCCCTAAAATCTTACACTAATAGTGTCGAAAAACCTATTTTTTGGTTCGAAACCATAATTTTAAAAGACGCATGTTCCGAAGAAAATATACGTCTTTTCAATGTTTGTTTCGGATCTCTACAACTCATTCTGATACGTCAGCAGCATATAGGTCTTTTTAGTTGATGCGTCGAGCGGAATAGGTAGCGTACAAATAAAATAATAAATCTTATGGCAGTGCCGAAACCAGTGTAAAAGTTCTGAAACTCAACACATAAAATGGACATTTGAAACATACTTTTAAGATTTTGAGTTTATTTTTCAGTAACATTGTTCTGAAACTGGACTACATGTATCGAAACATGTGAAAATATATAATATTGTCCTTCATATTCGGGGTGGGCAAGACCGGGTACTCGAAACTGTCTTGGGCGGCAGGTTGGGCGGTGGTAGCTACTCGGCAGCTGTTGTTTCTGTCTAGAACTGTATCAGCACAGCTCCTTGATTTGCTGCCTCAACACCATATCCTCAGCTCCTCTTTCCCTCTGTCAGCCTCTAGTACCAGAAACTAAAATTACACTAAAATATTACCTTTTCTTCACCAAATAACAGATAATCTATAAAAGCAAGGCAAAGTAAAGAAATACTGTAAATGCAATGCATGATCCTAATTATGCCTAGAATGTACTCAAAAACAACAATAATGTGAGATGGAATGTGCATGAAATATAGAACTTGTGGACACTTTATACACCCCCAAACTCGAACTATTACTTGTCCTTAAGTAATGTAACCTAAACATACTTGCCCTTATATTAACCAGAAAGAAAGACTTGTTTTCAACTTGATTCCGTACCTCAAGGCAGTGGCACCTATATTAGATTAGTGAAGGGAAAATAGCACAAAAATAAATCAGAATTAATTTCCATGATGCCAGTGCGGTGTGTGCAGAACTGTGTACAAGCTGAATATGCAGAATAACTAGATAAACAAAGATGCTATTATGCTATATAAGGTTGCTGTCGAGACATCACAATTAAACACAAGTACTTAATCATGGAAATGAGGGCTTCAGCTTATCAAAACTACTCTTCTAGGTCTGAAATTAAGATAAGAGCAAACTACAAAACCTCGAACCCATGGAGTAGAGTCATCCTGTGAAGACTTTCATTCACTCATGCTAATTTGTCCGTCATTTCAAAATTTTTAGATTCATGGACTTTGATAGCAGCGGAGTGTCCTCGCACATGATTCTTCCTAGAGCCTATTTCTGGCACCTCTAGGGAAAAACAACTTTTCTTTGTTTTTTTTCTGATGTCGTGGCAGTGCTGCATTTTTCTGTTTTGATTTCTGCCTCGTCAGCTACCTGCAACCATTGTTAGAACTTTGCAAAGAATTATAAAAGTAAAAAGGCAGTGTTTATTAGATATTCTAGCAAATTTAGCAAGTAACAGAAGCGATTGAAATTTTTTCGCAATTTAAAAAATAATTCTAAGTCATTTTTCAT
The DNA here is from genome assembly GCA_958450335.1 of Hibiscus tridactylites. Classification (NCBI taxonomy): domain Eukaryota; kingdom Viridiplantae; phylum Streptophyta; class Magnoliopsida; order Malvales; family Malvaceae; genus Hibiscus; species Hibiscus tridactylites. The sequence continues at coordinate 80,669,057 of OY288269.1, read as the reverse complement.
GCTTTTCCCAAATTAAGTTCAATTTATTTATTGGTGCGAAATAATTTATTGGCTAACTATCATAGGCACAAGTCATAACAAATTTTTATATTCCGATTAATAATTAGGCAAGTACAATGCAACCTATATGCTACTAAGTATGCTTAGACAAAAAGATGCGAGAGCTATCCCCCCAAACTCGAGATGGGCATTGCCCTAAATGCACAAGATAAAAAAAACATAAAATAAAATAATCATAAAAGAGAATAAAGAGAAAGAAAAAAACTAGAAATTTGCTGAGGTTTGAGAAGAGGCTTGAGTCTTTGTTGTTGAGGATGATGAGGATGATTGGATGATTAGGCGGCGGCCGGCAGATGTCCGGGCAGCAGACTTGGCAGGGGAGAACTTGGCTGTTCGCGGCGGCTGGACTCTTTTTGGAGTGGGACGAGGTTCTTCTTGAGGTTCGGTAGGAGGAGCGGCAGGAGGTGCTTCGTTCTCTTCTCACTCTGTTTCGTCTTCCACTGGCTCGACGACTACAATGTGCCTCTTCCTCTTCCTTGTTCCTTCCTCTGTTGGTGCTGTCGGAGGGTCTATCTCCATTGGGATGGCTGTTGCTGCTGCTACTACTGCTGTTGGCGGTGCTGGCGGCTACTGCTCAATCTCCTCTGATAAGGAGGTGTTTGCCACTATTGCAGTCGTGCAGATGAGGGAATGATGTTGCTGATGCCGCTCTGGGGAGTCTGCCACCGTGTTGGAGGCGGAGGTGGCTGAGTACGATGGGTAGTGCGTCAGAGACGACATCTGTATACGGAAGGCGACGTGCTAGGCAGCGGCGGTTGATGGCGTTCCTTGTTCTGGGGCAGCTATGGCAGCTAAATCTGTAGGGTGGGGTGGCAAGGTGTGGCCGTCATCAGGATACTTCTCTAGGAGATAAGCCACAAAGGCTTCTTGGACCTCCCCCACATATTTCATGAATGCCAGCTACTGCTGCTCGATCCGCTTGTTGATGTTGATGAGGGTGCGCAGTAGTATGATGACTTCACTTTTTGGGGAAGCTTCATTACTGTTGGGGGCGGCTGGACTGGTAGGCTGGGTGGAAGAGGACTGGCTGGGGTTATGGGCTCTGTCTCTGGGGCCTGCATCATCTGCATGCGGACTCTCGTGGTCCACCCTTCCTTTATTGTTGTCATCTCATCCCTGGGGTCAGTTGGGACGTTGAAATTGGCATAAAAGCCAGTGATGAGTGACGAGAAGTATAGACTGCCCTTCGTCTTGCGGAAGCAATTGTGGATCTTCTTGCAAATGATCTCCCCAACATTGATGGGCCTGTTCGTCATGATGTTGTGGATGAGTGCAAGGCGCGACCGGTCGATGATGGAGTTGTTGGAGGTGGGCAATAGAAGCCTCTTGAAGAAGGTAATCCACAACATTGCCTCAGGCAGCAAGTGACGGTGTTGGACATAGCCGCTATGCTTTCCTGCCAACCAAGGCATGTTGGACTTGCACAGCTTGGCCTTGAGCTTGTCGTAATCGGCACCTGTCAATGATTGCCTCCATTCCTCATAAGGGTTTTCTTCCATCTCTTTGTAGTAAAAGTTGTTGATTACGGTGGCGTTCAGCTTGACAGGCTCTCCTCGGACATAGAAGAACGACAACTCTGGGCAGGGATGATGGGCATAAAATTCTCGGACCAGAGTGATGTTGGCCATCTCCAGCTGTTGTGCGAACATCTCCCATCCCTTGCTGTGTATTGTTTCAAACAGGGCAGGTTCTAAACCAAGGTCTCCTGTTTGCTTCGTGTAGTGGAAACCTTGCTCCTACCAAATTACATGTTTGGCAAACTGATCTCTGTATCTTTTCTCATCTGCCCTGGAGTAAAATCTTTTGAAAGTTGGTGCGGTTTGGGATGCGGATGCCATGTATGAGACGGTTGTAATTAATTGAAACTTGAAAGAAAATAATGTGAGACGAGAGAGAAATGGATTCAAGAAGAATATAGCAAGGAGATGAAAGTAAAGTAAATGAATGGGGTGAGAAGGATTTAAATAGAGGCTGCCAAGGGGTGCCGTGGCGGCATTAAATGCCCAACGGCCCAGTTGTCTCGCGCACGTTACGGGATTTCTGCCCGTTACTTTTGTAGCCGCTAGCGGGCTACTAGTCATTACATGTTGTCTGCGTTGGGCCACCTTTGGCTGTCTTTGCGGGATGGTGGGCGGGCTCCTTGTTGGGCCTTCTTCTTGATCCATCTCTTTTATTCCTAAGCTTTAAATAAAAATAAAGATAATTAAATACTGAGATAAATTTTGAAAAATAAAAAAGTGGAAACTAATTTAAGTAAATTACAACAAATTAAACTCTAATCCTAATTCATAAAATAAAAATAAAGAAAATATAAAAATAAAAAATAAGTTATGTTGGGAGTGCATTTGGGTGCATCTCCCAGACATAACCACTTCCCGAGGTAGTTTGGCTTGTGCTTCCCTCTTGGGGGTCCTCTTGTTTTCAGGGTGGTGTGCTACTGGGTCATTCAGTCTGCCCTTGGGTCTATCGCGGCAGCTGCTGCCTTGACTTGTCTCTGTGCTGATTTTGGCGGCCTAAGCATCTGGGCATCCTTCCTTTTCTTTTTATGAGGGTTGTAACACATTTAACTTTATGCTCTGGTTGTCTACCCTCATGGTCAAATCCTCATGTTCCACATCTATCAGAGTGCTGTCGAGCATCTTCTGTGGTAGTCCCTCCAAATTGCCCTAACGTATTAATCATGTTAAACATGATGGGCTTCATCTCGAAGCGATCCGCCTCAATCTCAAGTTCTGTCACTATCGGATCGAACCCTCTAAAGTCATGTTCCAGATAATCCCTAGTGGTTCGAACACACTGTGGCAGCCTAGGCAGAAAAGGAGGATGCTGCCTTGGTGGATCTTGTTGTTCTTTGGGCGGCGGGTCTTGCTGCCCATTCCTGCCATTCACAGCATTGTTGGCAGGGTTGTCGTTTTCCATGTTTACCTTTGCTTTTCTTTCTTCTTTAGTTTTTCCTAGGGCTGATCCGAATTCCTTTTTTAGCTCTCTTGTCTTTGTTCTATATCGTCATAGAAAATGATTTCTCCTTTTGGATTTACCCTGGTCATGCACTAGCAAAGGAAACCGTAAAATTCTAATTTTTTTAAAAAAAATATAAACTAAAAATAAAATTAATTGCAAAGAAATAAAAGTGCATAAATTGAAAGCGAATTTCACTGTTACCAATCCCCGACAATGGCGCCAAAAACTTGTAGAGCGTTTGGGTGTTCTCTATTTATGTGCGCAAGTGCACACTCTTGTAAGTTATAGTATAAAAGATATCGTCTCCCACAGGGATTGGAGAACTTGATTCGAATTGTTGTTCCTGCACAAGGAAAAGTAATTGTACAATTATTTTTTTTGTTGAGAAGGAAAGTAAAATTAAAAACACAAGTAAATAAAAGAGAAGAAATCAGGTTGATAGAATGGGCAGTGTTATGCTGCTGCTTAGTGTGAAACTGTGTTGAATAGGACAAGTTGTTTTGCGGTGCCAGACTCTGTTGCCTCGACGGGGGATGGTAGGTAGACTTCAGATACCCTCTCGCTGCCTCGGCAGGGGAATGGAACTGTGTCTCGGCGGCAAACTCGAATTAATATGATATAATTGTGCAAAGATAATGGTTTAGAAATGAACCTGGCGCATTCCTCTATTGTTTCGTGCGAATACTGACGTCGAGTAATACTTGTCGAATGTTTTACATTCATTCGCAAGTCATTTCCCTGTATCGATTTCTTATGTTCTTCCACATCACGATACAGCGCAAACATGTTCGTGTTTGCTTCATGTACACATAGCTAGTATAGTAGATGCATCATGTCACATTCTCTAAGTCTATATACTTGGATATAAGTAAATATGTTTGTACAACATTTCCTTTCATCCTAAGCATTCAACGTTTGATTATAAATGAAACAGGATTGATGGGGATGAATACCTACAAATTTTATGATAACAATAGAAGAAATATGGAAAGCTGAATACCCTCATTCTTCTTTTACTTTAAGACGTTCAAATTTCAGCTTCTCAAATGCTATCTTTGGTTTGCCAAACACTTGAATGAAGTCCTCATGCTTAGCAAATTCTGCAAGAGTGCGTACTTGAACAATAATGACAACATAGTACAAAATTCAATCATAGACGATGATAACATACACCGCTAACATGATGACACGGCAAATGGATATGTTCTCACCATTTTCCTAATTGCTTTCTCCCTACGCTGCCTCCTATTAGTATCCGGTAGGCTATCTAATATCCAAACTTCCTCATGTGCCATATGCAAGACACATAAGTACCAATGCCATAATAAATCATTCATGGGATAAATACCTACAAAATATTTTCTCCTTAACTAATTAAAATTTTCCTTATCCTCAAACAAATTAACAACTAAATCCTTTAACCCATTTCTACTTACTATATCATAGCCCTCAAAGTTCCCATAATACATAATTGTACCATCATAAAACTCTGCAAAAGATGACGATGTGGCATTTTTCATTTGTTCTTGCGTACGCAACAATTAATAACGTTTGTTATTTACAATAAAAAACAATTTATCAACAATGACCTATGGCATAAACATTGTTTAAGATGGTAACAAAAAACCTACATCAATATAACAAGGCATAAAGGCCAGACATTTAATTTTCTCCATTGCCTCCTTGCGAGCCTCGCACACGGACACCATATTAATAATCTTGCAAATTTACAAAACAATAATGACCACTTACCAAAATAGGCTCCAAATGTTTCACATAATTTCAAGCCTTACGTGCAATTTATTCCGCTAACCATATTGTCGAGCTTTTCATTGGGTCGCAACGTATCAATTTCTCTAACAATGCAATAAATGTTGACGAATTTAATGACCACATAGCTGCATATAAACATTGTATTATGTCTTTCATTTTACATTTCACAATATGACAACATACAATTTTAGAGTTGAAGGCTTACTCTCGCGTCAACAAAGTATTCCATAAATAAACACACTAGGCCCATTCTTTGTCATGAAGCCTATCAGGTAGTACAACATACGGAAGTTCTATTGACTCGTTGTCAACCTTTCAAAACAAAGAAAGGTATGACGACAACAATCATAAATTACGTCACCAAAAATAATAAATTCATAACCGTTAAGTTACAACATTTAATGGCTAAAACACTCTAATTTCTAATGTTCACTTCGATGGGCTTAAGGCCTAATGTTCAATGCATATGGCAACTGCCGTTTTAGCAGTACACGGTACACACAACCAACGCTTACCAAATTAACTTTTTATGGACTTGCACGGTTATCTTTTGAAAGTTTAGGGGATTTTCGACAAACCTAGTGGATAAGTGGCAGATCCTACAATGGAACATTACACTTTTCAGGACAAGAACAAGATAAAAAGGATCTTTAAATAAGGTTAGCTGTTTTTACCTCATTCTTCATCGGCGCTGGACAATCATAGTTTCCGTCTAAATTTAATCAGCGCTTAGCTCCACCTTCGAATGTTTCAAATTTAGAAGACATAATACTATTATTTTTTGTTGTCTCTGTATCAATAGGACTCTCACCGTAAAATTTTTGATGTGACGTATCCCTCATTAACTTACAGGAAACAATTCTATTAAATTCATTGACAATAGTTGCCCTAGCAGCCTCCATATTCCTTGACATCTGCCACAAACTACCTTTCATTTTAAACAAATCTCTGCTTCAAGCAGGTCATGTTGATCCACACTTATGCGACGTCTTCAGAAAGAATACTCAATTTCTCTCCAAACTTCTTTTATCTCCTCAACTTTTTTTCTTCTCAATTCCCGTATTGACAACCTCTTTTAGCCCATTCACCTTGGACATTATTTGCTCCTCACCTTTAATTTTCTTCTCCTTTCCCCTATTGACAACCTCCTTTACCCCTTCCACCTCCGACATTATTTGTTGAAACATCTCCGACATCATCTCCCTCGTTGCACCACCATCATTGCATCTCGCAAAATCATACTCTGCAAAAGAAACCTTGCAAATTAAATAAATATTAAACATTCACCTTCTACATAAAATCATACAATGACTCATAACGTATTACCTTACGTCTCTTCAAAGCTTTCATGCCTTCGTTTGCTTCCATGACTTACGCGGATTTCTTGAATTTACGTGCTTCAAAAGTTTGAGATAATGGATGCTTCTAGGAAATAATCTTCAGAGTGCAAAAAAATAGTTAACCATTATTTCAATTTGACGTACTAGATGAATAATAAACCAACAGATGCCTTTGGTCTATTCAAAGCTCAATTTGTCTTCAAGAGAGCATAAACAGACGCGACCTTTTACTCCACTCAATAAAGAATGCGAGCCTCACAACCATTAGAAGCTCCATTGACTATGCTATCAAATCCAGACCAATAATCATACAACCTAACCTGAACTCCATATCATTCACAACACAACATTAATTTATATGACAAAACTCAGTTCCACTCATTTCTCATTACTAATGCTAATTAAACTTTTCCTCTAAGACTACAATGCACCCTTTTAGGTAAATGTGCCTTACCGGCCTCTGCATAAAGCTTATTGCGTTAATAAGTGTATCGTAAACATACTTGGCCCAATTTACTTTTCCATGTAAGCAATAGTCGCACAACAACTTCAAAAATTCTGGACTTGGTCGTATCTCAACAGCATGACACAGAAAACTCCAATAATGTATAGCAGCACCCTTGCTTTCAAAAGCATCCCCTTCAAAAGAACCAGATGGTACATCTCGCTTGATTTTACCAAATGTAAAAATTGTGCTGAGATTATACTTTTCACCGAGTTCTTTATCATTCTCCCTCGACATCACTTCATTAACATCAACACTTTCATTCTTCAGGCCCAATATGACTTCTACATCTTCAACAAATACATGAATGTTGTATCATTCAAACTCAATAACACTCCTTCCAACATCAAAACTTTCCATCAATTCCCCATATAGGTCTCTGATAAGTGCCCAAAAGTCCTATATTTTGACCCCTTTTTCATGGCAACTATCACTTAACCTACACCCATTTGAGCTGCATTATGGCCCTTCATGTATTAATTTCATCATTTATGCCTTTGATCCTTATATTATGTTTATTCTATGAAAAAGGTATTGTTTGATGCATGTTTGGTGCTTTTAAAGATTTGCACGCTGCCAGGACAAAGATGTCGTGAGGGCAATGAAGGAAAAAGAAGGATGAAGTAGAACCAGCTAGTGACAGACCCTGATTGAGCCAAGCCACAACTGACAGCTTCTACTGAGGAAAGCTAATGAAGCCCTACGGAGCAGAACCAGTCACAGACCCATGTCAAGGCAGTAGAATGCCATACCGCGGCCGTGTACTATTCAACTTGCAAGAGGGCAAAAATAAGCAAAGTGGTAGTCTATTTGTAGAGCTTTAAAATGCCGGATTTTTCTACACACTTTGCGTGGTAGTCGGAGCTCAAGAGAAGGACGAAAACATGGAAGGAAGGATAAAGTTGAACTTTTGGCTAAAAGTAAATAAAGTATTAAATTAAAAAGATTCACATCTTTAATAAAGTTAAGTCCAAGTCCAACTTAACTTCCTCTCTAAGAAGGATTTGCGCCTACACCTTCCCCTATAAAAGGAGGCTTGCCGCTATCACCAAGAGAGGGTCGACAATCGAAGAGAGAGAGCTTAGGGTTTGTTGAGTGCATAAAAGTTCTATTATTTACACCCTTTTAACCCATATTTCTGCTGCATTCAAGCATCATTGCATTGCATTTAGGATAGTTTTTAATTAAATATCACAATTATATAAAAGGCACGGATTCTACTAAAAGATGGTGTATTTTGCAGGTAGCTGCCAAGGGTGACGATGAAGGCAGGCGAAGGGCAGATAAGCAGGAAGACGGAACTGAACAAACAGCTGAAGATGACGAACCTGTCATGAACCCGTCACGACAGCATGGTGACAGCAGATTATTGAAGAGGAAAAATGAAGTGGATATCGATAGATAGAGAAAAATCTGCTCGTCTGTCGTGCGGCAGCCAAATAATTTTCCAAGCCCCGGATCAAAAGATATGTCAAGCCAAAGCTCAAAAGAGAGGAATTTCCTAAAAGCAAGGAGGCAGCTAGAAAGTAGGATACTTTAGAGATTTAATCTTTATTAGAGTCTTACTTTTAATTAAAGTTGTAATCCTTGTTACCTTAGAGAACTTGAGCCCAAAGCTTATATAAAGGGCATAGATTAAACCTAGGAAAAAGGCCGACTACCCCAGAACCGAAACCAAAACCCTGCCGTTAACCTGTCTCCGACATGTTCTAAATTCCCCCTAGGGTTACGGGTTGTTTTGTAAAGTAGTTGCAAGGGTTGCTTTGTTTTAGGATTTTTCAGTTTCAATAAAATAAACTTCAAGTTCTTTTATCTTGGTTTTAACATCTTGCAAGAGCATCGGGAGAGCATTGTGAGGTTATCTATTTACTTAGCATCGGGAGAGTTAAGTATACGAAAGAGATAAAAGCGTGTTCTCTAGTTTGAAGTACTGAGTTAGTGTCTAGGGATAGGGCAAGGCAGATCTGGGATTCTTGCCAAGCTTGAAGTACTGAGTTAGTGTCTGCTGCCGCAACAACTAACGGACAGACGCCGCGACAGGTGCTGTCGGCGACGGGAGCGACGACAGAACTGGAGATCCTAAGCAATTCAATACCTACACTACCGAGCAATTCAATACCGGCCCATTCTTTCTATCTTGATTTCCCAATCTTTTTATTTACGTTTTACTTTATTATTCGTGACAATTCTCTAAAATATTTCTTTTACTTCGTGCAGTAAATCAAGGTGAAGTTATTAGCCCAATCCCTGTGGAGACGATATCCGATACTTCGTATCACTTTATTACTTGCGACGTGTACACTTGCACTGCAATTGCGATATACTATTTACACGCAACAAGTTTTTGGCGCCGTTGCCGGGGATTGGCAACATAACTACATCTTTATTTTATTGCACTTTTTGTTTTTATTTTTATTTTTTATTTTTTATTTTTGTTTTTCAACTCTTGCTTTTCACAAGGTTCTCTTGTTTATGCGCAGATCGAAAAGAGGCGAGGATCCTGAGTATAAATTAGATCCGGAAATCGAACGATCATTCAATCTCAAGAAACAGATTCGCCATCTTTTGGACAGAAACGAATACCTTGAAGAACAGCTTGAGCAGATGGCCCATAACCAACCTGCTGGAAGAGACGTACCGCCTGTCGGCGATCCGCTTGGGGCAGGTGGACGACGGTCATGTCGTGACTACATGCTGAATGACCATGTAGAGCTGGAGACCACGCTGCCGGATATTGATGTTGATAACTTTGAACTTAAACCTGTCATGTTTAGTATGATCAACAACGCCGGACAGTTTAGTGGTTCTGCGGCAGAAGATGCTAGGGAGCATCTCAAAACGTTCCAGGAGATCTGTGGTTCGTTTAGGCTACCAGGAGTTAGTCCGGAGATACTGAGGCTTCGGCTATTCCCTCATTCATTAAGGGATAGAGCTAAAACTTGGTGGAATAAACTTACACCGGGTTCTATTATGACTTGGGCAGATCTAACTCGTGAATTCTTATCTCGTTTTAATCCTTCACATTTATCTGAGCATTACGTAACGAAATTGCTACTTTTCAACAGGAAGATGACGAGCCGATGCACGAGGCCTGGGACAGATTTACTACTCTTCTACGGAACTGCCCAATGCATGGATTCCCCGTCTGGAATCAGGTAACTAAGTTTTATAATGCTGCTAACTTACAAACTCGCATTCGCATTGATTCTGCAGCAAATGGACTGTTATTGGATAAAGACCCGGACGAGGCACTACAAGTTCTGAAGAATCTAGCTAAGAATGAGGAGCAGTTTCCGACAACTAGAAGAGGGGGTAAACGGGTACTTGCTGTCAAGGACTATGAGGCTGACAGCACTATGAAATCACAGGTAGCATTCCTCACTAAAGCCATGAAACACTTATTGAGTGAAGAGGAAGTACGAGGGTTTGCTGTCGAGGAAATTTGTGCCACTTGTGAGGGAAATCATAGTAGAGATGAGTGCCCTATAAACATAGAAGAAGGGAAATATGTTGGAAATTACAAGCCAAACTACAATTCCAACAATTACAACCCTAATTGGAGAAAGGATCCCAAATTTTCCTGGAGTAATCCTAACAATGCCCTGAATCCACAAGCATATAATCAGAATCAGGGGGGTCCTAGATTGTTGACGAGACAGCAACTGCAGCCGCAGACCCTGCCGCAGAACCTGCCGCCTCAACAACAACAGCAGCCACCACCTGCCACGAGTAGTGTATTGGAGCAGACTTTGGCCACCTTTATGTCTCAGACTGGCACATATATGGAAAATATTAATCAGTTTGTCAAAAAGACGGAAAATTTTATGGACGAGACTAAGATGAGAATGACAAACCATGAGGCCACCTTGAAATCTCTAGAGACACAAATGGGTCAAGTATCGCAGCATATCAAACCGAGGCAGAATGGAGGTTTCCCTAGCAATACTGAAAACGCTAGACCACCCCCACATGAGCAATGTAAGGCAATTACTACTAGGAGTGGGAAAAAGTTACCAGGGCCGGAAAAAGAAGTTGATACAGAGAAGGACCCTGCTTTGAATAAACCTGCCGAGGAAGCTGCCCCGACAGGCAATAAACAGACTGCTGCCGATGATCCTGTCACGACAGCAGAAGCGACAGAGGAAAAAAAGGAAGATCATCGTCCTCAGATTCGCATGCAGTGGGAAGGACGCATTGCTGATTATCGTCCTCCACCACCTTTTCCTCAACGGATACAACAAGCTAAGAATGAATCTCAACTCAAAAAAATTTATGATATTTTTAAACAGGTTCATATTAATATTCCGTTGTTAGATGCTGTTAGGGAAATGCCAGGTTATGCTAAATTCCTCAAGGATGTTATGTCTAAAAAATCTAAACTTGGGGAATTTGAAACGGTAAGGATGCAAGAGGGTTGCATGAGTATTCTTCATCGACAACCACCCCAGAAAAAGAAGGATCCAGGGAGCTTCCTCATACCTTGCGTAATCGGCAATAAATTTGTGGGTAAGGCACTTTGTGATCTTGGTGCTAGTGTAAATCTAATGCCCAAATCTGTTTTTCAGAAACTAGGTATTGGAAAGGCGCGGCCCACGACAGTTACCCTACAGCTAGCCGACCGCTCTTACGTTCACCCCGAGGGAAAAATTGAAGATATTTTGGTAAGGGTGGATAAACTTATCTTTCCTGCTGACTTTCTTATTTTAGATTGTGAGGCAGATGAGAACGCACCAGTCATCCTCGGGCGACCTTTCCTAGCCACGGGAAGATCGTTGATTGATGTGGAAAAAGGAGAACTCACCATGCGCGTGAACGATCAAGAAATTAAGTTAAATGTTCTCCAAGCAATGAAACATGCCGATGTGGACGAGGAATGCAAAGCCATCATCGAGGTGACCTTTGATTACCCCTGCATCAGGACAGGCTGCCGAGATATTAAATTCGGTCACTGCTACAACAGCCATCTATCGACCTGTCACGACAGTGACGACGACAGCAACGACGGCAGCACAGACGACAGTGACCCCTCTAAATCCGATACATCTGATACTGAAGGTCATGAGGAGGTAAACTGGTTAGATCATCGTCCAGGTAAGTTATTCAAACCTTTAAATTACACTTCGGATAACCATTTAATCCAGAAGCCCTCCACTGTAGAACCACCTGTCTTAGAACTTAAGCCCCTGCCAGGGCAGCTTAAATATGCTTATCTTGGTTGTGATAACACACTGCCTGTAATCATCTTTGCTAAGCTGCCGCAGGAACAGGAACGACAGCTGGTCGACATGCTAAGGCAGCATAAAAGGGCGATAGGATGGACGATAGCAGACATCCAGGGCATTAGTCCGGCAATCTGTATGCACAAAATCCTCTTAGAGGAAGACCATAAGCCGACTATTGATGCCCAAAGGCGGTTAAACCTTGCAATGAAGGAGGTAGTGCGTAAAGAAATAATTAAATGGTTAGATGCAGGTATTATTTACGCCATCTCCGACAGCAAATGGGTAAGCCCGGTGCAATGTGTTCCTAAGAAAGGAGGCATAACAATAATCACCAATGAAAACAATGAATTAATCCCAACCAGGACTGTGACCGGTTGGAGGGTTTGTATGGACTATCGGAAGCTTAACAAAGCTACCCGAAAAGACCACTTTCCTTTACCCTTTATTGATCAAATGCTTGATAGATTAGCGGGTAAATCTTATTATTGTTTTCTTGATGGTTATTCAGGTTATAACCAAATTGCTATTGCACCGGAGGACCAAGAGAAAACGACTTTCACATGCCCCTACGGAACATTTGCATTCAGGAGGATGCCATTCGGCCTCTGTAACGCACCTGCCACCTTCCAAAGGTGCATGATGGCAATATTCTCCGACATGGTAGAAGACTTCCTTGAGATCTTTATGGATGATTTTTCCGTCTTTGGAGACGATTTTGAGAGCTGCCTCGGCAACCTTCAAAAGGTACTTGAAAGATGTGAAAAGGCTAATCTTGTTCTTAATTGGGAAAATGTCATTTTATGGTAGATGAAGGGATAGTTTTAGGCCATAAGATTAGCTGCCGTGCGATAGAAGTCGACAGGGCAAAAATAGAAGTCATAGAGAAGCTGCCGCCGCCAACAACAGTCAAGGGCATTAGGAGTTTTTTAGGGCATGCTGGTTTTTATAGGAGATTTATTGCCAATTTCTCAAAAATCACGAAACCCTTATGTCATCTCCTAGAGCAGAACCGACCCTTTGACTTTAATGAAGAATGTACTGAAGCATTCAAGGTTCTGAAGGAAAAGTTAGTGACAGCCCCCATAGTACAGCCACCAGACTGGACGCAACCGTTTGAAATTATGTGTGATGCTAGTGACTATGCTGTCGGGGCAGCACTTGGGCAGCGCAAGGACAGGCTGTTTCATGTCATATATTACGCTAGCAAAACATTGAATGATGCCCAAGTAAATTATACCACCACGGAAAAGGAGCTGTTAGCTGTGGTGTTTTCTATCGACAAGTTTCGTTCTTACATTCTTGGAACGAAAGTTATAATACACACCGACCACTCTGCCCTCAAATATTTATTTGCAAAGAAGGATGCAAAACCTAGGTTGATACGATGGATATTACTATTACAAGAGTTCGACCTTGAGATAAAAGATAAAAAGGGGACAGAAAATCAGGTGGCAGATCACTTGTCGAGGTTGGAAACGGGACAGCGTCTACCGCCAGATGAGACACACATATTGGAGACCTTCCCAGATGAGCAGCTCTTTGCTGCCGCACTAGCTGTCGCGACAGCCATGACGGCAGGTAAGTCTTCTAACCTTCCCTGGTATGCTGATTTCGTTAATTTTATAGTTAGCGGAATATTACCTTCTGATCTTACTCACCAAGCTAGGAAGAGGTTTCAAAATGATGTTAAACATTATTATTGGGACGAACCTCTCCTTTTCAAAATGTGCGCAGATCAGGTTATAAGGAGATGCATACCACAAGAAGAACAAGAAGACATTCTCCATCACTGTCATGCTTCACAATATGGAGGACACTTAGGAGGCAATAAAACTGCTGCCAAGGTGCTGCAGTCAGGGTTCTACTGGCCGACACTGTACAAGGATGCACAGGAATTTTATAAAAACTGTGACAGGTGCCAGCGGACAGGTAACATCTCGAGGAGAAACGAGATGCCACTGCAGAATATTTTAGAAGTCGAAATCTTCGACGTTTGGGGGATTGATTTTATGGGACCTTTTCCATCTTCTTGTGGAAATCTTTACATCCTCCTAGCAGTGGATTATGTCTCCAAGTGGGTAGAAGCAATCGCAACTCAACGGAATGATGCCAAAACAGTCCAAAGATTTTTGCACAAAAATATCTTTTCTCGATTCGGCATCCCTAGGGCGATTATCAGTGATGAAGGGAGACATTTTGACAACAGGGTAATTGCTGCCGCCTTGAGAAAATATGGTGTCAAGCACAGAATCGCGATAGCATACCACCCACAGACCAATGGACAGGCTGAGATATCCAATAGGGAAGTAAAGAACATTCTTGAAAAAATGGTTAAACCAACTAGGAAAGATTGGTCTTTGCTTCTGAATGATGCACTATGGGCATACAGAACAGCTTTCAAGACTCCATTGGGCATGTCTCCATACCGTTTGATTTATGGGAAGACCTGTCACCTGCCTGTCGAGATCGAACACAAGGCATATTGGGCGATCAAGGCAGTAAACATGGACTTGGACAAGGCAGGCCAGAAAAGGCTGTTAGATTTGAATGAGATCGATGAAATAAGGACAATGGCCTACGACAATGCAAGGATTTACAAGAAAAAAACTAAAAAGTGGCATGACAAGAAGTTGCTGCCACGACAGTTCTGCCCAGGGCAGCTTGTGTTGCTGTTCAATTCTAGATTGAAACTCTTTCCAGGGAAGCTCAAATCTAGATGGTCTGGCCCATTCCAAGTAGTTCAAGTTTTTCCCCATGGTGCCATTACAATTCAATCACTAAAGGACGGGCACCAATTCAAAGTCAATGGACAACGCCTCAAGCACTATCAAGGGACTGAAGCCCCAGGAATACAGGAAGTGGTTACTTTAGGTGATGCCCCACAAGGCATCCCTAATTTAACCTAATTCTTTTCTTTTTTATTTTCTTTTTTTTTAATTATTAGGAATTAGATTTATTTTAATAATGTTTTGTTTTCAGTTTTTAGGATATAAAGGAGGCAAGTGAGAAAGACGAAGTGGCCCAAGCCCACCGCCCATCCATCAGCCCAAATAAAGTCCATTTATAACCTGTCGTTTCGGCTGCCGGCGCAGACGGAGTTGACAGGCTGTCAACAGACGCACAGCAGACGAAGAGTCGTGCGGCAGCCGCAGCATTAATGCCCGTCAGACGTGTCAGACGCAACATTCAATCTGCCGCTCCGTTATTCCCGCCTGCCGTTGCGGCATTAAATGGGCAGCCCCCGACAGCTATATAAACACCTTCTCCTTTTCATTTTTTCCTCACTTTAGATTTTCTCTCTTGTTATTCTCTTCTACTTTGATCTCTTTTCTTTCTTTTTCAGCCCTTGCAACTAAACATGTCTTCACGACAAACCCGACAGAATGCTGCTGCCGCTTCCTCTTCCGCAGCAGCTTCTCCGTTCGCTAAGAAGGAACTTTGGGAGGAGCGAAGCTTCATCTACAACAGAGATGCTCCTCTGTTAGGACTATGGCCGTTCATCATGCAGGCCATTACAGCCCAACTGTGGGAAGACTTCGCCGAGCAGCCGGCAGAACTCAACGACACCCTAGTCAGGGAGTTCTATGCGGCGATCGAGAGCAAGACGGCGACATCTGTCACCGTCAGGGGAGTGACAGTACCCTTTACCGCCAGCAGCATCAACCATGTCTTCGGCCTCTTCTTCGGCCCCAACGATGATGCCCATCAACAGTTTTGGGACACCCTAGACGCTGCCGGCCATGATGCTGTTATGAGGGAGTTGACAGAAGTGGGCACGACGTGGAGCACAAGTAAGAAAAACCCTCATTCTGTCAACAGAGGGCAGCTCCTACCAGAGGCAAAGTTATGGAACGCTTTTATTAAAAAGCGTATCCTGCCCTCATCCCACCACACGACAGTCAACAGGCAGAGGTTGGTCCTCATCCACTCTATCATGCACAACAGGCCCATCAATGTGGGCAGGTACATGAGGGACAGCATTCTAGATTGCGCATTCCGCTCAGACTCACGGCTCTGCCTGCCCTGCACCATAACCGCCCTCTGCCGCTGCGCTGCCGTACCAGAGGAAGCCTCAGACAACATCAAAAAGGGTAGCGGCTGGACAGACAACAACATCTCCAGCCTCATGGAGCTGGTAGTCGTATCGCCTCTCAACGCCTTCGATCCCAACGCCCCTCCTGCTGAGTCTGATGAGGAGCCTGTCCCCGAGCCTGCCACTGAACCTGCCCCAGAAGCTGCCACCAACACCACTCCGGCAGATCAGAATGCCCACATCCTTGCTGCAGTCCTGCGGATCGAGGAACGCCAGATGGGCTTAATGACATTCATCCGAGACTTCTCCAATGCCACGGTAAACTTTATTACCAATACTTTGAATTTTTCGGATGTTTCTTTCCCAACCTTCCCAGCCCATTATTTCCATATCCCATCCCCTACTCCCACACCACCTGTCTCTCCCCATGGAGAATCTGCCTCCTCCACACAGTCCCCAACTGCAGCCGGCAGCCCACCGGCAGACACCTCCCCTCGAGGAACAAAGAGAGCTGCCACTGACGACAGCCCCCTTGTCCGGAGGAACTTGGACAGCGCCTTCACACGGGTGAAGCGTATCAAGCATGTGGCAGACAAGAGAAAGCTATCCAAGGCCATCATGTCCACCAGCTGGGACAGCAGCAGCAGCAGCAGCAGTTCTGATGTCAGGCTAGTGGAGACAACTGCCCTTCCACATGCTGACGACCCTGTCCCCCAACCGGAGGAAGATCCTGCCCCTCAACAGGCTGACGAAGCTGTCGATCAACCTGCCCCAGAACCTGCCCAGCCACCTCCTCAACGCAGACGCTACCATCAGATCCGCGTCAGCAGCAGCAGCGAGGACAGCGCATAAATTTAAGTTTTTATTTCTTTTATCTCTTCGTATTGCTGCCTGCCCTTTATAATTGTGATGTACTTTTCTTTTTTTTCTTCTTTAATTGTTTTTATGTTGTTTTGCATTGAGGGCAATGCAACCCTTGAGTTTGGGGGTGACAACCCTCCATATCTAATGGCATCCTTAGCACATCTTTTGTTTAATTATTGTGTTTTTTTTATTTGCCTTTATTTTTCAAAAAAAAAAAAAGAAAATTAAACGGTTGGCTTAAAACTGTGATGTTAGCTTACCTGTCATGACAGCTCTGTCGTGGCAGCATCTTTAGGACAGGTTAAGGAAAAGTTTAGAGCCTTTCTATAGTTCTGAAAAAAAAAAACTTAAACACTTTTGTGACTGTTATATTGCTTAGATTTCTTTTAGCCAAACTAGAATAGGAAGCTTAGAACTTGGATAGCCCCTAGAGGTGCCTAACACTGGCTCTAGGAAAGAAGTTTAGTAAAAGAAAATCAAAAACCTAGAGGTGCCCGAAACCGGCTCTAGGAAGCTAACTAGAGGTGCCCAAAACTGGCTCTAGAAAAATTTTAGCTTGAAAATAGAAGAAAAAGAAGCATGAAAATGTGCCTTCTAAAAAAATAATAAACTTTGGCATAAAAATTCGAGTTAAGGAGTTGAATATTCTAATGAAACTAAGAGAATCTTAGCATATAACTGTTCACAAGCATGCACACACGGCACGAGAGCTATAGGGAGATTCCGGACAGATCCTAGCCTTTCCGACAGGTTGCTGCCGCCATAGAGAATGAGCGACGGGTAAGAGACAGTTCACTGTTTGAAAGCCAACACAAAAATTTTCATTTTTCTAGGTTTAATTGCTTGAGGGCAAGCAAAGACTTGAGTTTGGGGGTGTGTTGAGTGCATAAAAGTTCTATTATTTACACCCTTTTAACCCATATTTCTGCTGCATTCAAGCATCATTGCATTGCATTTAGGATAGTTTTTAATTAAATATCACAATTATATAAAAGGCACGGATTCTACTAAAAGATGGTGTATTTTGCAGGTAGCTGCCAAGGGTGACGATGAAGGCAGGCGAAGGGCAGATAAGCAGGAAGACGGAACTGAACAAACAGCTGAAGATGATGAACCTGTCATGAACCCGTCACGACAGCATGGTGACAGCAGATTATTGAAGAGGAAAAATGAAGTGGATATCGATAGATAGAGAAAAATCTGCTCGTCTGTCGTGCGGCAGCCAAATAATTTTCCAAGCCCCGGATCAAAAGATATGTCAAGCCAAAGCTCAAAAGAGAGGAATTTCCTAAAAGCAAGGAGGCAGCTAGAAAGTAGGATACTTTAGAGATTTAATCTTTATTAGAGTCTTACTTTTAATTAAAGTTGTAATCCTTGTTACCTTAGAGAACTTGAGCCCAAAGCTTATATAAAGGGCATAGATTAAACCTAGGAAAAAGGCCGACTACCCCAGAACCGAAACCAAAACCCTGCCGTTAACCTGTCTCCGACATGTTCTAAATTCCCCCTAGGGTTACGGGTTGTTTTGTAAAGTAGTTGCAAGGGTTGCTTTGTTTTAGGATTTTTCAGTTTCAATAAAATAAACTTCAAGTTCTTTTATCTTGGTTTTAACATCTTGCAAGAGCATCGGGAGAGCATTGTGAGGTTATCTATTTACTTAGCATCGGGAGAGTTAAGTATACGAAAGAGATAAAAGCGTGTTCTCTAGTTTATAGTTGAACCATCTCGTGCTTAGGGATAAGGCGAGGTTAAGTGGCTAAGGAAGAATTCATACACATCGGTGTTCATCCTTCGATTCACGCCGGGAGGTATCATCAAAGACGTGTTCATCGACAGACTTGTGCCTAGGGATAGGGCAAGGCAGATCTGGGATTCTTGCCAAGCTTGAAGTACTGAGTTAGTGTCTGCTGCCGCAACAACTAACGGACAGACGCCGCGACAGGTGCTGTCGGCGACGGGAGCGACGACAGAACTGGAGATCCTAAGCAATTCAATACCTACACTACCGAGCAATTCAATACCGGCCCATTCTTTCTATCTTGATTTCCCAATCTTTTTATTTACGTTTTACTTTATTATTCGTGACAATTCTCTAAAATATTTCTTTTACTTCGTGCAGTAAATCAAGGTGAAGTTATTAGCCCAATCCCTGTGGAGACGATATCCGATACTTCGTATCACTTTATTACTTGCGACGTGTTCCTCTCTAAGAAGGATTTGCGCCTACACCTTCCCCTATAAAAGGAGGCTTGCCGCTATCACCAAGAGAGGGTCGACAATCGAAGAGAGAGAGCTTAGGGTTTAGTTTGTGTTTTCTTTCCATTCATTATGTTCTAATTTTCTTAGGGTTATGATTAGTTTTGTTTATTAGTTGTGTGAAGACTATTGTACTTTGTTTAAGTTCTTAATGCAATTAAGTTAAGGTTTGCTTATTCTTGGCTTTAATCATTCTTGCATACTTATCGAGAGAGAGTTTGTAAGATTATCTACTTGTTCAATATCGAGAGAGTCTAACTCACGAAATGATTAAGCACGGTTTTCATCCCATGTAGTGTTAACTAACTCGGCCTAGAGATAGGTTAAGAGTTTCAGCGGCTAAGAGAAGCGCGTGATTGGTTGGTGTTTGTCTTTGGTTTACGCCGAGAGGTATGGTCATAGTTCAACCATCAACGGTGTTCCGAGCTTAGAGATAAGGAGGGGCCATTCAAGGACGCTTTGTCGAACCTTAACAACATTTGCCCAAGAGCAAGAAACTGTGCGGCAGAGACTCAACCTTTGCGGCCGCAGTAGGGACTTAGGTTACTGCTACGACAGTTTTGTGTTGTTGCATTCAAGAACGAAGACAAGTCAATAGGATTCCACACTACGACGCATTCTAATCCGACCCATTCTCTCAACTTGATTCTCTTTTACCTTATTTTCGGGCTTATTTTAGTTTGAGTATTTGAGTTTATTCAAACAACTCAACTCATCTGTGTTTTTACTTTAATTGTTTTGCAGTGTGAGGAAGTAAAACCAAAAGGCTAGCTCAATCCCCGTGGAGACAATACTCGATATACTTATCATTATATTACATGAGACGTGTACACGTGCACTATTGCAGGGCACTTTTACGCGAGCATCAAGTTTTTGGCGCCGTTGCTGGGGATTGGCAACTTTTTTTATTTTCTTGCACTCTTTATTTTTAGTTTATTTATTTTTTGTTTTAGTACTAATAAAATTTGGTTTGTTTTGGTGCATGACCAGAGCGAACCCAAGCAACCCATTGCGAGACTTAGACCCAGAAATCGAATGCTCTTACCTAAAACTTAGACGAATGACCGAAGCCACAATGCAGGAACCTGAAGGTCGAGGTCGAGGTCGAGGCAACAACCAAGGTGCTCCGGTAAATAATGCCATTGGGTAGCAACCTGCCGACGGGCAGCCACTTGCCGATGGGCAGCAGAATATTCCAACGGGCAATGGAGACAACCCGCCATTGTACTTTGCACCAGTACGAAACCCAACTATTCGAGACTACCTTGAAGATGATCTGAATGGATAAATCCTGGAGTTGTTACACCGGAGATTGAGGCCGCCCACTTCGAACTAAATCCCGTGATGTTCAACATGATCAATACCATGGGGCAATTTGGCGGCTCAGCAACTGAAGATGCCAGACAACACCTCAAATCATTCCTTCAGATCTGCATTTCATTCAAAATACAAGGAGTACATGAGGATATTTTGAGATTAAAATTGTTCCCCTATTCACTGAGGGATAGGGAAAAAACCTAGCTCAACGGTATTCCAGCAGGATCAATTGGATCTTGGAGTGATTTATGTCATGATTTCTTAGCGTGTTTTAATCCTACAAATTCAACTAATAGATTGCGTAACGAAATCACTTCTTTTCGACAGGCTGATGATGAATCCATGCACGAGGCTTGGGAGCGATACAAAGAGTTGTTACACAAATGCCCCATTGCACAGATTCCCATTATGGACGCAGGTGACTATCTTCTATAACGCAGTCAACACGACAACTAGGATGATGTTTGATGCCTTGGCAAACGACATACTCCTTGACAAAGAGCCATAAGAGGCAATGGATATTCTGAACATGACGGCCAAGAATGACTATCAATTTCCAACGACCAGACGAAGAGGAATCCGAAGCCAACCCACAGTAAACAAAATAGAGTCCTCGAACTCAATTTCATCTCAAATTGCCACCTTGATAGAGTTGGTCATGAATATGAAATCACAAAACAATCACCAGGAAGTCAAGGTAATGGATTTATTTTGTGAAAACTGTGGTGGTAACCATGTCTATTCTGAATGCCCGCAGAATCCAGAGTCGGCTTGCTATGTTGGAAATTTCAATCGCAACAACAACATGATGTCCAATAACTACAACTCAGCCTGGAAAAAGCACCCCAACTTCTCCTGGAGCAACCCCAACAATGCACTCAATACACAAAATCGGAATGCTCCAACAACAAGATTCCAACAAAACTTGCCTCGGCAGAACATGCCGCAGTAGCAACACATACCGCCGCAACAACCAATGCAGTCTAGTTACCTAGAAGAAACT
The DNA here is from genome assembly GCA_958450335.1 of Hibiscus tridactylites. Taxonomy (NCBI): domain Eukaryota; kingdom Viridiplantae; phylum Streptophyta; class Magnoliopsida; order Malvales; family Malvaceae; genus Hibiscus; species Hibiscus tridactylites. The sequence goes on along the minus strand of OY288269.1, from coordinate 80,647,723 downwards.
CTTCATGCTTTTATGACTCAAACTAGTTCATATATGGCTAATACTGACAAGTTCATAAAAAAAATACTAAAATTTATATGGACAAGACTGAGATGAGGCTACAGAACAATGAGGCAACGTTGAAATCCCTAGAAACACAAGTGGGGCAGATCGCATAGATTCTAAACACTACGCAAGTAGGAGGTTTTCCCAGCGAAACTGAAGCCGTTAATAGGACATCGTATGGACAGTGCAAAGTCGTAACCACCAGGAGTGATATCCAACTTGAGGGGCCTCAGAACAAGCAGTCAGCATAGAAGAAACCAAAGGAGTCAACTGCCACAGCACAGTAAAAAAAAACGAGGCCCCGACAGCAACCAAGAACAATGTTGTGCCGGCAGAACATGTGGCAGCACCCATGACAGAAAGTAGAAACAACGTACCAACTTCACCATTCCCACAAAAGCTGAAACAACAAAAGCAAGAATACCAGTTTAAGAACTTTCTGGACATCCTAAAACAGGTACACATTAATCTACCTTTGGTGGAGGCAATCAAGGAAATCCTAAACTATGCCAAATTCCTCAAAGAAATTGTTTCAAAAAGGAAAAGGATTGAGGAATTCACGACGGTGGCCGTAACAGAGGAATGCATGGCCGCTCTACATAACCGAGCACCACCTAAGCTACAGGATCCCAGAAGCTTACTCATATCATGCGCAATCGGGAATCATTACAAGAGGAGGGCACTCTGTGATCTATGGGCAATCATAATCATCATGCCTAAGTCAGTCTTCCAAAAATTGAGGATTCGGACGGCCAAACCAACAACTATAATGCTACAACTTGCTGATGGATCCCATGTGCAACCTGAAGAAAAATTTGAGGATATACTGGTAAAAGTGAATAAATTTATTTTCCTTTATGATTCCCTTATTTTAGATTGTGATGCAGATGAGAAAGCACCACTCATTTTGGGACAACCATTCCTTGCTACCGGGAGGAAAATAATCGATGTTGAGAAGCTAGAACTGACAATGCGAATCAACGACGAGCATGTGAAACTCCACGTACTAAACGCAAGGAAACATGTTGAGGATTTAGAAAAATGTCAAGCACTCCAGGCAACAAGGAAACCAAGCCTCAACAAAGAACCAACTTGTCCCGGCATAGAAGCTGCACAAGGCCGCGACAAACACGTTGGACTCTGCCTGGACAACTGTCGCGGCACATTAACGGGAGATGCTGGACACCAGTTGCTACCTCACAAGGGATCCCATGTGATGAGGGATAAGGAAATAACCACTTTAGGAGATGCATCTACATGCACTCCTTTAGTGTTCTAATCTATTCTCTCAATTTTTTTTTAGTTGTTAGTTTTCAATTTTAGTTAATTGCAATTTTATACATTTTTTAGAAATAAAATTTTATTTTATTTTTAGGATAGAGATCAAGAAAGGAAGAAGAGATGAACAAACGGCTAGGAGAAATCTGTTAGTTGACGCGACATTTGCCGCCCAATGAACCGCAAGAGTCGCAACAGCTAGTTTTTAACGGCCAGGAACCGCAACGAGCATAAAGCAAATCACAACGGCTAGAAGTGAGGCGGCCGAGAATTGCGCTCCAACGGCATTATGTGCCAAAATTCTATATAAAGCCCATTATTCTCCATTATTCTTCACTTTAACATTCTCTTGTACTGCCTTGAAATCTTAAAAGCCTATTATTTCCTTTCGAACAACTACTCTCAACTCTTCTTAACTTTTAGATGGCAATCAGAGGAAAAAGTTCTAGCACTACCGTGACACAGACTTACACCCGTTTCGCACCACCGGGAGTTGAATATTGATTCAAGAAATATTTCATCTCTCAGTGAGTGTGGGAAGAACATGGATTCCAAGCTTCCGACAAACCTAACTACGTCATCGACCACTATCTGTTCCAAATGATCAATCATCAGCAGTGGCAAATATTCTGCCTTCAACATGCCCAGGCCAACATCACCATAGTCCGAGAATTTTATGCTCATAAGCCCAGTGACGATATGATCTTTGTACACGTAAGAGGAAAGGCAATCAGGGTTGATGTTGATGCTATAAACCAATTTTATGGCCTGCACATTGAAAGGGACGAGCACGCGGAGGTCTTGGAGGCGCTCACAGAGGAAGACTACTAACATATTAAAGAGGAGCTTTGCTATGTCGGCATGACATTGGATGCCAGGGCACACCAAGGGTCGGTCAAACGGCAAAGCCTCAGACCATATGCGAAGCTATGAAACAAACTAATCTTCCACTACCTCATGCTGACCTCACACAACATTTTCATTGATCAGCCCAGGCTCGCTCTAACCCATTCTATTATGCATAACTGAAAATTTAATGTTGGTAACCTTATCTGTCAGGAAATCTACAAATGCGCTCAAAAGGACAAGGGGGCACTTTACTTTCCATCACTAATCACCAGCCTTTGCACAGAGAAGGAAGTACCTGTAGATGAGGCCGATGAATTCATGTCACATCGAAAGGGATGGGATCGGGAAGTCTATCACATACTGATTAACATCACCGAAGTCAATCCTGTCTAAGCCACTCCAATGCAAGGCATTGTCGGGGCAACAACCTCGGTAACTATCCTAGAGATGCCCCAGACACACGTTGTAACACCCACATTCCCGTCCTAGAATTTAAAGCCGTAGAATTTAATTATTCTATTTATTCTTAGAAGCAATTGAGCTTGCGAATTTGTGAATTATGCAATTTGGTCCCTAAAGTCCTCAATTGGGCAATTAGTGCACCAATTCGGATTAGAAAGGAAATTAGATTCGAATTAATTAGTCTAGCCGATTGGTAAACTAATGAAATTGAATTAGTGATGTCTAGATCTAAAGTGTTGAATTAAAAGAATACGAAAAGAAATTAAATAACATTATACTCCTTAAAAATTGGATGAAATTGATAAAATTCAATAAAGCTTGTAACAAGGCAATTTGGTGATTAAATTAAAAGACTTTTAAATAGTAAAAATTGCATGTCAAAGATAAATTATCCTTGGGGCTGCCCTTAGTAAATTAAGGATAAAAGAATTAGTAAAAAGGGCTTATAGGTAAATTGAAGAGCTATCAAATCATCCATATGATGGAAGCTTGTCTTCCTTCCTCATTTTGCTCTCCTTTGCCGTGAAGAAAGGGAAAATACGGGGGAGGAGAGAAGCTCAATAGTCAGCCATTTTGAGAGCTAAAATTAGTGAAATTTTCGGTTGCATGAAGGAAGATTAAGCTAGGATATTGAAGAAAGTAGCTAATGTTGTCAAGAGATTAAAGAAAGTAAGTTTCCTACTCTTTGTAGTTTTCGGTTGAGTTAAAAACCATGCATGCAAACCAAAAATTTGTATGAACATGAAGATATATGAGTTTTGAATGAAATAACAAGATGAAATATGTGAAAACTTTTCAAGAACACATGAATACAGTAAAAAGAGGGTTGTTTTGAAAGAAATATAAAATCTTGAGCTTTTGGAAAGTTTGCTAAGAATTAAAAATCTGAAAATTTTTACTAGGAGAAATTTGTCAAGGAATGAATATTTTGTTATAAAAGTTTATTGGTTGCTGGAAAAATGAATTAGAAAGATGATATTTTGATTAGAACTAAAGATGGTCATGAAATCGAAAGTTGTGAAGATTGGGGACTGATTTGAAGAAATCGGTAATCTGCATGCCTAAATGTTGAAATTGAAAGTTTACATGGACTGTAAAAATACCATGGGAAAGTAGAATAAGTCATACCATGAAGGAAATTTAGATTCAAGTATGTAGTTAAGTGTATGTTCAAGCTAAAGTATAAATTAAGAAATCTGTCCACTGGTGTTCAATGTAAAAACAGTAACTTTGGAAATTCACTAAAACTCGGATATAAGGTATTTGAAGCTGAAATTTATAATGTATAAACTTTGATATGTCTAGAACCACTGAGAGAAAACGGAACTAAATTTCAGTATGTAAATTGAAAGATATGAATTTTTAAAGTCGGGCAGTGCATGCTGTCCAGATTTGCCGAAATGAGTATAATTAAATAATAAACTGTGTTAATTCGGATAAGATAAAAATATGAGGTTAATGTGACTGAAAAATTGGGTTTAATACCTTTCCAACGGTATATGATATGTTAATTTTTGATTAGTAATTAAAATATGAGGTTAATGTGACTGAAAAATTGGGTTTAATACCTAGATGGTGGCTTTGAAGTCTGTCTCAGGATCCGTTTTGTTTTATTCGGTCGTAACTTAAGTTTGAAATGGTGTTTGAAATTATATGCTATGTGATGCTTGGTTAGGAGGCTAGAATCATGTTTTGTATTTAAGTAGGTAGCCTCATTATTTTGTGTATAAAAATGTGAGTCAAGCTAGTGGTTGTGTCGATCCTTTTTGTTGTCCATAGTCGATAGCTTGACATGTTTAGGGGCATATAAGCTATGTTATTTTGTAAGTCCTAAGTAAAGGAAATCAAATGCCATGATATGGAAATATGGTATGTTATGTGTTGCATGAAAATTGGCTTGATTAAATATTTGGTAATTTTGGATTAATTCGAAATTACTTAGACCATTTAGTCAAGTTTCCGAATGGCATGTAATTGATTAATTAAGTGTTCGACATTATGACTTACTTGTAATAGTAATATGAAAATAAAAATAAAAGTTTTAAATTGGCTCGTAAATTAGTAGCAAGATTAAGAGAAAGTATGTCTAAGTTTTGTTAGCCCATCTTCCGCGTGCGCATTAATATGAAATACTAATTAAAAATAATATCATGTTTTCCGAAATGCTTCCGCTTTTGTCTGATATGTTCCGTTTGTCCGCCTTTTCTGTTCTGGCGACGCCCCTAACTTCCGGCTCGGGTTGGGGGTGTTACACACGCCCCAGCAGCAGCAGCAGACCTTCAGCAATTTCTACAGAAGCTAGAGGAAATGGACAAACGCCAACAACTGTTCATGGCGCACATGAGGGACTTCCACGCCTCAATTATACAGTTGACCCAAAAGAAGTTCCCATACTAGACGGTCCAGTTTCCACCCTTCTCTAATGTCTTCACCAAAACCATCACCCCTGAGCACCGAGAAGAAGCAACCCTTGCCGCTGCTACAACCCCGGCATCCCAAGTACACACTGTCGTGGCATCTGATGCTCCTTTTGTAGTAACGCATAAAGGCAAGCGCAATGTTGGCCTGGACACACCTGTTGGATCTCCATACCACGACGCCTCCAATTGGTCCGACACTGCTCATTCTATTAGCTGGGTCTTTGAGGAACTAAAATGCAAGGTAGCAGCCGTGGAGAAAATCTGCCCAGACTCCGAAGATGAGGACGTTACTGCCCCGGTAGCAAAGCCCACCCCACCATCACGCATCCAGCCACCCCGAGAATCCAAACGAGTCAAGCGCACAACATCCAAACTTAAGAGGTTGATATTGCAGAGCGAAAGTGACAAGGAAGATGAATCTTCCAAATCACCATCCATCTAAATTCATCTTCTTTATGCCATTTATTAATAATGCCTTTATACTTTTTGAGTTCTAAATTTGCCTATCTTATTTTATGCAATGTAATCATTGAGTGCAATGCTTGATTCGGGTTTGGGGGTGTAGGTTCAGTTGCCAAGGCACTGTCATGCCACAACATATTAATATAATTGCCATGAAGTTTTGTTCTTTTACTTGTTCATTTTTTTAATTGCGTTGCCTTAACTGAATTTTGCTTATGCCTTGGTAGTACTTTCTATCAATTGCCTTAGTTTAATTTTAATTAAATCTTTTTACTTGGTAATAGAACTCTCTTTTCTTACCATAGCTTTGAACTGCTTAGAGCCTTAAATTTTAGGGTGCTTAAGGAAAACAACTTAGGATTATACTATAAGATTAGAACTTTAAAACACCTTTGTGACTTGTATGATTTAAGGAGTTCTAGTACACTTAGGGCATAGACTTGCTTAGAAAGAAAATTTTGGGGAAAAAAAGAGTTAGAGGTGCCTAACACTAGCTCTAGCTTAAGAAAGCCCTGGAGGTGCCCAAACCGGCTCTAGGCTAATCACTAGAGGTGCCCGAAACTGGCTCTAGTAGGTTAGATTGCTTAAATAAAATACCCACGCTAAGTAGGTTAATGCTTAAGTGTTTGCTTAGAATCCTTATAATCTTCTTGTTCAAAATGCATGCACACACTCACAAATCATATAGTTTGATTCCAAGGAATTCCTAAGGCATCCAAAGATTTAAGGGTCGAGCATTCTTTACTATGGTTTGGAGAGAAAAGGAAAAGTAAGACCAAGGAGATGGATTATATAAATTAAGGTTTGACAATTCATGGTTTCCATTGTTTAAGGACAAGCAATAGTTCGAGTTTGGAGGTGTGATAAGTGCCCAAAAGTCCTATATTTTTACCCATTTTTCATGGCTATTATCACTTAACCTACACTCATTTGAGCTGCATTATGGCCCTGCATGCATTAATTTCATCATTTATGCCTTTGATCCTTATATTCTGTTTATTCTATGAAAAAAGGTATTGATTGATGCATGTTTGGTGCTTTTGCAGATTTGCACGTTGCCATGACAAGAGATGTCGTGAGGGCAATGAAGGAAAAGGAATGATGAGGCAGAACCAGCTAGTGACAGACCTGATTAAGCCAAGCCACAACTGACGGCTTCTATTGAGGGAAGCTGATGAAGCATTGCGGAGCAGAACCAGTCACAGACCCATGCCGAGGCAGAAAAATGCCATGTCGCAGACGTGTACTATTCAATATGTTGAAGGGCAAAATAAGCAAAGTGGTAGTTGATTTGTAGAGCTTTAAATGCCAGATTTTTCTACGTACTTTGTGTGGCACTTGGAACTCAAGAGAAGAACGAAAACATTGAAGAAAGGATAAAGTTGGATTTTTGGCGAAAAGTAAATAATGTATTAAATTAAAGAGATTCACCTCTTTAATAAAGTTGAGTCCAAGTCCAACTTAACTTCCTCTCCAAGAAGGATTTGCGACTACACCTTCCCCTATAAAAGGAGGCTTACCGCCATCACCAAGAGAGGTTCGACAATCGAAGAGAGAGAGCTTAGGGTTTAGTTTATGTTTTCTTTCCATTCATTATGTTCTAATTTTCCTTAGGGTTAGGATTAGTTTTGTTTAGTAGTTGTGTGAAGACTATTGTACTTTGTTTAAGTTCTTAATGCAATTAAGTTAAAGTTTGCTTATTCTTGGCTTTAATCATTCTTGTATACTTATTGAGAGAGAGTTTGTGAGATTATCTATTTATTCAATATCGAGAGAGTTGAACTCACGAAACGATTAAGCACGATTTTCATCTCACGTGATGTTAACTAACTCGACCTAGAGATAGGTTAAAAGTTTCAGCGGCTAAGAGAAGCGTGTGATTGGCTGGTGTTTGTCTTTAGTTTACGCCGAGAGGTATGGTCATAGTTCAGCCATCAACAGTGTTTTGAGCTTAGAGATACAGAGGAGCCATTCAAGGATGTTTTGTCGAACCTTAACAACATCGTATCAAGAGTAAGAGATTGTCACGGCAGAGACTCAACCTTTGTAGCCGCGACAGGGACTTAGGTTAGTGCCACGGTAGTTTTGTGTTGTTGCATTCAAGAAAGAAGACAACTCAATAGGATTCCACACTACGAAATATTCTAATCCAACCCATTCTCTCAACTTGATTCTCTTTTACTTTATTTTCTGGCTTATTTTAGTTTTAGTATTTTAGTTTATTCAAACAACCCAACTCATTTGTGTTTTTACTTTAATTGTTTTGTAGTGTGAGGAAGTAAGACCAAAAGGCTAGCTCAATCCCTGTGGAGACGATACTCGATATACTTATCATTATATTACATGAGACGTGTACACTTCCACTATTGCGGGGCACTTTTACGCGAGCATCAGTCTCAATGTAGACTGTGGGATTTTATAAAAACTAACGACCCAAAACCAATTTCTTCAAGAACAAGATCAATCCCCCATCGTCTTCATTCTTTCTATGAAATTGTATAATTTCTTCTGACTACACCTTTTAAATGTCTGTAGACATGGATAAGTTCCTACATCAATCTTACTGTGTCAAACAAAGAATGACTTTATACTGCTATTCTCTATTACCTTCTTCGGCTGTCCTGATTTATACTCTTTGTATGTCGCCTTCTCCTTCTCAATTTCATTAATGTAAGGTTGTCTTCTTTTAGAATTTTCTCCCATTTCTTGCCTAACTCTTTCCTAACCTACAAATTTAACTTATTCAAATGAATTTAACATTTACTACACATAATCAACTAAAACCTACCTCAGTAGTCACTTTTTCCTCTCTTTGGTTCATCCTTATACATTCAACTTTACTGTAAAACAATAAAAAATAAACAAACGTATACATTCAGTTATTCATTCATTCTGCATTTCATTTCAATAATAACACGTAAAGATAACATCAACTTACTAAAAATTCATGAAGGGAGGACATGTTTTTTTTTTCGTACGCCTTATCATATATGGCCAACATCTCAGACGAAGCAACTTCATTACCAACTTTATCATTACCATCTTTATGAGCAACTTTTTTAGCATTACAATCCTTATCAGCAACTTCATCAGAACCTTCTTTACCAACTTCATCATTACCATCTTTATCACAAAATTCTTTATCAGCATCTTCGTCGGATTCAGACTTGCAGTAGTCATTGTAACAATTAAATCTTCACATGAATCAGCACAAGCAAACCAAGTCACTCATAAATAAACCCATCCTCATTACATACAAATCTAACATTTTATAGTTAAAACCGATGGAAAGGGTACCATTCTAAAAAAAACCCTAAACCCAGACATAATATTCGGTTTAAAAGAATTTCCTCCAACACGAAATGCAATTCCATACCAAATTTTCCAAACACAATCCCTAGATTTCAAGTATTTTGCAAATAAACAAACCTTAGGGTTTTGGGTTTTGCTTGTTATCTTCACGATGGAGACGATTGCACAAATTTAGTTGTAGACCTAAGTTAAAGTTTCGATCCTTTACACTAACCAAAACGTTTTCCTCATCTTCAGAAGTTTCTCAAGGTTTTCAGTGGGGGAAATAAAGGTTCGATTCTAATTCCAGGGGAGCTGGAGGGCTTTTAAGATCTACAAAAAACTAGAAATATGAATCGTTAAACCGAACATATTATCATCTTGTACTTCAAAGCTGTGAAACTTATAGACTACTTCTGATACTCTGCGATTGCCCTAATATATTATCCACTTCCTTCACTTTTACGGTCTTTACGTCTACTTCTTACTATCCAACATACCATACTCCAGATTTCGGTACTTATACGTACGTTCCGACACATACTATACATACATGTATTGTTAAAGGCACTTAAAACGTTTCTAGTTTACACCTTTTTTTCAGGTTCCGGAACATATAAAAAAGTTATGATATCATGACAAAAACATCAACTGCTACGCTTTAACTCTTAAAAGTAACTTTCACATCAGACAATTCGTTACCCTATATCTAATTCCGAAATATCTTTTTCCAACTTTACTTGCGACATACGTCTTTAACAATTTAAGTTTAAACTATTAAGTACTGGTTCTGGTACATTTTTCATAGTTCCGAAACATATGCGTTATTTTTTTCTTTTCACGTTGCAACACAAATTTTCTCCCCATTTCGTTGCGAAACTACTTACTAAGTTTCGATACTTACCGGCTACGCCCTCTTCTCGTTTCCACGTGTTTTTATGAGAATCTAAATCTAACGGTCAAATCACCAAGTTTTCCCATCCGACGACTCTAACATCCCACTGTTTATCAGCCATACACTAACTTGTCGTTCTTAGATAAACCACTTTACGTAGGATTGGCTATTGTTTTCCAATTCTGATATTTAGGCAACGTCATGAAATAGTTGGATCCAGTTTGTTGTTTTGGGTCTGTCTTATTTATTATGGGAATGTCTGCTCACTCTCCTGAAGTGTCACCATTCTACCCTCTCTTACGTCTCCACATGTCGGATACTTCAAAATATTAATGTAAAGGGTAAACTACATGAAATGCCACTAAACTTTAACCTTTATATCGAACATACCACTGAACTATAAAATGATACTATTGTATCACTAAACATTGTTTTTTGCTATTATTATATCGTTAAATTCAAAACGGTGTAATTTTGGTATTGTTCCTTTGATGCCCAATATAGGTCAAAACGAGGTCGTTTTGTTAGTAAAATAATTAAGAAAGCACTGCATTTGAGGAGGATTGAACCAAGGACCTCTAAGATGAAAGTTTTACACCAAACCACCAAACCAATTTAAAAACTTGATGTAATTCTAACGGAAATAGTATATAAATAATACTACAGTTGAACTTAATTTCATTTATCTCATGATATAATTTTATAATATTTATAACATAATTTTATAAATGTATTAACTTTATAAATAAATATTATTTATAATATATAGAATTAAACCCTAAACCATATATGTAGCTAGTGGCGGATCTAGACTTCTTGTTAAGTGGGTTCAAGAAAGTCAAAGTTAAAGGAATTAAGTAGGGTTAAGTGGGTTCAAATATATTTAATTCTCCCTCTACCCTCAAATTTTTCTATTTTTACAAGGATTCTCTAAAACCAAGTGGGGTCAGTTGACCCCATTAAGCTCCACTTAAATCAGCCCATGTATGTAGCTAAACCTCAAACACTAAATCATATATATAAATAAATCCTAAATCCTAAACTATATATGTAACTAAACCCTACATATATAACTAAACCCTAAATCATAAACCCTAAAACTAAAATATCATTTATAATTTATATTACAAATCCTAATATATATTATAAATAATATTTTAATTTTAAAGTTTTGGGTTTGAGATTTATGATTTAATTATATATATTTACAGTTTGGAGTTTAGGATTTTAGATTTAATTATATATATATGGTTTAGGGTTTGTAGTTTAGTTAGTTACATGTATGGTTTAGGGTTTAGTTGTATATATTATAAATAATATTTTAGTTTTGTAATATATATTATAAATAGTATTTGTTTATAAAGCTAATATATTTATAAAATTATATTATAAATATTTAAAAAATTATATCATGAGATAATGAAACTAAGTTCAACTGCAGTATTATTTATATACTATTTTTGTTAAGATTATATCAAGTCTTTACGTTAGCTTGGTGGTTTGGTGTAAACCTTTCATCTTAGAGGTCCTTGATTCAATCCTCCTCAAATGTAATGTTTTCTTTTTTTTACTAGCAAAACAACGTCGTTTTAATATCTTAGGCATCAAAACAACTATACCAAAACGAAGCCGTTTTAGATTTAACGGTCCGTTAGAGTTTAACGGTCGAGTGTAAATGATCGATCATTAGGATTAGTGTGCACACAAATTGAGTCAAAACGCACGTGGCCTTGATGGCGTTAAGTCATCAAGAAGGAGTACGGTGATGTAATATTCCACCGGAAGCTTATATATATTCTACGGGATGATGAGTGGAATCCCATCCGTAGGGCATGTGGTGATGAGTGGAATCCCGCCCATGCAAGGTCCGGTGATGAGTGTAATCCCACCAAGGTAATGTGATTGTTGAGATTAAATTCGCACATCTGGGTAATCTAATAGTGGCCAATTGAACTTGTTCGTATATTTGTGATATATGACATTGATATTTGATATTTGAGCTTAGTATGAGGTGAGATGCCATATTATGCCTCTTGAAAGACTAGCTAGGTCTACTTGTCATTTTACCTATGCACGATAGAAATGAGAATTAGGGAATACATGCTAGAACCCTGCATTGTTGATGTTTTCGGTTTTAGAGCATCCTCACTAAGCTTCTAGCTTACGCTCTCATTTTCAACAATGCAGATCATTAGCGTGGTGTTAGCTCGGAGCAAGGCAAGAAGGGCTTTCCAAGTTTTTGTTGCTCAAGTACGGTTAATAATTATGTAGTAGCTTAGCAATGTGGCAAGGGTGTGTGTTTGAATGAGCTATGTATGACTCATATATGATTTTGATGTCTATGGTTTGTCTTGGATTGTAAACATGATATATCTTGCCAAATACTTGTGTGATGTATGCCTTATGGAGGTTTAAGATTGCTTAGATGGCATGTAAACTTATTTGGGATGTATGATGCCTATTGGTTCTTTTTAATGTCTTCAAGCATGACTTGTATGAAAGGGTACTAATGTGTAATTGCCATGTATGAATGATTTGTTTAAATCTACGCCTTGTGTGTGTTTAAGCATGCTTGACATAGGACATATGCCTCTAGACCTTGAATGTTGATGTTACGTGTCTTTTAGGGTCGTTTGGGACCTTTAGACTTGTTAAAATTTGCCTAAGTCTGGTTTTCAAAGGTTGCAGAGAGCCCACGTTTCGAAACGAGCTGGGCCGTTTCGAAATGAGCTGGGCCGTTTCAGAACGGGTAGGCTTCAGGGACCCCGTATCGGAACGCGTTTCGATATGGTTTGGCCTCTGAGAGCCCATGTTCCGATACGGGTTTCGGAACGTTTTGGCTACTAGAATTCTGAGAAAATGACGAGATGAAGGCATTTCGAAACGGGTCTAAGGGTTTCGAAACGGTCAAAATCTCGTTGACCACGAGAAGTTGACCGTTGAGGGCGTTTCGGAACGGTTGACCTCTGTTTCGATACGGCCCCTCATATAGGATCTAGGGCAGTTGACCTGGTCAAGGCGTTTCGATACGCCTCAAGGGTGTTTCGAAACGGCATGTTTAAAGGATTAAAATTGGGCTGTTTAAATGTTGTTTTGGGTTCGAATGTTTACCTTCTGTAATTTTATTCCGTTGTTTGATCATATAGGATTCGAATGAGCCTTTAGAAAAGATCTAATTAAAAGAAAAAAATAGGGTTGCTAACCGAGGGGGAACCTTAACGGGTTTCGCTTCGGTTTTCCCCGTGTGGCCCACTCGGACCGATCATCCGGCCAGACCGGGCCGAGGGGGTTACATTTGTTGGTATCAGAGCCTGAGGTTATCGAGACCTCGGGCAGGTAAGTGAGGTAAGCTTGATGTGCTAAGTAATTGTATTGCTCGATGTATGCTTGCCATGAAATCTTGATATTTGATTGTTCGCATGATGTTTTGAAGCATGAATTGTTGCGTCTGGTATAGAGTGTGTACCCATTGCTACTATTACTTAATTTAAAAGGAATTTTTATTGAAAAGGGAGTACTTGATCACTGATGGACCCTTGCTTTTGCTAACGTAATCCTTATTTATTCTTGTTGTAGTTATTACCTTGCTAGATGTACCATGAGACCCTTGAGAGGCCTAGGATGGTTCGACCGGAACCACGGGCAGCGGCTCCAGGAGTTGAGCTGGTAGTTAGAGTTGAGGCTCAAGTGGGAGAGCCTGTGGTTGGAGTTGGAGCTCCTCCACTACCTCCTCCACCTAGAGTAGGAGGCGAGGCCGGGGCCGAAGGAGAGGGACCTCAGGGAGGCCAAGGTGGCCAAGGACCGGCCGAAATAGACTTAGCTCCCTTGGTTCAGGCGATAGCCGGGGCATTTCAGGCTGTATTAGCTAGGGGTCAGGCAGCAGCACATCATCAGGGAGAGGGCACTGGTTTGCCTTTAGAGAGAATCCAGGGCCTAGGGGCCGAAGAGTTCAGATGGTCTACCCTAGAGAGATCAGAGTTGTGGTTTGAGAAGACCGTCTGTATTCTCGCTCAGATGGGGTGTACTGGTGAGCGCAAGTTAGGATGTGTTGAGTTCTTGCTTCAGGGTGATGCCTACACTTGGTGGGTCACCATTACTACGGGTATGGATGAGGCCAAGATTACTTGGGAGTTCTTTGAGTCAGCATTCCGTAAGAAATATCTGGGTCCGCGATACCTCGATGAGAGGAAGAGGGAGTTTATGGCTTTGCTTCAGGGGAGTATGACCGTGACAGACTATGAGATTCGATTTGTCAGACTGAGTCAGTATGCACCTGAGCTTGTTCCTACTATGGTGGAACGTTGTAACCGTATTCGTTATGGGCTGAATGAAGAGATCAAGACGTATACTCTACCTTCAGACTACACTGATTTTGATGTATTGGTCGCGAGGGCCAAGGACTTAGAGCACAGTTTGAGCTTGACCAAGCGGTCTGGTGGTTCTAGTTCGGGTAAGAGGTTCAGTAACTTTGATGGAGGTGATGCCAAGAGGCATCGGGACAACATGCATCATTATGATCATAGACGTGGTGGCGGTAACCACGGTAGGGGCCAACAGAGCCAGAGAGCTGGTGGGAAGTTTCCCACATGTGTTACTTGCGGGAGGAACCACACCGGTGAGTGTTGGGGAAATTTCCATTCGTGTTGGAGTTGTGGGGCTAGAGACCACATTAGGCGTGATTGTCCACATCAGGTGGGACAGGCACTAGCTCAGGCTCCTGCTAGAGCCAATGACTTTCAGAGTGGCCGCGGGCGCGGTAGAGGTAACTTCCAGCTGAGAAATGATGGTCAGAGGAACGTAGCACATGTAGTTGCAGTTCAGCCAGAGGGCGGAGGCCAGGCCAGAGTTTACGCTCAGCGTGCGGATCAGCATGACACCGATGTTAACGCAGGTAACTTCTCGATATAGTCTTTGGGTTTGCTTTCTTTGATTGACTCTGGGTCTACACATTCCTACATATTGAGTGAGCATGCACAGTATTTGAATTTGCCTTGTGAAATGTTAGAGGTAGGAGTTAGTGTTACTAGTTCCTTTGGGGACACAGTAGTGGTTAGAAAAATGTACAGAAGGTGTCCGTTGATGGTTCAGGGACATGTGTTTCCAGTGGATATGATGGAGCTACCTTTCTATGGTTTTGATGTGATTCTGGGTATGGACTGGCTCACGGAGCATAGAGCTAGGATAGATTTTGAAACTAAGAGGATTTCTTTGAGGCTCACAGATGACTATGAGATTATAGTGGTGGGTGAGAACGTGAAGTTCTTGTCCAATGTAGTTTCCGTTTTAGAAGCTAAGAGGTTAGTTGAGTTGGGGTGTGAAGCATACTTGGCATATGTGATGAACCCTAACATGAGTGAGGTTAGACCTCAAGACATCCGGACAGTATGTGACTTTCCTAGTGTGTTTCCGGAAGAGTTGCCAGGGTTACCACCGGACAGAGAGGTAGAGTTCACCATTGAGATTTACTCTGATTCAGCTCCTGTTTTGATTGCTCCGTATCGCATGGCACCGAAAGAACTGAAAGAGTTGAAGACTCAGTTGTAAGAGTTAACAGATAGAGGCTTCATTCGACCTAGTTCTTCACCTTGGGGTGCACCAGTTTTGTTTGTGAAGAAGAAAGATGGAAGCATGAGAATGTGTATAGATTACAGACAGTTGAATCAGTTGACAGTGAAGAATAAATATATGTTGCCTATAATTGATAACTTGTTTGATCAGTTGAGAGGAGCATCAGTCTTTTCGAAGATTGACTTGAGATCGAGTTACTACCAGCTAAAGGTAAGAGAGGTTGATGTACCGAAGACAGCCTTTAGGACTAGGTATGGTCACTATGAGTTTTTAGTCATGCCTTTTGGGTTGACTAAGGCGCCTGCTGCTTTTATGGATATGATGAATAGGATTTTTCATCAGTACCTAGATCAGTTTGTAGTTGTTTTTTATAGATGACATCTTGGTGTACTCGCGAACTGAAGAAGACCATGACCGACACTTGAGGCTAGTTTTGAAGACTCTGCTAGATCATCAGTTGTATGCGAAGTTGAGCAAGTGTGAATTCTGGATCCGAGAGGTAGTCTTTTTAGGACATGTAGTGTCAGCTGATGGGATTAGAGTTGATCCGAAGAAGATTGAGGCCTTTGTTGAATGGAAGCAACCGAAGTTTGTAACAGAGGTACGTAGCTTCTTAGGCTTAGCCGAATACTATAGAAGATTCGTAGAGGGTTTCTCTAATTTAGCCGCTCCATTGACACAGTTACTTCAGAAGAGTGTTCAGTTTGAGTGGACAAATGCAAGACAAAGAGCCTTTGAGAAATTGAAAGAAGCTTTGACCCAAGCACCGATCTTGATTCAGCCTGAGTCCGGGAAGGACTATGTAATTTACAGTGATGCTTCTTATGTAGGGCTAGGGTGTGTTCTTATGCAAGACAAGAGAGTAGTGGCTTATGCCTCAAGACAGTTGAAGACCCATGAGCGCAACTATCCGACCCATGACATAAAGTTAGCTGCAGTTGTGTTTGCTCTGAAGATTTGGAGGCACTATTTGTACGGTGAGAGATGCACAGTGTACACTGATCACAAGAGTTTGAAGTACATTTTGACTCAGCGAGATTTGAATCTCAGACAGCGTAGGTGGTTAGAGTTGCTAAAAGACTATGATCTTACCATTGAGTACCATCCGGGTAAGGCCAATGTAGTGGCCGATGCATTGAGTAGGAAGATGGTCGTGGACTTGAGAGCCATGTTTGCTAGATTGAGTCTGTCCGGAGATGGTGGCTTGGTAGCCGAGCTTCAGGTTAGACCTACTCTAGGTCAATTGATTAGAGAGAAGCAGCTCTTAGATAGATCTTTGGCACCTCACGTGCAAGATATAGCCGAACGTAGATCTTCAGACTACAGTTTCAGTACCGATGGGGTTTTGTGCTTCAAAGATAGGATAGTTGTGCCAGAGGACAGTGACTTGAGACGTACAATCTTGACTGAAGCCCACAATAGTCCGTTTGCTATGCATCCTGGAAGTACGAAGATGTATCGTGATTTGAAGAACGAGTACTTTTTTGTTGGCTTGAAGAGAGATGTAGCCGACTTTGTGAGTAAGTGCTTAGTGTGTCAGAGGGTGAAGGCGGAACATCAGGTTCCCTCAGGTTTGTTGCAACCGTTGAGAATTCCGGATTGGAAATGGGAGAATATCACCATGGATTTTGTTTTGGGTTTGCCTTTGACTCCTACGAAGAAGAACTCAGTGTGGGTTATTGTGGATCGTTTTACGAAGTGTGCTCACTTCTTGGCAGTCAATACTACTTACACTTTAGATAGATTGGCCGATTTGTACATTGGTGAGATTGTTAGACTGCATGGTGTGCCGAAGTCCATCGTGTCAGATAGAGATCCGCGGTTTACATCTCGATTTTGGGAGTGTCTGCATACTGCTTTGGGTACCCGTTTGAACTTCAGCACGTCTTATTATCCTCAGTTAGATGGTCAGTCAAAGAGAGTTATTCAGATCTTAGAGGATATGTTGCGTTGTTGCATCATTGACTTTCAGGGCACGTGGGAGAAGCACTTGCCTCTAGTTGAGTTTGCTTACAATAATAGCTTCCAGTCGAGCATTCAAATGGCTCCGTATGAGGCCTTGTATGGCCGAAAGTGTAGAACTCCAGTTTGTTGGGCCGAAGTGGGACAGAAGTTGTTACCTATGCCGGATTTGCTCAAGGGGACAACTGACAAGGTAAAATTGATTTGTGATCGATTGAAGGCCGCTTCGGATAGGCAGAAGTCCTATGCCGACTTGAAGAGGAAGGAAGTTGAGTTCTCAGTAGGTGAGAAGGTGTTCTTGAAAGTGTCTCAGTGGAAGAAAGTAATGAGATTTGGCCGAAAAGGGAAGTTGAGTCCGAGGTACATAGGACCGTATGAGATTGTGAAGAGGGTTGGTCTGGTTGCTTATCAGTTGCGTTTGCCATCCGAGCTAGAGAAGATACACGATGTATTCCATGATTTGATACTCCGTAAGTATAGGTCCGATCCATCACATGTTATGCTCGTAGAGGAGATTGAATTGAATCCGGATTTGACTTATGAGGAAGAGCCAGTTGAGATCTTAGCTTCTGACAGTAAGGTGTTGTAGGGTAGATCGATCGAGTTAGTAAAGGTGCGGTGGCAACGTCGAGGTGTGGACGAGGCCACTTGGGAGAGGAAGGAGGATATGGAAAGGCAGTTTCCATATCTCTTTCAGTCAGGTAATTTCGGGGAAGAAATTCCTTAAGTGGGAGAGAGTTGTAACACCCGTGTTTTGGGGTTAGGAGTTAGTCGGGTTAGTGGTCCAGTCAGTAAAATTAATTTCAATCTATTCGACCTTAATTAGGATCTAATTGGGTTTTAAATAATAAATGAGGGACCTTGTTGGTGATTTAGCCAATTAAAAAGGAAGACAACTTTTTCAAAATGAAAAAGCTCTCATCTTTTCCCCACTCCCCTCTTCCAACGTGAAACCATCTAAAACCCTCCTCAAACCCCAAAAACTACTATTCCATTAAATTCCTTCTTCATTCCAAGACCATTTTCAAAGGTAATAACTTTTTCTAACTCTCCTCTTCATTTCTTATCTATTCATGGTTATAGATTTCAAAACTACCCATTTTTGAAAAGTTAGGGTTTAATGAAAGTTAAGGGTTTTATGGAGTTTTTCATCTTGTCTTGAAATGTTAGGTTGAGTTTTGATTTAACTACCTTAAGATGCTTAAAATATGTTAAAATGGTTAGGTTTAGGTGAAAACCCGAAATGAGTTCTTGAGGCAATTTTTAAGGTGTCTAAATCTTGACTTTTGGTGAGTTTTAAGGTAAAATTGAAGGGTTGATGGTTTGGGTATGTTAGGAAGGTATTTTGGGATCATTTGGGAGTTTGAAAATGATATTTTCAGCTAGGGTTTGAAGGAGCACGAAAATGGGCATTTTGGGGGATTAATTTGATTGGAAAATTGTTGAAGCTTGGCTTGAGCTTAGGGGTTGAATGATGACTGAGTTTTAGCATTGATTGGGAATAATGGATGTATTTTTGATTGGCTAGAAGCAAGAGGAGACGTTGAAGAGGCATCGAGATCGAATCCGGGCTTGTAGGAGGCTTGCTTTGATTGCTAAGGAATGGTGGTGAATGACTTTAAATATGTTTTAAAGTTTGGTACCTTAGACTCGCCCGATTGTGCTATGATATTTGGAGACCAAAATTTAAATGGAGCCAGTCAATTGCTAGAGGATGAAACTCATGAAAAAGGTGTGTATAATGAATTTTTGTGTTATACAGACACACGACTTTCTGATGCCCACGACACAAGAACATGAATTTGACTAATGCCCTCAAGGGCTCAAGGACACGCAACATTTTACAACTCATAACCAATCTAGAATTTTTATGCATTATACACAGTTCAAGTCATTCCGAACCATAGGAACATAGTAACATTATTAAGGCATATCGTACCATCACTAAGCTTTTAGAAGTATTACAAGTCAATTTAAACAGTGAGTATCGATACTCACCTATGAATATCGGTACTAAACTAGTGTTCGATGTTTTAATATTCGAATCAGTATTGATATCACTCTATGAGTATCAGTACCGATCCTATGAGTATTGATACTAATCATGAGTACCGATATTAAAATAGCGTTTGGTGTTTCAATAAATCCAGTCAGTATCAATACCACTCTATGAGTATTTGTACTAGATTAACAACATCGATAATTCATGAAGGCAATATCAATACTCACTCACAACTTTGTCTAATTTTTGCATGTGTTCATACAAAATCGACACAGTATGAACAAGTATAAGTATTGAAACCCAGAAAATACAGTTTTAAGACCAAAAATCATCTCTAAATCATCTTTAAACATTGTTTCAAGGCTCTAGCTGATTTACTAAACCATCAAACCCAAAGCTCGGGTCAACTCTTACGTGTTTAAAAAAATTCAAGTCCTTACATTGTCGTTTACAAGGTTGTAGGGAATCTTCTTAGGGGTTATTTAGTTCACAGAATGTAACATTACCTTTGAGATTAGAATTCCTGACTTATTACTTGGAATGATATATTACTTTGTTTGATTTGATTGGCAGTAATGTAAAATTACAGCGTTTGGTTTGTGGATTATAAGAATATCGTATTTTACAAAGTTATCTTTATCATATATGTATTATTTTTAATATATATATATATATATATATATAATTCTTAAACAAATGATTTAAGATATTTCTAATGTTATAGTACAATATTATATATTTGAATAAATGCATACAGAATGTATAAATTATTTATGATTTATTATAATTATATATTTAAAAAATACAAAAAAAATCAAATTCATAAATTTCTACAATAAATATCATATTCGCTACTAAATAATATATACTAATAATTAACTATAAATATTTTATTTATATATTTTATTATTCAAATTACATTATTTTTAAAATCAGAAGTCATTTTTTAAAATATATAGTCATTTTTTAAAATTTAAAACACTACTCGTAAAATATTTTAAAATCTAATAAACAAAAATTTTGCCATTTAAATAAAGTAACATTATTTTTTAGATATAAATAATATTCAAAATTACATTTACTATATACTTACTTATTTATTTATTTATTATAAAACAATTTAGTTTAGCCAATGAATTGCTTTAATATATAAAAAACAATAGTTTAAAATATTGTCGGTGAAATAGAAACGATTAATTAACATGAATAAAACATATTATTGCAAGGGTATTTTAGTCCGTGGGGGTGAGAATTGTGTAATACCTAAAGAATTGTAACACCCGTGTTTTGGGGTTAGGAGTTAGTCGGGTTAGTGGTCCGAGTCAGTAAAATTAATTTCAAACTATTCAACCTTAATTAAGATCTAATTGGATTTTAAATAATAAAGGAGGGACCTTGTTGGTGATTTAGCCAATTAAAAAGGAAGACAATTTTTTTCAAAATGAAAAAGCTCTCATCTTTTCCCAACTCCCCTTTTCCAACGTGAAACCATCTAAAACCATCCCCAAACCCCAAAAACTACTATTCCATTAAATTCCTTCTTCATTCCAAAACCATTTTCAAAGGTAATAACATTTTCTAACTCTTCTCTTCATTTCCTATCTATTCATGGTTATAGATTTTAAAACTACCAACTTTTGAAAAGTTAGGGTTTAATGAAAGTTAAGGTTTTTATGGAGTTTTTCATCTTGTCTTGAAATGTTAGGTTGGGTTTTGATTTAACCATCTTAAGATGCTTAAAATATGTTAAAATGGTTAGGTTTGAGTGAAAACCCGAAATGGGTTCTTGAGGCAATTTTTAAGGTGTCTAAAATTTGACTTTTGGTGAGTTTTAAGGTAAAATTGAGGGGCTGATAGTTTGGGTATGTTAGGAATGTGTTTTGGGATCATTTGGGTGTCATTTGGGAGTTTAAAAATGAAATTTTCAACTAGGGTTTGAAGGAGCACGAAAATGGGCATTTTGGGGATTAATTAAATTGGAAAATTGTTGAAGCTTGGCTTGAGCTTAGGGGTTGAATGATGACTGAGTTTTAACATTGATTGGGAATAATGGATGCGTTTTTGATTGGCTAGAAGCAAGAGGAGACGTTAAAGAGGCATCGGGATCGAATCCGGACTTATAGAAGGCTTGCTTTAGTTGCTAAAAAAGGGTGCTGAGTCACTTTAAATGTGTTTTAAAGTTTGGTACCTTATACTCGCCCGATTGTGCTATGATATTTGGAGACAAAAAATTAAATGAGGCCAGTCAATTGCTAGAGGATGAAACTCATGAAAAAGGTGTGTATAATGAATTTTTGTGTTATACAGACACACGACTTTCTGATGCCCACGACACAAGAACATGAATTTGACTAATGCCCTCAAGGGCTCAAGGACACGCAACATTTTACAACTCATAAGCAATTTAGAATTTTTAAGCATTATACACAGTTCAAGTCATTCCGAACCATAGGAACATAGTAACATTATTAAGGCATATCGTACCATCACTAAGCTTTTAGAAGAATTACAAGTCAATTTAAACAGTGAGTATCGATACTCACCTATGAATATCGGTACTAAACTAGTGTTCGATGTTTTAATATTCAATTCAGTATTGATATCACTCTATGAGTATCAGTACCGGTCCTATGAGTATTGATACTAATCATGAGTAGCGATATTAAAATAGCGTTTGGTGTTTCAATAAATCCAGTCAGTATCAATACCACTCTATGAGTATTTGTACTAGATTAACAACATCGATAATTCATGAAGGCAATATCAATACTCACTCACAACTTTGTCTAATTTTTGCATGTGTTCATACAAAATCGACACAGTATGAACAAGTATAACTATTGAAACCCAGAAAATACAGTTTTAAGACCAAAAATCATCTTTAAACATTGTTTCAAGGCTCTAGCTGATTTACTAAACCATCAAACCCAAAGCTCGGGTCAACTCTTACGTGTTTAAAAAAAATTCAAGTCCTTACATTGTCGTTTACAAGGTTGTAGGGAATCTTCTTAGGGGTCATTTAGTTCACAGAATGTAACATTACCTTTGAGATTAGAATTCCAGAAATGATTCGTTACCTGACTTATTACTTGGAATGATATATTACTTTGTTTGGTTTGATTGGCAGTAACGTAAAATTACAGTGTTTGATTTGTGGAATATAAGAATATCGTATTTTACAAAGTTATCTTTATCATATATGTATTATTTTTAATATATATATATATATAATTCTTAAACAAATGATTTAAGATATTTCTAATGTTATAGTACAATATTATATATTTGAATAAATGCATACAGAATGTATAAATTATTTATGATTTATTATAATTATATATTTAAAAAATAAAAAAAAAATCAAATTCATAAATTTCTACAATAAATATCATATACGCTACTAAATAATATATACTAATAATTAACTATAAATATTTTATTTATATATTTTATTATTCAAATTACATTATTTTTAAAATCAGAAGTCATTTTTTAAAATATATAGTCATTTTTTAAAATTTAAAACACTACTCGTAAAATATTTTAAAATCAATAAACAAAAATTTTGCCATTTAAATAAAGTAACATTATTTTTTAGATATAAATAATATTCAAAATTACATTTACTATATACTTACTTATTTATTTATTATAAAACAATTTAGTTTAGGCAATGAATTGCTTTAATATATAAAAAACTATAGTTTAAAATATTGTCGGTGAAATAGAAACGATTAATTAACATGAATAAAACATATTATTGCAAGGGTATTTTAGTACGTGGGGGTGAGAATTGTGTAATACCTAAAGAATTGTAACACCCGTGTTTTGGGGTTA
Organism: Hibiscus tridactylites; assembly: GCA_958450335.1. Taxonomy (NCBI): domain Eukaryota; kingdom Viridiplantae; phylum Streptophyta; class Magnoliopsida; order Malvales; family Malvaceae; genus Hibiscus; species Hibiscus tridactylites. The sequence goes on along the minus strand of OY288269.1, from coordinate 80,624,652 downwards.
GGAGTTAGTCGGGTTAGTGGTCCGAGTCAGTAAAATTAATTTCAATCTATTCAACCTTAATTAGGATCTAATTGAGTTTTAAATAATAAAGGAGGGACCTTGTTGGTGATTTAGCCAATTAAAAAGGAAGACAACTTTTTCAAAATCAAAAAGCAATGAAAAAGATCTCGTCTTTTCCCCACTCCCCTCTTCCAACGTGAAACCATCTAAAACCCTCCCCAAACCCCAAAAACTACTATTTCATTAAATTCCTTCTTCATTCCAAGACCATTTTCAAAGGTAATAACATTTTCTAACTCTCCTCTTCATTTCCTATCTATTCATGGTTATAGATTTTAAAACTAACCACTTTTGAAAAGTTAGGGTTTAATGAAAGTTAAGGTTTAATGAAAGTTAAGGTTTTTATGGAGTTTTTCATCTTGTCTTGAAATGTTAGGTTGGGTTTTGATTTAACCACCTTAAGATGCTTAAAATATGTTAAAATGGTTATGTTTGGGTGAAAACCCGAAATGGGTTCTTGAGGCAATTTTTAAGGTGTCTAAAACTTGACTTTTGGTGAGTTTTAAGGTAAAATTGAAGGGCTGATGGTTTGGGTATGTTAGGAAGGTGTTTTGGGATCATTTGGGTGTCATTTGGGAGTTTGAAAATGAGATTTTCAGTTAGGGTTTGAAGGAGCACGAAAATGAGCATTTTGGGGGATTAATTTGATTGGAAAATTGTTGAAGCTTGGCTTGAGCTTAGGGGTTGAATGATGACTGAGTTTTAGCATTGATTGGGAATAATGGATGTGTTTTTGATTGGCTAGAAGCAAGAGGAGACGTTGAAGAGGCATCGGGATCGAATCCGGGCTTGTAGGAGGCTTGCTTTGATTGCTAAAGAAGGGTGATGAGTGACTTTAAATGTGTTTTAAAGTTTGGTTCGAGTGTGTGTAGTGTATGAGTTGAAATGTGCTTGGTAGGCCATTTCTATGTAGATTTAAATTGTTAACTTAGCTCTTGATTTCCATTTAATGCTATTTGTTTTTGCCTATTTATGCTCTTGTGATATGTGGGTTGATTTGCACATGTGTACCATGATACGTGTATGTGATGAGCATGAGATATGATTGATGGATATGTGATGTGGTAAATGAAAATTGGCACTAATTAACTTATCGGGTGTAAATGATTGATCATTAGGATTAGTGTGCACACAAATTGAGTCAAAACGCACGTGGCCTTGATGGCGTTAAGTCATCAAGGAGGAGTACGGTGATGTAATATTCCACCGGAAGCTTATATATATTCTACGGGATGATGAGTGGAATCCCATCCGTAGGGCATGTGGTGATGAGTGGAATCCCGCCCATGCAAGGTCCGGTGATGAGTGTAATCCCACCGAGGTAATATGATTGTTGAGATTAAATCTGCACATCCGGGTAATCTAATAGTGGCCAATTGAACTTGTTCGTATATTTGTGATATATGACATTGATATTTGATATTTGAGCTTAGTATGAGGTGAGATGCCATATTATGCCTCTTGAAAGACTAGCTAGGTCTACTTGTCATTTTACCTATGCATGATAGAAATGAGAATTAGGGAATACATGCTTGAACCCTGCATTGTTGATGTTTTCGGTTTTAGAGCATCCTCACTAAGCTTCTAGCTTACGCTCTCATTTTCAACAATGCAGATCATTAGCGTGGTGTTAGCTCGGAGCAAGGCAAGAAGGGCTTTCCAAGTTTTTGTTGCTCAAGTACGGTTAATAATTATGTAGTAGCTTAGCAATGTGGCAAGGGTGTGTGTTTGAATGAGCTATGTATGACTCATATATGATTTTGATGTCTATGGTTTGTCTTGGATTGTAAACATGATATATCTTGCCAAATTCTTGTGTGATGTATGCCTTATGGAGGTTTAAGATTGCTTAAATGGCATGTAAACTTATTTGGGATATATGATGCCTATTGGTTCTTTTTAATGTCTTCAAGCATGACTTGTATGAAAGGCTACTAATGTGTAATTGCCATGTATGAATGATTTGTTTAAATCTACGCCTTGTGTGTGTTTAAGCATGCTTGACATATGACATATGCCTCTAGACCTTGAATGTTGATGTTATGTGTCTTTTAGGGTCGTTTGGGACCTTTAGAATTGTTAAAATTTGCCTAAGTCTGGTTTTCAAAGGTTGCAGACAGCCCGCGTTTCGAAACGAGCTGGGCCGTTTCGGAACTGGTAGGCTTCAGGGACCCCGTATCGGAACGCGTTTCGATACGGTTTGGCCTCTGAGAGCCCCTGTTCCGATACAGGTTTCGAAACGTTTTGGCTACTGGAATTCTGAGAAAATGACGAGATGAAGGCGTTTCGAAACGGGTCTAAGGGTTTCGAAACGGTCAAAATCTCGTTGACCACGAGAAGTTGACCGTTGAGGGCGTTTCGGAACGGTTGACCTCCGTTTCGATACGGCCCCTCATATGGGCTCTGGGGCAGTTGACCTGGTCAAGGCGTTTCGATACGCCTCAAGGGTGTTTCGAAACGGCCTGTTTAAAGGATTAAAATTGGGCTGTTTAAATGTTGTTTTGGGTTCGAATGTTTACCTTCTGTAATTTTATTCCGCTGTTTGATCATATAGGATTCGAATGAGCCTTTAGAAAAGATGGAATTAAAAGACAAAAAATAGGGTTGCTAACCGAGGGGGAACCTTAACGGGTTTCGCTTCGGTTTTCCCCGTATGGCCCACTCGGACCGGTCATCCTTCCAGACCGGGACGAGGGGTTACAAGAATAAGGTGGGAATGACATTCCTACCATTTTGGGGGAATAGAATGTACTATTAGGAATGTTGTATTATCCCATAGAGAGAATTTTCTTAAACCAAACATGGGTATGTGATTCCAAAAAAAAGTATTCCCTTTGACAATGATCTTTTTCGCGAACCAAACAAGCGTATATAAGTTGTTGGGTATTTAGGGGCTTATTAGCCCGCATTTGCATCATGCATAAGCATGACATTTGAGGCCCCATAGCATGAATTCATGAAGTTCATGAGTTGATTGAAAGAACATGATCCTGATTTGTGACTTGATAAAATGAATGTTTGATTAAGTTTATGTTTTCTATAGGTATGTTTTATTTGTTGTTAATATAATTGCTCGATTTCCTTTACTAAATGTAATTGTCACAGGGGAACTTTTTGCGACCGAGCGAGCCGCACCCATAGGTGCGGACCCTTGCGCACCACGCCTTCCACCCGACCGAGGGGCCCAAAGTATTGTCGATGCCACACACCAAGGGGCCATGCACAACGCCCTTGGCGGTGTCCGCGCCCAAGAGAACCGAGGTGGGCCTGTTTCTCCGCACCATGGGGCCTTGTCTAGCACCCCATGTGCTGCCCACACGACTTGCACCCGAGGAGGCCCAACACACGCACCCGAGGGGCCTTTTCCATGCACCCTCCATGCCGGCCAAGGCATGGAGCCCGAGCCCACACCCGACGTGCGCATCAAGGCCGAGCCCACACACGAGGGGGCCTTGCCTTGCCCCGTCCATGCCGCCCAAGGCATGGAGCCCGAGCCCGCACCCGACGTGCACACTAAGGAGGCCAAGTCCACAACCGAGAAGGCCTTGCCTTGCACCATCCATGCCGGCCAAGCCATAGAGCCCGAGCCCGCACCCGATGTGTTCACCAAAGAGGTCGAGCCTACACCCTCCATGCGCACCATAAGGCCTAGGGGATGCCCATCCGAGTTGCCCACACCCCTAGGGCCCGACTTAGCACCTAGCATGCTACAAAGGGGGTTTTGGACACAAGAACCGGGCCATGCCAAGCCCAATCCGCCCAAGCATCCAAGACCAAAGCCATGTTGTCTTCTTTTGACTATCACACAAGGAAAAGGATCTTCCATGGGGGCCTATCCGAGGAAAGTATTCCATGACAACAATCATGTGATGTCATATCTTTGTAATTGGGGCAAGTTTGTTTATATGAAAGTGTTGCCATGTTTAAGAGGGAGGATTCATCCTTAGCCATTGGATTGAATCACTCATAGTCGTTAGATCGAGGGGGCTTAGGCTATAAATAGAGCCCTTCTCCATCCTTTGTAATCATTCCTCATTCTCCACATTTTCATTCTTCTTTGTGTATTTTAATAAGAGCAAGCATTGAGTACTCTTTTCTCCCCGTCTAGGCTTAGGGGGAGTTTTTAACGAGGCTCTTTGCTTTGATAAACACTTGTCTTGCCTTCCTTTCTTTGCCAAGCCATCGCACCTATCTTTCCAACGCTTCCGCAACCCAACTAAGCCTTCCAAGCTTAGTTTCCAAGGCTGAACTTGGTCATCTTTCTTCCTCTTTTCGACCAAGTGCCGCACGGCGCTAGCCCTTCCGACCTAGCCCCGTGACAAGTGGTATCAGAGCCATTTTCCGCATCCGTACGAGACAAGATGGCAGGCGACGGATCCGATCATGAACGTAGTGAGCACGAGAGCCGACGTGTGACTCGACAAACCGAGAAAGCCAAGAGGGCTAGTTCCAGGGACCGAATCACAACACTTGAGGACAAGGTCATCCGCCTAGAGAATGTCACGATCGGAGCGAGAGAGAAGCTCAATGTGGTGGACGTCTAACTATGGATGGGAGTTGGGCCAGCAAGATGGCAAACTCAAGAAGGAGTTCCAAGGAATAATCAATGAAGTCAATGAACGCGTCGATCTACAAGACGGATCCCTCAAAGACGAAGTGAATGCACTCAAGAAGATCGTGGGAGATCTTGCTAGACAAGCCGAGGTAGCCGCGCTCAGAAAGGAGATCGAGGATCTCAAGAGTGAGGTGCTTGTTTACCAAGCTGTCGTGAGGAATGGCGTGGTGGCTAGCCCAGCGAGGGCGCTAGTCGATGTCCCGAAGCCGAAGCACTTCGAGGGGACGAGATCAGCCCAACAAGTGAAGAACTTCTTGTGGGGGCTCGAGCAATACTTCAAAGCATCGTGCATCATCGAGGATGCCGACAAGGTAAGTACCGCGTCAATTTATTTAAACGATAACGATTTACTTTGGTGGAGACGCAGGTGTTCCGACGAGAGACGTGGAGGCACCAGTGTTCAAACGTGGGATGAATTCCAAACAGAGTTCAAGAACCAGTTTTGTCCCGGAGATGCCGAGAGAGAGGCGCGATCCAAGCTTAGACACCTTAAGAAAGAGGGATCTATCCGAGACTACGTTCGGGAGTTTAGCGAGTTGCAGCTCCAAATTTCCGATCTAAGTGAGAAAGACGCCCTATTCCAATTCATGGATGGGCTAAAGCCATGGGTATGCACCGAGCTAGAAAGGAGAGACGTGAAGGAACTCTCCAAGGCGATTTCCATTGCCAAGACATTGAAAGATCAAGGTAATGATCGAAACAAATCACCCAAACCCAAGCCACGTTCGAACGAAAGGGAGGAGTCATCGAATGGTAGTGGCAAGCCATCGAATGACAAGTCTTATCGTTTCACAAGACCTTGGGAGAGGAAGGATCGAGGTACATTGAAATGCTATCATTGCGAGGGGCCACACTTCATCAAAGATTGCCCGAAAAAGACCAACCTTTCCGCCATCCGAGGTAGAGATGGAGAGGATGATGAGCTTGCTCAACTTGGTTCTATAGTAAGTTCCGTTCAAGCCAAGAGTGGCCGAAAGAAGAAGGGACTTATGTTCGTGGACGTAGTAGTTGCCGGCAAGAAGCTAAGCGCGCTTGTGGATAGTGGAGCATCGGAGTTGTTCATGTCCGAGCAAGCGGCCAAGAGATTAAACCTTCGAGTTGAGAAGGTAAGTGGATGGATCAAGACCGTCAATTCCGAAGAAGATCCAATTGCGGGAGTTGCAAATGGCGTGGACCTTCAAGTCGGAGATTGGCACGGTAAAACTTCCATCAAGGTAATCCCTTTAGATGATTATGATTTCATTTTGGGTTTATCTTTCCTTGAACGGGTTGATGCACTTGTCTTGCCCAAGAGGGATGTCTTGTGTATTTTAGATCCCCGCCAACAATGCATTGTGCCAGTGAAGCTAGTCGCGGACAAGAACACCAAGGCGCTAGCAACAATCCGTTCCGTCAAAGGAGTGCCCAAGAATGATGACAAGACCATGGAAGAGTCCATGGCGGTTCGAGAGATGGAGTTTGCATCCGAGTTTGATGAAGCGGATCAAGCGCCCAAGGAAGAGGGGCTAGCAACTTTCTACGAAGAGTTACAAGCCGAGTTTGACGAATGGACCAAATCCATGGACAAGTGGCACGAGCCAATGGAACCGAGACGTGCCAACAACACTTGCCTTGGGTATCGACAAGGCGAAGTGGAACGAGCCAACAAGGACCTTGCGTCCGAGGTAAGTGATCCAATTTTCCAAAACTTGGATCTAACTTTGTGTGGTTCTGTCCACAGGTTGTTCGAGGGGGCAGAGAAGGAACAAAGTGACAAGGTGGTTGGAACAAGTCAAGGACCTCCAACCTTCACCAAATCCGAGGGAAAAGTGCTAGAGAGCAACAAAGTTAGGATAGCCAACGACCCCACCATCATCACTTGCCTTGAGTATCAACAAGGCATAGTGAAGCCAACCAACGAGGACATTATGTCCGGGGTAAGTGAGCCAAATTCATTTAAAGATCCGAGTCTAACTTACTTTGTTTCCATCCCTAGGTCACTAGAGATGTAACCCCCTTAGCCCGGCCTAGACGGTCGACCCGAACTACGAAGATTACACGGGGAAAACCAAAGTCAACCCGAAAGTCAACCTTGATTAACGACCTTTTTTTTCTTTTTAAACTTGTCTATATGCACATTTACCCTAGGTGTACTCTTGAGATAAGCATACTCAAAAATCACAGCAATCGGAAAACAATAAGGGACTCAATTGCACAACATACGAATTTAGGGACCCTTTTGTAAATTATGGAAATTAAGAGGACTTTACCAATTTTTAAGTTACCACTATGAAATTAGTCATGTTTCATGCATCTCTGCCAAATTTCACCTTAAACGGACATCTCGAACCCAAACAATTGCACATACAAAAATCAGGACTAAAACGTAAATCTTGCAAACCTCAAAACCATTCAAATCAGTGCCCAACGGTCAAGTGTTTCGAAACGGGGTTAGCCCGTTCAGAAACGGGGCTTGGCAGTAGCCAAAGTGATTCGAAACACCTCTACCCGTTTCGAAACACCCATGCCAAATCAAGCACCTGTTTCGAAACAGGCAAGGGTGTTTCGAAACACCCTGCCCAGAAACAGCAGATAGGCATGTTTTAACACATTTAAACCCCATCGAACATGCTCCAAATCAATCCTCAACAAAACAACAATATGCCAAGCATCATAACCACCAACTTGCATTAAAATCTAGATACAAAACAACCCCTAGGTGCACCAATTCTTTCAACACATCCAACACTTAAACATGCTTTTAAAACAAGAAGCATAGCATAACGCCTTATGAATAAGAAGATTCAAACGTTGCAAGCGCTAAACCACATAGTCCAAATCATAAACCGAAATTGTTCAACATACACAATCTCATTAAACATCAACATAAAAGACTCTTCCCCCATTGCCTTTATTATCTATAGCTATTAACCGAGACATACATCTCAAGTGGAGCTCTCCTTGAATCCCTTGCTTCTTGCTATCCCAACTTCAAATATCTGCATTGATGGACAAAAAGGAGCGTAAGCACATAATGCTTAGTGAGGAATGCTCAAAACCAAAACACCATCAATGCAGCGAGTCATAAAACCTCTTTAAAAAGTAAACACATTTCGATAAACCAAAGCAGTGTTTGAAAACCCCTTTTTAAACAACATGCTTTAAATCATGCATTGCTCAAACATGAAAACCAACCCTTAGCTTAGAAAAGCTAAGTAACTCACTTCAAAGCAGACCCTTGCAAACCATCAATTTAACCTTTCCATGCATGAACATCATATGCAAAGTTAAATACAAATTCCTTGGAAAATACTTCCACTTCACATTATACTTTTCGCATTCTTGAAAATCATCTCAAAGCAAGAAACCTTTGAAAACCACTTACTCCTTCAATCTATCTCATGCATTAAACAAATGCAATACATGAACCACAAAATCAACATTTGCATTACATGCCTTTTAAAACAAGCCTTCGCAAGACTTCAACACACTAAAGAGATTCCCATGCACATATGCACCACTCTTAATATAAGATAAACACTTGTACAAGTTAACAAGTTATACATGCATTCTTAGAACATCACACACTTCCCATGCAACCATGCATCATTTCAAGCATCTCATGCTTCATTACATTCAAGAACATTATATTGGCTTCCAAGTTATAATTCACAAACCATCATAACACACGACACAATCGGATACGCGGATTACAAGCGTTGTCCCACACGCTCCATACACACAACCGAACAACACAAGGTGGAGTTTACCGGTACAATCACAACCCCCTCAACACCCGTGATGGAGTTTAACGGTACGATCACAACCCCTCAACATCACTCATCGGAAGTTGTATAACACACTAGCGAGAGCCGGGACACCTCACAAGGCTTACACATGGAAGCTACCACAACCATTGTAATCACCTTAACCAAGCTCACACACGGGAGCAACCCTCCACTGTTGTGACGCTTAACAAAGTCCACCCACGAGAGCCACCCTCCATCGTGGTGACTTTTAACAAGGTTCACCCACGAGAGCCATCCTCCATCGCGGTGGCACTTAACCAAGCCCACCCATGAGAGCCATCCTCCATCGTGGTGACACCAATTTCCTCAATCGCTAGGATTCTTGGATGGAGTTTACGGTACAATTATAACCCCCTCGACATCCAAGGCGACTCAATTCACGGTGCACCCAATCCTATAGCCGGCTAACTATATCCAATTAAAGTAACCAAGAACCACTTACATCACTTGCCAATATAACCATTTTACCACATTAATCCATTGTTTTTACAAGCATAACCAAAATGCCAAAACCACCAATTACCATAATCACTTCACTGTTTTGAAGCATTAAACAAAGCCATTAAACAACATGCAACACTATGCATCAATTCCATAATTCCAATGTACAAAACCAAGGATATCTTACCTTGAGCATCCTTCACACATGACTTTCAAAACCATCATTAAACCATGCTAAAATATGCTTTCAAAACAGAATTTAAACATGCAAATCACATGCACTGCATCCAACAATCACAAGTGCATTAAAAACCAATTCATAACACAAACCAAGAGAGAAATTCCATTTACTTACTCTTGAGCTTAGATAAGTTGTTTAGACTTAAACTAAGCTCCCAAAAACCTTCAAACATTGGTTTTAAAGCTGAAAACCCAACTTCACTCACCGATACACAAAACTAGGCTAGCCAACAAGCCTTCCAAGCATCTGAAACCTTCAACGCCACCTCTATTGCTCACGGATCATTCTCCCCTGTTTCAAGCACATAACAACAGAGGATTAATGCATGATCATGCATTAAAAACACCAGCAACACACCTAAAATCGCTGCTCTTTGCAAATCCAACATTTCGGCTACCAAACACAACCGAAATCACCTCCAAACACTTCCAAGACGTAACCCAGCCAAGATCCATCACTTCTAACCATTATTAAACATCAATTAACATCCAAAATGATCCCAAACACGTCCTTATACCTCCAGCATTAACAAAACACCAAGATCACCCCAAAAACCACCATTTTCACAAGTAAAAACTTAGGAAAATCAACCTATTAGGGATTGCATTGATTAAACCTCAATCACACATCATTTAGACATCCAAAATACATCAAAAAGACATCTCAAAATAGAGTCCAATCATCCAATACGAATTTCTTCAAAATTAAATCCAAATCTTGCATTTTAAGCCAAAATCAAGATCACAACATTAAAACCTTTAATAAAACTTAATTTAAGGAGTGAGAACTTGGGAATTTCAGTAAAGAACTGAGTATTTAGAGGAGAAGGACGTTCATACCTCTAAATGTGGATTTCTCCTTGTTTAGAGCCAAAATCCTTGAAAATTCATTAAGCAAATGGTGAGGATTTGATGTAGAAATGATTAGGAATCATTTAGGAATTGAAATCTCAACTTTAGGTGTGAAAATCAAAGGAAAAGTTGTTGTGGAAATGTGTTTGGCTGAGGGAATTTTGAGAGAAAATGAAATAGAAAAATTTTGGTAAAAGTTAGTTATGAAACTAAAAATATCTTTTTCCCTCTTTTCTTTTCATTAATTAAACATTAAATGAGTCTTTAAAAATCTAGAAAAATCTTGAGAAATCCTACCTTGGGTAAATTAGCTCCTTAAAGATTCAAAGTTTCAATCCTTTTAAAACAGTCACGAACTTTTCAGAAATTACATTTTAGTCACTAACTCAAAATGTCATATTTCCAAACCTCATTTTGTAAAATTGATTTCCCCACCCTCTTATATATATTAAAAGAGGATTTTTAGATATTTTTCCATATTTTTAATGCATCCCGAACTAGGCTTTCCTTAAAACCACCTTTTATATTCGAACCGAAAATTCGACCGGTCCGGTTCAAACCCAAAACTTCTAAGCCCAAAATTGGGGTGTTACAACTCTCCCCCTCTTAGGAAATTTCGTCCTCGAAATTCCAACCGGCGAAAAGAGCACAACCAAACTTCTCAAATCAACCCACAAGGCAACACATGAGACTTAACCACCACTGAACACTCTCCACACAAAACTCCACCAAACCCAACACCACCACATACTGTTCACAAATTCCAGAACACTCAGATGTTAACCACAGCTTAACCTTTCACACTTCCGAACTGCGCACAGCCCCAACAACAACCTGAAGAACCTCCAAACTTTTACAACATACACCACCTTAACTCATAACTCCCAAAACTCGTACACACGGTGACACCAACCCATCCAGTTCAGCCACCATGTGACCCACAACCTTCACTGCTTCTAAAACCCCTTGCACAACTGCTCAACCTCTTCCAAAGGTTACCACATCAAGCAAGGATTCTTAAGCATCAACTACTTACTCAAACTTCTCAATGTATTGCTGACATTCCTTCACATCCGCCATTATCATTACCATAACGACTCACCAAGACTACTCACCTAACATCCGAAAAATCACGTCACAAAACCCCAACCTTGACTCTGCCAGCCGTTCCACATACCACTAGCTGACTTCAGAAGGAATTTACTTATACACAACTAGCCAACCACTTCTCACAAGAACCCGTCCAACCAACAATGGCCCTTGAACTTACATTGCCTTTCCACTTCAAACTTTAACTACACTAGCCTTACCAGGACACCGCCCATTCTATACATACATATCAAGATTACGAAACTTCTAATCACCCCAGGCCAACCCTTTTCTACAACCCACAACACAACCTCTTCTCAATTCTTTGAAGGTTGCTACGAGCCACCACCTACATAAACAACCCTCCTATTACAATATCAATGCCACGTTACCTCAGCACTCTTGAACACATCCACTAACCTGCAACATCACTTAATACCAAGAAACTACCACTTCTACTAGCTATTCACAACCACTCTGACTGATTCTAACTTCAACGAGTAATCTCCTCACCACCACACCGTTAAACTCTTTAAGTGCCAAAACACTTTCCTTCTGCCAACATGCTATACCGCACTCACTATTACTGACAGCTCGCTTAATACCCTCCATTACTCCAAACATTCTCCTAGCACCAAAACAACTTTTAAAACCCATCATCCAACCTAATCCTATCATAACACTAACGGACCCAATTAGCTATCAGCAAGTGTGAACGTTCGTATGCATGGTCACCAATATGCCCTATCAATGCCTGTGTACATGTATGCAAAACTTCTAATGTCATGTCGCATGTATGCATGTACCAACATATATAATATAGCATATAACAAATGATTTTAACTGTGCATGTATGTCGGTTCACACCCACCAATAACATCCTCAGGATCCGTCTAAGAACAACCTCCTATCTCACTTCCAACTTGTCCAACCCTACCATTCTAATAACCCATTAACCACAAAATACCCACTAATACCCTCTTCACACTAAAGTTATTTTCAAAACAACACCAACTACTACCCCAAACATGCTAGCAACGAGACCATACCCACTACGCAAGGAAATACCAAACGAAACCAAACTAAGATAACTAGGGCAAAGGTTACTTAACAAGGTTACCTATAAACACCTCACTGCCCCGGAGCTTCAATAGACGAGCTCTCTTCCTCGCAAAACCATCATCCTCCAGCCGCACCACTGCAGCATCAGCTAACACATTAAGGTCATCACCATCTCCCTGCGGTAAAGAACCTTGACTACCCTGAACCAACTTCAAACAATTTCGTCTCAAATTTCCAACAGACCCACAATTCCAACAAGATTCTTTCCCCAAGCTCCTCACACCTTTTTGCCCTTCCTGCCACCTTCGAACCTTGTCTCGGCCGTGCCCACGACCTTTCAGAGACCCTTTTGCTACCACTAAAGCTGATCTCACCACTTGAGGACAATTTCGCTTCACATGCTCCTTAGAACCACAGTTCCAACAAACTCTCGCGCCCCGACAACCTCCAACATGACACCTTCCACAATGGTCACACTTCGGCAACCGAGCTACCACTCCCTGATCATACCGCACTTGACCTACGTCTACACCACCACCCAGACTTCAATTCAAGCAAAACCTTCTATCACGTAGCCTCTTACGCTGACTGCTCCGGAGGTCAGTACCCACAGCTCTCTTGCTTAAACTTTTCTCACCTTCATAAACTGAAACCACACCCTCACGTTGCTTAACCCTTGGAAATTTCCCTTCAAGGTACCTTTCATAAAAGGCAGACACAAAGAAGTCCCAATCTATATCGTGGATATGCGATGCCACCGCCACAGATGTCCACCAGGCACAGGCGTCCTCAATCATCAATGAGACAACACTTCCCAGCTTACAAGCGTAGTCACAACCTTCCTGATCCAAAATCAGAATTTCACTGGCCAACCAGGCCTCGAACGTCTCAGGTGTCGAACCATGATACTCCATAGCTCCCAAATCATGTAAACGTTGTTTCGACAAACTCGCACGTCCCACAGTCGGCACGTCTACATGCCTCACTTTCGCCACAGCCTGAGATGTTCCCGACACCTCTTGAACTATAGGTGAAGAACCCTTCATCACAGAACCAGCTTCTTCCTCCTACCTCACTACCTCAACTCCAGGCACTGAAGACTAAAACAAAACACCTCCACCAAAAGGTGAATTGCACGCCTTAACACCCTACTCTAAAGCAGCAACCATCTCACCTAACTGCCATTCTCTCATCGATTTCACCATGCTATTAACAACAAGCTATCATAACAAAACAAACAAAACGATCAGGCCAGCTTCAAGCAAGGATTCAAGACTCCAATTCCAACATAACACAATAGCTATAATAATAAGGCAATGGGTATCTCGAATTCTCCCCTTTTACATGACATAACAGTCAATAAAAACATGGATATCACAACATCGAGCATATCAATCATACTCCAATCATGCTCTCATCAAACAACATTCACTCGCAATAGCATAACATCAACATATCATACCCATTACACTTTCATCATTCATAAAATCAGCTTACATCACCAGCATATCATCAACACTAATCCACATTAGCTCAATGAAGATTCACAATCAAAAAGCATGACAAAAACATCAACAATTCGCTCACAGACACACATTTCAACCGACTTTCAACCACACATCAGAATAAACATCAAACACTTATTACAACAATTTACCATTACCCCAAGCATTCGCAACCCAGCTCTGATACCACCAAATGTAACCCCCTTAGTCCGGCCTAGACGGTCGACCCGAACTACGAAGATTACACGGGGAAAACCAAAGTCAACCCGAAAGTTAACCTTGATTAACGACCCTTTTTTTCTTTTTAAACTTGTCTAGATGCACATTTACCCTAGGTGTACTCTTGAGATAAGCATACTCAAAAATCATAGCAATCGGAAAACAATAAGGGGCTCAATTGCACAACATACGAATTTAGGGACCATTTTGTAAATTCTGGAAATTAAGAGGACTTTACCAAATTTAAGTTACCACTATGAAATTAGTCATGTTTCATGCATCTCTGCCAAATTTCACCTTAAACGGACATCTCGAACCCAAACAATTGCACATACAAAAATCAGGACTAAAACGTAAATCTTGCAAACCTCAAAACCATTCAAATCAGTGCCCAACGGTCAAGTGTTTCGAAACGGGGTTAGCCCGTTCAGAAACGGGGCTTGGCAGTAGCCAAAGTGTTTCGAAACACCTCTACCCGTTTCGAAACACCCATGCCAAATCAAGCACCTGTTTCGAAACAGGCAAGGGTGTTTCGAAACACCCTGCCCAGAAACAGCAGATAGGCCTGTTTTAACACATTTAAACCCCATCGAACATACTCCAAATCAATCCTCAACAAAACAACAACATGCCAAGCATCATAACCACCAACTTGCATTAAAATCTAGATACAAAACAACCCCTAGGTGCACCAACTCTTTCAACACATCCAACACTTAAACATGCTTTTAAAACAAGAAGCATACCATAACGCCTTATGAATAAGAAGATTCAAACGTTGCAAGCGCTAAACCACATAGTTTAAATCATAAACCGAAATTGTTCAACATACACAATCTCATTAAACATCAACATAAAAGACTCTTCCCCCATTGCCTTTATTATCTATAGCTATTAACCGAGACATACATCTCAAGTGGAGCTCTCCTTGAATCCCTTGCTTCTTGTTGTCCCAACTTCAAATATTTGCATTGATGGACAAAAAGGAGCGTAAGCACATAATGCTTAGTGAGGAATGCTCAAAACCAAAACACCATCAATGCAGCGACTCATAAAACCTCTTTAAAAAGTAAACACATTTCGATAAACCAAAGTAGTGTTTGAAAATCCCTTTTTAAACAACATGCTTTAAATCATGCATTGCTCAAACATGAAACCAACCCTTAGCTTAGAAAAGCTAAGTAACTCACTTCAAAGCACACCCTTGCAAAACCATCAATTTAACCTTTCCATGCCTGAACATCATATGCAAAGTTAAATACAAATTCCTTGGAAAATACTTCCACTTCACATTATAATTTTCTCATTCTTGAAAATCATCTCAAAGCAAGAAACCTTTGAAAACCACTTACTCCTTCAATCTATCTAATGCATTAAACAAAATGCAATACATGAACCACAAAATCAACATTTGCATTACATGCCTTTTAAAACAAGCCTTCGCAAGACTTCAACACACTAAAGAGATTCCCATGCATATATGCACCATTCTTAATATAAGATTAACACTTGTACAAGTTAACAAGTTATACATGCATTCTTAGAACATCACACACTTCCCATGCAACCATGCATCATTTCAAGCATCTCATGCTTCATTACATTCAAGAACATTATATTGGCTTCCAAGTGATAATTCACAAACCATCATAACACAAGACACAATCGGATACGCGGATTACAAGCGTTCTCACACACTCCATACACACAACCGAACAACACAAGGTGGAGTTTACCGGTACAATCACAACCCCCTCAACACCCGTGATGGAGTTTAACAGTACGATCACAACCCCTCAACATCACTCATCGGAAGTTGTATAACACACAAGCGAGAGCCGGGACACCTCACAAGGCTTACACATGGAAGCTACCACAACCATTGTAATCACCTTAACCAAGCTCACACACGGGAGCAACCCTCCACCGTTGTGGCGCTTAACAAAGTCCACCCACGAGAGCCACCCTCCATCGTGGTGACTTTTAACAAGGTTCACCCACGAGATCCATCCTCCATCGCGGTGGCACTTAACCAAGCCCACCCACGAGAGCCATCCTCCATCGTGGTGACACCAATTTCCTCAATCGCTAGGATTCTTGGATGGAGTTTACGGTACAATTTCAACCCCCTCGACATCCAAGGCGACTCAATTCACGGTGCACCCAATCCTATAGCCGGCTAACTATATCCAATTAAAGTAACCAAGAACCACTTACATCACTTGCCAATATAACCATTTTACCACATTAATCCATTGTTTTTACAAGCATAACCAAAATGCCAAAACCACCAATTACCATCATCACTTCACTGTTTTGAAGCATTAAACAAAGCCATTAAACAACATGCAACACTATGCATCAATTCCACATTCCAATGTACAAAACCAAGGATCTCTTACCTTGAGCATCCTTCACACATGACTTTCAAAACCAGCATTAAACCATGCTAAAATATGCTTTCAAAACAGAATTTAAACATGCAAATCACATGCATTGCATCCAACAATCACAAGTGCATTAAAAACCAATTCATAACACAAACCAAGAGAGAAATTCCATTTACTTACTCTTGAGCTTAGCTAAGTTGTTTAGACTTAAACTAAGCTCCCAAAAACCTTCAAACATTGGTTTTAAAGCTGAAAACCCAACTTCACTCACCGATACACAAAACTAGGCTAGCCAACAAGCCTTCCAAGCATCTGAAACCTTGAACGCCACCTCTATTGCTCACGGATCATTCTCCCCTGTTTCAAGCACATAACAACAGAGGATTAATGCATCATCATGCATTAAAAACACCAGCAACACACCTAAACTCGATGCTCTTTGCAAATCCAATATTTCGGCTACCAAACACAACCGAAATCACCTCCAAACACTTCCAAGACTTAACCCTGCCAAGATCCATCACTTCTAACCATTATTAAACATCAATTAACATCCAAAATGATCCCAAATACGTCCTTATACCTCCAGCATTAACAAAACACCAAGATCACCCCAAAAACCACCATTTTCACAAGTAAAAACTTAGAAAAATCAACCTATTCGGGATTGCATTGATTTAACCTCAATCACACATCATTTAGACATCGAAAATACATCAAAAAGAAATCTCAAAACAGAGCCCAATCATCCAATACGAATTTCTTCAAAATTAAATACAAATCTTACATTTTAAGCCAAAATCAAGATCACAACATTAAAACCTTTAATAAAACTTAATTTAAGGATTGAGAACTTGGGAATTTTAGTAAAGAACTGAGTATTTAGAGGAGAAGGACGTTCATACCTCTAAATGTGGATTTCTCCTTGTTTAGAGCCAAAATCCTTGAAAATTCATTAAGCAAATGGTGAGGATTTGATGTAGAAATGATTAGGAATCATTTAGGAATTGAAATCTCAACTTTAGGTGTGAAAATCAAAGGAAAAGTTGTTGTGGAAATGTGTTTGGCTGAGGGAATTTTGAGAGAAAATGAAATAGGAAAATTTTGGTAAAAGTTAGTTATGAAACTAAAAATATATTTTTCCCTCTTTTCTTTTCATTAATTAAACAGTAAATGAGTCTTTAAAAATCTAGAAAAATCTGGAGAAATCCTACCTTGGGTAAATTAGCTCCTTAAAGATTCAAAGTTTCAATCCTTTTAAAACAGTCACGAACTTTTCAGAAATTACATTTTAGTCACTAACTCAAAACGTCATATTTTCAAACCTCATTTTGTAAAATTGATTTCACCACCCTCTTATATATATTAAAAGAGGATTTTTAGATATTTTTTCCATATTTTTAATGCATCCCGAACTAGGCTTTCCTTAAAACCACCTTTTATATTCGAACCGAAAATCCGACCGGGCCGGTTCAAACCCAAAACTTCTAAGCCCAAAATTGGGGTGTTACAAGAGAGATCGAGTAAGGAACCAAGGTCGTTTGATGAAGAGTCAACTAAGGTTCTTCAATGCCTATCGACGAGGGCGTCGATAGATTTAGTGGAGGAGAATGTCACAGGGGAACTTTTTGCGACCGAGCCAGCCACACCCATAGGTGCGGACCCTTGCGCACCACGGCTTCCACCCGACCGAGGGGCCCAAAGTATTGCTGATGCCACGCACCAAGGGGCCATGCACAACGCCCTTGGTGGTGTCTGCGCCCAAGAGAAACCGAGGTGGGCCTGTTTCTCCGCACCATGGGGCCTTGTCTAGCACCCCATGTGCTGCCCACACGACTTGCACCCGAGGAGGCCCAACACACGCACCTGAGGGGCCTTTGCCATGCACCCTCCATGCCGGCCAAGGCATGGAGCCCGAGCCCGCACCCGACGTGCGCATCAAGGCCGAGCCCACACACGAGGGGGCCTTGCCTTGCCCCGTCCATGCCGCCCAAGGCATGGAGCCCGAGCCCGCACCTGACGTGCACACTAAGGAGGCCAAGTCCACAACCGAGAGGGCCTTGCCTTGCACCATCCATGCCGGCCAAGCCATGGAGCCCGAGCCCGCACCCGATGTGCTCACCAAAGAGGTCGAGCCTACACCCTCCATGCGCACCATAAGGCCTAAGGGATGCCCATCCGAGGTTCCCACACCCCTAGGGCCCGACTTAGCACCTAGCATGCTACCAAGGGGGTTTTGGACACAAGAACTGGGCCATGCCAAGCCCAATCCGCCCAAGCATCCAAGACCAAAGCCATGTTGTCTTCTTTTGACTATCACACAAGGAAAAGGATCTTCCATGGGGGCCTATCCGAGGAAAGTATTCCATGACAACAATCATGTGATGTCATATCTTTGTAATTGGGGCAAGTTTGTTTATATGAAAGTGTTGCCATGTTTAAGAGGGAGGATTCATCCTTAGCCATTGGATTGAATCACTCATAGTCGTTAGATCGAGGGGGCTTAGGCTATAAATAGAGCCCTCCTCCATCCTTTGTAATCATTCCTCATTCTCCACATTTTCATTCTTCTTTGAGTATTTTAATAAGAGCAAGCATTGAGTACTCTTTTCTCCCCGTCTAGGCTTAGGGGGAGTTTTTAACGAGGCTCTTTGCTTTGATAAACACTTGTCTTGCCTTCCTTTCTTTTGCCAAGCCATCGCACCTATCTTTCCAACGCTTCCGCAACCCAACTAAGCCTTCCAAGCTTAGTTTCCAAGGCTGAACTTGGTCATCTTTCTTCCTCTTTTCGACCAAGTGCCGCACGGTGCTAGCCCTTCCGACCTAGCCCCGTGACATAATGTTTATGGTTGTTGTACTTGTTCAGACCACACTGAACTTTTTAACCCGCCTTTATTTTTTTTTGTTCAGATATCCCAGTTTGTTAGGACGAGCTCGACATTGAAGGATAGCAGTCTCGAGTTTTGATTATATTCTTTTATTTTAGGTTAAACTACACCACATACCATTCAACTATAACGGCTGACTCAAAAATGTCATCGAACTGTAAAACAATTCAAAATTAACACTGAACTTTAGTTCGTGACTCGAAAATAACACTCCACCGTTAACTCTTAACACCCTGTTAAGTCAAAACGACGTTGTTTTGGTGCGACTATTTTGAAGCCTAATTTAGCCCAAAACGACTAAGCCTCAACCACTAAACCAAG
Organism: Hibiscus tridactylites; assembly: GCA_958450335.1. Taxonomy (NCBI): domain Eukaryota; kingdom Viridiplantae; phylum Streptophyta; class Magnoliopsida; order Malvales; family Malvaceae; genus Hibiscus; species Hibiscus tridactylites. Next base: position 80,605,182 of record OY288269.1, on the reverse strand, counting down.
ATAATATTATATAATACTTTACCAGAAATATTACATATCTCAAAATACTTAAGATTAATTCAAATAATTTTATGAAATAAAATAATACTATAAATGATATTAATATAAAATATATAAAATATATTATTTTTATATATTATTAATAATATAAATATATTATTTTAAAACCCCAAAATATTTATAAAAATAATATATTTATATTAATAATAATTTATATAAAAAACAACTAAACCTAAACCATTAACCCACAAACCCCCAACCCTCAAACTTAGACCCTAAACCTTAAAATTTAGGATTTAACATTTAATGATTTTTTATATATTAATATTATGAGTATTTTGTGTTTTTTAAAATAATATATTTATATTATATAAAAATAATATATTTTTATTTAAATCAAATAAATTTATCCATTTGGGTCAACCAAGTTATTTTATGAAAAAAATAGTACTATAAATAATATTGATATATAAATAATATAAAATATATTATTTACTTATATATCAATAAAAATATATTACTTTTATGGTTTTTATATATTATTTATAATATAAATATATTATTTTTTAAAAAATATTTATTAAAACAATATATTATATTATAAATAATATATAAAAAACCATAAACTCCAAACTCTAAACCTCAAACTTTATGGTTTAAGGTTTGAGATATGTAGTTTAAGGTTTATGATTTAGGGTTCATAATTTTTATATAATATTTATAATATAAATATATTATTTTTATGAATATTTTGAAGTTTTTTTAAATAATATGTTTATATTATAAATATTGCATAAAAAATAAAAATAATACATTTTTATTTATATATATTGGTATATATACAAATAATATATTTTATATATTAATATTATTTATAGTGTTATTTATTTCATAAAATAATTTAAATTGAGATATATAATGTTTGTGGTAACATTACAACAAAACAAGTTTTTAGCGGCGTTATTTTAGTTCTATAGCGGCGTCTTTTAGTGCCGCGAAAAACATTCCCGGCGCTTAGATAAGCGCCGCGAGAAGTGCCGCTTAAACTAGCGCCGCAACAGTTCGCGGCGTTTCTTAGCAATAATCGCCGCAAAAAAGGCAAGACCTTTAGCGGTGTTTATGTTTACAAACCCCGCGAAAAACTATTCTTTAGTGCGTTTGTTTTTACAAACGCCGCGAACAACTGTTCTTCCACAAAAAGGGCAAAACCTTTAGCAGCGTTTGTAAATAAAAACGGCGCGAAAACTGTTCTTTAGTGGCGTTTGCTTTTACAAAACGCCGCGAATAGCAACATGCTTCCAAAAAATTCAAATAAAAATAATAGTAATATTATATAATAATCAAGGTAGCTTACTTTAATTTGTTTACAAATGTTGCACCAAATTAATTTATTTAAACATCCAAATAAAAAAAATTAAAATGTGAAGGCCATACATCATGGTTCCTTACTTTAATTTATTTACATGACTAGGAAGGACGTGCTTCACACTATCTAGACCGAGAAGAATAGTGCCAAAGCTGCTCCAAACCATTCGGTGTTAGCTGCAGTGCCACCGAACGGAGTGTGGACGGTAACACAAATTCCATGCTTCTGGAAAAATTTATGAGACAATCTCGTTGGAAGTACGGATGTGTCTCGATCTGGTTTACAACAGGCTTCACTTTGGAGTAAGCTAGACAATCTATGGTTAAAATGATTTCATAGTTGCTGCAAACACAAATTTTGTATCAGATATAAGTCAAAAGGTTAAAGAGTCACCTTGCAAACATTAACCAACATTTGTAAATATTAGTCAACTTGAATTTTCACTACTTTTTGGAATTTAAACTTCAACATTGAAAACAAAATCACAAATAATAAATCAATATGTAATCTCATTCTCTAGGCTTCAAATCATATGAATAAGCGCAGAGGAAAAAACTAAATGAACAAAGAGAAACACCAGATAACCACATCCACTAGGATACCAAAAAGATGGGCGTATTATGTATGTTACCCTTAAGTATTATAGTGGAGTCAAGCTTTCTTCTTAAAATTTTAAGGCTAACAGGGACTTCATCATTACAAACCTAATAGATGCTAGCAAATTATGGTAACTATCTAAATATCTGGTTATATTTCACAAGGAAGTTTTCATAAAAAATCAACTAAACCTTGCAGATGTCCTAACTTCTAATAATGAAACTGAGTAAGATACTTACCAATTGGGATAATGTCACATCTTCACCATTCATTTCTCCACACGGACTGCTTTCAATTGTCTGATAGTTAAAAGAATATTTCAGTAAAGAGAAAAATTATGAGAAAAAAATTAAACATAAAAATATCTTGGTTGAGAATAACTATTACGATCCTTAAAATGTAGGGTAGGCTCATTAAGGTGAGATAATTCATGATGGTTATTAAGAACTGTTTATACCAAATTGAAAAAGATTGTCCATGAAGACTAAAATGAAGTCTAGATAGAATTATCCAGCACATTTGAATACAGTATGCCCAGCCCAAATTACCTATGTCTTTATTTGATACGGAAAATTATATAATTTAAGACATTCGGCTCAAATTTAAACCTCTAAAGACAATAAACTATTAAATTTTGATTTAAACAAAAGAAAGAACCAGGGTAAATATAGTGTGACTCTGGCTGCTAAGAAGGTTGAAATTATTAGAACCAACATGCCTATGTTCTGTAACATCAGAAAAAAGACGTTAAAGGATAGCAGAGAATGAAAATACAAATAAAAATGCAAAATTTAATCAGAAAACCAAAAAACCTGACAAAAAGAGAAAAAAAAAACAAAGTATCAAAAGAAAGTCTGTACATGAAACATATGTAATATAGAAACGAAAGAACAAAAAATTGAAAATTCTGATACAAGAAAATGAGGGAGAAGTAAATCAAAAAGAGAAACGTTCATGCATAAAAGACTTAAAACAGATAAAGTGAATGTCAATGTACCTTCTCCAGATGCTATCAAGGAAAGAGCATGAGCAAGGGATAAAACAACTTCTTCTTCAATTCCCTCAACATAAGTTCCATGCTTAAGTTATAGAACAGAAATTAAAATCAAGAAAGGCTTAAACTCTGAAAAAGATACATGCTGCAGAGGTTGTTGTAATATAGTAGGCATAAGTGTAACATTAAATTAAATATACCACAAAGCAGGGCATATGGTGGCATAAAAACAAATAACATGGAACAACCTCAACAAAAAATTATGGAGCTTACAGAAGAAATGCCTAACAGGGTGAAACATAGAGACAAAGGTAGATCACCTGAGCATCATCTCTTATCCTTAGGTTCTGACATGTTGCCTCAAGTAAGTCATTGATGACCTAATGATCAAAGAGAGCAAAAACAAGAGATTTTATTAACAGAAACTACTAAGAAAAAAGTCTGAAAAGCATTCACTTAAATTAAGCAGGGATTTAGGACAAGACATGATACTTCTAGAGATTTTACAACAAACTGAAAACTAAAAAGACTAAGATCAATCAACTGCCGTCTTGCAAAGCAAAAGAACAGACCATGACCAAGTCCATATTCAGACAGGGACAAAAACAAGCAAAAGGATCATCATTGATTTGTGTTAATCGTAGTCACTTTAATTCAAAGACAAGTTTCTATTTATGCAAGTCTCCATTCCCACACCTCTAATGAATTCTGTGCCTAATTATAACTACTATCTTCACATTAATGAAAACATAAGCCCACACTGGAGTATTAAACAGAGAGAAAACAAAGAGGTGAAAACTTAAGATGCCAGCATTTCCAGCATTCCACATGAATTTCTGAACGTAACGGTCTGGTTAAACCAAAATAGTACATAAAAGAATGTTAAATGTTTGGTTTCGCAGATGATGGATAAAATCCCTTCAACTATGCAAAGAATGAAAAATCTAAAATCATTCTTCAATCTAAGTACAATTCCTTCAATCTATACAAACATCATACATCACCAACCAGCATATATAAGATAACAAAATTGAAATATCACCCAATTTTAGCACTCTTTAAATCTCACACTCAACGATAGGTACTTGATTAAGTTGATCACGGGCAATTGCAAAAAGCTGTTTTCAACCAAATTAAGAAGGATATCAAGATATCAAGTTGTACTATAGGAATTAATAGCCATTTTAGATAGCAAATTGTGATTTATAACTTGTACTATTTCCCTCCACCACCCTACCAATGCATTCCTAGAGGTTTAAAAACCAGAATTGGTTCTAAATCAACCATAAACTTTGTAAACATAAAACTAGGCAGACATAATTTCTAAGTGATAGATTATAAATTCTTAGAGAAGATTTCAACATACAATGGGGAAAATCTTTTTGAAGCAATTCCATCTAACACTGAAAATAATAAAAAATGCATAATAGAAAAGCAAAATTAAAAAGATAGATAGATAGATAGATAAATGAGAATATGAAATCTCAAGAGCAACGCTTTTCTAGGGCTCTGAATGTGAACAAAATACGCATATTAATTTCATCTTTTTCAAAAGCAAAATAATGAAATTCAATCAACATTGATATCAAAAAAGGTTCTAATTAGCTATTCAATTGATTCAGTGACCAAAAATCAAAACTTTCCGAGACAACAACAAACAAAATAAGAAAAGAAAAAAAAACATGTGAAAGACCCAAATTTCTCACATACAGATAGATCTGCACATTGAAAACATGGAAACAAATATACAAAATAAATAAATAGAGAGAGGAAATCTAACATCTTTCATATGAGAATTTGCTGCTATTTTCAACTGTTCCATTCAATTAGGGACGATAAAATTACGAAAAATGGTAAATAAAATATTTGTTGTTTTTTTTTCGACAGTGACGCTTGCTTACTGGTGCGATAGAGCTGCCTGAGGGACGATCGACGGCAAGGAGCACGGCCATGATCGACAGCGATGAGCAGCACGACAATGAGGAGGAGGAGCAACGATTAAGTATTTTTGCACGATATATTTGGGGATTTTTGCACGATAGATTTGGGGATTTTTGCACGATAGCTATGAAAGTGTCATTGAGATTGAGGGATATATATTAATCACAATGATGTGTTTAACCTATGGTGGTGTTTATAAAATAAAACACCGCTAAAACGAGGTTTATTGTGGCGTTTTCTTTGAAACGCTGCTAGTAGGACACCTATTGCGGCGGTTTTTAATTCAAACGCCGCTAAAACGTGACTTTAAAAACGCTGCGAAGTTTGCCGTTTTGTAGCATTTATCCTTCAAAACGCCGTGAAAAGTGGAATATTAGCGGCATTTGCTTTAAAAACGCCACAAAAAGCGCAGTTATAGAACAAGTCTGATGTATTGTAAAACTTTACATAATTTCAATTTGGTTTAGTAGTTAAGGTTTAACCTTTTTATTTGAAGGTTTTGGGTTCAAACCCCTCCAAGCACATGGTTTTAATATTTTTCCTCCAGCAAAACGACGTCGTTTTGGGCTAAATTATGCTTCAAAACAGCCGCACCAAAACGACGTCGTTTTGACTTAACGTGGGTGTTACGAGTTAACGACATAGTAGCATTTTCGAGTCACAAACTAAAGTTCAGTGTTAATTTTGAAATTTTTTAAAGTTCGGTGGTGTTTTTGAGTCAGCGGCCATAGTTGAATGGTATTTGGTGTAATTTACCCTTTATTTTATTGTTGAAATTGACATGAGTTTATTTATATTATATTGCAATATTCAAGTTTTTATGAATCTCATAACTCAATCAATATTATTGCTTTCGTTTTGTATAAATTGAAGTGAAAGAAGTGGATCCCAAAATAGATATCTAGCGAATAAAAGAAGTAAATCGGTTAGATCCTTGGTGGATGAGTCTTGGTCCCAGTCAAGCTCAAACTATTCCTTGAGAGGCATTCTTTCAACTTTGGATGGAGATCTGTTGTGAGGTTTATATATGTGGCAGTGGATTGAAAAGAGTTAAGCCTTGATTAAGGAGTTTATAGTGACCAATGTGGTATGTTTTGTGGAGTGAGTTTTAAATTGTTGTTTCGGACATGGTTGGGTGTTTTTTAGAGAATTCCACTGATCAATTCAATGGGTGCAGTTGAATGAGGTTTTACGTGGTGGAAGTTTGCTTTGTCTGTGCAAGTGAGTTGTTGGCTTGGTGTTGTCAAATGAGGAACAATGTATTGTAGGATCTGTCTTTTTGGTTTGATGATGTTTGAAGTGGTGCGTAATGTAAAAGATTCCAGATTTTATGTTACACATCTTAGGTTGATTGAAGAACTGAAATGCGAAATGTTGTGAGGATTTTAATGTCAAAGTCCGAGATTTGAATAGGAGAGCGGGATTTATGAATGCTTGATTTTAAATACGCAACTGGAGTTAAAACATTGTAGGGTGAAATTATGGGAGATGATTCCAACATTATTCTTTTTTCTTGGTGCAGTCAAGGACTGAGTCTAAGAAAAGATTGTTTGTAGGTCTGTATTTCAGTGATATGTGTTGTAGCGAAATGAGGAGGCTGAAGCAAATGGTATTCAACCAATTCAGCAGGCAAACACAGATCTTGGACTTCAAGAGGGTCACAATTTCAGTTGCTTGGAAACTTGAGGAGTCGTTCTCACTAGAGGAAATAAAAGAAGCGATATGGTCCTGCGACGAGTCAAAAACTCTTGGCCCCGGTGATGTTAACATGAGTTTGTATTAGGTATAATAGCTGCCGAGTCAGCTTGGTTAGTTAGTCATTGAAGTTTCTATTATACTCGTTAGGGTTTCAGTCATGTTAGTTAAGTTTTCTATGTAAAGCTATTCATTGTACTCAAACAGATTATCTTTGGTTTAACAAATAATATAAAGATTAATATCTTTCATATTTCCTCTTTCTCATTTTCTTCCCTTCTTTACATTCTCTACATGGTATCAAAGGTTTCTTCTTCCAATATGAGTTCTTCAAAACCTTTTACAAACAAAATAATCACCATTCGTTTGGATGAATCAAACTTCTTGCTTTGGAAGCAACAAGTCCTCTTTGCGATTGAAAGTCTTGGGCTAATGAGTCATGTTGATGGTACAATTTCAATCCCTGCTCAGGTTGTTGTCAATGACAAAGGTGAAAGGGTTCCTAATTCGGACTACATTCTTTACAAACAAGAAGATATTGCCTTATGCTCTTGGCTTCTTGCTTCTATCAGTCCGTCCATCTTGCCTTATTTAGTTGGCTGCAAGACTGCTTCAGAGATTTGGGAAAAGGTGAAACAAGCTTTTTCGACATCTTCCACCACCAAGCTCATGCACCTGCACTGTTCGTTGAGAAACCTGAGAAAAAGATATCAAAGTATGAAAGAGTACTTGGATCAAATTCAATCCATTTGCGATAGCTTGGCTGCAATTGGTAACCCTCTTACTGAAACCATGCATATTTCAGCAATCTTGTATGGTCTTCCATCTGAATATGAACCCGTGATAGCCGTGATTACATCTAGTCAACAACCCTATAAAGTTTATGGTGTTTGTAGTGTCCTTCTTGACACTAAAGCTTGTCAACAAGGTTTAGTTTCGCATAATCTTTCTGTGAATATGGTCCAAGGGTCTCTTCCCAATTCTCTTCATGGTGGATCTTCAAGTTCTTTTTCAGGAAATTTTCCCGTTCAAGGGAATTCTTCATCTTTCTTTGATAATATGAATGCTTTTGGATTTGTTAATCAAATTTCTCAGTCAGGACAAGGAGTTGTGACAGGGATACCATTGTCAACTCAGTATGCTAATGGTGTTTCACATTAGGGAGTGAGGCCAATTGTTCATCAGGGAGTTAGACCATTTGTTCAATCTCGGAGACAAAGTTTTCAGCAGAATTTTCGAAGACGTGGTGGTTGTTTTGGAGGTCGTTCGCGTGTGCAATGTCAGATTTGTGGAAAGATAGGTCACCTAGCTAGTAGATGTTATTATCGGTTCAATCAATCATTCGTGGGGATTGGGGTTGCTACTGAAGGCAACAATAGTTATCCTGTGAACTACACTGACTTTGTTGATTCCTCAGTAGAACTTCAAGAATCATTTGAGGATGGTTCTATTAACATGGTTGGTGATTTCTCGAACAATCAGATGGGAGAGGCAGCCTGGTTTCCAGATTCAAGTGCCACTGTTCATCTTACTTCAGATGCAACTAACCTGATCAATTCAACTGAGTATCAAGGGACAAGTAAGATTTCTGTTGCCAATGGTGAAAATGTTTCTATTTCCATTGTTGGACAAGCATCCTTGTTCACTGATTCCAGACCTCTTATGCTTAACCAACTCTTACATGTACCTTCTATCAAAAAGAATTTATTGTTTGTATCTCGTTTTACTAAAGATAACAATGTATCTATTGAATTTTATCCTGAGTTTTGTGTTGTGAAGGACTTAGAAACTCAACAAGTAATTCTTAAAGGGCAAGAAAGTAATGGGCTATACAAGCTTCAATCCAATGGAGTTCAAAGATTCAACAGTCATCCCTTGCTCCAGATTTGGCTGTTTGTGCTGTTACTTCAAATGTTTCTTCAAGCAATTCTTCTTGCAATTTTTCTTCTGCTTTTTGTCCTGATAATTGTGATTTTTCTATTAACAATGTTGAGCTATGGCATAGAAGGCTTGGTCATCCTTCTAACCACACTCTTGCCAAAGTGCTTAAAGATTGTAGAATTTCCAGCAATATTAATAAAGTTGCTTCTTTTTGTTCTGCCTGCAAAATTGGTAAAAGTCACAAATTGCCATTTCAAGATTCTACAACTGTTTATACTCAGCCTTTGCAACTTGTACATATTGATTTGTGGGGTCCTGCACATGTAATATCTAATAATTCAAGTTATTATATAAGCTTTGTTGATGCCTATACAAGGTACACATGGATCTATTTCATAGCTCGAAAATCATATGCTTCTAATATAGTTCTTTCCTTTCAAAAGTTAGCTGAAAGGAAGTTAGACTGTAAATTAAAAGTTGTTCAAACTGACTGTGGATCAGAATTTAAGCCTTTAATTTCTGTGTTCAATGAACAAGGTATTGAGTTTAGGAATACTTGCCCATACACTTCTGAGCAAAATGGCATTGTTGAACGCAAACATAGACATTTTGTTGAGCTTGGGTTAACTCTTTTAGCTCGAGCGTCATTACCTCTTAAATTTTGGTCTGATGCTTTCTATTCTGCCACCTTTCTTATAAATAAGTTGCCTTCCAATGTGTTACAAGGTCTTACACCTTATGAGAAGTTGTTCAAAGCTAAGCCAAATTATTCTTTCCTCAAAGTATTTTGGTTGTGAATGTTTTCCACTCCTAAGGCCGTATAATCAACATAAACTTAAGTTCAGATCAAAGGCGTGTGTGTTTCTAGGGTATTGTTCACAGCAACATGGTTACAAATGTCTCAGTCTTGATGGTCGAGTTTATGTTTCCAGACATGTCTAGTTCAAGGAGAATGTCTTTCCTTTTGAGCAGCAACATCTTCCTCAAGAGCCATCTTCAGAAAAGTTAGTGCATGTCAAGATTGTAGCACCAAAGTGTACAAGGCTTCCTTCATGTTCAGCCAGTCCCTCTAGTTCATCAAGTGAAGGAAACCGTGTTGAAAGCTTGTCAGACACACGACAATGTGAGGAATCGCCTGTGGATCATGAACACAATTCAGGTGATATAGATAATGCAGCCTCTTCAACAAGTTCACCCACAACAAGTATGGAAGGCTTATGACATGCAGAGAGTTCTAGTACTACAAGTTCAGGAGATACATCAGATGTTTCTGGTTCGAATGCTTTACCAACTACTGATGGTGCAACTATGCCTACTACTAATGATACAACAATGCCTACTACTGATGATGCAACTTTGTCATTACCTGTTGGTGGTGCAGTTGTGTCTATGCCTACTTCAAGGTCTACTAACAAGTCAGCCACACAGTCTCATGCCATGGTCACTAGATCTAAAGCAGAAATTTTTAAACCAAAAGTTTTTTCAGTCGAGTTAGAGTCTTCTGTACCAACTGACATTCAACAAGCTTTGTTGTCCAGAGAGTGGAAACTAGCAGTTGATAAGGAAGTTAATGCCTTAGTTCAGAAAGGAACCTGGGATTTGGTCCCTTTACCAAATGATCGAGTTCCAATTGGCTGCAGATGGATCTTTAAGATCAAGAGGAACTCAGATGGTAGTATAGAAAGGTATAAAGCACGCCTCGTTGCAAAAGGTTATTCTCAAAAGGCTGGTTTCGATTATCAAGAGACGTTCAGTCTTGTTGTGAAACCTGTGACAGTGAGAGTGATACTCAGTCTAGATCTTGCAAACAACTAGCCTCTAAGGCAATTTGATGTGGATAATGCGTTTTTAAATAGCGATTTAACAGAAGAAGTTTACATGTTGCAACCTCCAGGCTTTGAACAACAAGGAACTAATGGAGAAACATTTGTTTGTCGATTAAGGAAGTCGTTGTATGGGCTCAAGCAAGCCCCTCGTGCATGGTTTGACAAGTTCAGAACATGTCTAGTAGAAGATCTACATTTTTCATCATCAAAGGCAGACATGTCCCTTTACTATAGAAATCTTAATGGTCACAAGGTTTATGTCATGGTGTACGTGGACAATGTTGTAGTGACTGGGTCAGATGCTGCTAAAGTGGACAGTGTGATTAAGAGAATCAACATTGTTTTCTCGTTGATAGATCTTGGCCAACTAAGTTTTTGTTCTTGGTATGAACGTCAAAGAACCAATAAAGGAGTCGTTCTCAATCAACAAAAACACATTTTAGAAGTGTTACAAAAGGCAGACATGTACAATGTTGCTCCAGCTCCTACACCAATGGTTTCAACCCTTCGTTTATCAGCTCGAGATGGGGATCCACATCCTAATGACACTCTATATAGACAAGTCGTAGGCATTCTTCAACATATATGCAATACTAGGCCTGACATTCATTTTGCTGTAAATAAGGTTAGTCAATTCATGCATTCTCCTTTAGATACCCACTGGAAAGCTGTGAAACGAATATTAAGGTACTTGAAAGGTACGGTCAATCATGGTCTGTTGTTTCAAGCTTCCACTTCGTGTGATAATCTTGTGGGATACTCGGATTCTGACTGGGGAGCTAATGTTGATGACAAACGCTCCACATCTGGATATTGTGTATTCCTTGACAATAATCCAATTGCTTGGAGTTCGAAGAAGCAAAGCGTTGTCTCTCATTCTTCAGCTGAGGTTGAATACATGAGTCTAGCTAATAATATGACTGACATAATGTGGATTAAGTCTCTGTTAATTGAGATTGGAGTTCATTTAGGAACCACACCTGTCATTTGGTGCGATAATACGAGTGCCATAGCGCATGCATTAAACCCAGTTCATCATGCAAAAATGAAGCATTTGGAGCTTGATCTCAGTTTTGTGCGAGAAAAAATAGCAAAAGGGGTCGTAATGGTGAACTATGTACCTGCCATTGACCAAATTGTTGATATATTTACAAAACCATTATCTACAGCCTTCTTTCTTCGACTTCGAGAAAAACTTGGAGTTTACACAATAGACGATTTGAAGGAATCTTTTTATTCTGAACATATTGGTTCTACAGTACATGAAGAAGCTCTAGGAGGAAGCGATGAAGGTGAAGAAGAGATATACTGATTTTTCTGGCTACATGCATCGTGAAGAAAAAAAGAGAAGCGTAGGAAGTGTATTAGGTATAACAGCTGCGGAGTCAGTTTGGTTAGTTAGTCATTAAAGTTTCTGTTATACTCATTAAGGTTTCAGTCATGTTAGTTAAGCTTTCTATATAAAGCTATGCATTGTACTCAAACAGATTATCTTTAGTTTAACAAATAATATCAAGATTACTATATTTTACATTTCCTCTTTCTCGTTTTCATCCCTTCTTTACATTCTCTACAGTTTGAGAATTGTTGGGAGGAAGTGATGGGCGTACTGTTGTGATTGATTAGAGAATTTTACAAGTCTGATTTTACAGATTTTTTATTGGAGTTGTGGTCGAGGCTAATATTTTGTCCAAATTCATGCAAAACAATTCCATTCACTGCATCATCTACAACAAGAGTTCAATTCCACCTACCATCTGATGGGCAATAAGCATGAGCAGTGAAGATAGAATATTGGCAAATGTGCAATGTTGTTCAGATTAATTACTTTTTGGCATTGTTTTGTTAAATTTTTGTTTTGCTTGTTGAGTTTGTCGGTGTTGAATTTTATTCCTGTTTATTTTTGGGTTGTATTGTAATTTTTTCGTCTAATTAGGATTAAGAAGTTTTTGATGAGAGGCACACAATTCAAGTCTAATCTCATATGATTACTTTAATAATAAATCATATTTTCCTAGCAAAAATAAACAAAATCAAAACTAGTTAGTATTAGTCCCGACAACGGCGCCAAAATTTAATGGGCGTTGAAACCACCAAAAACAATATCTTATACCTAAACTAAAAGTGAATTCGGTAGTAAAGGGAAGTAGGGTATTATTAAAAGTCAAAATATTGATGAACGTGATTTTTTTGGAACAATTTCGTATCAAATATTTTAGGTCATGTTTGGTAAAAAGAAGTTTGAGCCAAAATTGGAAGTTTGAGCTAAAATTAGAGATTTGACCAGTCAAATTCAATAATTTGGATGTTTGGTAAAGAGCGGATTGAAATAGCGGTGATAAGTGTTTATTTTGGTTATGTTTTTAGTCCTTGTTTTGATCGAATATATATGTTTGAAGGACTTAATTGGGCGTTTTTGTGTTGTTCTTGTGCAGGATACGTAATGACAGAAACGAGTTGAAGTGCTGCAGAAAATACTGAATTCGTGGCCAGATTCATGGGCATGAACCAGGGGATGAATGCTGACTGGGCGCCACATCAGCACCTTCTAGAAGATGACGTCAGCAAGCTTGATAACCTATCAGTCCACTTATCAAGATAGCCTATCATCCGAATTTTATCTTTTAAATTTAAAACTTTGATATTTATCTTATGTAATTTTATTTAAATTTATTTTAGGATTTATCATCTTAGGTTTTTAGGGTTTTTCAACTACTATAAATACCCAGCTTTGGGGGTGAATTATTCATCAAACATTTTCCATTGTTCTCTTCTTCCTTGAGTAATAAAGTTCTTCATTTTTCTCCATTTTCTTTTCTCCATTTTTATTTATTTTATTAAGTATGATTTTTTCACAAACCATGCTTAACTAAATTCCCTTTAGCCAAAAGCAACGCCAAACCCGACAAACCTCGTGAGATTAGGAAATACTTCAATCCTTCGACAACTCCTTTTTAGATTCTCTGCAAAGTTGATTAGGCAATCGGCCTAATCTTTAGGCATCGCAATTGTTTCATTCCGAGAGCGCGCATCGGCTTGAAGTGGTTTAGATCCATCGTTGGGGACGAGGAAAAGCTTGTAGCCAATTCAACTCCCTAAGAACAAACTTAGTGGCGGTCCACTAAGGGGAATCGAAATCGGAAACAACTCTCATCGAGACGAATATCCGAGCACGGGCTTCTCCAGCACTAACTCAGATCTGGGTTAGCATCGATTGCCGTGGCTAATTCACAAAAGTTTGACTTCAAGGATTGCCCTGGGAGTCGAATCTACCAACGAGAAGTAAGTTACAAGGGTTGGGCCTTGTAGACTGTAACCTGCAGGAAAGTCGAAGAAAAATCAACTTCAGTGATCGAAGATGTCGTGGCAAAGCGTGGCTTGAGGCTATTTCTATCCATAATTCTTTCTCAACATTTATTTTTACGTTTTTACTATTTATCTCATTCAAATCTTTATTCTAAAATCCCCCTTTATTTCCTACAGGTTTTTGGTCTAAATCAGAAGAAAGGTGTTAGAGTTCCTATTCCCTGCGGATCGACCCTTACTCTCACTATATTAATTTAATTCTTATTTACTTTGAGTTTAAGGTTTTATTTTTGACACTATACGACGCGTGTCAAAATTGGCGCCGTTGCCGGGGAATACGGCAAATTACTAATATCGTTTTTATTTGATTTATGACCAGGAGCAATCCGGGAGAACAATTTGATCTCATCCCGGAAATCGAAGCACTCGCCCGAAAGTTGAACGCACAAACACTCCGGGAAAAGAAAAACAAAAGACGTCAACAAAGATTCGAACGCGATCTAGAAATCACATCCGAAGCAAAATCGAGTTACGAGCCCAATCCGATGGGAGACGACAATCAAACCATTCGCCAACTAAATGCGGCGCCCGATGGCCAACAACCTATGTGCATAACTTTCCCGAATGGCGAAACACCGTTCGTGCTAAAAACGGGATTGATCCATCTCTTGCCTACCTTTCACGGCTTACCGACAGAAAATCCTCATAAACATTTGAAGGAATTTCACATGGTTTGTCTAAGTACAAAGCCACAGGGAGTATCCGATGACCAAATCAAACTTAGAGCTTTTCCATTTTCCTTAGCAGATATAACAAAAGATTGGTTATTTGATTTACCCCCTAATTCTGTTACAACATGGACTGACATGGCTAAACTTTTTCTTGACAGGTTCTTCCCTGCAGCGAAAGCAAGCGAAATTAGGCGCAGCATCCTGAGCATTCAACAAAGAGAAGCTGAATCCTTGTATGAATACTGGGAGAGGTTTAAAAAGTTGTGTGCAAATTGTCCACAACATGGGTTGTCGGAACAAACCCTCCTCCAATATTTTTACGAAGGATTGACGCCTATGGACATGAAAGTGATAGACGCAGCAAGTGGCGGAGCTCTAGTCAACATGACACCAACGGCGGCTAAAACACTTATATCAACCATGGCCGCCAACTCTCAAAGATTCAATCAGTCTAACGAACCATCTCGAAGGGTTCGCGAGGTAAGTACAGTTTCATTAGAAAACAAAATCGATAAATTAGCTGAAATAGTGCAAACTCTTGTTGCAGATAAGAGAAAAAAAGCTAGACTTTGTGGAATCTGTACCAGCCCAGAACATCCGACAGACTGTTGTCCGATGATTCAAGAAGATGATGTCGCCCAAGCCAACGCCATAGGGAATGCTTATAATTCCGGATGGAGGAACCAATCAAACTTCGGTTACGCGCAAAACCAGAGGCCAAATCAAGCTTATCAACCAATTGCACCACAACAATATCAACCGCAGAAGCCATCGTTGGAGTCAATTGTTGAAAAGTTAGCACTAGCCCAAGAAAAATTTCAACTAAGAACCGAAGCTCACTTTGAATCAATTGACAAACAGATAAGTCAATTGACCTTAGCGGTAAGTCGCTTAGAATCCAAAGGGAAATTACCTTCTCAAACGGAGCCTAATCCAAGAGAGAATGTGAACGCCATCACTCTGCGAAGCGGTACAGTCATCGAACCTAAAGCTAAAGAAGACGGCGTACAA
This sequence comes from Hibiscus tridactylites, assembly GCA_958450335.1. Lineage (NCBI taxonomy): Eukaryota > Viridiplantae > Streptophyta > Magnoliopsida > Malvales > Malvaceae > Hibiscus > Hibiscus tridactylites. The sequence continues at coordinate 80,589,834 of OY288269.1, read as the reverse complement.
AAGGAAGAAAAAAAGCAATCACCCCCTACTAGAAAAGGTATGCCCGATCCAACCCATGTACCTTCTCCCTACGCTACACCACCACCCTTCCCATCGAGATTAATGAAAAGAGACAAACAAGCTGAAGAAAAGGAGATCCTAGATGTGTTTCAAAAAGTTGAGATCAATATTCCACTCCTCGACGTAATCCGAAAAATCCCAAGGTATGCTAAGTTCCTTAAAGATTTATGTACTAATAAACGTCGACTTATTGGAATTGAGAAGGTTAATCTAGGAGAGCATGTATCAGCGGTCTTCCAGCGAAAGTTGCCACCAAAATTGAAGGACCAAGGTATGTTTGCCATTCCCTGCAAAATCGGTAAAGTGGGTATTAAACGAGCCATGTGTGATTTAGGTGCTTCAATTAATGTTATGCCTTTATCTTTATATAACTCACTTTCTGCTGAGCCTTTGAAAGATACGAAGGTAACCATACAACTGGCAGATAGATCCATAATCTACCCGGAAGGATTACTAGAGAACGTCTTGGTAAAGGTAAACGATTTGATCTTTCCGGCAGATTTCTATGTTATTGACATGGAAAACGACCGGGCCAATAATTCTTCCGAGATCCTCCTTGGCCGCCCATTTTTAAGTACTGCAAATACGAAAATCGATGTGAGAAGCGGGATCCTTACAATGGAGTTCGATGGCGAGGTGGTAAAATTTGATGTTTACAAAGCGATGCGACATCCTGATAATGTTGCTAGTATAAATTTTATAGATGTTATTGAGCCCGCCGTTGAAGAATTTATAGAATCTAAATCTGTTGATGATTCGTGCAGGGATTTGAAGGATCACGATAAAGGAATTAAGGAGTTAAAAAATGTTTCTTCTGCTTATTCTGATTTACGCCTAACTCCATCGAAATCTAAAATGTTTTCTTTCATTTTGCAGGAATTGAATTTGGAGTTAAAATTACCTCCAAATAAATTGAAGAGTGAAAGAGAAAATTTTCCAGTAAAAAAACTCCATAATCGCAAAATTTCTCGTAGGGAAATACTCAGTTGGATAAAGCGCAAGAATTGGAAGAAGTATTTGTCGCAATGCCTGTAGTCTGAACCAGATCGTCGAGCTAAACGACGTTAAATAAAGCGCTAGATGGGAGGCAACCCATTTCCTTTTATTTTTTCTTTATTTTTAATGTCATTTAAATTTTCTTTTTATTTAAAAAAAATTAAAAAAAAAAGAAAAAGAAAGAAAAAAGAGTCGAAATTATCTAATCCATTTAATTTTTTTTTCAAATTTATCTTCATTATTTTTCATATTTTTTATCTACTTTTAAATTTATTTTTATCTCATCTTATTTATCTTTTTGAATTTATTTTATTATCTCATTGTTTTATTTTTTTATTTCGAATTCTATTTTTATCTGATCTTTTATTTGTTTTATTTGCAGATAATTTAGATCGAATAAAGAGATGAGAAGCTATCAGGATTTTGTGAGCTGAATTTTTAATTCGGATTTTATCCCTTTTTTTACCCAATCAAACCCATATTTCAAACACTTTTCTTATCTACCCGGTCAACCATCACACTCCAAACCAAATTTAAATACCCATGGACCCCACCTACACAATTTCCTACCCGGTCAAACACCCAATCACCCAATTTAATTTTTTTTTAATCTTTTTTCCCCTTTTATCTCTCCCCCTAGCTGGCTTTATCCAACTTTTACCTAAACTTTCAATTAAATCCCGTGGACCCCACCCCAAACCCAAAGCAATACACGGCACCACCCCCCACCCTCCTATTTATTTACCCACCAAACCACTTCACCAATATTTTAAACTCAAATCTATCCTTATCACCTTTTTCACTTAAAATTTAAAACCCTACCATATTAAAATAAAATTTCATGGAACCATCTTATCCCTCCAAGCCGTCACTTTCACTAGACTCGGAGCCCACTACTGAACCATGCTCTTCTACGATCGGGGAGTATTTTCACCCTCTCTCTTTTATTTTATTTTATATTCATTTTGGGACAAAATGCATCTAAGTGAGGGGGAGGGAGATATGCTTATCAATTTTTATCTTGCTTATTCGTCTTGATTGTTCGCTTGAAATCTTGATTTTATTAAATTAAGTTCTTTGTTTAAATCCTTAATTTCGCCTTGTCTCACTATTTTTACATGATTCTGAATCTATCTTGTTAGAAAACTCTAGGTTGCATGGTAAATTTTTGGCATGATTAATTTTTAATTTTATTATGACATTTTATTTCTCTATTAATCCACATGATGCTTACCTAAGTACACAAGACATATTTGTGAGATTTTGAGCCTAATGAGCATGCATGATATTTGCTCTTTGTTTCTTTGAGTGTGCCTAGCTAAATTAGTTGCATTCTAGAACTTGTCTTTAAATTCTTTTTGAGATTACATTGATTGATTATGATGCTTTAATATGATAGAGGCACTAGGTTTAAACCACTTCTCTTCCCAAATAAATCACCTACCCTTTAATTAATTTCCCTTAGTGAAACAATCTTTGAGCCTTAGCCTTTTTCTTGAAAATTACCACATTTTAAGCCTAATCCAATTTCTTCTCAAATCCATCATTTTTGTTCCCTTTTTCGAGACAAATTTCATCTTAAAAAAAAACAGATTCGAATAAATGCAGTGCAGCAGTGTATTACACTGTGCAGAAAAAAAAAACTGTGCAGAGTTGATTCGAATATACAGTGCAGAATTGGATCGAATACACAGTGTAGGAAATTGTTCGAGTATGCAGAAAAAAAAAAACAGAAAAAAAAAACACAGTGCAGTTCGAAAAAAAAAAGAAAAGTACACTGTCGAGCAGTTTTGGTTCGAATGAAAAAAAAACAATTTCGAATATATTTTTTGGGATGATTTTTTGTCTTGAATTTTAGCCTTTATTTTCAGCCTTTAACCTACCCTTACCTTAGCCCCATTACAACCCTTATTTAAGACCTCTTGATTTTTGCATCATATTCATGTTAGTAGTGGAGATTAGATTTAAACACAAGCTTATGGTTATGCTCTAATTAGCTTTGGCTCGAGTGATTTTTCTCTACCCTTAAACACTTTGAGTGACATGAGCGATTCCTTGTGAGGGTACATGGTTTGCATCATTGATGTTAGTAGAGTTTTTAGAATGTCGTCTTAGCTTTAATTTATTAGTCTTGCCATTTATCTATTTTTGCTCCTTAGTTTTCTCTCATAATTAGATGCTTAATCATATTGAGAATTTTTGAGACTTCGTGAAATTAAGGATGAAAACTTGGACTTAAGATTATTTAATTTTGAGATACTTGAGGACAAGCATCGGATAAGTGAGGGGGAATTTGATAAGTGTTTATTTTGGTTATGTTTTTAGTCCTTGTTTTGATCGAATATATATGTTTGAAGGACTTAATTGGGCATTTTTGTGTTGTTCTTGTGCAGGATACGTAATGACAGAAACGAGTTGAAGTGCTGCAGAAAATACTGAATTCGTGGCCAGATTCATGGGCATGAACCAGGGCATGAATGCTGACTGGGCGCCACATCAGCACCTTCTAGAAGATGACGTCAGCAAGCTTGATAACCTATCAGTCCACTTATCAAGATAGCCTATCATCCAAATTTTATCTTTTAAATTTAAAACTTTGATATTTATCTTATGTAATTTTATTTAAATTTATTTTAGGATTTATCATCTTAGGTTTTTAGGGTTTTTCAACTACTATAAATACCCCACTTTGGGGGTGAATTATTAATCAAACATTTTCCATTGTTCTCTTCTTCCTTGAGTAATAAAGTTCTTCATTTTTCTCCATTTTCTTTTCTCCATTTTTATTTATTTTATTAAGTATGATTTTTTCACAAACCATGCTTAACTAAATTCCCTTTAGCCAAAAGCAACGCCAAACCCGACAAACCTCGTGAGATTAGGAAATACTTCAATCCTTCGACAACTCCTTTTTAGATTCTCTGCAAAGTTGATTAGGCAATCGGCCTAATCTTTAGGCATCGCAATTGTTTCATTCCGAGAGCGCGCATCAGCTTGAAGTGGTTTAGATCCATCGTTGGGGACGAGGAAAAGCTTGTAGCCAATTCAACTCCCTAAGAACAAACTTAGTGGCGGTCCACTAAGGGGAATCGAAATCGGAAACAACTCTCATCGAGACGAATATCCGAGCACGGGCTTCTCCAGCACTAACTCAGATCTGGGTTAGCATCGATTGCCGTGGCTAATTCACAAAAGTTTGACTTCAAGGATTGCCCTGGGAGTCGAATCTACCAACGAGAAGTAAGTTACAAGGGTTGGGCCTTGTAGACTGTAACCTGCAGGAAAGTCGAAGAAAAATCAACTTCAGTGTTCGAAGATGTCGTGGCAAAGCGTGGCTTGAGGCTATTTCTATCCATAATTCTTTCTCAACATTTATTTTTACGTTTTTACTATTTATCTCATTCAAATCTTTATTCTAAAATCCCCCTTTATTTCCTACAGGTTTTTGGTCTAAATCAGAAGAAAGGTGTTAGAGTTCCTATTCCCTGCGGATCGACCCTTACTCTCACTATATTAATTTAATTCTTATTTACTTTGAGTTTAAGGTTTTATTTTTGACACTATACGACGCGTGTCAAGCGGATTGGGGTGAAACCTCTAATTTTGAAAAAGCTACTAATAGAAGCTTTTTCAAATTAAAGGTTTTGATATAAGAGTTATAAAGACCCTTTTACCCTTAACAATTATCAAAAATCTTCAAATAACCTAAATTTAGTTATGTCTATTTTAATTCTTCAACTTCACGCATTTACATTGTGACATTTGTAAACTAATCTCTTTTGTTTTTTTTTCTTTTTATTCTCACACATTTATAACTGTATTGAAATTTAATAGTTAATTAAATTGTACTAAAAATAATTATATAAATAATAAATTAATATATAGATCCTTCAAATATGCTTAATAATGTTATATTAAAAATTATTTTTTATAATCTAATTAATATTAATAGATACTATTCAAATAAGTATAGAATATAATTATGTTCTTATATGTCATTTTGCTTGTTCAAATAATCAAACAGCTAACAGTTATCAGTTAATTTTACCAAACACTTTTATACAATCAGCTAATATAATCCGCTAGTCAAATCAGTTAATGCAATCAGCTATCAGCTAATGTAATCCACTATCAACTAATGTAATCCGCTATCAGCTATCCGCTAATTGTCAAATAAGATCTTAGTCTTGATGTACGAAAAATAAATAACAAATTTTTTAAACTAGTCCAAAAAATAACTAAAATAAATTAAAATATTACAAAACACAATTAAAATTCAGAACAAATCGAAATAGATTAAACTATAATAAGAAAGACTTCGCCTTAGTTACAATATTAATTTTGGTGTCAAAGTTAATCATGGACGATAAAATTTTGGGTAAGTTACTTAAATAGTCACTAAATTATCTCAAAAAAATTAATAACTAAACTTTCAAAAATTGCAGAATAACAATTAAACTATAAACTTTTATTAGAAAATGATGATTGTGTCGTTAACCTGACATGGCGGTTAATATTTTTGTATAATAGCACATTTAGTTCTCCATTGTTACACATTCAATTAATTTAGTCATAATTTGAAGAAATTCAATAAATTTAACCCTCAAATTTTACACATATAATTATGATTTAGTTCTAATTCTAAAAAAATTAACCCTTTGTATTTTAAAATTACTTCAATTTAATCCCTCTTCATCCCTTTATCTTTTTCAAAATTACTTCAATTAATCGAAGTTAATGCACATTCATAGTTTAGTAAATGGTTCTCCGAGAGTGGCAAGTTGGTATGTTTCTGTATCAGTTTGTTGAACTTATGACAGAAGTATCATGAAGCCCTAGATGTTAATGGTATGTAGTTTACATTCTTAACTTTGGTCTTAAAGGTTGCAAAGCTTTTCCGAAAAATTCAAGAAATGGTGGAGGAAGAACACAATCTGGTATTTTCTTCTAATTGGTGAGTCTTTTATTACTGAAGTTAGGATTTTGATCATTTCTGGTATTTCTAGCTTATGATTCTTTAGATGTATGATGTTGATGCTGCAGATGAAGTTGAAAGTTTTACTGCTGCTTTGTCTTGTTCTGAGCCTTCAGATTCCATCCGGGTATAGTTTTGTGTCGTATTAAACTACTTTGTAAATTCTTTCTTAAATGCACGTCTTTATGTGCGTATATTTACCTCAATTATATACCGGATTCAACTTGAAAATGCACTTTAGGTTGTAAATGTGCTATTAACTCAGATGGATAAGCTGAAATTATCTCCAAACGTTATAATTATGACTACATCCAATATAATTGCTGCTATTGGTAAGCCTATAATCCATTTCATAGTGGTTCCTTGTTCTGCAATGTATGACATTTGGATTTCACTACTTAATGCCAAGTCCAATATGAATCTCTTTAGGGTTCAAGCCAATACATTCTTCCAGACTTTGTTAGTTTGAAGAAATAAATAGAGAAAAAGATGAAAAAGGTAAGAGACATAATGAAGGGATGAAGAGGGACTAAATTGAATTAATTTTGAAATATCAAGGGTTAATTATTTAGAATTAGGACTAAATTATAATAGTGTGTAAAAATTGATGGTTAAATTTATTGAATTTCTTCGAATTATGATTTGAATTGATTGAATGTGTAACTATGGAGGACTAAATGTGCTATTATACAAAAAAAAAATTAACAGCCCTAAAGAGGTTAAAGGCACAGTTATTATTTTGTAACAAAACATAAAGTTTGATTACCATTTTATTTTTAGAGATAGTTTAATGATCATTCGAATATTTTACCTTAAAATTTCTTCACCTATTAAGACTGTTATAGTAATCGAGGAACAACCTCAAATCATCGATATTTCCCTAGCTCTAAATTAATTACGAAAACGATTTGGTAATTATTATTTTTGAATATAAGTAGCTAGTTTTATTAAAAGAGAAAAAATTTAAAAAAACGATGAGAGCTTTTAACTCAGGCAAATAGATTTGATCTGGACATATTTCTAAAAGCACAAAACTCAATGTCTCCAGATTATAAATAGGACCGTACAAAAAAGGTAAAAATCTTAACTCAAAAGCTCGAAACAAATTATATACAAACATCATCAAAGTTCGATGATGAACGGTAAAAACCAACAACAAACACCAAAAAATTACATATTACAATAATAATGCATGTTGACAACGCGGTCATTACAACAACTCAATCGCGAACAAAAGCAGTGATTGTGAGCTTGTATCCAAATTCGATTTCAGAGTCCAAAATAAGGAGATCAACAAGGTAATCAAAACATAGAGATCAACAAAATAATAAATGAAAAAAGAAACGGTCAAATGACCTATTAAAAGAAGAAAATGTGCCAAAAAAAATAAAAAATACATACTAAAAAGTAGAGAAAAACGTGTCACTGGGCGAGATTATTAAATTTAAAAATTAAAAAATAAAAACGAAACAAAAAAATTATCAACATTCAACAACCAACTTTAAAATTAATATTGGTAAAAATAAAAAAACCAAACAGAATAAAAATGTAAATGCCAAAGGGAAAAAGAAAGGGACAATTATATTAGGACGTGATTTCGTCATCTATCTCTAACTCGAAATACACACGAATATCAATGTGAAGAAAGCTAGCGAACATATTCGTATCTCACATCTCAAATATAGAATTTAAATCTGCTTTGTTTTCTAAAAATTAATTTAGAAGGATATAATTAAAAAAACAAAGCGAATTATATTAAAAATTAAAAAAAAAAAAAAAAAAAAATTTGTCTACTGCCATATTCTCAATTGGGTGAGTGCCAAATGTAAAAGAAATTGAAGGTGATAAAATTACCAGGAAAGCCAAGTACGAACCTGTTTCCTTTATATAGGGAACACAATCCAATAAGAAAATTTTAGGGTATGTTTGATTCTAAAAAAACATAGGTTGTTTTCATTTTTATTTTTTTGAAAAATAAAAAAATGTTGAAGAAAATGTGTTTGATTGTAAAATTGAAAAACAATTTTTAGAAAATGAAAACAAAAAATGAGTGAAAATTTGAAAACATAAAAAATGTTGTGAATAAATAAACAAGAACAAGAATAAGAACAAGAAGAACAAAGAGATGAGAGAAAGAGAGAAATTTGTATTATTTTAAAAAATAGAATTGTATACAATGCCTTCAATGAATCATCTATTTATAGGCATAAGAAGTACATAATACATTAAACTCTAATTAATAGAGATAATATTTCTAATAATAAATAAATCAAACTCCTTAGATAAAGTTCTAATCATGATAGACATCCACATAGATAAATATTCATAACACTCCCCTTGGATGTCTATGAAGATAATGTGTCTCGTTAAAACCTTACTAAAAGAAAAACCCAGTGGGAAAAAATTCATTAGTGAAGGAAAAAGAGTACACACATCTTTAATACGCATAACATGTTGCCTCATTAAAAACCTTACCAGGAAAACCCATTGGGACAAAACCTCGGTTAAGGGAAAAGAGTGCAACGCGTATTTACTCCCCTCATAAAAATATCACATAAGATCGTTGAATCTTCATAATTCATTCTTGAATATAATCTTCAAATGTTGAAATAGATTATGCACTAGTGGATAAATCTTTCAAATTATTGCTTGAAATGATTCATCAAATATTATTCTTCTAAAGATCATGAGGGACGAAACTTTAAAGAGATATGTTTCGTTTTATCACATTTGATGTATCCAACTTGAGATATAAATTATGCGTTATCTCTACATAAGATAGCTTGCATATTATCTTGTGAAAGCAATTCACATATCTTCTGGATATGTTTAGCCAAACACATATTTCGGCTTTGCCTCATGTATAATAATTATTTAAAGGCAATGGTCTCGTAGCACTTAGATAGCATTTCTGGACCAGCTAAGATACGATGCTTCCAGATCAATTAATGTATATATGGTGCTTTTATACCAAGAATATCATCACCTTTTTCTCGAGGGCGGAATGGATCTTTGTTTACATTAAAAGACCTAACAACCAAATAGTGATCAACGAATATGCATTATGCATGTAAAGTCTCTTTAAACATTTTTCTGTGTATGTCGATTGCTGCACAAGAATTTCATTGTTAAGGAGATCTCTTCATGAGTCTCAATGAATCGCCAACATACAGAATAAAAACAAAGACAAATCCAGAGCTAAACCTCTTAATAAAATGCTCCGGAAATTAAATTATTCTTATAGCCTTCTGCTAATAAGTATTCAATGGGCGATTATACCAAATGTGCCCAAAATGTTTTAATCTATAAAAGATATATTCAATATAATTGAATAATGTTCTCGAGAACTTGAATTAACTACTTCTGGCAGTCTAAATCCTTCCAGAAGCTTCAAGTAAATGTTGTTATCAAGAGGCTCATACAAATAAGATGTAACAACATCCATTAGGCGAAAACTGAGTTATTTCATTTATTGTCAGACTATCTAAAAGTAACTGCATCCACCACCGAGAAATATATTTTTCTCATAATTGATTTTCATGTCTTTGTGAGAATTTTTGTGCAACCAAACAAACTTATATCTTATGATTTCTTCTTTTGATTTCTCTTTCTCACAAAGGCTCATTAATATCCACAAGCTTTACACATTTCAATATACGGGCTATAGACCCAAATACTTCTCTTTTTTAAAGAGATATTAGTTTCGCCTCAATTGCCTCTTTCATTATTGGCCAATCATTTCTTTGTTTACATTGTCCAATTGACAATGATTCATGATCCACGTCATCAAATAAAATCTTTAGTGCTATATTGCATGCAAATGTATTATCGACGTCGATTTGATTTTAGTTCCATTTATTACCAGACATGACATAATCTATTGAGATCTCTTTATTATCAGGTACTTGAGTCATGTTAATGCCTATATTGGAGACTTTTTAATCTCTTCTTGAGATTTTCATAATTCATTGATTCCTCGATCAGACTATCATAACTATAGCTCCCTTCCTTTTTTCGAGGATTTTTATCTTTGGAACCTACTTGTCTACCACGCTACAGGCGTAAGTTAGACTCATTAGCAACTAGAATTTGTCCTTCCGGGACATCAAATTTAAACGGAGCATTCATAGCTGGTATATATGACTTAGTCACTCTATTAGGCTCAGCAAAATCATCTGACAAATGATTTGCTAAATGAATTATCCTTTAAACTTACAGTTCACATTGTTGAGTACGTGGATCAAACTAAGATAATGATAATTCATTCCAATTGATTTCTTTTCCCAGCTATTTTATTTTCTCTCCCTAACGTTGGGAAAACTGACACATTAAAATGACAGTCAGTAAATCGAGTTGTAAATAAATTCCCTATGAGAAGCTTAAGATATTTAATTGTCAAGGGAAATTTGAATCTGACATATATTCCCAACCTCCTTTAAGAACTCATCTTTGTGCGTTGTGGTGGAGCAATCAGAACATATACCGCACACTAAAAAAATCTAAGATGAGAAATATTTGGTTCATGACCAAAAACCATTTAAAATGGAGAGAACTTATTATAATTTGTTGGCTTGATGCGAATTAGTGATAATACATATAAAATGACATGTCATCACCATTATCAAGACCAATTGTCTTTATAAGGTAATCTGAAAATGTGCTCATAGTTTTATCAACTGAGCAAGTAGTCTCGCAAATACCAAGTTGCGAATTAGTAACAAGGATACATATGACCATCTAGTCGATGCATCAATTAAAATCGTAAAATATCTAGATGGACTGTAAGAAAGGTGTATGGGCCCACATATATCACCTTTGTATCCGTACCAGAAAAAGATTAATAGATTCACAATCTATCATAGTTGATGATGATTGAATAATCGGTTTGCTTTGATAGCAAGTATCACATGGAAACATTACTTTGAAGAAAATTTCAACTCTTCAATAAATTACCACATGAAAGTGTCAACAAATTTTCGCATCATAATTGAACCGAGATGGTCTAACCGGTCATTGCCAAATAATAAAGTTATCAGTAAACTTCTGATTCACAATAGCATGAACTTCAATTTGTACTAATTCTATTGTAGTACACTATGGATAAGAGTGCATATAACTTTTTCAAGTTTTTATTATTGCCTTGATTTATACTCATAATATTGAGATAGTCAACATCCCATTGATTAATGGTCTCAATATGATATCCATTACTGTGAATATCTTCAAAATTAAATAAGTATCTTTATGACTTTGACGAGTATAACGCACTGTGAATATGGAATAAAGTTCCATTTGACAATAACACATTTGCTCAACCAAAGCCTTTTGTGATATTAGTACTTCCGGATATAGTACTCACATTATTTCCTTGCATTTTAATCGAGAAATGCATAATTATGCACCTTTTAAAATGTGCTTTGTTTCATTTACTTCGGGTAATGAAAATATGTACTTTGTATCATTCACTTCGAGGAATGAAAAATATAAAATATAGCACATCATATCAAGTCGATTATCTATCAAAGATAAACTTTCAAGTGCTCTTCCGAAGCATTGATATTTTAGTACTTTGAGAAATATTACTCATATTTCCCCTTGCATTGAAATGGGAAAAATATTTCTTATGCTTAAGTACAATATGAGTACTTGCATTATCTGCTAGGCATAAATAGCTACAATTTTTTTTGCTCAATCGTATGATTTTATTGATAAAGAAATCATACAAAAATGTCCAAACTCGGGCCTCATTAAAAACCTCCCTACGCCTAAATGGAGGAAAAGAGTACCCAAGTTGAACACGGAACCAAACTCGAAAATAGGTAATGTTCACCCCGCCCTTGAAAATAAAAGAAAAATAAAACAACACACCCACCATCCCGATTACAGCACCCGCACCCTGCTTCACTCACACGCACCCCCACCGACTGCACCGCCCCCACTCCCAGGCACAGGGGCCTTACAGTCGACACCCCCTGCACAAGTGTCGGTCCACACGTACTGCACCCCCGGAAGTCTACTAGAATCCCACTCGCAACCAATCCCGCCGATCGACACCCCCCTTAGCTAGCTTATCCGCAATACCATTAGCTTCACGATGCGCATGTTGAAACGTGCAACGCAACTCACGACATGCACTGTCAATCCTCCAAAACAGCCAATAATATTTCCATGGTCTATTCTCAATATTTAAAACCTAAGATAGAGCTACTAAAGAATCAGATTCAATTACGCAAGACCATGCACGCTATTGCGATCCACCAAATGCCTCAAGAGCATAGCATATCGCATGAAGTTCAGCCTCGTTCGAATCAAGTATCCCCAAAGGTCCCGCGAACATCGCCAACACCTTACCCCCTGCATTGCGTAAAACCCCACCACAGCCCGCTAGTCCCGGTTTTCCTCTAGCCGAACCATCGACATTAAGCTTGACCATATTAGCCAACGGCGGCACCCATGTCACTCCCACCCGCGGGCCGTTGACACGTCCCCTAATCTCACACCATCAAGGACAATACCACCACACCGATTCCACAAGCATCGCATTGTGATCCAGCACATTCACCCAAGAGAATGCTCGCAATTTAATTGTAAAGAATAAATCCGACGGCGATACCCTCTTACCATTGAACATCAAGTGGTTGCATGCGAGCCACATCCACCACAATGCCGTTGCACAACTCGACATCTACCATTGTCTAACTATCCCAAAAAAAAAACCATCAAGGACCATATATACAAATGCCACTACCGACGCCGGCCTAACCACCTCCACCTTCCACCACGCAAAAAACAATGACCGCACATGCCACATCTATGGGCATTGAAACAAAATATGATTCGCCTCATCCTCATCGTCCCCACACCATCGACAAGAGAAATCACGCACCTCTAACTGCATCCTACGGTCCCGCAACAAGCATAAAGTGGGTAAACGTTCAAGGAGTACAAACCACACAAAGCACTGTACCTTTGGCGGCGCTAACAACGACCAAATTCCTACACTATCCCATTCCGCTTCCCCTTCCAAACCAAAAGTCGCCATTAAGCTTGACAACTTTGCCACCGAGAACGTTCCAGTCAGGGTGTGTTTCCAAACCCATTTATCCACCACCTCCTCAACAAGCTGCAGCGCTCCCACCACACTTCGAAACTCACACAGTTGTGCCAACTCAAACGAGCGCAACTGTCATGAAAAAAGTTCTTTCCAATTTGCATGCCCCAGTGAGTGGTCATGTGAATAATCATAAACCAATGCCCATTTATTCACCGCAATCCGATATAGGCATGGAAATACCTCACATAACGGTACCTCCAAACACCATCTATCGCGCCAGAAAAGAACCTTCCTCCCATTTCCAATCAACCATAAGAAATTAGACAGCCCCATAAATCGATGTAGACTAACCTCATGTTGTATCTCCACAATTTGCCGCCATACAGGCGACATAGCTCGCTTTTGTCCTAACGTCATCCTCCTATGTAACACATTTGCCCCATATTTCGCAATCAGAATATCATTCCACAACGATCCATCATCCAACGTAAATCGCCACAACCATTTTGGCAAGAGAGCCAAATTTCTCTTGTTCAAGTCTACCACCCCCAAACCGCCAAACTGTCGCGGCCGACACACCACCTTCCAGCTAACCCTGCTCATCTTACGCTTCTCCTCCGTGCCACCCCATAGAAAGCTCCTACGGATACGATCCAGTCGTTTAATAATGCCTTTGGGCACTACAAATATACCCATGTAGTAGATAGGAAGAGCAGATAGCACCGAGTTCAATAATGTCAAGCGAGCGGCAAAGGATAATGAATCCCTCTTCCAAGCTGCCAAGCTTTTTCGAAAGTGTTGTATCAATGGTTCCCACACGTTAACACTGCGTGGATTCACACCCAGCGGTAGGCCAAGGTACGTCATCGGCAAGCTCCCTAACCCACAGCCCAAAACATCTGCCATCGCACACAAAGTACCCTCCTCAACGCCTATTCCACACAAGCACGACTTGGCGTAATTGATCTTCAAACCTGAGCTATATTCAAAGCAAGTAAGAACCCTCTTCAAGTTCTGCGCCATCCATAGATCCCCCTGAAAGAACAGGACTGTGTCGTCCGCAAATTGAAAGTGCGACACAAAGCACTCATCCACCACACGCACTCCCCGTATCAACCCACCCTTCTCCGCCTCAACCAATAAGACGTGCAACAACTCAGCCACCATCACAAATAATAACGATGATAAAGGATCACCCTGTCTCACTCCCCGCTTTATCGGAAATTCTTTTGTCGGGCAGCCATTAAGTAAGATCGACAAACGTGCTGTGCTAAAACATGTACGCATCCAATTCATCCATACTTTCCTAAACCCCATCCGCTGCTGAATTTTCTCTAAACACACCCATTTCACACAATCATAGGCTTTGGCGAAGTCAAGCTTCAACAATACCCCTCCCTCTCTGTCGGCATTTCGCTGCAACGAGTGTAACACCTTATTCGCCAGCATAATCCCATCGACAATCTGACGTCCTCGGACAAATGCGGATTGAACATCACTAATAACCAACGGTAGCACCTTTTGTAACCGCTTAGCTAAGCACTTCACCACAATCTTATATATAGAGTTCAATAGGCAAATCGGCCGAAAGTCCCCAATTTCTTTCGGATTGTCTTTCTTCGCGATCAAGGTCACAAATGTTGAGTTCACGCCCTTTGGTAACTCCCCCGACACATGAAACTCATTCAATACCTGCATCACATCGTTCTTCAAAAAACTCCAGCCCTTCTTGAAAAAAATCAAATGTGAAGCCATCAGGTCCCGGCGCCTCCGTCCCATCACAACCCCATACCACGGCACGCACTTCTTCCTCACTAAAAGCAACCTCTAAACCGGATGCCACCTCCCCCGGTAGTTGTTTAAACGCCACTACCATATCTACTTCCCCTAAGCAAAACGGGGCAGCAAAATGCTTTCTAAACTCCTCATAAACCATGTGTCGAAGTCGCTCCAGATTTGTTTCCTATACTCCATTGATGAGCAGACCCGTAATGCCATTTCTTAGCGCTCTCAATTTGGCTGAGCGATGAAAATATGTCATATTCCCATCCCTCTCTCGCAGCCATCGCACCCTTGCTTTTTGTCTCCATACCGACTCATGCATCCATGCTAGAGACCACAAATCCTGTTAGTAAACTCGACGTTGCTTCAATTGAGAATCCGAAACTGCATTTGTACTTATCATCCCATCAATTAAGTTAATAGCATTGGTCGTGTCCTCAATACGATGGTCTATATTACCAAACACCCTCTTGTTCCAATCCCGTAAAAAGTTTTTCATACCACGTAATTTGGAAACCACATCCCCACCATCCAGCATCTTCGATAACCTCCCCCATTCTACTCCCAAGTCACGTAAACAACCCCTATCCTCTATCCAAACATTAAGAAATTTAAATGGCTTCGGTCCCCAATCCAACATATCACTCACAATTAATAACGGCGTGTGATCAGACAATCCCCTCGGTAAAGATGATAATCTCAGATTGCTAAATTTATCCACCCAATGCAGTGAAACCAAACATCTATCAATTCTGCTACATTTACTATCTGGACCAAACCACGTGTATGATAAACCATGCAAAGGTAAATCGTATAAACCATTATCTTGAATGAAATTCACAAAAATTTCCATACCTCTATCCGTCGATATACAACCTTGTTGCTCCGTTATCGTCGTTACCACATTAAAGTCTCCAAATAAACACCACGGGATGTCACGGGACAGTATCTCCATCTCAATTTCGGTCCAAAGTAATCCTTGTTGCGTCGCATCACATGGTGCATATACACCTACCATCCCACATTTCCAATTCTTGTTTGTGCAACACCCCTCAATCGCCACGAAGCGCTCCCTCACAACCTTCCGATCAGCTTTAAATCTATCTGTCTCCCAGCACATTAAAATTCCCCTCGATCGCCCTATCGATGGCGAAAAAACAGTCAAAATTATCAGATACCCAAATATTCCTCAACATCAATTCTGTGACAGCTTCCATCTTCGTCTCCACAATAATCACACATTCCCCACGATGTTGCCGTATTAGATTACGTACCCCTCTCCTCTTTGCTGCTGTACCCAAACCCCGCACATTCCACGACAACATCCGCATAGTTCGTTTACAATTGGATCGGCTCTCTCGCCTCAATAAGGCGAGCAATGTCTTTGATGACGTTCTCTTTGTTCCCAATTGTCTCTGCGCCCAGCAATTTTCCCAACTCCCACGTTTCCTGTGCCTCCCTAAGAATACTCTGTTTACGTTGTATGAAATCCGAATCCGATAGTGATCCGTTCGCCAATTCCGTCGATGATGGTTTTGGATTTTTCCGTGGACGGCCTCTTCCCCTCTTCTCCACTGCCACACCTTTTTCCTCAGCGTTAGCTTCCTGCCCCGACGATTGTAAAATCTTCGAAAGATGTCGTACTCGTCGTTGTCTTCCTTTATACTCTATTAACGCTGCAATCCTAGCCATAGACGAATCAAAAATAGGCCCAGTTTCCACAGTTTTCTAATGTTGCATCGCATCCGTCTCCCTGTCCAAACCCTTGTTACCACTGTCGTCGGGTAATTCACCCTCGCTAATGTCCCTGTCCAATACCTTGTCACCACTGCCGTCGGGTAATTCACACTCACTAATGTCCATGCTACGGTACTCTACTATCTCCCTTTCGACGATGCCCACCTCCTCATCTGCCATTCCCGACTTCGCCCGTCCCGAGTTTACTTCCTCACTCGGATTTGATTCAAGTACTCGATCATCTCACCTTTTGTTGTCGTCCCATAATTTGTTGATCATCCAACTCTTCGGCGAAGGCATACTGATCGAGTTTGGGATCACTGTCTCCTCTTCATCATCACAACCTTCCTTGGTTGCTGTTGGCACCCCTGTCGCACCCTGCTCTTCCATTTCCATCGTATGTTCCTCCCCCTCCAAATTTTCAACACTCCCCTCCTCATCCCCAGTCCGATCCGTCAAATTGGGGCTAGAGACTTCATGTACCCGAATTCGATATTGCTTGTCGCCAACAGCGACATCTATTGTTTCCTCAATCGGGAAGAACCAGTCCGTTTCGATAAGGAATAGCGCTTTCTCAAACGATGCAGGTGCTTCAGTCTTATCATCTACACAAATCAACTCACCCCATAGTGTTGTGATGTTTCAAAATGTGCCCTCGAACTAGGCATGTATCGGCAATCCACACACCGACACCCATACTCGTCTATTTGGGATCACACACTCCGGCGACCATTCGGAAACATTTTCTAACCATGGTGTAAAACACCCATATTTAATGCACTCATCCCTTGTTTCCCCATTGGGAAACATTAAAAGCACGAGTGATCCCGCAACACGCATTAATGAAAACTCCCTCTTGGTTGTTCGCAAATCCGATGCTAGTTCCATTATTGATCGCGGTTGTCGACAAAATCCCACTGCACAGTTCTTTAGTATAGTCATTTTGTCCGCATCAATTACACCCTCAACCCTACGATAC
This sequence comes from Hibiscus tridactylites, assembly GCA_958450335.1. Classification (NCBI taxonomy): domain Eukaryota; kingdom Viridiplantae; phylum Streptophyta; class Magnoliopsida; order Malvales; family Malvaceae; genus Hibiscus; species Hibiscus tridactylites. The sequence goes on along the minus strand of OY288269.1, from coordinate 80,572,251 downwards.
TCTTTTGTTATTGCCGTTTGATCCCCCTTTGTATTACCACTTGCCGATGCCTTAAGTTCCTTTTTATCCCTCGTCGATTCACCCCCATCAGCCCTAAATAATCCTTGTCGACGGTGCCAAAAAGCATCTCTTGTATCGCGTTGCGCCAATTGCACTGTCAATTTCGATCCATACAAGCGAAACCCATTGAATCTCTCTATCACACGATCCGCCTCTACCTTTGTCTTCATTCGAAGAAAACCAAACCTAGACCCATCACTAGCCCTCTTCGTCGGCACAAACACATCCACCACCACCCCATGTCTATCAAATACTTGCCAAACCTTTTTCCAATGCAGCTGTGCCGGTAGATTGCCGACAAATAGGGTCCAGCACTGCCGTGATGCTCTCCCGCCGTTTTCCCTCATCCGATATTTACTAATGCTTAATATGTGTCTTCTCAACTTACTACTAAATAGCCACAATTATAGGCATAAATAGCCACAATTCATTGTATATTTTATTCCGAAAGTAATTATATTCTTCAAATAATAAATTAACATAAAGCGTAAATAAATAATATGTGAAATAAATAAACATAAAGCAAACTAACATAAATAAGTAATAGATAAAACGAATTAACATAAATAAAATAAAATAAATAAAATAAATCATTTATTCTTTTAGAGGTTATAAGGGAATAAAATAAATGGTAAATTATTCACTTCAAGGGTTATGAGAAAATTACAATATCCAATTGAGTTGGACCAATAACGCCATAATTATTTTCGTCATAAACAAATTTTGCTTATATTTTATTTCATTTATCATTCATGATTATGGATAAAGTCCATAATACTTTGGCGTTTGACAATTACGAAACCAATGGTTTATAACATCACATTGATAAAAGGATTTCACTTCCTTAGAATGTTCTTTATCACTCTTGTCATCCTTATAACTTCGCTACCAGCGGGTAGAAGTATTCTTAAAACGACTATATTTTTTCATGCGTATATTCATATCCTCGACCACGACCACAACTATTAATGTGTTTTTTATTCCTTCCATAATATAATCTCACATTCACTTCAGGGAATGGAGTAGAACCAATGGGCCTTTGAAACCTTTTTAACATATCCTTATCACAGAGAACAAAGATTTAATCCTCGTACGTGGCATTGTTAAATCTGTTCACAAGGTCCTTTAAAAACCTCCTTTGAGACCAGTAGCCTCACAGAACGGGATGTCCAGCCAATATACTTGGATTATATCGAAATTATGTCTCTAATTGAATAATGATTTACCATGTTTGCATTCACTTTCAAGGAATGAAACAGTTCCAATAATCGCATGGAATAAATATCATGCTTGCATTCACTTCAGGGAATGCCCCCATCATTGATAATCGCATGGAATAAACATCATGCTTGCATTCACTTCAGGGAATGCCCCATCATTGATAATCGCATAGAATAAACATCATGCTTTGCATTCACTTCAGGGAATGCCTCCCATAAAACTTTTTGGACCAAGATGAATTTTTGTAACTTGAAATTGGGAGAAGTCTATGGTCGAGTTTTTCGACAAAGAATAAATATTGCTTTCGAGCAAATATAGACTTTATAACAATCTTTTTACAGATTAAAATTCACCATGATTTATCACACATTAAAATCATAATTTAAAGGAAAATAAAATAAAATCAGAATTTACCGATATTGATTTTTCTCTTGAGGACAATTGAGACGTAGCAAATAACCAAGACACCTTCTCATAATCTCTTTATGTCATATATCTTTCCAAGCCATTTAAAGATATCATGTAAAACTCAAAACGCAGTTAAAAACATTAATTCTCATCAATCATCAATAGAATAATATAAAGTAAGACAATTTCTATTCTTTAGAAACTTATTGATATGAAAATTAATAAATATAATACATAACCACATCCTTTAATCATAGATAAAGACAATTTCTATTCTTTTGAATATATTATTCGGTCAAATGAAAAATCTATGAAATAAGCATAAAATATCAATTAGATTAAAAAGACTTCAACTAGAAAAATTCAAATAATAATGATAATTTATTTATCAAATCGGGATGTTTAACGGAATACAATTCAAATCAAATTAAATTTGATAAAAATTCAATAGACCGCATTAAATTTTTTTTAAGAAATTCAATTCAAGTCAAATACATAAACTTGATTATATAACTAAAGTTGAAAACATTAATAGTTTTACCTGAATGTCATTAGGGAACTTTATCGTCGTATGCAGAATTAGTATTCTTTGATCAAGAATCTTGATGATTGGGATTTTCGATTGCCGCAACATATTAGCAACATTTTTGGAATAAGACCATCGACACGTCCGACTGAAGATTAATTTGGTTTTTGGTTTCGTCAAAATTCTTCGAGCAAACTCGTGCTGATAACGTGTTGTGAATAAATAAAGAAGAACAAGAATAAGAACAAGAAGAACAAAGAGATGGGAGAAAGAGAGAGATTTGTATTATTCTCAAAAATAGAATTGTATACAATGCCTTCAATGAATCATCTATTTATAGGCATAAGAAGTACATAATACATTAAACTCTAATTAATAGAGATAATATTCCTAATAATAAATAAATCAAACTCCTTAGATAAAGTTCTAATCATGATATACATCCACATAGATAAATATTCATAACAAAAAAATATTTTTACTATTTTTATTGAAAATGTTTTTGAAAAGTTGGAAAAGGAAAAAGCAAAGGTTTTTAAATTTGAACTTTATTTTATCCGGGTTCGGATACTTCTAATGATAATTTTTTATTGATTTTAAAACTTTGATTTATTTAATCATATTTTTATAATTATTATAATAATATCTTCTAATAATTATATTTTAATGTAATTATTTAATAATTATTTGTTATTTTTATTTTAGAAAACTAGATACTAAATATATTTTTATTATATTTATTTTTTGAAAGAAATATTTCTTAACCAAATATGTTTCTCAATTGTTAGAAAACTGAAAGTGAAAATAGAAAATATTTCATAAAACCATACATACCCTAAATTTCTATTTTAGTAACTAATAAAATTAAAATCTAAAATGAAAGATATAATAAAAAAATTAAATTTTATATTTAATCTTATTTTTTGCATTCTAATTTATTTAAAAAATAATTTTTATGAAGTGGTTCTCGTTACAAAGAGTGAAGTGTTCCAACTATTTAGTCTATATATGTATGTGATTTTGTCACCATAACATTTTTTTTAAAGGGGCACCAGAAGGTTTTGTCAAAATAAAGATTTATGTCTCCTTTTAGGTTAATGACAATTTTTTGGTTGCCCTCCTAATTTTATAAGGTTTTGTTTTGACTAATTCGAATCGAATCGTACATTTAATTTTAATAGGTGAACTTTCTAGGCAAGATTTTTTTGGTTAATGACTATTTAGCATCTATTTACTTTTAATGATAAGGAGACCCACATTTTGTATTATGACAATGGCACCTAACATTTAAGACCATAGTACTACTTTAGTTGTGCAAGCAACTCATATTAATTGTTCTTAAAAGATTCTAGTTTCTGCTGTTGAATTCTCTTTCATGGATTTCCAACAGCTATACTATATAATAAATGAAATACGCTGGGCTATCTGCAAGTTCCACTGCTCTGTATTATGGCAATTTAATGTGCATTTATTCTTACTACGCTCCCTCTGTTGAACTCGCCATGCAGGCATGCTTGGTTTAGGACATGGATCTAGATATGCTAGATGCATGTTTTGCTTTGATTTTATGAATAGAGATGTTAGAAACTATGCTTTCTTTTGGTGGTAATTGAAGCAAAATAAATCTTATTTAACAATAATAGATCATAAACTTAGCATTTAGTTGTAGACACAGTATCTATCCAAATGAAAGCTGTCATTAAAGATGTTCAAATAGTAGGAGTAGGAACATGAAATCTAAGTAGCACACACTAGTGGATAAAATGCTTCAAAAAAGGAGAAACTGACACAATCGAAAGGAGTTTTGCTTAGGTCCTGGGCTTGAGGTGGCCTTCATTGGCGAGCTTGAAGAGTCGAGCCTGAGCTGCTGCAGCTCTGTTTGAACCAAGTGCTGAGACAAAACTCTCCCGGACTTGCTTAGTCGAGAGTGGGAACCTATGGTTCACCATGGAGTTGAGAAACGAGGCGGTTCCTTCCCGGTAAAGCGCCCCAAGTCCATCGGTACGTGTGTTTGAGAGTGCTTGGGGCAAGCTCATGGTTGCTCCAAACCCGGGAACGCTGGGCACACCGAATGCACTGCCTAAAGTGCCCCACCAACCAAGCAGACCCCATATCAGTGTAGGGTGGCTCCTCCAGAAACTGAAAGCATAACAAATAGTATGAGTTTTTACTTTTAGTTTTAGTACCGTAGATTGATGATAAAAAAGCAACATTTGGATGTCACAATGACTTACTCGCATGTACCACCGATTGGTGGAGTTGGAGCAGGAAAGAATGGAGGTGTAGGAATGCTTGGAGTTCCTGGATCGATGGGAGTTGGTGGACTGCCACCTCCATAAGTCGGCGGACTTCCACCTCCGTATGATGGTGGACTGCCACCTCCATAAGTCGGCGGACTTCCACCTCCGTATGATGGTGGACTCCCACCTCCATAGGATGGCGGACTCCCACCTCCGTATGATGGGGGAGTGCCGTGGGAAGGAGTGCGTGGTGGTGTCAATGGAGTTGGATGAGGATCATGAGGTGGGGTTCCACAATTTCCACCCGAAGGCGTTGACGGTGTTGTTGGGGTATGGTGGTAACCACCTCCATGCGACGGGGTTCCATGAGAGGGAGGCGAGCCACCTGAACCGTGGGACGGTGGTGTTCCATGTGAACCTGCAGTTGGGCCAATTAATCAGCGTGCATGCCATTGCCACAACAAAACAAAAAGCATCAGACAACATGCATGAACTATATACCTGAGGGTGGGGTTCCTGCATGAGGGTCCGGAGATGGATAGTAGTTTTTCTGCTCTCCAAGGCCAGTGGCGGCCACCGCCACAGCAATGACCAAGTTTTGGCAGAGCAAACCAGCAACCAAAACCCACATTAAACAAACCTGCTTGATTCTTTCCCTCGCCATATCTATCTGCTATAATGCTACTACTTCAACACCAAATTGAATGGAGGACTGTGAAGAAGGGTGTGTGGGTTGATGAATATAAAGCCCGAACGAGGTGAAGTAAATGGAAACAGGTGAAGCGGCATGAGGTTAGTTGATGACAGCAGGTGCATTTATATATTGTATTAATTATCAACTTCTGAATTGTTGAAACAGTTTTTGTTTAGCATGGACTTAATCGCATATTTTTGTTCACAAGACTCGGAGACTTTGGTGGTAATTAAGCTATCATCAACTTTTAGGCAGAAAAAGAGATGGCAAATCCATGTGGGCAGGAAATCCAATGAAGAGATATAAATGCATTGGGACCATCTTTACTTACTACCGAAACATATATTAATGTGGGATCGATATAGGTTAGGGTATTGGCATGAGATTAATATTTGCTTAAACATAGGATTTTTGTCTCTTCCAACTTATCTAGATTCGATAGTTTATTAATCTTCGACATCTCATAATTACATTAGTAGACCAATACGATTCAAAAAATTAAAATAATAACACAAAGGGTCTAAAATGATAAACATGTCAAAATTTATAATTAAATTATAGCTAGGGCTATAAATGAGACGAGACAGATAGCGAGTTATTCGAGTTTGACTTGGTCAAAACTCGATTCAATTGAACTCGACTGGATTAAACTTGAGCTCAAATTTGGCTTGAGTTCTTAACGAGTCGAGCTTACCTACTCAATGTTCGACTCGAAAAGCTCGTAAGTTACTCGAAAATATAATATGCTACATTCTCTAAATTTAAAGTAAACTAAAATATATGTTGCTGGATAATAATAATCATAATAATAATAATAATAATAATAATATAGTTTATAATACTAAATTTCTTCCTACTTTGTCATTTACAATTATTGTAGGAAAAATATATTGTAAAAGATGATAGAGCTCTCTATATAAAAAAAGCTCTCAAATCTAATGTAAAAGCGCACAACTTATTTTCCCAAATTCAATATCAAAGCTATTATTGTTGTTGTGGGATAAATCGATTATTATTATTATTATTATTATTATTATTATTATTATTATTATTATTATTATTATTATTATAGAGTTTGTTAGTACCTATAAACAAGCACCGCCATGTGTCAAAATCAGGATGAATAGAGCTGCAAACAATATAACACAAGAGACACTCAGCGACAACACAACAACGCAAGCGAACGCACATAACTACCTGCAAACCGCGCACGGTACTCTTTGCAACCTATGGCACCCCGCGACCACGTGCCCGCGCACGTGGTCGCTACGGATAACGAGGAAAATTTAGGACATCAGGTCATAGCCAGCCCAAATAACACGCCATGACAACCCTATCATGACACATATCTGAATAGTATAAAACTTGGCATGCAACAAGAGAGAACCAAGTCTCTCTAGGACGAGTACCACCACCACTCATAAAAAGAAAAGAATACACGAGTTCCTATCCAGAGAGACCATCTGACCTGAGACAACCGTCTCAGTCACCGTCGGATTCCCATCTCCAGACCTTTTTTATTTTTACCATCAACAATTGGTGCGGTGAGCGTGGAACCTTCACCTTTCTAGCATGATTCTCGGGAGATGACGTAGAGTGATCCCCAACAGAAGAGGTCAAGGAGAAGCATATGGAGGAAGGAAAAAGCTGGAAGGAGGCAGAACAAGAAACCCATCATCTTTTTTAGGACAGAGGCGATCGACTAGCCAAAATGTAGAGCAAACTAGAAGACATGGAGGAGTATACCCATACCGCGTTGGAGCAGCTTAGACGACAGTAGGGATATATCAAAGGAAGAATGCAACATTTGAAAGGAGAGTATAACGAGAAAATTGTGGAGGAATTTGAAGCTGTTACAATTAGAGCGACAAGGGAACGGTGCGCGCATGCGACAAAAATCAGCCATGACACCACGATGATAAGTACTTTAGCGGATTCAACTGAAAGCATGTGAATCCTCCCAAAGCAATAGGAAAGATGAAGGAATTTCTAGCCGTTCCCAAAGTGAGCATGCATAGTAAAGCGGTCGAAAAGATGAAAGAATCGCTAGCCGCTCTTAAAGTAAGCGTGCATAGTAAAGCGACCGGAAAGATGAAATGATCGCTAGCCGCTCCCAAAGTGAGCTTGCATAGTAAAATGACCGGAAAGATGAAAGGATCGCTAGCCACTCTCAAAGTGAGCATGCATAGTAAAGCGACCGGAAAGATGAAAGGATCGTCAGTCACTCCCAAAATGAGCGTGCATAGTAAAGTGACCAGAAAGATGAAAGGATCGCCAACTGCTCCCAAAGTGAGCATGTATAGTAAAGCGACCAAAAAGATGAAGGGATCGCTAGTCACTCCCAAAGTGAGCGGGCATAGTAAAGCGGCCAGAAAGATGAAATGATCACTAGCCTCTCCCAAAGTGAGCGTGCATAGTAAATCGATCAGAAAGATAAAAGGATCGCTAGCCGCTCCCAAAGTTAGCGTGCATAGTAAAGCGACTGGAAATATGAAAGGATCACCAGCCGCTCCCAAAGTAAGCATGCGTAGTAAAGCGACCGAAAAGATGAAAGGATTGTCAGTCGTTCCCAAAGTGAGTGTGCATAGTAAAGCGACCGAAAAGATGAAAGGATCGCTAGCCGCTCCCAAAATGAGCGTGCATAGTAAAGCAACCGGAAAGATGAAAGGATCGCTAGCCGCTCTCAAAGTAAGTGTGCATAGTAAAGCAACTGGAAAGATGAAAGGATCACTAGTCGTTCCCAAACGGTCACCGCTTCAGAAGCAAGTGAGCTAAACACAATACAAAATTCATTAGAGCAAGTGTACGTATAATCTCCTCCAAAAAAATGATGACGTTCGTAAAAATCAACAACATGAATAAATATATAATAATCCTCCCAACTCAAAATACTTATGCAAATGCAAGAACGCAATATTCATAATATGAAAAATACATATACAAGACTAATGGTCCTATATACTTATAACGAAAAAGACTCAAAATAATTTGTGCAAAAAAAGGCAAATGTCCACACCAACAAACAAAAATATGCAAAATATACTAAAGTAATAGTTTGCTTTCTATGAACTATCTTCAAAAAAATGGAAGTAAATGTTCGCATGAGCGAACAAGAAAATTTCATATCCTAAAGCATTTGTGTATCTTCTAAACAAAGAAGCATTTTAAAAATTCGTATGAAACTTAAAAAAAGAGAAATAATAAACTCTAGGCTTGTGAATGTCACTTTATAACATTCCCTCGTCGGTAGGGGGCAAGAGTAATAAGCGCACCCGAAAGATAATAAACACGTACAAACTAAGGCACGACACATGATCGTCATTTAGAAATACGCAATCCAAAATAAAGGTACGTATGTATTCAAAAAGCAAACACAATAGCAAATATAAATACACGAATGAAAACGTCGCACATCGGCGAAAGAAATGAAAAAGTAATTTGTTGTTTCAAAGCCAGCAACTTATCCAGTAGCGGGTAGATAATTGGTGACAATAAGTAAATAAGCGTATTCGGGAATTACTATCTAAAATTCATACCCACAGGAACGACATATATCAAAGAACGCATAAAGCACTACAACTAGCGAAACTATAAGCCATACATAAACTACGATACATTGCCAGTACAACCACAAGGGCATCGAATGTCAAACAGTGGAATTACTATCTAAAATTCATACCCGCAGAAACCACAAAATTCATTTTCAACATCAAAATCGCTGCCAAAACAACTACTTAACAAACACACAAATAAGCATATGGTGATTAAGATAATCCCAGACAAGGGGTAAGAGTCCCCTCGGTTCTAATTAGAAATACACTTTTGCAGACTGCTTCGAGGAACAGATGATGCCCTATAAGAAACAATGCAACAAGAACCCTCCCAACAATTTAGTTACAAAAATAAAATGAAAAGAGAGGATCCTTTAGCGAACTAAATACGAGAGGAAGTAAGAGCTTGCCACCAAATTATCTTACAAACATACAAACAAATAGAGGTTTACTTTAATAAAAAAAGATAAAACCACCACCAACCAAGAACAAGGGAAATAAATATAAACATTGAAATCCAAATGTAATTCCAATTCTCTACCTCACTCCTAACAAATTTCTCATCCTAGGGGGCAAGAGCTTATCATAAAGAAAATCAATAAAAATTGAATCCCATGTTGCCAAAAGTTACGCAAAGCATGCTACCAACAAACTTCACCCTATGCCGCAAACCTTAGTACCTTACTATCGCCCAAAACAAACTCTCTTGCACGAATTAAATAAATAAAATATTACAAATATAAGCCTATATAAGCAAAATAGAGAGCCGCTTAGGAACACTCCAAGCCATGTTTGATTAGAAGAGGCTCACAAATCAACAACAAGTCCTTCTATTGAGAAAAAGTTAATGTTGCAGGCAAAGTTCACGAAAATGACAGCCATCTCTTCCATTTCTGCTTCAAATCCACCATGTCAACCATCTGTTGCGAATTTCTTGTCGTTGACACCAAAGCACCACAACTCGCAAACGAATGGTCACTCCGTTGACACGTATTCGGGAGCCTGCAAAAACTAAGCAAATATCAGCAACATTGATATCACGATTAGCAACCACCACCTCCCGATGTAGTAACAAACACCAACATGCAATAGTATTCGGAAAACCCTACATCTAAGATTTTCCAAATATATTGATTGTTGGCGCTCCTCAATACAGATGGCTAACCATCACTTTCCGAATGCTATTGCCTGACGTTGCATTTAGCGTAAAACTGAAAAGTTACACATGCTACAAATATATTTTCTCCCCTCTTCTCTGGGCAACACAACCCAAGTCATAAAAAAGAAAGAGACAACGACATACCCCCACAAGGAAAAGTAAAACTACTCGTAAACTAGGCTATGAGCATACAAGCCAAGGGAGCCCTATTTATAGCAAGTGAGGGGCATACCAAGCAACGACGTTTAATATATATATATATATATAGAAAGCCACCGATATCAATATTTAATCTTCAAACCCCACAATCTCGAGATGACTAAAATCACGTAACCTTCAGAATTTCAATCAATAGCTGCGCAGGGAGGCGCATGACTTGTCATTGCCAATCAGAAGTTTCCTCTTTCATCCTACACTTTTCTGAAACGTCTAAACCGCTCCAAATTAAGCCAATAAGAAACAAGAAAAGAAAAATATATACAGAGCTATCTTTTCAAAGTAACAAACATCTGCCTCGCTCTATGCAATAGTTCGCAACACAAATCGCTTCGCCGTATTAGCACAATAAGTTAAGTCAGAAACGCTTCGTAACTCTACCAACCTACAAAGCTAACTAAAAGTGCAAAATAATGTATCGCAAGTCGCCAAGAAATCAAAAGCACCACAATTATAGACTACTCAAACCACTATGATCTTTTTTTATCATTCGATTTTCAGCAAGAAATTCATTTGACAAAAGAAACCCCTGTCGGGTACATTGCAATATATAAAAATGAATATATATATATATATATATATATATATATATATATATATATATATATATATATATATCAAAACAAAACAACAAAACACCCAACACAAGCACAAACACAACATAGAAAAGACGAACAATCCATATAACAAGGCGCGTCCCATACCATAAAATATAGGTACTCCTCCTTATCAATCTTTCTAAGGGTTCCCTCAACTGAAAAATTCAAAAAAATTCTTCAGGTTCTCTATAAAAATAAACTAGTTCATACATGTTGCGATAAAAATCACAACAATATGTATATATAAAAGTATAATAATAGCACTAGCAAACACTAAGTATCAATGATACTTATACATACCTACTGTTGCGGTCGTTTAGAGATGAAGACACGCTCAAACCAAGCATAACAAACTTAACCTTCTCCGCCACAACAACATCATGGGCAGCCTCCAGCACCATGATCTCATTCTTACACAACTCTTTCAACTCTAATAACTCTTGTGCAAAATTTGTAAAGCTTTCAATGTTGCAACCTTTCTCCTCAAAAACTCTTCTTTGAGACCTCGAATCCTAGTCTTAAAACTCTGTTACACGGTCTCAAACAACTTATTTTCAAATTTGAGAAGCGTGATCACTCTCCCTCTGTTCCTCAGCAATTTCTTCCATAGAACTCTATTATACGTGCCCGTGCACGTGGTCGCTAAGGATAACGAGGGAAACCTAGGATGTCAGGTAATATCCAGTCCAATCAACACGCCATGACAACCCCATCATGATACATGTCCGAGTAGTATAAAACAAGACATGCAACAAGAGATAACCAAGTCTCTCCAGGATGAGCACCATCACCACTCCTAAAAAGAAAAGAATACACGAGTTCCTATCCAAAGAGACCATCCGGCCTCAGACAACCGTCCCAGTCACCGTCGGGCCCCCATCTCCAGACCTCTGTTATTTTTACCATCAACAGAGAGTTAGAACCAAACAATAATAGATATGAAATCTAAACCCAAGATCTATCATGTTAAATCATCAAGAACAATAAACTGAATACAGAAGCGTAACTAAATTAATCGATAGATTGAAAACCTTGAATCCTTTGATGAAGATCGCCTAAAAGGTGGTTGTGATCTTCCAAGAAGATAGGTTAGCTCTTGAAGTAAAAACTCTCTAACGGGGACAAGAGTAATAGAAGTTAACCTATTTCTTGGGGACCACTACCTCTTTATATAGTTGATTATTCAATCAACTATTAAATATTTATAACTCTGTCCCTCATTGAATTATAAATATATCTTATGGTATCTACACTTTTATTTACATGACACTTTAATACATATGACACACCTAACATAATTGGTCACTTGATTTTGTGTCATACTTTATAATAACATCATACATTTTACACATGTGCCCACAATTGAGGATTTTAATCCAACAATCTCCCACTTGGGCAATATATGTTTCCTGATAAATGTACAACCTTATGAGCTCAAAAAATTGCTATTATATAATAGGTATTCAATAACAATCTCGTCCATCAACTATATCCATATAGGATCAAAGCGGCCTTCGCCATATCAATCATGACTGGACCCATTAATGATTACGTATACAAACATAGTCAAATGACATAGATCAATCATGGATGTATAACATGGAAAATTACATGAAATGTGAACCGAACATGTCTATTTCCAACTGGTCCTCTTAAACCTTAATGAGATTAAATTTACTGAATTCAGAGTGTGCATAAACCAAAAGAACTTTATTTATACAGAAAATAATCTTAAAATATCCTTAAACTGAAGTAACTGAAATTGTGTCTAAAACGAATGAGCATTTTTTAAAATTACAAACTCCCACTAAAATCGAATATCCTTAAATAACATTACACCCACATGAGTAGTGTGCTCATGAAAGACCTAGGGTCACAATTTCTTAATATGCGTGCAATTATGAAGTTTGTATCAACATGCTCTATAGACACACACAACCACTCTGAATTTTCTTTAACAACTAGAAACTTAATATTTATGTGCTTCAAATTTGAAGTGTTCATATTGTATATAGAATAAATGAATGCATATTTATTGTCACAAAATAATTGAAGTGGTCTTTTTATTCAATCTACAATTAGCGACTCAAGTGACAAAATTCTTTTGCATCAATATTCTATTAGAATTGAAGTTTGTAAACCTGATGATCTCTAACTTACCAGAACTCCGATATGTGAGCAAGTAATTTTTGTTCTTTAAAGATATCTAATAACCCCATTGACTACTATCCAATAGTCCATAATATGATTCTTCAAATATCTATCTAACATTCTAATAATGTACACAATTTTCGAACGCATACATACTTAAGCATAAGTTAGATTCTCAATAGCTTATGCATAGAGAATCTTTTGGATTTTCTAGATTTCAAGGTTACTTTTAGAGCATTTAGTAAGAATAAATTTGTCTTCTTTAGCAATATGAGTATCACTTGATTTTACTCCCACTGAACTTGTAGTATATACAATTGTCAACTAAATTTATCTCAAAACCGAATGAGATAATCAATATGAAATTTATAATTTCATTAATGAGAGTTCTACTTAAGCTCATATATGAATTTCTTTAATTTACATATTATTGATTTTTTTATCATTAGACACAAATCTATGATTGTACCATATAATTTATTTCTTCAATGTCACCATTGAAAAACACAAGCTTAACATTCGTCTTATGTAGCTCAAGATTAAAATAAGCAACAAGCATCATAATTATCGTAGAAGAGTCTTTCAATAAAACTGAAGATAAAGTCTCTACAAAATTAATGTCTTGTTTTAGAGTGTATTCTTTAAATACAAGACATGACTTATACTTATTCACATTATCATTTGCATCCCTCTTGTTTTAAATATCCATTTACAACCAATTGGTTTGCACCTTCAGGTAATGAGATAAGTTCATAAACTTTATTTTCTTGCATAAAATTATACCTTTCTTGAATGACATCAATCCACTTTTGAGAGTTAGAACTTTTATAGTATGATAAAAAATGATTGATATTTTTTTATCATTCCATTGTTACCTTATTTTCTTGAAGAAATACAATATAATAATCTGGAATAGTATTTCATCTTCCTCTCGTGGACCTCTTTAATGACACTTGTTTTTTTTAAGGTTGTTGAGTTTGTTCTTCTGAAACAATTACCTTATGTTGAATGAGAGTTGTTTAACATTATTTTGTTGGAGTACTTGATTCACTTCTTGATTAATGATAGATGTGAAAATCTAAACATCATCAAAAGTGATAATATGAATTAAATTATAATTTAATTCCTCTTCAACAACAATGTATCTAACCTTATTTCTCCCTCCAAACTCAACATCCTAAAAAACGTTATAAATCTCTCCTTAAAATAATCTTAATTGTGGGATCATAAAATTTACATCCCATGGATTACTCAAAATAACCGAAGTAGTTACTCGCTTTCGAAGTTTAGTTTCTTCAAATATGTCCTAACTTATACAAAAGAATCAACACTTTGTAACTTATTATTGTTTCTTTTGACTAGGACCCTTAGCAACTTTATTCTAACATTTTCTTTTATTCCCCTTATTCTTAGAGACACTAACTAAATGAGCACTAATAAAATGAGTACTTTTACACTTGAAATGCTTCAACTTTTCTTCCTCATTAACACAATGAGAAATGAGCTCATTTAGAACATATTTCTCCTTTTTGTAGTTGTAACTTTTTTTTTATTTCATTAAACTATATAGGAAGTGGTACCAAAAGCATAAGAACAAACAATTGTTAGAAAGTTCGATCTTATGTGCCTTAAATTTTTGAAGCAATATTAAACATTTTTCATAATGTGCTCCACCACATTTCCTTGACCCTTATACTTCATAAACATCAAAGAAGGCATAAGTGATGTCATTTTAACCTTAATTTTTTGGGTAAAATATTTCTTAATTTCGTCAAAGAAACCCTTAATTTGAGTAATTTCTTTAGATTTGTGCTCCTAAAGAGATCTAGAATGTTGTACTTTATGATCATTAGACCCATGCGATTCGAACAATCTCACCTCTCAAAATACCTTTTAGGGGTGCTTACCTTAGTGAGATGTGCAAATTGTTCTTTCCTTAGTGAAAAGTCTATGTTCATACAACCAAATACTATATGTAAGTGCCTTTTCTATTTCTTGAAATTAGTTTCATTGAACATGAGTGTAGAATGTATTTAACAGATATTGTGATAACAAAAATAAATTACCTAAATATAGAAAAAATAAGTAAATAAAATAAAAGCAAGCATAAAGAAAATATTTATAAGTAAACAAATAAATTCAAAATAATGGCTAGTTTCCCTCAAGATACAAAGCACAACATTAGTATCAAGTTTTTGGACGGTAATATTAACTATAAGCGGTACTCTAGTTGTAGCAATCAAATAATGACAATAAACTATGTCAAATAATAGATTAATCTTTGGACTAACGTATTGCTCACATAAAATACCTTATAATTGTCATACATTTATTTCTACAATTGTCGTTGTAATTATGCCGAATATTAACTATCCTTTGGGCCAATTAATAAACACATGAATTATAAAAACCCATAATTATTTTAATATTTTAAATAAACTAGTCTACACAAAAGTGACCACTTTGGTGACATTATGTTTCAATTAATCTGTAACACCCTAGTTTCGGGCTTAGAAGTTTTGGTAAAGGTTTCAGGGTTCGTTGAACTAGTTTCGGGATTGTGGGTGAGTTCAAAAAAAACCCTTTCCGGGAAGTTTTCAAAACGTGGAAAAATTATCTAAAATCCTTAATTATTATATATAAGGCGTGTGTGAAATCAATTTTGGAAGATGAGTTATGGTAGTGTGACATTTTAGTCTAGTGACTAAAATGTAAAGTTTCAAAACTATTTTGGTGACTGTTTTGTAAAAGAATCAAAACATTGAATCTTTAAGGAGCTATTTAGATAAGTTTAATTCAGAAATTTCCCCTATTTATTTTTGACTTTTGAAAAAGGTTTTAAAAAGAGCTTTAACTAAATAAAAGGTATTTTAAAAGACTTTCCATCTTATCACAAATTTGACGTTGAAAACTCTCTCAAAGCTTTTATTCGTTTTCCTTTCAACCAAACAGTTTTCTACCTTCAAGATTGCAAAGGTATAATCCTTTTTATATTGGTTTTACATCATCAAACTAATTTTCTATGATTCTCCTCTAAAATCTACTTGTTTTCTTGAGATTTCTCAAGCTTTTTATTGAAACACAAGGGGGAATTCTATCATTAGAGGTGAGCTGTGTTTTTCTCCTCTAATGTAAGGTTCTTTACTGAAATTCTTACGTTCTTGATTTTATTATGGTTTTAGATTAAATGGTTTGTAAAGAGATTTATGAAATGTACTTAATCAAACTAAAAATGATATTTTTGTAAGATTTTCGTGTGGATCTTATTTTTATGGGTTTTGGAATGTTGTTGGCAATGTTTTTGATGTTAGATAAAGTTGAGATAATGGGTTGATCATATAATTCCCGAAATTGGATGAGTTTGTGAAGTTTTGGGTTAAAATTATTGAGTTTTTAGCTTAGATTGGTGAGAATCAGTAGCTGATGGTTATATGATGATGGGTTGATGTTTTTGGAAGTTATTAGATGTGTTTTTGATGATAAAATTGTTGGGTTTGAGCTGGAAATTGTTTGGGTTGTTTTATCAGGTGTTTTTGGTTAATTTCGGATATGAATCGCTAAGCAAATGTTGCTAAATGTTGGATTTCTGAGTGGCTGCAAGTTTGTGGGGGTGAAATAAGCTCTAATGATCTGTTTTGAATTGTTTAGAAGTAGGGGAATCGAATAAGGGTACTTCGGGCGCGATTTTGGATGATTGGGAGGCTTGATTCGGTGTTTCGGCTAACATTTTTGTGTTGTTGGTGAGTGGAACTATTTTTAAAAGCCTTAACGCGGTTAAGGACAAGTTTTTGGAGGGTTTAGATTGAGCTTGAAAGGCCGATCTAAACTCAATAGTAAGTTTGGTTGTTTTTGCCTTTGATTTCAGTTTAGTTTACCCTGTTCTTTGGGAAACACGTTCATGTTATATGCTTATCTTGTATACTACTGTTTTCATGCATTTTGTGATATGTACTTGTTGTATATATGATCCCACTTGTTAAACGATAGTTGTTCATGAAATATATATGTTTGAGTACATGCTATGCATGGAAACATGATATGAAATGGTATGTGAAATAATGTGTTGTGGCCATGAGAAACAGTGGTTAAGTGTTGACCTTGATGGGTATATTGACATGCGTTGAGATCTTGTTTATCGGATATAATTGGTCAACCAATAGCATGAGAGTGCAGTGTAATGTAAAATTCGCGCGTGACCTTAGTGATGTTAGATTCCACTAAGGAGGAGTACACTGATGTGAGATTCCACCAGAAGCCTTGTTGATGTCTTGAGTACGGTGATGTGAGATTCCACCGGAAGCCTTGTTGTTGTCTTGAGTACGGTGATGTGAGATTCCACCGGAATCTATCCCCATATCTCAGTAAAATTGTTAAAGATGTCAATATACTCATATGTGTTAAAGTTGATCTTTATGCTATGTTGCATGAATGATGTTGTGAAGCTTTGAGTTTGTCATGTTGCGTGTTGAGAATTTATGATATTATGCCTTGAGTTGTAGTTCAAGCATAAAATGTATATGAAAATTCCATCGAAAAGTTTTCTTATGAAATGATTTGAAGAATGGTCTTGGTTTTCAAATGTATTAAATGTTTATAAAACTACATTGTCGTTATTATGGTTTTGAGAACCGCTCACTAAGCATTCTTGCTTACGTTCTCTTTTCCGACAATGCAGATCCGTAGACCATTTGTGGCATCAAGGGAGTAAGGAAGTGTCCAAGAGTTTACTCTTTTGCACAAGTATGGTTTAGGCATCCAATAATAGTACGTTAGCAATATGATATGACATTTATGCTTGGGAGGTTTTATTTTGAGACTCCCTATGTCGAGATATGTTTGTGATGCCATTTTGGTCTTGTTTGTGACCTCTTTATATCGAAGTATGGTTTGGTTTGAAGTTTGACCGTTTTTGGTTTTGTTTATGCTTATGTTGCCTCATTCTAGAATCTTGCTATGTAGATGTTGTTTTCATGTTTGTTGAGGTTTTGTGGTATGTACGAGTTGTATGCATGTTTATGTCTTGTTTGAGGGTTTTGTGTGGATTAAGATTGTAATGACCAGAAAAAATGTGCTATTGTAGGTCAAGCGTATCGATACAGATGATCTTGTATCGATACGGGGTACCTAAAATGACCTTCTTGTATCGAAACGATAAGGTATGTTCCGATACATTTTTCTATTGGAAACCTTAGTTTCGAAACGACCCGAGGGTGTTTTGATACAGGGATGTGTTCCGAGCCCATTGAGTCTATTTCGATACACCCGTATCGGTACGGGGAAACCTGTATCGATACAGACAATAGTTTTGTTAGTTATTGGAGTTTTTGAAGTTCTATTTTCTTACATTTTTTCACTGTTTGCTATGCGATCGTTTGTTTGAGTTTAGATGGTTGTTTTAAGCTGCATTTTGGCATGCGAGCATGAAATATTACTAACCGAAGATTGGTAATCTTAGTTTCATACTAGGTCCCTGTAGTGTGTGAGATCTACATTTTGGTCCCTTGATGCTTGAATCTTTATTTGGCGTCGTCCTCGTTTTTTTCCGCTGCGAGTTCCTATCACATAGGATGCTAATGGCCTTTAGACAAGCTTTTAAAAAAATGTAGGGTTACTAATCGGAGTGAAACCCTAGCAGGTTTTTCTTCAGTTTTCCCTGTATAACCCGTATGGTTTGGTCTGGCGGCTAGACCGGGCTAAGGGGTTTACATTTGTTGGTATCAGAGACGAGGTTTATCGAGCAATCAGGAAGGTAAGTGAGGTAAGTTTGATGTGGTTGATTTTTGCTTGCAATGCACGATGTTTGTGAGCATGCTCATTGGTTTTGTCATCGCTTGTGTTGTAGATAAAGGCACCCATTGCTATAATACTATTAGTGAAAATGGTTTTGATTAAAGAACTTGAGCGTCTTGGACCTTGCTTCTTGCTGACCCAAATCATTTCCGTTGTTTGTGTTTGTTGTTGTTAAATTGCATCTCTTGTAAGGAAGAGATTGAGGCTAGAGCTTAGAGTGAGTGATCAGAGAGTCGAGAATGTTGAGAATGTGAATGAAGAGAGAGTTTATGGCTTTGGTACAGGGCAATATGACAGTATCCGAGTATGAGGCATAGTTTGTACGATTGAGCTAGTATGCATCTGAGTTGGTTTCCATTGAGAGGGAGCGATGTGATCGCTTCCGATATGGCTTGGTTCAGAAGGTGAAGACATTTATGTTGGCTTCAGATTATGTGTATTTTGATGTTTTGGTTACTAGAGCCAATGATATAGAACATAGTTTGGGATTGGCTGATCATTGTGAAGGTAAGAATGATACAGAAGTGATTGCAGGTAACTTCTCATTACAGTATTTGACTTTGCTTTCTTTGATCGATTCTGGCTCTACACATTCGTACATTTTGCGTGAGCATGTGAAGTTTTTAGATATACCGTGTGAGATATTTTATGTGGGAATGAATGTTACAAGTTCTTTTGGTGAAACAGTCGTGGTTAGGAAAGTATATAGAAGATGTCCTTTGATGGTTCAGGGTCATATGTTTCCAGTAGATATAATGGAATTGCCATTTTATGGTTTAGATGTGATTTTGGGCATGGATTGGCTTGTAGAGCATAAGGCTAAAGTGGATTTTGAGACAAAGAGAGTGTCCTTGAGACTTCCATACGATTATGAGGTGGTGGTAGTAGGCGAGAACATTAAGTTCTTGTCCAATATTGTATCAACTTTAAAAGCTCAGAGGTTGATGGATGTTGGTTGTCAAGCATATTTAGCTTATATTATGAATCCGAACATGAATGAGGCACGACCACAAGAATTCAGAACCGTTTGTGACTTTTCAGAGGTATTTCTAGAAGAGTTGTCTGGTTTGCCGCCTCATAGGGAGGTTGAGTTTTCTATAGAGACTTATACTAAATCTGCTCCCAGTATCTATAGCTCCATACCGTATGGCCCCTAAGGAATTGAAAGAGTTGAAGACACAACTTTAGGAACTGTTGGATCGAGGACTCATTCGTCCTAGTATCTCACCTTGGGGTGCACCTGTGTTGTTTGTGAAAAAGAAAGATGGTAGCTTGAGAATATGTATAGATTATCGACAATTGAATAAGTTGACAATGAAGAATAAGTATCTTTTTCCGCGGATTAACAATCTATTTGATCAGTTGAGAGGTGCTTCCGTGTTTTACAAGATAGACTTGAGATCTGATTACTACCAGTTGAAGGTAAAAGATCAAGACGTACCAAAGACAACCTTTCACACTCGCTATGGACATTATGAGTTCTTGGTGATGCCCTTTGGTTTGACTAATGCACCGGTTGCATTTATGGATATGATGAATAAGGTATTTCATGAGTATTTAAATTATTTTGTAGTCGTGTTCATTGATGATATTATGGTATACTCTCATACCGAGGAAGACCATGATAAGCATTTGCGGTTGGTGTTACAAACCTTGCTAGACAATCAGTTATATGCTAAGCTAAACAAGTGTGAGTTTTGGATTAGGGAAATAGTATTTTTAGGACATATAGTATCAGGCAAAGGAATCAGAGTGGATCCTATAAAGGTCGAGGCAGTTGTGAATTGGAAGCAACCAAAATCGGTGACAGAAATACGTAGTTTCTTGGGCTTGGCAGGTTATTATCGATGTTTTGTAGAAGAGTTTTCTAAAATTGATGCTCCTTTGACTAAATTGCTACATGAGGATGTTCGTTTTGAGTGGACAAAAGCGAGACAACAAGCTTTTAATAAATTGAAAGAGGCCTTGATTGAAGCTCCTGTTTTGGTTCAGCCTGTGACAGGGAAAGAGTATGTAATCTATAGTGATGTGTCGTATGTTGGGTTAGATTGCGTATTAATGCAAGAAGAGTGGTCGCTTATGCATCGAGACAGTTGAAGACTCACGAACGAAATTATCCTACACATAACATAAAGTTGGTAGTGGTGGTGTTTCTTTGAAAGTTTGGAGACATTATCTCTACGGTGAGAAATGTACAGTCTATACAAATCATGAGAGTTTGAAATATTTGAGGTCGCAAAAGGAGTTGAACCTTAGGCAGCGTGGATGGGTAGAATTGCTTAAATATTATGATCTTTCGATTGAGTACCATCCGGGTAAAGCCAATGTAGTGGCTGATGCTTTGAGTAGAAAAGTGGCAGTTAAGTTGTGAGCAATGTTTGCTAGGCTAAGTTTGTCACGTGATGGTGACCTAGTGGAAGAATTGCAAATTAAACCTTCATTGATTCAGTTGATTAGAGAAAAGTAGTTGCAAGATAGAACATTGGCACCCCATGTGCAAGATATCACAAAAGGTAGACCGTCAGACTTCAGTTTGGTGATATTGGAGTTTTATGTTTCAAAGGTAGGATTGTTGTACCCGATGATATTGAGTTAAGGCGCACAATCTTGACCGAAGCACATAATAGTATGTTTGTTATGCATCCGAGTAGTACGAAGATGTATCGTGATTTGAAAGTTGAGTATTATTGGGTTGATTTGAAGAAAGATGTTGTTGAATTTGTGAGCAAATGTATGGTTTTCCAGCGTGTTAAGGCCGAACATCAGTTTCCTTCCAGGTTGTTGCAACTGTTGAGAATTCCCGAGTGGAAGTGGGAGAGAATCACTATGGATTTTGTATCAGGTCTGCCTTTGACACCTTCTAAGAAGAATTCTGTTTGGGTAATTGTTGATCATTTTATGAAAAGTGAACATTCCTTGGCTGTTAATACTACTTATACCATAGATAAGTTGGCTAATTTGTACATCAACGAGATTGTGAGACTGCACGGTGTACCTAAGTCGATTGTGTCAGATAGAGATCCGAGGTTCGCGGCTAGATTTTGGGAGAGTTTGCATAGTGTCTTGGGTACTCGGTTGAGTTTCAGCACTTCTTATCATCCTCAGACCGATGGTCAGTTAGAAAGAGTCATACAACTTCTAGAAGACATGTTGAGATGTTGTATTACTGATTATAAGGGTTCATGGGAGAAGCATCTACTGTTAGTAGA
Organism: Hibiscus tridactylites; assembly: GCA_958450335.1. Lineage (NCBI taxonomy): Eukaryota > Viridiplantae > Streptophyta > Magnoliopsida > Malvales > Malvaceae > Hibiscus > Hibiscus tridactylites. The sequence goes on along the minus strand of OY288269.1, from coordinate 80,550,427 downwards.
GTTTTCTTATAACAATAGCTACCAAGCAAGTATTCAGATGGCACCTTACGAAGCTTTGTATGCAGAAAATGTAGAACACCTATTTGTTGGGCCGAAGCGGGACAAAAGTTATTATCGTTGCCGGACATGCTTAAGGGTACTATCGAGAAGATGAAATCGATATGTGACCATTTGAAGGAAGCTATAGATCGAAAAAAGTCGTATACGAATTTGAAACGTAGAGAAATAGAGTATGCCGTGGGTGACAAACTGTTCTTGAAAGTTTCTCCTTGGAAGATGGTGATGAGGTTTAGTAGGAAAGGTAAATTGAGTCCGAGGTTCATTGGTCCTTACGAGGTAGTTGAGCGAGTTGGTCCCGTCGCTTATAGATTGATTTTTCCACCTGAGTTGGAAAGTTGTAACGCCCTGGTTTCGGGCTTAGAAGTTTTGGTAAAGGTTTTGGGGTTTGTTGAACCAGTTTCGGGGTTGTGGGTGAGTTCAGGAAAAACCCTTTTCGGGAAGTTTTAAAAACGTGGAAAAATTATCTAAAAATCCTTAATTATTATATATAAGGCGTGTGTGAAATCAATTTTGGAAGATGAGTTCCGGTAGAGTGACATTTTAGTCTAGTGACTAAAATGTAAAGTTTCAAAACTATTTTGGTGACATTTTTGTAAAAGGATCAAAACGTTGAATCTTTAAGGAGCTATTTAGCTAAGTCTAATTCATACATTTCCCCTATTTATTTTTGACTTTTGAAAAAGGTTTTAAAAAGAGCTTTAATTAAATAAAAGGTATTTTAAAGGATTTTCCATCTTATTACAAATTTGACGTTGAAAACTCTCTCAAAGCTTTTCTTCACTTTCCTTTCAACCAAACAGTTTTCTACCTTCAATATTGCAAAGGTAAAATCCTTTTTTATATTGGTTTTACATCATCAAACTAATTTCCTATGATTCTCCTCCAAAATCCACTTGTTTTTCTTTAGATTTCTCAAGGTTTTTATTGAAACACAAGGGGAAATTCTATCATTAGAGGTGAGCTGCGTTTTTCTCCTATAATGTAAGGTTCTTTATTGAAATTCCCACGTTCTTGATTCTTTTATGGTTTTAGATTAAAAGGTTTGTAAAGAGATTTATGAAATGTACTTAAGCAAGCTAAAATGGTATTTTTGTAAGATTTTCGTGTGGATCTTATTTTGCTGGGTTTTGGAATGTTGTTGGCAATGTTTTTTATGTTAGATAATGTTGAGATAATGGGTTGATCATATAAATCCCGAAATTGGATGAGTTGGTGAAATTTTGGGTTGAAATTATTGAGTTTTTGGCTTATTTTGGTGAGAATTAGTAGCTGATGGTTATAAGATGATGGGTTGATGTTTTTGGATGTTATTAGATGTGTTTTTGATGATAAACTTGGTTGGTTTGAGCTGGAAATTGTTTGGGTTGTTTTAAAGATGTTTTCGGTTAATTTAGGATATGAATCGCTAAGCGAATGTTGTTAAATGTTGGATTTCCGAGTGGCTGCAAGTTTTTGGGGTGAAATAAGCTCTAATGCTCTATTTTGAATTGTTTAGAAGCAGTGGAATCGGATTTGGGTACTTTGGCGCGATTTTGGGTGATCCGGAGGCTTGATTCGGTGATTCGGCTAACGTTTGTGTGTTGCTGGTGAGTGGAACTATTTTTAAAAGCCTTAACGTGGTTAAGGGAAAGTTTTTGTGGGTTTAGATTGATCTTGAAAGGCCAATCTAAACTCAAGAGTAAGTTTGGTTGTTTTCGCCTTTGATTTCGGTTTAGTTTACCTTGTTTTTGGGAATCACATTCATGTTATATGCTTATCTTGTATACTATTATTTTCATGCGTTTTGAGATATGTACTTGTTGTATATATGATCCCACTTGTTAAATGATAGTTGTTCATGAAATATATATGTTTGAGTACATGCTATGCATGGAAACACGATATGAAATGGTATGTGAAATAATGTGTTATGGCCATGAGAAACAACGGGTAAGTGCTGACCTTGATGTGTATATTGAAATGTGTTGAGATCTTGTTTACCAGATATAATTGGTCGACCAATAGGATGAGAGTACACTGTAATGTAAAATTCGTGCGTGGCCTTAGTGATGTCAGATTCCATTAAGGAGGAGTACGGTGATGTGAGATTCCACCGGAAGCCTTGTTGATGTCTTGAGTACGGTGATGTGAGATTCCACCGGTAGCCTTGTTGTTGTCTTGAGTACGGTGATGTGAGATTCCACCAGAAGCTATCCGAGTAAAATTGTTAAAGATGTCAATAAACTCATGTGTGTTAAAGTTGATCTTTATGCTATGTTGCATGAATGATGTTGTGAAGCTTTGAGTTTGTCATGTTGCGTGTTGAGAATTTATGATATTATACCTTGAGTTGTAGTTCAAGTATGAAATGTATATGAGAATGCCATCGGAAAGTTTTCTTATGAAATGATTTGAAGAATGGTTTTGGTTTTCAAATGTATTAAATGTTTCTAAAACTACATTGTCGTTGTTATGGTTTTGAGCAACGCTCACTAAGCATTCTTGCTTACGCTCTCTTTTCCAACAATGCAGATTCGTAGACCATTCGTGGCAGCAAGGGAGCAAGGAAGTGTCCAAGAGTTTACTATTTTCCTCAAGTATGGTTTAGGCATCCAATAATAGTATGTTAGCAATGGGATAGGACCTTTATGCTTAGGAGGTTATGTTTTGAGACTCCATATGTCGAGATATGTTTGTGATTCCATTTTGGTCTTGTTTGTGACCTCTTTATATCGAATCATGGTTTGGTTTGAAGTTTGACCGTTTGTGGTTTTGTTTATGCTTAAGTTGCCCCCATCTAGAATCTTGCTATGTTGTTCATGCTATGTAGATGTTGTTTTCATGTTTGTTAAGGTTTTGTGGTATGTACGAGTTGTATGCATGTTTGTGTCTTGTTTGAGGGTTTTGTGTGGGTTAAGATTGCAATAACCAGCAGAAATGTGCCATTGCAGGTCAAGCGTATCGATACGGGCGAGTCTGTATCGATACAGGTACCTGAAACGAACTTCTTGTATCGAAACGATAAGGTCCGTTCCAGTACATTTTGCTATTGGAAACCTTAGTTTTGAAACGACACTGAGGGTATTTCGATACGAGGTGGTGTTCCGAGCCCATCGAGTCTGTTTCGATACGCTCGTATCGGTACGGGGAAACTTGTATCGATACGGACAATAGTTTTGTTAGTTATTAGAATCTTTGAAGTTCTGTTTTCTTATGTTCTAGTCCCTGTTTGCTATGCGATCCTTTGTTTGAGTTCAGATGGTTGTTTTAAGCTTCATTTTGGCACGCGAGCATGAAACATGACTAACCGAAGTTTAGTAACCTTAATTTCATGCTAGGTCCTTGTAGTGTGCTAGATATGCATTTTGGTCCCTTGATGCTTGAATCTTTATTTGGTGCCGTCCTCATTTTCTTCCGCTGCGAGTTCCTATCACATAGGATGTTAATGACATTTAGACATGCTTGTAAAAAAATTAGGGTTGCTAAACGGAGTGAAACCCTAACGAGGTTTTATATGATTTCCCCGTGTAACCCGTTGTGTTTGGTCTAGCGGCTAGATCGGGCTAATGGGGTTACATAATCCATTAAAATATTAGACATAAGAAGTCAAAATATGAATTTATTTGTTTCAAAATATTTATCTTAATTTTATCTTTCAATCAAATTAAAAGATAACTAAAATAATAATAATTTGAATAAAGGTAAACCTCATATAGAGATACCAGACACTCCATTAATATTTCATCTTTGGACAAGACATTAGCTTGCAAGTGATATCTTGGTACAACAATCAAACATTGATAATAAGAACATGTCAAGCAGAAATTTTCCTTTGAGCCGATTTATTGCTTACATATAAAACTGAATAATTATCACATGTTTATTACCATCGTTACATATGTAATAATGTTAGTTATTAACCTTCCTTTGAGTCGATTAATACTATTATAATTCGACTTACGTGCACAAAACCTTTTATATTTTAAAATAAAATAATTTCCACAATAGAGGTCACTTTGGTGACTTAATGCTTCAATTAATTTATCTTAAAATATATATTATAAATACATCGATATCCAAATTTAAAATTTTGTAACAGTCAAAACTGAAATTGTTGATAACACTTAAGTTTCCAAAATAACCCAAAATAAGGTTGTCTAAATAGGGCTATCAAAAATCGAAAAACCGAAATCTTTGATTGTTTCTCAAAAAATTCCTTAAGCATGCATTTATCAAAATAAAACTTGGATTCAAAACAATCAATCATTAACTTAAATGAATAATCCATAAAATGATCACATTAAACTTTAAAATATCCATAATAACCTAATAATCATAATTAAAATTTTATCGAATCGAAGCGAATATACATCAATACCAAATACAAATATGTATATTCCGTAGATAACATTAGCAACATAATTAAGCATAATGTCAAACAAATTAAAGCAAAATATTTTGTACAAAACTATACATGATTCAACAAAATTCAACTATAATTTATTAGACATAATCCGAATATAAAACTTCGAGAGCTAACCTGATTGTAAAATTTTTAAGTCACGATAAATTTACCACGATAAAGCTCAAGTCAACTTTTTTTTTAATTACTAACGATCAAAACTAAATATTTGATCAAACCAAATTTAAATATATTTTTTAAGTGACATATATTTCATAACAGTAAACCAAAGATTAAGGGCAAATCCGTATTCTAAAAAGAGTTCCTTAACTAAAAACATGGTATACAATGCATATATCCATGAGAATTAAAATGAAATCTAATAAATTAATCGATATGAAATCTAAACCCAACCATAATAGATATGAAATCTAAACTCAAGATTTATCATGTCAAATTATCAAGAATAATTAAATGAATAAACTGAATGCGGAAGCGTACCTGAATTAATCTATAGATTGTAAACCTTGAATTCTTTGATAAAAATCGTCTAAAAGGTAATTGTGGTCTTCCAAGAAGATAGATTAGCCCTTGTCGTAAAAATTCTCTACGGGGACAAGAGTAATAAAAGTTAACCTATTTTTTGGGACCACTACCTCTTTATATAGTTGATTATTAAATTAACTATTAAATATTTATGACTCTGCCCCTCATTGACTTATAAATATATCTTATGGTATCTACACTTTTATTTACATGACACTTTAATACCTATGACACACCTAACATAATTAGTCACTTGATTTTGTGTCATACTTTATAATAGCATCATATATTTTACATATGTGCCCTCAATTGAGGATTTTAATCCAACACAGAGTTGTAAATGAGACGAGACAGATCACGAGCTTCTTGAATCCGACTCAGTTAAAGTTCAATTAATATTTATTCGAGTTTTTAACGAGCCGAGTCGAGCTCTGCACTACTCGGGCTCGACTAGGCTCGTTTGCCCTCTTAAGTATAGCCATAAAATTACATTTCATACAATGAAGGGTTGCTGGTAGAGCTTTAAACTTCTTAATATGGTGTGGTTCATCTTGGCTATGATTTCCATGATGAAGACCTTGTTGTTGAGTTCTTAGATTTATGGTTGGCCACTGATTTAACAATGGGAAACACCATATGATAAATTTTTACTTACAGATTTCGAAGGCAAACTGTTGAAGCACAGCACTTATACAACCTGTCACAACCCAGTAGAATAAGATGAGAACGTGGTCGCAGAGCTTTGAGAGAGCTTCATGAGGCTGAAAATGGACCCACAGTTGTGAAAATGGAGAAATGGATCTTAAATGGGTGTGGCAGGGAGGTAGGTGTAGATTATTTACAGGAGTAATGAATCACAGCAATGGTGGTGCCATTTGGAGGCCTATAATCAAAGCTAACACTGTATATATATTATGACTAAATTACACCGTTAGTCACTCAACTATCTTCTCACTCTTATTTTAGTCACTAAACTTTTAAAATTTTATTGTACTCATTAAACTTTCGGACTGCTCTTGTTTTAATCACTATGAATTATTTTATTATTATTTTCATATGACATGACATTTATTATTATTATAAAATATAATAATAATTTAAAATAAACAATAAATCTATTATTATTAAATAAAAATAATTTGAATTTTTTTAATTTAAAATGATATCCTCACCGATCGGACCTTCACCGGTCCTCTACCACCCTCACCCTAAAGTCAACATTATACTTAATACATCTGCACATTTCATCAGGCGTGCATCTTATAATACATCTTTAATTCTTGGAGAGTTTAGGAGACTAAACTGGAGAATTTTTATGGGTTTAGGAGAAATTTTTGCCAAATAATTGGCAAGTTTAAGGCCAAACTTGTTATTTCTACACGAAATTTCACCGGATCCACATCCTAAATTCTGACCAGTGAAGATCCGACCGGTATGGGTGTGGTTGGAGAAGAAGAGGAGGGGGTTTGGGGTTTATGGATTATAATTTGGGAATTAGAGTTCAAGTTTTGGGTGGGTTTAGGATATAATTTTATATTTTTTATTTTAATTAATTTCATTTTAATACTAATAAAACATAATTTTATTTTTATTTTAAATCATTTACATTTAATAATAATAATAAATGTCACGTCATAAAATAATAATAATAATAATAATAATAATTTAGAGTGATTAAAATATGGTCAATCTGAAAGTTTAATTAGTAAATTAAAAATTTTAAATATTGAATGACCAAAATAAGAGTAAGAAGATAGTTGGACTATGACCGGTGTATTTTACCATATATTATATACCGTTTGACCATGTTTTAAGCTTATTAATGTACAAACATGGTGTCCCAGAGAGAGGCCGAAAAATGAATTATTGAATTAATGGATAATTTGAACTAAAATATTTTAATTGTTTTTCGCAATCGAAATAATAGATATATATACATATATATTAATTCTAAAATGTTTGTTGTTTAATAATTAATTTGTAATAAAATATTGATTTTATGCTTGAAACTACTTACATTATGATTTAAAATTAAGAAAATTCTACGACACTCGATGAACACCGTTAAATTAATTTATAAAGATTAAAAATTTAAAGGATTCAACGTATAATTATAAATTATTTAAACATATAATTATAAATTATTTAAAATAAAATATTAATTAAATTATTTTCCATATATATATAATATTTTTAATTTTTTTTAAAATAATTCAATCAAATACAAATCTTAGTCAATTTATGAAATAAAAACCCTAAACCCTAAATTGAAAACTAAAAACATAAACCATAAAATCAAAACCTGAAACCTAAACTTGAAACCCTAAACATGAAAAATCGAAACCTGAAATTATAAACCCTAAATCATAAACCTGAAACCTAAAATCCTAAACCCTAAACCTAAAGCCCTAAAACTAAAAACCTAAACATTAAAGTTGAAACCATAAACCTTAAAGCTTAAACCCAATGTACAAATTTAAGTTTAGAGTTTAATGTTTAGGATTTAGGGTTTATAGTTTATAGTTTATGATTTAGGGTTTCTAGTTTAGGGTTTACAATTTAGTGTTTAAGTTTTTTTATTTTTTAAATTGACTAAGGTTGGTATTTGATCTAATTTTTTTAAAAAAATAAATATTATATATATAGAAAATAATTTAATTAATATTTTATTTTTAAATAATTTATAATTTTATGTTTAAATAATTTATAAGTATACGTTGAGTCCTTTAGATTTTTAATCTTGATTAATTAATTTAATGGGGCTCATCGATGATCATCGTTAGTGGTGCTCAACGATGCTCGTCGAGCGTGGTAGACTCATACTTTAAAATTATTATTTTTATAACACCTTATATTCACAATCAATTTTTATACTTGCTTTGTATGTGTATATACCCATTTTTATTCAATAATCATTTTTATTTCATTCAAGGATATATAATACAAATTGTGAGTATAAATTATTCTAAAATAATAAAAAAAATAAATCCTAATGCTCTCGTGTACAAAAAACCCTATCGTGCCGTCAATTACGAACATTTATGACAACCTCGGTGGGTGGCCACCAGTAACTGTTCCTTCTGTCCCTGCTGCTTCGGCTAGGGAGAAGCCGATGTCCCCCACACAATTGGATGTGCTGTGCATATCCAATAAGGGACGCAATGATGAACTTGATGGTGTTGGGTTGGAGGAAACTGCGATGATGCAGAAGGGGGCGTTACGGAACCAGATAACTGAATCATGTTGATCCCGCGAAAGAAGTCACTAGGGCTGGTTTTGCTGGCCAATCTGGTGCTGCGCAGGCTTCTTACTCAAGTAAGGTGGTTGGGTCAAAGGACATGCATGAGGATGCAGCTAGGGTTCTGGGTTTTATACAGGATGATGTGACGATTATGGCTGAGGATATCGTCATGGATCGTTCTAGAGCGATACCCTCAATCCAATTCTCGATTAGGGTCCATGGCCAAATTAATGAGAATATGTGCAATGCCATCATTGTGAGGCTCCTTGGACGTTCGACAGGCTACAAGACTCTGGTGACTCGTACGCATGCCTTATGGATACCAGTTGGAGAGTTGTATATTGTAGACCTTGATAATAACTATTTTTTTGTTAGATTTTCAGATGCAAGTGATTATACGAGAGTTCATACGGAAGGTATGTTGACCATCTATGAGAGTTATTTGATAGTATAACCATGAAGTAGGGGATTCACAACCTCGAAAAAACATCCTTCCAAGGTGATCATTTGGGTACGGTTGTTAGGTTTACCGTATCGCTACTATACGAAGGCACTGCTCAGACACATTGCATCCTTTATTGGTAGGATCATCAAGATAGATTATAATACATATGTTGGGGGGAGAGGTAAGTTTTCTCGATTAGTGATTCTTGTTGATCTTAATAATCCATTACTTTCTTGTATCCGGATAGATGATTTGATCCAGAAGCTTGAGTATGAAGGGTTGCAACAGATTTGCTACAAATATGGTGTTCATGGGAACTCTAAAGAGGTGTGTGGTACTCATACGGCTGTCAAGGAGGTTCCAGATGCTATTGTTGTTTCTACTGCTGAAGGTAATATTTTGTCTAAAGTTTACATCTCGGATTTGAATCTGTTCAGTCCGTGAATGGTTGTTGCGAATAGGCGTCGAAGAGTGGGACTGAATCGAACAGTTGGGAGTCTGGTTTCAAAGAATAGGTCAGGGTCTCACTTTGTTAATCTAGAGGTTGAGGGGGGAATGACACGACTGGGCAGGAAGATGTTAATATTTCTTTGGCACATGTTGTAGTGTCGGATTCCGAGAACGTTTGAGGGTGACCTAATAATGTAGGGGAAAAATATTCAACGGGAAGTTTCGAAGAACGTAGCGTACTTGGCATCTAATCCTGACAAGAAGAGTAAGTCGAAAAGGGTCTAAATCTCTTGAAGTGATTCCTTTAGGAGGCTCGGCGGGTGTACAAGTATTGGAACATGCTACGTCCACCAGGTCTGGCGAGCACATGGTAGTTACCATTGTTGAGCAAGTTATGAATGAAGTTTCTAAACCAAGTCAGTGAGACCAGCGTGGGAAGGTGGTTTCGAGTAAGGGGAAGGTGGAGAGCACTCGTCAAGGGCTGCAGGTTCAGAAGGCGTAGAATACGCGGGTTGGGTCCAAAATGACAAAGGCAGAGTTGGTTCGTCATATACCGAAAAACTTGGAAAGTGTTGTGGCGAGTGGTGGCCTTAGTTGGAGTGACAAGCATTTGGACTCTGTTAGTTCGTTTCTTATGCTTCAATATTTAGACGATGAAGAGTATTATTTGACAGATTCATCTCCTGATGCTCCACCTGAGGGCGGGGGCTTTGTCGATGACCTTTAAGGTCTGTTTTCCTTTTATTTATATTTTAATGGTGAAGATTATGTTTTGGAATTGCCATGGTACTGCTATTCTGGTGTTTCGTGGTTATTTCAAGTCCTTTATTCACAAGCATCGGTCAACTATTGTTGCGTTGTTTGAACCGTGTATTAGTGGTCGCATTGTTGATAGGGTCATGTTTAAGCTGGGTTTTCCTCATTCTTTCGTATTGAGGCCCATGGTTTCAGTGGTGAGATTTGGTTACTCTAGCAGGACTGTGTTGTGGTGGATATTCATGTTTCTAAACAGTTCGTTAATGCTACGGTTCATGTGGTTGATGGGGTGTTCAGTTCAGAACACTGTTGTGTATGCTAGCCCAACTAGTTCAAGGCGCATAAATATCTAGCGACAACTTGAGGCTATTAACCTTGGGGACGACATTCCCTGGTTAGTTGGAGTGATTTTAATGTTATTCTATCTACTGATGAAAGGGTCGGATCATCAACCATTATTTTTTCATTAGAGGATGATCTTGGTGGCCAGTGTAACCGTTCGTTTCATTTTATTGAGGCTTGGCAAGCTCACCCATAGTTTGGGGAGTTCCTTGGGTCCGTTTGGTCTGCTGATCATCCTTTGGATGATAATATAGGTCAATTCCGTAAGGATATGGATGTACGGAACTAGGGATGTAAAAACCTGACCCGACCTGGAAACCCGACTGAAACCTGCTCGAGTCAGAACCTGATTTGACCCGAAGATTTGATGACCCGAACCCGATCGGTAACCGACTGTTGTTGACCCGAACCCGAATTTGACCTGTTACTGTAGTAACCGAACCTGATCTGCGTCCGACTGAAAACGACCCGGACCCGAATTGGACCTGTTACTGTGGACCTGAAACCCGACCTGCGTCCGACTGAAACGAACCCGAACCCGACCTGGCAGATAACCGAATTTACCCGACTGAATTGACCCGATATCCGATTTTACCCGACCTAAAATGAACCCGACCTGAAATGGACCCGACCTGAAACAGACCCGACCTGAAATGGACCCGACCTAAAATGGACCCGACCTGTTTTGAACCCGACCTGTTTTGAACCCGACCTGTTTTAAACCCGACCTGTTAAGTGACCCGACCTGTTGTTGACCTGAACTGATAAAATACAAGAAATTTGTTTGTAATAATATTAGCTCTCGGATCTTATAGCAAAGACATAATTTATCTCACATAAAATACTTTATTTCAATACAAAGGAGAAATCAAGATTAAACATTTGGTGGAATTAAAATATTGAATTTCAAAATTACAAGGACTTAATAAGTATTCAAACTCAAAATTTAGGGACAATACATAGTTTATCTAATAATTATACTTATATAGACCTAAATTGTTATTAGACCAAAAATTGAGGACACATGTGAGTTGTGACATGCTCATCATTCTTTTAAATCAATTTAATAAATTATTAATTATTAATTTTTTAAATCAATTTAATAAAATAACATTTTAATTTAATGATCATAATTAATAAAATAATTCAAATTTTAAATAATTTGTTTTTAATTCATCCATCACAAGTTATTAATTTAATAAAACTTTTAAGTTATTAACGCCACGAATAATTTATATTAAATAAGTTAATACTAAGCGTATTGAATTATTTAATAAAATTTAAAATTTAGAAGCATGAAATGAATATTTAAATACAATTTTTTATACATATGTATTAAATTGATTATACATGTATATTTAACAGAAATATTATTTAACACTTTAAATTGATTTAAAAAATTAATAATTAATATTTTACATTTATCAACACTTTAAATTCATCAAATCATAGACCCTAACCCCTAACCCTAAACTCTAAACTATAATGTATATAAGTATGTATATATCTATCAATGTATGAACTCTAAACCCTTGATGAGTTTTACCTTAAACTCTAAACACTAAACCCTATATCCTAAACCCTAATATATGTAAGTATGTATGTATATATCTATCAATGTCTAAAGCCTAAACCCTTAATGAAGTTTTCCATAAACCCTAAACCCTTAAATCCACAACATAAACCCCTAAACCATAAACTCTAAACCTTAAACTCTAATGTATGTAAGTATGTTTATATCTATCAATGTATGAACCCTAAACTCTTAATGAGTTTTCGCTACACCCTAAACTCTAAACAATTAACCGTAAACCATAAACCCTAAACCCTAAACCCTAATATATAAGTATGTATATATGTAGCTATCAATGTATGAGCCCTAAACCCATAATGAATTTTTCCCTAAACCATAAACACTAAACACTAAACCTAAACCTTAAACCATAAACATTTAATGAAGTTTCCATAAAACTCTAAACCTTAAACCTTAAACCCTAAACCCTTAAATCCACAACATAAACCCTTAAAACATAAACTCTAAACCTTAAACTCTAATGTATGTAAGTATGTTTGTATCTATCAATGTATGAACCCTAAACCATTAATGAGTTTTCACTAAACCCTAAACCCTAATATATGTATGTAAATGTACTTATAAATGTATGAACCCTAAACTCATATTCATTATTTTTTTTAATCCGTCCAATATTTTATAATTTTAATTTGATATTTTCATCATTCTAGACCCTAAAACTTTATTTTTATTCCAAATTGAACCATATTTTTTTTAATTTGTCCAATGTTTAATTATTTTAATTTAATATTTTCTTTATTCTAGTCCCTTAACTTTATTTTAATTCTGTATTGACCCTTGTATATATTTTAATTCATCATGTTTTATAATTTTAATTTGAAATTTTGTTCATTCTAGACCCTAAAACTTTATTTTTATTCTAAATTGACCTCTACTTATTGTTTTTTTAATTACTCTAATTTTATACTTTTAATTTGATATTTTTGTTCATTATAGTCCCCAAAACTTTATTTTTATTCCAAATTGACCCATTTTCCTTGTTTTCTTTTAAATCTATCTAATTTTTTATAATTTTAATTTGATATTTTTGTTCATTATAATCTGTGAAAGTTATTTTTAATCCAAATTGACCCCTTTTCAGTCCAAATTGACCCATTTTCATTATTTTTTAATTACTCCAATGTTTTATAATTTTAATTTGATATGACTTTAATAATTAACTTAAAATCAATGACGATTGATGGAGGCCAACCTAAAGTCTATCAACTACTTATATGGTTGTACCGAACTCAAATTCAATACGAATTCCAATTCCGAAAATACCCTGACCTGAATTACCCGACCTGAAACTACCCGACCTGAAATTACCTGACCTGAAATGCACCCGACCTGAAATGCAACCGACCTGTAATGAACCCGACCTGAAATGAACCCGACCTGAAATGGACTCGACCTGAAATGGACCCGGCCTGAAATGGACCCGACCTGAAACGGACCCGACGTGAAATGGACCCGACCTGAAGTGTATTTGAACCCAAATTAACCTGTCAATTATCTGCTTCGGACCCGACTTGAAATGGACCCGACCTGAAATAGACCCGACCTGAAATGGACCCGACCTGAAATAGACCCGACCAGAAATGGACCCGCACTCGACCTGAGTCGAGTCAAAACAGAAAAATGACCTGAAATGACCTGTATCCGATTTTACCCTACCTGACAGTACCCGACCTGAAACCCGTCCGATTACCTGTTTTTACATCCCTAATGGAACAAAGAGGTTTTGTGGCATATATGGGAGAAGAAACGAAGATTACGAGCTTTGCTCTGAGGTATTGATCGTGCTTTTTCTAGGAGGCATTCGGAGTTCTTGGTGTCCTTGGCGGCACAACTTAAATTAGAATTGGAAACGGTTATGGAGTAAGAAGAGACATTTTGGCGTCAGAAGGCTTGCTCGCAGTGGGTGTTACAAGGGGATACGAATACTAAGTTTTTTCATACTTCAGTTGTTACTCGCAGAAGGGCTAATCGTATCTCGGCTCTCCAACGAGAAAATGAGAGTTGGTGTACTGATAGAGATGAGTTAGTCCACTTAGACACCAATTTTTATAGAGCTTTGTTTACTAGATCCCTTGAGCCTTGGCCTCTATTTCCTATTTGTGGATGATATTCGTTGATTTAGCTGTATATAAGGGATGGGTTTTCTTTGTCGATCTCTAATGATAAGGTCCATAGGGCTATTTTTGGTATGGGAGCATGTAAGGCTCTGGGTGTTGATGCATTGAATGTTGGATTCTTTTAGCATAAGTGGCATGTAGTTGGTGAATCTATGTGTGAGTTCGTGAAGCATGTGTTCTTTTCTGGAGTGATCCCTGAGAATATTAATCAAACTCTACTTGTGCTTTTACCGAAGGTGTGTTTTTCGGAGACTATGAGCCAGTTTCGCTCGATTAGTCTCTACACAGTGACTTATAGGTCATATCCAAAATTTTGGTTAATCACTTGAAGCCTTTTCTGCCATTTTTGGTGTCAGAGAATCATTCCAGCTTTGTGCTAGGTCACTGGATAACGGATAATGTCATTATTACCCAGGAAGTTATCCATTCAATGTGCCGGAAGATAGGGAAGAAATGGTGGATGGCACTTTAAATTGATCTAGAAAAAACATATAATCGGCTTGAGCGGGATTTCATCCATGATACACTTGTTGATATTAAGATTCCATATGCTATGAGAAATTTGATTATGTAGTGTGTCTCCACAATATCATTGAAGATTCTTTGGAATGGGGATATGACGAGTCCTTTCATTTCAACTCGAGGAATTCGACAAGGTGATCCAATATCATTGTATCTTTTTGTTTTATGCATGGAACTCCTCTCACGGTCTATAAATGCAGCTACTAGAGAAGGTCGATGGAAACCGTTTAAAACCTCATCAAGGGGACCGGAAGTCTCACACTTATTTTTTTTGCTGATGACATGATCTTATTTGCTAAGGCTTCGCTGGGTCAATTGGACACTATTCGATCGGTCTTGGGCGATTTTTTCTGGTCTCTAGGAATAAAGTGAGTGTCGCTAAGACGATGATGTTTTTTTCAAAAAATGTACGAAGCGAAACAAAATAGTTGGTTAGTGATGGGTTTGGATTTGAGGAAGTTACTGATCTCGGTAAGTATTTGGGGTCCCAGTTTTGCATCGTTGGGTCACTGCAACATCCTATCAGTATTTAGTCCAGGTGGTAGAAAGAAAACTTAGCGGTTGGAAAGCAAAGTGTCTATCTCTTGCTGGCAGAATTTTGTTAGCGAAAACAGTACTTGCTGCGGTTCCTACGTACTTTGCAAAATGCGATTTTGCCGAATAAAATGTGTGTGACTATTGAGCGACTAATTCGTCGTTTTATTTGGGGTTTACATCAAATCATGGTTGGGTACATTTGGTCAAATATGATGATGTTTGTAAACCCGTTCTGATAGGTGGGATGGGATTCCGTAAGTTGACTACTCTTATTGACATATATTTTTATGAAGTTAGCATTTCACCTTCTTGTGCGTAAGCAAGCTCTTTGGGTTTACTATGTCCGTGCGAGGTACAAGTGTGAGGATGGAGTACCAATGGCCTTATGTAGCTCTAATTTCTCTCGACAATCGAAGGGTTGAGTATTATTTGGAATATGGTCCGTGCTAATATAGTTTGGTCTGTGGGTTAGGGTACTGAGATTGATTTTTGGTATGATCCGTGGTTCAGTGACATTGGCCCTTTAGTTAATTATGTTCAACCACATCTTGCGTCTTCTATCAGGCATGTGACTATAACGTTTATGGCTAATAGCGAAGACGAATGTTAGTGGAACTTATTTGAGCACCTTCTTCCCCATGACATTTTGCTCAGGATTGCTGCGATAAAGGGGTCCAAATTCTAATTTGTCGAATAACTTGATTGGTTGGCGAGGTAATCATGATCGGACTCTCAGTTTGAAATATTTGTACTTGATACGGAATGGCCACATAGGTAATTCTCTGAATCTTTTGTGGTCCATTTTTCATAAATTTCAAAGGTTTCCTCATGTTAAAACTTTTCTTTGGCTTGTTAGTTGTCGTAAGTTTTTGACCAATGCGGAGTGGAGTAAGCATCATCAGAAGTAATAATATTGTCAATTATAATTAGTCAGAGTCTGTTACAACTGTTATAAGTTTGTTAGTGAGCTGTTAGTCAGTTGGGCTAGTCTGTTAGCTATATCAGTTGTATCAGATGGGCTGTAAATAATGGGCTTGTATTGGGTTTAAGGATAATGTAAAATTCAATATAGAAATCTGATAATTCCTTTCTATCTCTCTCTTCTTTTACCCTTTTCTTTTTCCCTTTCATGTTCATCTTCTTCGTTCGTGTTCTCTTCTCTTCATCTTCACCAAACACCATTCTCATCAATTCATACCTTGTTTATATATTCTAACATGGTATCAGAGCCTCGCAATTGATTGTTGTCATCTTTCCAGCTCGTCGATGGTTCTAATTCTTGAGATCTGCTGTTACTGAAGCTCGTTCTTCGATTCGGTCACTTTTCTTCGCATTTCTAATGTTGTAATTGGTTCGTGTTATCAGGTGATATCTAATCCATCGTCTACGCATGTTTTGCCTAATTTTTCTGATCTGATTCTGTTCGCTTGAAGTTACTGTTGCGTTTTCATGATTGTTTGAGACCTAATTTCTCCAGATCTGCTTCGCTTCTCACTTGGATGTTTGATTGAGTCTATTTTCAAGCTCTTTCTGCTATATCCTTTAAGCTGCTATGGAAATTGTTAATGTTGACTGAGTTATCTTCACATATTGTGTTGTGTTACGCTGGAATCTCAACTTCATATGTTCTTCTGTAAATCCTGTTGATTCTATTGATTGAGGTCGTCTATTGAGGTTTCTGATTTTGCTCTCTGTTGAGTTTATCTATTGATACTGTTGAAGATTCTGGATTGCTTTGTGATTTGTTGTTGTTGCTGGTTGTGTGCTGCTCTGTGGTGATCTCTGTTGTCGTATTTTCCTTGTGATAAAATTGGTTAATATGCCTGAGAATAATAATGTCCAAACAGCATCTACTGATGCCAATAACAATAACACTGAGATTGATCCTGCTTCAAACCTCACCTCTTCCTCACCTGTCTCAAATATCTCAACCAGTAAATTGTTTGGTTCTAAAAAGATCAATGTTACCTTAAACGATGAAAATTATTTGTTATGGAACCAACAAGTCCTTCTCACAATTAAAACCAATCGCTTACAAAAGTTCATAGATGGCAATGTTACTTGGCCACCTCAGTACATTACTAAAAATGGAGTTGTTTCTATAAATCCTGATTTTGAGTTCTATGAAGAGCAAGATGGCTCTCTTGCCTCTTGGCTTCTTTCAACTGTTAGTGAAGGAGTTCTTCCCAACCTGATTGGGCATAATACTTCTGCTGAGATATGGAGTACACTTCACAGGATTTACAGTGGGAAAACCACTTCTAGACTTATGTCTTTAAGGAGGTTGTTGCATTCACAGAAAAGGGAGATCTAACCATTAGAGAATTTTTAATGAAAGTTAAGGGTGTTTGTGATAGTTTAGCAAGTTGTGGGGAGATCATTTCTGATCAAGAACATGTAACAGCTATTCTAAATGGCTTGCCTCTAGAATTTGAGTCAGTGATTACAGTGTTGACTGCTAGTCCTACTCCTTCAGATGTTAAGTCTGTTCATATTGTTCTACTTGATGCAGAGGCTAGACAAACAGGGTTTCTAAATCAGATTAGTGCTTCAGCTAATGTTACTACTCACCATACTTCTGTTTCCCGTACCCCTGTGTCACATCCTCAGACTCAACAACCTTCTAGTCAACCTACACCAGCTCCTATACCTCTTGTATCTATTGTTCCTCCTGTTGCTCCCACACCAGCTCCTCTAACTCAGTACATCTCGTCTGAAGTTAACACTGGTTCATATGATTCCACTGATTCTATGCATGATGACAATTCTGGATATAATGTGAATTATAACAGAGGTAGAGGAAGCAGAGGAAGGTTTAATTCTAATAATCGCCCACGGTGTCAGTTATGTGGTAAGATTGGTCACCTAGCTGAGAGATGCTATTCAAGGTTCAATGTCAACTTCAAGAATGAGGCATCTAGACCTCAAGGCAGATGTTTCTCTCCTCAAGCACACTTTAGTACATATGCTACTGCCCCTTATCCTGGTTACTTTGCTACTCCTCACCCTTCCTCTGTGCTATATTCCCCACCTCCATCCTTCTATCCTGCTCCTAGATCAATTGTGTATGCACATGCAGCTTCACATGTCTTACATCAGATGGCTCCAATTTCTGCACCACAACAATCTACTTATCCTACACAACCTCATGCTTATGTTGCAACACCAGAGATAGTAAGTGACAACACCTGGTATCCTAATTCAGGAGCAACCCATCATGTTACAAATGATGCTCATAACCTTCATGCTGCAACTTGTTATCCCAGTACAGGTAGTGTAAAAGTTGGTAATGGTAGCTCTATTCCTATTTCTTTTATTGGTCAATCAACTCTTTTAACTCATCCTAAGCCTTTACAGTTGAAAAATGTTTTGTTCACACCTGGAATCATTAAAAATTTACTGTCTGTCTCAAAGCTTGCACAGGACAACAAGGTGGCAGTTGAGTTTTATCCCAATCACTGTCAGATTAGGGATTTGCAAACCAGCAAGGTTTTGCTAACTGGTGGAGTGCACAAAGGACTTTATGCTCTTCCTAGTTCTCTAGTTTCTGCTTCTGTTCAGAATAATGGTGGATCTGTTAATACTGTGTTTGATGCATCTTTAAGTACTTCTTCTCCAACTGTTAAATCTGATTTCAGTGGTAGTTGTTATATGACTATGCTCAATAAATTGCCTTTAGATTTGTGGCATAAAAGGCTAGGACACTCTGCTCAAGATACTCTTGTTAAAGCTTTACATTATTGTAATATTTCTTTTACTGTTACTAAACATGTTTCATCCTGTTCTGCATGTAAATTTGGAAAATCTCATAAGCTTCCTTTTCTAGATTCTAATACCAAATACACTGCTCCTCTTGAATTGGTAGTTACTGATGTTTGGGGCCCTGCTCCTATTTTCTCCAATGGTTTCAAATATTATGTTGCTTTCACAGATTGTTATTCCAGATTTACTTGGATTTATTTTTTGAAACAAAAATCTGGTGTGTTGAATGCTTTTATGCAGTTTCACAGTCAAGCAGAAAGGCAATTTGGTTGCAAACTCAAAGCTGTTCAGTCTGATGGAGGAGGGGAGTTCATAGCCCTTACTACTTATCTTCACAAAAAAGGTATAATTCATAGGTTTTCTTGTCCTTACACTTCAGAACAAAATGGTTTGGTTGAAAGGAAGCACAAGCAAATTTTAGAAATGGGATTAACTTTGTTAGCTCAAGCTTCTATGCCCTTAAGGTTTTGGAATGATGCTTTTACATGTGCAATTTACCTAATTAATAGACTTCCAACAAAAGCCTTAGAGGGCTTGTCCCCTTATGAAAAGTTGTTTAATAAGTGCCCTGATTATACTGTGATAAAGGTCTTTGGTTGTAGTTGCTATCCTTTTCTAGGACCTTATAATAAGCATAAACTTCAGTTTAGGTCTATTGTTTGTACTTTCTTAGGGTATTCTCCTAGTCACAAAGGTTATAAATGTGTGGATGCTACTGGTAGAGTTAATATTACTAGGCATATTCAGTTTAATGAGGCTCAGTTCCCATATGAATCACATCCTTTGTTTAACAAGGTAGTTACTTCAAAACCATGCATTCATTGCTCACACAAAAAGTCTGCATCTTTTCCCGTTCTTCATATGGTTAAAACTCAGACTGGCAATACTACATCTTCTTCACAAACTGCTTCTCCTGATATTCCAGTTCAGTCTCATTTGCATGTTTCTCCTCCTTCACCTTCTTCATCTCAAACTGTTCCATCCATGCATGAGCATACTACTAGGTCTTGTTCTCAACTTGTTCCTTCTGAGTCTGCATTGCCTTTCTATACCTCGAATCAGTCATCACCTTTGGTCACCAGTCCTCACTATTTCAATCCAAATTCTCCTGTTTTTGGTCAGCATGAGTCTTCATCCTTTTCCCCTGCAGCATCATCATGTAACACCCGTGTTTTGGGCCTAGGAGTTAACCGGGTTATAGTTCGAGTCAATAAAATTAAATTAAAACAATTCCACCTAATTTTTGATGTATTTGAGCTTTAATAAAAAGGGAGGGACCTATATTGCAATTTTACCCAAAACTTTTAAAAGCAAGACAACTTTATAGAGAAAGTTGTCTTCTCTTTCCCCATCCCCCCCTTCTAACGTCAAATAGCCCTCTCCCCTTTTCAAACTCTCCTAAAATATTAGTTACTATTCCATTGGATTGCTACTTCATTTCAAGGTGTTTTTGAAAGGTAAACATGTTTTCTTACTCTCCTCTTTATCCTCTATCTACCTATGGTCTTAGATTTTAAAGTTATGGAGTTTTGAAAATTAGGGTTTTGTTTTAAAGGTTGGGTTTTAAAAGGGTTTTTCATTTTGTTTCACAAAATTGAGTTGGGGCTTTAGTTAATCATGTTAAAAGGTGTAACATATATCAAATTGGTTGAATTTGGATGAAAATCCGTAGTATGGTCTTAGGGCAAATTTTAAGGTATTAAAACTTGGGTTTTTGGGAGGTTTAAGGTTGAAATTGAAGGGCTGTTGGTCTACCTATGTTATGAGGATGTTTTGGGATCATTTGAGAGTCATATGGAGGTTTGGAAATGGAAATTTCAGCAAGGTTATTGGGGAGCACGAAAATTGGCATTTTGGGGATTAGGTGGATTGGGAATTTGTGGATTTTGGCTTGTGTTTGTAAAGTAAGTTAATGGTTGGGTTTTAGCATTGAATTGTGAAGTAATGTATGTGTTTTGCTTGGCTAGAAACAAGAGGAGTCGTCGAAGAAGCTTTGGGACCAAATTCGGGTTCGTAGGAGTTTCGCTTGGTAGCTAAGGAAGGGCGGTGAGTGGTTTCAAACTTGTTTTAAAGTTTGGTTCGAGTGTGTGTGTGAAATGTTCTTGGTAGGTCATTTCCTTATTTCAAGTTGTTAACTCTAGCCTTTAACTTCATTTCATGCTATTGTGTATTTTGCCTATCTATGCTCTTGTGGATTGTGGTTAAATTGATGCATGTATATCATGAATTGTATATATATGGTGAGAATGGAATGTGGTTGATGATATATGATGTGGTTATGAAGATTGGCACTAAATAAATTACCGGTTGTAAATGATCGATCATTAGGATTAGTGTGCACACAAATTGAGTCAAAACGTACGTGGCCTTGATGGCGTTAAGTCATCAAGGAGGAGTACGGTGATGTAATATTCCACCGGAAGCTTTTATTTATTTCTATGGGATGATGAGTGGAATCCCATCCGTAGGGCATGTGGCGATGAGTGGAATCCCGCACATGCAAGGTCCGGTGATGAGTGTAATCCCACCGAGGTAAAGTGTTGTTGAGGTTTAAATCCGCACAATCGGGGTAATTTAAAGTGGCCAATTAACTTGTTCATATATTATGGTGTGTGATGTTGATTTATGATTGTTGATTATTGATGCTTGATGCTTAGTATGATGTAAGATGCCATACTATGCCACTTGAAAGACTAGCTAGGTCTACTTGATTATATGTCAACGTTTGATGTATGTGAGATTAGGATTTACATGCTTGAACCCTGCATTGTTGATGTTTTTCGTTTTAGAGCACCCTCACTAAGCCTATAGCTTACGCTCTTAATGTTCAACAATGCAGATCATTAGCGTGGTGTTAGCTCGAGGCAAGGCAAGAAGGGCTTCCAAGTTTGTGACTCAAGTACGGTGGTGATTTTGTATTAGTTAGCAATGTGGCAAGGGTTGTGTATGAGCTTGTATGACTCATTTACATGTGTTGATGTTGAATTGACTATGGTTTGTAAGCATGACATGCTATGATGAATGTTGTGTGTGTTAGCATGTCTCTTAATGTTTAGGTTGCCTTGATGTGGGTGTAAACCTCTTATATGCTTGTCTGGTGCCTTAAAGGCTTTGAGTTCCTTGTATGACCTTAAATGTTGAAATGCCTTTTGTTGGAATGCCATGCTTGAAAGCTTATGTTGCTTGTATGGTTTGTGTATCATCTTGTGTTGGATTGTGCCTTTGATTTCATGTTAAAGCATGCTTTTATGTTTGATTTGCCTTAGGATTGATGTTAGTGTGTTGGTTGGGGTTTTAGAGGGATTTAAGGGCCTCCTTGTGCCTTAATCAGCTCAAACCTGCAAGTTCGTAGCAGGGGTATCGATACGGTTGGTACGGTATCGATACCACCTTCTTGTTTCAGGCCTCGTGTATCGATACACCTGAAGGGTGTATCGATACCATTTTGGTCACTGGAGCTATTGTCCATCTCGGTATCGATACCGGCCTCTGGTGTATCGATACCGTCATCTTAGCGTTGACCGTGGGAAGTCAACCGTTGGGGAGGGTATCGATACACTCCTTGGGTGTATCGATACGATCTCTACGGGTTGACTTTGACCAGTTGACCTAGTCAAGGGGGTATCGATACACCCCTTAAGGGTATCGATACCGCCTGCAGATAAAGCTTAAACCTAGTCAAGGGGTATCGATACACCCCTTAAGGGTATCGATACCGCCTGTAGTTAAAGCTTAAAATTAGGCTGCAAGATGTTGGGTTGAGTTCGTTTGTTTGCCTCGTGAATGTTGTTCCGCTGTATGATCACATAGGATTAAATACTCATCTAGACAAGATTTAAAATGAAAAAAATAGGGTTGCTGACCGAGGGGGAATTCCTTAGGGGGTTTTCACTCGGTTTTCCCCGTGTAGCTTACTCGGACCGATCATCCGGCCAGACCAGGACGAAGTGGTTACATTTGTTGGTATCAGAGCCTGAGGTTACCGAGACCTCGGGCAGGTAAGTGAGGTAAGCTTAGTGTATTAAATGATTGTGTTGTCCGATGCATATCTTGCCTTGAATTCTTGAATATTTGACTGTTAGTATGATGTTTTGAAGCATGAATTGTCGTGTCTGGTGTGAGTGTGTGCCCATTGCTACTATTACATAACTTAAAAATATTTTTGGAAAAAGGGAGTACTTGAGCACTATTGGACCCTTGATTTAACTAACGTAATCCTTATCTGTTTCTTGTTGTAGTTTTTACCTTGCTAGCTGTAGCATGAGACCACATGGGAGGCCTAGGATGGTTCCACCGGAACCACGGGCAGAGGCTCCGAGAGTTGAGCCAGTAGTGAGAGTTGAGGCTCAAGTGGGAGAGCATGTGGCTGGAGTTGGAGCTCCTCCACCACCACCACCACCTCCTCCACCGTGTAACCCCCTTAACCCGGCCTAGACGGTTGACCCGAATTAAGAAAGTCACACGGGGAAAACCAAAGTCAACCCGAAAGTCAACCTTGATTAACGACCTTTTTTTTCTTTTTAATCTTGTCTAGATGCACATTAACCCTAATTGTGATCACTCAACAACATATTCAAAGATCACAAGCATCAGAGATCAAACAGGGACCCATTTGAACAAATTACAACTTTAGGGACCAAATTGTAATTTCTGATAAATAGGAGGACTTAACCCAAATTAAAGTTACCAACTTGAAATTAGTCAGATTTCATGCTTCTCTCTGAAATTTCAGCTCAAAAGAACTTCCCGAACTCATACAATTGCACAAACAAGATTCAGGACTAAAACGCAAACAATTCAAAACATTTAACTGCCAATGTCAGCCCCCAACGGTCACCCGTTCCGAAACAGGCAGAACCCGTTTCGAAACACGGGCCGTTCTGCAACGCGTACCGGAACACGGGCTGGCAGTAGCCAAACCGTTTCGGAACGGTCTCTCCCGTTTCGGACGCCTGGGTTTGTTTAAGGCACCCGTTCCGAAACGGTAGGTACTGTTCCGAAACGCCCTGCACAGATTGCCCCAAAATACATACCTAAACATGCAATTAACCATCCATTCATGTTCCAAATAACACCAAACTTTACCAGCATACAATTCAACATATATAGGACTTACATGTATCAACAAATCAACAAAATAACATCATATGCAAATAGCCCCAAATCTAAAGGCATGCTTCCTACACAAGCAAACCATTCAAGCATAAACTTCCAATTCAAGCATGTAAAGGCCAAACACAAAATCCAGCATTCTCAACAACATTCAACATACTTAGGGAGTTCAAAACCTCTCCCAAAACATACACATAGGTCCCCCATTGCCAAATTACCAAAAGCTAATAATGTACTTAAGAAACCTTCCATACTTTGAGCTTTACTTTCACTTGAATACTTGCCCTCCTTGCTGCCCTCAAAGCACTCTAGTTCTCTGCATTATTGATTTAAGAAAACGAAAGAGAGCGTAAGCAAAAGCTTAGTGAGGAATGCTCAATAAAACCATTCAATAATGCATTTATAAAACATTTATAAATCATGCTTCAAATCATCAATTGCACACGCTCAAAAGCAAACTTAAAACAAGCATCTCATGCTTCATATCATATATGTCATATTGGCCACAAGTGATAAGTTCCATTTCTTTAAAAATAAGTTCATCAACTTACACCCCAAGGACTTTTAAACACCTTGGCCCCAAGGACTTTTAAACACCTTGGCCATGGACTTTTAAACACCATGAAAGAGGACCACACAAGGACTTTTAACCACCTTTGTGTCCACATCAAGTTTCACCCCAAGGACTTTTAAACACCTTGGCCCCAAGGACTTTTAAACACCTTGGCCCCATGGACTTTTAAACACCATGGAAAGGATCACACAAGGACTTTTAACCACCTTTGTGTCCGTAGCAAGAATCATCCAAGGACTTTTAACCACCTTGATGTTCTTAAGTAAACAAGGCTCACTCAAGGACTTTTAACCACCTTAGTGACCTTAACCTTTTCAAAACATCACTTGCCAATATACATCATTATCATCATTTAATCCACTGTTTTAAAGCATTAAACCAAGCCATATTCATCATGCATTTAAAAGCATCAAACCACATTTAATCAATGTTCAAAAACAAGGAACTCTTACCTAGAGCTTCCTTCAACATATGGCTTACAACAACAGCAAATACCATGCTAAATCATGCTTACAAAACAGTATTTAAATCATGCAATAAACCACATTGCATCACAACAAAATCATGGCCACCACTAGAGAGTACTTCCGAAAACTTACACTTGAGCTTAGCAAAGTTGTTTAGACTTAAACTAAGCTCCCAAGACATTGGTTTCAAAGCCGAAAACCCAATTTCACTCACCGATTCCACTTCGCCTCTTGCCGAAGCACCAAATCAAGCTTCCGGATCAACAACTCTTGGATCCAAAGATGCCTCCCTTGTTTTAACACATCAAAGCAGAGGATTAATGCATCATCATGCATTAATTGCTTCAATGAAAGCACCTAAACTCGCTGCTCTCATCCAACCTCCATTTTCGGCCACCAAACACAACCGAAAATGCATCCAAACCACTTCTCAACAAAGCCCAGCCACAAACCATCAAAACCAAACATCTATTAACATCATTCAACATCTAAAAAGAACCTATCAACATCCTTATACCTCCAGCAACATCAGATCCACAAGATCACCTCAAAAACAATCAAGAATCATAAGCTAAACTTAGGAAACTCAACCTATCCGGGATTGCATTAATCAAAACTCAACTCCTTATCAATTTAGAGTTCATTTAACATCAAAAACACATCTCAAATCACAGATTAATCAGATCTAACGAAAATCATCAAAAATCCCCAAATCTTGCATTATAAGCCAAGATCCATTTCACAACTCAAAAGCCTTTAATAAAACATCAATTAAGGATTGAAAACTTAGGAATTTCAGTAAAGAACTGATAGTTTAGAGGAGAAGGACGTTCTTACCTCCAAACTTGAGTTTCTCCTCTTTTTGGAATATAAAACCTTGATGAATCAAGTAGCAAATGACGAGGTTTTGTAGATACTATGATTAGGAATCAAAAGAGAGTTGAAAGGAGGAATTTAGGTGAGAAAATCAGATCAAACTCTCTGGAGAGAAAGTGTTTGGGTTGAGAGAAAATGAGAGAAAGAAAATGGAAAGTTAGTTATCCAAAATAGCCAAAATGGCTTTCCCTCCTCTTTTAATATGTTTAAAATCAGAATATAGCTTAAAATATCTTAGAAAAATCTGGAGAAACTACTTTTGGAATAATAGCTCCTTAAAGATTCAAAGTTCCAACCCTTTATAAAACAGTCACCAAACTTTCGAAAATTACATTTTGGTCACTAGCCAAAATGTCACACTTCCAAAACTCTTTTTCCAAAATTGATTTCACAGTTCACTTAATTATATTAAAAGATGATTTTAGAACATTTTTCCATATTTTTAATGCAACCCGAACTAGGCTTTCCTAATTTCACCTTTTTAGATTCGACCAGCACTTTGACCAACCGGTCAACGCCCAAAACTCCTAAGCCCAAAACCGGGGCGTTACAACTCTCCCCCCCTTAAGAAATTTCGTCCTCGAAATTTACCTGAAGGAAAGAGATAAGGAAACTGCTTCAGCATGTCTTCCTTCCGCTCCCACGTGGCTTCCTCAACACCTCGATGCTTCCATAGCACCTTCACCAATTCAATGGTCTTGCCACGAAGAACCTTGCTATTCGAATCCAGAACCTTCACCGGTTCCTCATCATAGGTCAAGTCCGGATTCAAAACCACTTCCTCCACAGGCATCACATGCGAAGGATCAGATCTATACTTCCGGAGCATAGAAACATGGAATACATCATGAATCTTCTCCAACTCTTGAGGTAACCTCAACCGATATGCAACAGGACCCACACGCTCAACCACCTCATATGGTCCAATGTACCTAGGGCTCAACTTACCCTTCCGGCCAAACCTCATCACCTTATTCCAAGGCGAAACCTTCAAGAATACACGGTCACCCACCGCATACTCTATCTCCTTACGCTTCAGATCCGCGTAAGACTTTTGCCGATCAGAGGCTGCCTTCAACCGCTCACAAATGAGCTTCACCTTATCGGTGGTCCCTTTCAACAAAGCCGGCATCGAAACCAACTTTTGACCAGTTTCAGCCCAACAAAGAGGAGTCCTACACTTCCTCCCGTACAAAGCCTCATAAGGTGCCATCTGTATACTCGCCTGATAACTATTGTTATAAGCGAACTCAACCAAAGGCAGATGCTTCTCCCAAGAACCTTGGAACTCAATCACGCAGCACCTCAGCATATCCTCCAAAATCTGGATAACCCGCTCAGACTAACCATCCGACTGAGGATGATAGGATGTACTGAAATTCAACCTTGTACCTAGAGCTTGATGCAAACACTGCCAAAAACGCGATGTGAACCTCGGATCCCTATCCGACACAATCGACTTAGGCACACCATGCAGCCGCACAATCTCAGCAATGTACAGCTCTGCCAGCTTATCCAAAGAAAACGTAGTATGCACAGGCAAGAAATGCGCACACTTCGTCAGGTGATCCACAATCACCCAAACAGAATTCTTCTTCGCAGGAGACAAAGGTAAACCAGATACAAAATCCATGGTAACCCTTTCCCACTTCCATTCAGGGATTTTCAACGGTTGCAACAACCCTGAAGGAACCTGATGTTCAGCCTTAACTCGCTGACACACCAAACACTTGCTCACAAACTCTGCAACATCCTTCTTCAAACCCACCCAATAGTACTCATCACGAAGATCACGATACATCTTAGTACTACCAGGGTGCATAGCAAAAGGACTACTATGACCTTCAGTCAGAATAGCACGCCTCATCTCAGCATCACCAGGCACTACTATCTGACTCCCAAAACACAACACACCATCATCATTAAAGCAGAAATCCGAAGGCCTGCCCTCCGCGATATCCTGAACATGAGACACCAAGGAATCATCCAGCAACTGCTTTTCCTTGATCAACTGAACCAAAGATGGTTTCACTTGCAACTCAGCAACAAGACCACCATCCCGCGATATGCTCAAGCTAGCAAACATAGCCCTCAGCTCAACAGCTACCTTCCTACTCAAGGCATCCGCAACAACATTAGCTTTTCCAGGATGATACTCAATCGTCAAATCATAATCTTTGAGCAACTCCAACCAACGCCGCTGCCTAAGATTCAACTCCTTCTGAGACATCAGATACCTCAAACTCTTGTGATCTGTGTACACAGTACACTTCTCACCATACAGATAATGTCTCCAGATCTTCAGAGCAAAAACCACTGCAGCCAGCTCAATGTCATGCGTAGGATAGTTGCGCTCATGCACTTTCAACTGCCGCGATGCATAAGCCACCACCTTACCCTCTTGCATCAGCACACATCCCAAACCAACATAGGATGCATCACTATAGACCACAAACTCTTTCCCTGATTCAGGCTGAACCAAGATAGGAGCTTGCGTCAAAGCCGCCTTCAGCTTCTCAAAAGCCTGCTGTCTCGCTTCCGTCCACTCATACTTAACATCCTTTTGCAACAGCTTCGTCAAAGGAGCAGCAATCTTGGAAAAACCATCCACAAACCTTCGGTAGTATCCCGCCAAACCAAGGAAACTACGGACCTCATGAACAGACTTAGGAACTTTCCAGTTCATCACCGCCTCAATCTTCTGAGGATCAACACGAATCCCCTCAGCTGAGACCACATGCCCAAGAAACACCACCTCCTTAAGCCAGAACTCACACTTGCTCAGCTTAGCATAAAGCTGATTCTCCAACAAGGCTTGCAAAACAAACCTCAAATGCTCTTCGTGCTCCTCCTCAGTACGCGAGTACACGAGGATATCATCAATGAACACCACCACGAACTTGTCCAGGTATTCATGAAACACATGGTTCATCATGTCCATGAAAGCAGCAGGAGCATTTGTCAAACCAAACGGCATCACAAGGAACTCATAATGCTCGTACCTTGTCCTGAAAGCTGTCTTAGGCACATCCACATCCTTCACCTTCAACTGATAATACCCTGACCTCAAGTCAATCTTAGAGAACACATCAGCTCCCCGAAATTGATCAAAGAGATCATCAATCCTCGGCAAAGGATACCGATTCTTGATAGTCAACTTGTTCAGCTGACGGTAATCAATGCACATCCTCATAGTGCCATCCTTCTTCTTCACAAACAAGACTGGTGCACCCCAAGGTGACACACTCGGCCGGATGAAACCACGATCAAGCAACTCTTGCAACTGCGTCTTCAGCTCCTTCAGCTCCTTAGGTGCCATTCTATAGGGAGTAATGGACACAGGAGTTGTATTTTCATACAGCTCAATTCCAAACTCCACCTCGCGATTAGGAGGTAAACCAGGCAACTCCTCAGGAAAAATACCAGGAAACTCCTTCACAACCCTGATATCTTGCACCCTCAACTCCTTAGAGCTAGGATTCATCACAAAAGCTAGATAAGCTTCGCAACCTTGCCTCAGCATCCTACTCGCCTCCAAGGTAGACACCACATTGGCAAGAAACTTCACATTCTCACCAACCACAACAACTTCATAATCATCCGCAAGCTTAAGCGAAACTCGCTTATTTTCACAATCTACCACAGCACGATGCTCAGCAAGCCAATCCATACCAAGGATCACATCAAAACCATAAAAGGGCAACTCCATAAGATCAACATGGAAAACATGTTCTTGAACAACCAAGGGACACCTTCTATAAAGCTTTCGAGTCACAACAGTTTCACCAAAAGAACTAGTGACACGAACACCAACATCCAAAGACTCAACAGGCAAACCAAGCAATTCAGCATGCTCACGCAAAATGTATGAATGCATAGATCCAGAATCAATCAAAGAAAGCAATGACAAGGATTGCAAAGTAAAGGTACCTGCAATCACATCTGCATCATTCCTTCCCTCACGCTGAGCATACACCCTAGCTTGGCCTCCACCTTCAGGCTGAATAGCCACAACATGAGCTACTCCACGACCACCTTCCTCTCGCCTCTGGAAATTACCACGGCCGCGCCCACGACCTCTCTGCGGTGCAGCAACAACAGGAGCACGCACCTGATCACCAGCCAACCTAGGACAATCTCGCCTCAAGTGGTCTACAGAACCACAATTCCAGCATCCATTACTAGCTGCTGCTACAGGAGCTTGCACCTCTCTCACAGCACGAGGACAGTCACGCTTCATGTGACCACGTGAACCACAGATCCAACAACCACTAGGATCAGCTCTAGCATTGCCTCCTCTAGCAGGTGCACCGCCACCTCTCTTGGCTGAGGACTGATACTTCTGATCACGTCCCCTCTTGTTCTGTCCACCTCCGGAACTAAACTCAGCAGCTCTCTTGCCAGAACTTGCTCCAGCACCTTTCGCAGATAAACCCAAGTTCATCTCAATGTCCTTGGCTCGGCCCACCAACACATCAAAATCATCATACTCAGTGGCCAGCACATACATTTTCACATCCGTCACAAGACCATAACGGAACCTCTCGCACCTTGCCCGCTCATCAGGTATCAGCTCCGGTGCATACTGACTGAGTCGCACAAACTGCACCTCATACTCAGCCACACTCATGCTCCCTTGGGTAAGAGACATGAATTCACGCTTCTTCTCATCAAGATATCTCACTCCCAGATATCTCCTCTTGAACACATTCTGAAAGAATGTCCAAGTAACATCAGCTTCAACCATCCCAGCTATGGTGGTCGTCCACCACGTATACGCGTTGTCCTGCAGCAAGGACACAACACATCCCAGCTTTTGCACATCCGTGCAGCTCATCTGACCCAAGATACGCTTGGTACTCTCTAACCAAGCTTCAGAACTCTCAGCTGACATACCCCTGAACTCAGTCCCACCAAGACTGCGCAGACGCTCCAAAGGTAGTTTAACTCCAGCATCTCCCTGATGCCCAGCTCCTTGAGCTCCAGCTACTGCTGCTCGAAAAGCACCCGCAATAGCTTGTACCAACATAGACATATCAGGCATAGCTTGCCCCTGACCAACCTCAGGTCCAGCAGCTCCAGCACCAGCTGCAGCTTCAGCTCTTTCTCTCTCAGCACCACCACCAGGTGGAGGAGGAGGTAACACCGCACTACCCGTGTTCTACTCGTTCTCATTCTCATTATGAGCCGTAGCTCGCACATTACCTCGTAACTCTCTACGTGGTGCCATACTATTACCATGCAATCACAATGCAAATAAAACAAAGTCAAGCCCAGCAAGGTAAGCAATCCAAGTATTCAAGCTCAATTTCATTCAAAATCAACAACATTTCATTAGCTTCGATTTGGCAATGGGTACCCACATCATGCTACATTACAGCATACAACTCAATTGCATCCAAATCACAAGCCATTAAACATGCTTTCGATCAACAAGCATACAAGGCAAACATACTTCAATCATGCATACATTCATTCCCAATTACTCGAGAACTTAGCTCTGATACCACCAAATGTAACCCCCTTAACCCGGCCTAGACGGTTGACCCGAATTAAGAAAGTCACACGGGGAAAACCAAAGTCAACCCGAAAGTCAACCTTGATTAACGACCCTTTTTTTCTTTTTAATCTTGTCTAGATGCACATTAACCCTAATTGTGATCACTCAACAACATATTCAAAGATCACAAGCATCAGAGATCAAACAGGGACCCATTTGAACAAATTACAACTTTAGGGACCAAATTGTAATTTCTGATAAATAGGAGGACTTAACCCAAATTAAAGTTACCAACTTGAAATTAGTCAGATTTCATGCTTCTCTGTGAAATTTCAGCTCAAAAGAACTTCCCGAACTCATACAATTGCACAAACAAGATTCAGGACTAAAACGCAAACAATTCAAAACATTTAACTGCCAATGTCAGCCCCCAACGGTCACCCGTTCCGAAACAGGCAGAACCCGTTTCGAAACACGGGCCGTTCCGCAACGCGTACCGGAACACGGGCTGGCAGTAGCCAAACCGTTTCGGAACGGTCTCTCCCGTTTCGGACGCCTGGGTTTGTTTAAGGCACCCATTCCGAAACGGTAGGTACTGTTCCGAAACGCCCTGTACAGATTGCCCCAAAATACATACCTAAACATGCAATTAACCATCCATTCATGTTCCAAATAACACCAAACTTTACCAGCATACAATTCAACATATATAGGACTTACATGTATCAACAAATCAACAAAATAACATCATATGCAAAAAGCCCCAAATCTAAAGGCATGCTTCCTACACAAGCAAACCATTCAAGCATAAACTTCCAATTCAAGCATGTAAAGGCCAAACACAAAATCCAGCATTCTCAACAACATTCAACATACTTAGGGAGTTCAAAACCTCTCCCAAACATACACATAGGTCCCCAATTGCCAAATTACCAAAAGCTAATAATGTACATAAGAAACCTTCCATACTTTGAGCTTTACTTTCACTTGAATACTTGCCCTCCTTGCTGCCCTCAAAGCACTCTAGTTCTCTGCATTATTGATTTAAGAAAACGAAAGAGAGCGTAAGCAAAAGCTTAGTGAGGAATGCTCAATAAAACCATTCAATAATGCATTTATAAAACATTTATAAATCATGCTTCAAATCATCAATTGCACACGCTCAAAAGCAAACTTAAAACAAGCATCTCATGCTTCATATCATATATGTCATATTGGCCACAAGTGATAAGTTCCATTTCTTTAAAAATAAGTTCATCAACTTACACCCCAAGGACTTTTAAACACCTTGGCCCCAAGGACTTTTAAACACCTTGGCCATGGACTTTTAAACACCATGAAAGAGGACCACACAAGGACTTTTAACCACCTTTGTGTCCACATCAAGTTTCACCCCAAGGACTTTTAAACACCTTGGCCCTAAGGACTTTTAAACACCTTGGCCCCATGGACTTTTAAACACCATGGAAAGGATCACACAAGGACTTTTAACCACCTTTGTGTCCGTAGCAAGAATCATCCAAGGACTTTTAACCACCTTGATGTTCTTAAGTAAACAAGGCTCACTCAAGGACTTTTAACCACCTTAGTGACCTTAACCTTTTCAAAACATCACTTGCCAATATACATCATTATCATCATTTAATCCACTGTTTTAAAGCATTAAACCAAGCCATATTCATCATGTATTTAAAAGCATCAAACCACATTTAATCAATGTTCAAAAACAAGGAACTCTTACCTAGAGCTTCCTTCAACATATGGCTTACAACAACAGCAAATACCATGCTAAATCATGCTTACAAAACAGTATTTAAATCATGCAATAAACCACATTGCATCACAACAAAATCATGGCCACCACTAGAGAGTACTTCCGAAAACTTACACTTGAGCTTAGCAAAGTTGTTTAGACTTAAACTAAGCTCCCAAGACATTGGTTTCAAAGCCGAAAACCCAATTTCACTCACCGATTCCACTTCGCCACTTGCCGAAGCACCAAATCAAGCTTCCGGATCAACAACTCTTGGATCCAAAGATGCCTCCCCTGTTTTAACACATCAAAGCAGAGGATTAATGCATCATCATGCATTAATTGCTTCAATGAAAGCACCTAAACTCGCTGCTCTCATCCAACCTCCATTTTCGGCCACCAAACACAACCGAAAATGCATCCAAACCACTTCTCAACAAAGCCCAACCACAAACCATCAAAACCAAACATCTATTAACATCATTCAACATCTAAAAAGAACCTATCAACATCCTTATACCTCCAGCAACATCAGATCCACAAGATCACCTCAAAAACAATCAAGAATCATAAGCTAAACTTAGGAAACTCAACCTATCCGGGATTGCATTAATCAAAACTCAACTCCTTATCAATTTAGAGTTCATTTAACATCAAAAACACATCTCAAATCACAGATTAATCAGATCTAACGAAAATCATCAAAAATCCCCAAATCTTGCATTATAAGCCAAGATCCATTTCACAACTCAAAAGCCTTTAATAAAACATCAATTAAGGATTGAAAACTTAGGAATTTCAGTAATGAACTGATAGTTTAGAGGAGAAGGACGTTCTTACCTCCAAACTTGAGTTTCTCCTCTTTTTGGAATATAAAACCTTGATGAATCAAGTAGCAAATGACGAGGTTTTGTAGATACTATGATTAGGAATCAAAAGAGAGTTGAAAGGAGGAATTTAGGTGAGAAAATCAGATCAAACTCTCTGGAGAGAAAGTGTTTGGGTTGAGAGAAAATGAGAGAAAGAAAATGGAAAGTTAGTTATCCAAAATAGCCAAAATGGCTTTCCCTCCTCTTTTAATATGTTTAAAATCAGAATATAGCTTAAAATATCTTAGAAAAATCTGGAGAAACTACTTTTGGAATAATAGCTCCTTAAAGATTCAAAGTTCCAACCCTTTATAAAACAGTCACCAAACTTTCGAAAATTACATTTTGGTCACTAGCCAAAATGTCACACTTCCAAAACTCTTTTTCCAAAATTGATTTCACAGTTCACTTAATTATATTAAAAGATGATTTTAGAACATTTTTCCATATTTTTAATGCAACCCAAACTAGGCTTTCCTAATTTCACCTTTTTTAGATTCGACCAACACTTTGACCAACCGGTCAACGCCCAAAACTCCTAAGCCCAAAACCGGGGCGTTACACACCGGGAGTGGGAGGTGAGGCCGGGGCCGAAGGAGAGGGACCACAAGGAGGCCAGGGTGGCCAAGGACCGGCCGGGATAGACTTAGCTCCGTTGGTTCAGGCGATAGCCGGGGCATTCCAGGCTGCAGTAGCTGGAGGTCAGGCAGCTCACCATCAGGGTGAGGGCACCGGATTGCCTTTAGAGAGACTTCGGGGCATTGGGGCCGAAGAGTTTAGAGGGGCTACTCCGGAGAGATCAGAGTTATGGTTTGAAAAGACTGTCTGTATCCTTGCTCAGATGGGATGTACTGGTGAGCGCAAGTTGGGATGTGTTGAGTCCTTGCTTCAGGGTGATGCCTACACTTGGTGGGTCACCATTACTACGAGTATGGATGAGGCTGAGATCACTTGGGAGTTCTTTGAGACAACTTTTCGGAAGAAGTATCTGGGTCCGCGATACCTCGATGAGAGGAAGAGAGAGTTTATGGCATTGCTTCAGGGGAGTATGTCCGTGACCGATTACGAGATCCGGTTTGTCAGATTGAGTCAGTATGCACCTGAGCTTGTACCTACTGAGGTGGAGCGTTCTAACCGCTTCCGTTATGGGCTGAGTGAAGAGATCAAGACGTATACTCTAGCTTCAAATTACACTGACTTTGATGTCTTGGTCGCGAGGGCCAAGGACTTAGAGCACAGTTTGAGTTTGATCAGGCAGTCAGGTGGATCTAGTTCGGGTAAGAGGTCCAGCAACTTTGATAGAGGTGATGCAAAGAGGCATCGGGACAACAGGCATCAGTATGATCATAGGCGTGGTGGCGGTAACCACGGTAGGGGCCATCAGGGTCAGAGAGCTGGTGGGAAGTTGCCCACGTGTGCTACTTGCGGGAGGAACCACACGGGGGAGTGTTGGGGAAATTATCACTCTTGTTGGAGTTGTGGTGCTAGAGACCACATTAGGCGTGACTGTCCACATCAGGTGGGACAGGCATCAGCTCAGGCTCCGGCTAGAGCCAATGACTTTCATAGAGGCCGCGGGCGCGGTAGAGGTAACTTCCAGCCGAGGAATGATGGTCAGAGGAACATAGAACATGTAGTTGCAATTCAGCCAGAGGGCGGAGGACAGGCCAGAGTTTATGCTCAGCGTGGAGATCAGCATGACACCGACGTGATCGCATGTAACTTCTCAATACAGTCTTTGGGTTTGCTTTCTTTGATTGACTCTGGGTCTACACATTCCTACATATTGAGTGAGCATGCACGGTCTTTGAATTTTCCATGTGAGATGTTAGAGGTAGGAGTTAGTGTTACTAGTTCCTTTGAGGACACGGTAGTGGTTAGGAAGATGTACCGAAGGTGTCCGTTGATGGTTCAGGGGCATATGTTTCCAGTGGATATGATGAAACTCCCCTTCTATGGTTTCGATGTGATTCTGGGTATGGACTGGCTCACGGAGCATAGAGCTAGGATAGATTTTGAAACTAAACAGATTTCTTTGAGGCTCACGGATGACTTTGAGATTGTAGTGGTGGGTGAGAACGTGAAGTTCTTGTCCAATGTGGTTTCAGTACTAGAGGCTAAGAGGTTAGTTGAGTTGGGGTGTGAAGCATACTTAGCGTATGTGATGAACCCTAACATGAGTGAGGTTAGACCTCAGGACATCCGGACAGTATGTGACTTTCCTAGTGTGTTTCCGGAAGAATTGCTAGGGTTACCACCGGACAGAGAGGTAGAGTTCAGCATTGAGACTTATTCTGATTCAGCTCCTGTTTCGATTGCACCGTATCACATGGCACCGAAAGAATTGAAAGAGTTGAAGACTCAGTTGCAAGAATTGACAGATAGAGGTTTTAGTAGGCCTAGTTCTTTACCTTGGGGTGCACCAATGTTGTTTGTGAAGAAGAAAGATGGAAGCATGAGAATGTGTATAGATTACAGACAGTTAAATCAGTTGACAGTGAAGAACAAATATCGGTTGCCTAGAATTGACGACTTGTTTGATTAGTTGAGAGGAGCATATGTCTTTTCGAAGATTGATTTGAGATCGGGCTACTACCAGCTAAAGGTAAGAGAGGTTGATGTACCGAAGACGACCTTTACGACTAGATATGGTCACTATGAGTTCTTAGTCATGCCATTTGGGTTGACTAATGCACCGGCTGCTTTCATGGACATGATGAATAGGATTTTTCATCAGTATCTAGATCAGTTTGTAGTTGTGTTTATTGATGACATCTTGGTGTACTCGCGAACTGAAGAAGACCATGACCGACACTTGAGGCTTGTTTTGAAGACTTTGTTAGATCACCAGTTGTATGCGAAGCTCAGCAAGTGTGAGTTCTGGATCCGAGAGGTAGTCTTCTTAGGACATGTAGTGTCAGCCGATGGGATTAGGGTTGATCCGAAGAAGATTGAAGCCATTGTTGAGTGGAAGCAACCGAAGTTTGTGACCGAGGTACGTAGCTTCCTAGGCTTAGCTGGATACTATAGGAGGTTTGTAGAGGGTTTCTCTAAGGTAGCCGCTCCATTGACACAGTTACTTCAGAAGAGTGTTCAGTTTGAGTGGACAGATGCAAGACAGAGAGCCTTTGAGAAATTGAAAGAAGCTTTGACCCAAGCACCGATCTTGATACAGCCTGAGTCTGGGAAGGACTATGTAGTTTACAATGACGCTTCTTATGTAGGGCTAGGATGTGTTCTTATGCAAGATAAGAGAGTGGTGGCTTATGCCTCAAGACAGTTGAAGACCCATGAGCGCAACTATCCGACCCATGACATAGAGTTAGCTGCAGTTGTGTTTGCTCTGAAGATTTGGAGGCACTATTTGTACGGTGAGAGATGCACAGTGTACACCGATCACAAGAGTTTAAAGTACATTATGACTCAGCGAGATTTGAATCTCAGACAGCGTAGATGGTTAGAGTTGCTAAAAAACTATGATCTTACTATTGAGTACCATCCGGGTAAGGCTAATGTAGTTGCCGATGCATTGAGTAGGAAGATGGCCGTGGACTTGAGAGCTATGTTTGCTAGATTGAGTTTGTCTGGAGATGGTGGTTTGATAGCCGAACTTCAGGTTAGACCTACTCTAGGTCAGTTGATTCGAGAGAAACAACTCTTAGATAGATCTTTAGCACCTCACGTGCAAGATATAGCCTAGGGTAGATCTTCAGACTACAATTTCAGTACTGATGGGGTTTTGTGTTTCAAAGATAGAATAGTTGTGCCAGAAGACAGTGATTTGAGACGTACGATCTTGACTGAAGCCCACAGTAGTCTGTTTGCTATGCATCCTGGAAGTACGAAGATGTATCGTGACTTGAAGAATGAGTACTTTTGGGTTGGCTTGAAGCGAGATGTGGCCGACTTTGTGAGTAAATGCTTGGTGTGTCAGAGAGTGAAGGCGGAACATCAGGTTCCCTCAGGTTTGTTATAGCCGTTGAGAATTCCAGAATGGAAGTGGGAGAACATCACCATGGATTTTGTTTCAGGTTTGCCTTTGACTCCTACGAAGAAGAACTCAGTTTGGGTGATAGTGGATCGTTTTACGAAGTGTGCTCACTTCTTGGCAGTCAACACTACTTACACCTTAGATAGATTGGCTGATTTGTATATTGGTGAGATTGTTAGACTGCATGGTGTGCCGAAGTCCATTGTATCAGATAGAGATCCACGATTTACTTCTAGATTTTGGGAGTGTCTGCATACAGCTTTGGGTACCCGTTTGAACTTCAGCACTTCTTATCATCCTCAGTCAGATGGGCAGTAAGAGAGGGTTATTCAGATCTTAGAGGATATGCTGCGTTGTTGTATCATAGACTTTCAAGGTACTTAGGAGAAGCATTTGCCTCTAGTAGAGTTTGCGTACAATAACAGTTTTCAGTCAAGCATTCAGATGGCTCCGTATCAGGCCTTGTATGGCCGGAAGTGTAGAACTCTAGTGTGTTGGGCCGAGGTAGGACAGAAATTGTTACCTATGCCGGATTTACTCAAGGGGACAACTGACAAGGTGAAATTGATTTGTGATCGTTTGAAAGCTGCTTCGGATAGGCATAAGTCCTATGCCGATTTGAAGAGGAAGGAAGTTGAGTTCTTAGTGGGTGAGAAGGTGTTCTTGAAAGTGTCTCCGTGGAAGAAAGTGATGAGATTTGGCCAAAAGGGGAAGTTGAGTCCGAGGTACATAGGGCCGTATGAGATTGTGTAGAGGGTTGGTCCGGTTGCTTATCAGTTGCGTTTGCCATCCGAGCTAGAGAAGATACACGATGTGTTCCATGTTTCGATGCTTCGTAAGTATAGGTCCGATCCATCACATGTTATGCCCGTAGAAGAGATTGAATTGAATCCGGATTTGACTTATAAGGAAGAACCAGTGGAGATCTTAGCTTCTGAAAGTAAAGTGTTGAGGGGTAG
This sequence comes from Hibiscus tridactylites, assembly GCA_958450335.1. Taxonomy (NCBI): domain Eukaryota; kingdom Viridiplantae; phylum Streptophyta; class Magnoliopsida; order Malvales; family Malvaceae; genus Hibiscus; species Hibiscus tridactylites. The sequence goes on along the minus strand of OY288269.1, from coordinate 80,511,573 downwards.
ATCGATTGAGTTAGTGAAGGTGCGGTGGCAACGTAGAGGTGTGGACGAGGCCACTTGGGAGAGGAAGAAGGATATGGAAAAGCAGTTTCCGTACCTCTTTCAGTCAGGTAATTTCGGGGACGAAATTCCTTAAGTGGAAGAGAGTTGTAACACCCGTGTTTTGGGCCTAGGAGTTAACCGGGTTATAGTTCGAGTCAATAAAATTTAAATTAAAACAATTCCACCTAATTTGTGATGTATTTGAGCTTTAAAACAATTCCACCTAAACCCTAAACCCTAAACCCTAACAATTCCACCTAAGTTGTAACAACCGTGTTTTTGAAAGGTAAACATGTTTTCTTACTCTCCTCTTTATCCTCTATCTACCTATGGTCTTAGATTTTAAAGTTATGGAATTTTGAAAATTAGGGTTTTGTTTTAAAGGTTGGGTTTTTAAAGGGTTTTTCATTTTGTTTCACAAAATTGAGTTGGGGCTTTAGTTAATCATGTTAAAAGGTGTAACATATATCAAATTGGTTGAATTTGGATGAAAATCCGTAGTATGGTCTTAGGGCAAATTTTAAGGTATTAAAACTTGGGTTTTTAGGAGGTTTAAGGTTGAAATTGAAGGGCTGTTGGTCTACCTATGTTATAAGGATGTTTTGGGATCATTTGAGAGTCATATGGAGGTTTGGAAATGGAAATTTCAGCAAGGTTATTGGGGAGCACGAAAATTGGCATTTTGGGGATTAGGTGGATTGGGAATTTGTGGATTTTGGCTTGTGTTTGTAAAGTAAGTTAATGGTTGGGTTTTAGCATTGAATTGTGAAGTAATGTATGTGTTTTGCTTGGCTAGAAACAAGAGGAGTCGTCGAAGAAGCTTTGGGACCGAATCCGGGTTCGTAGGAGTTTCGCTTGGTAGCTGAGGAAGGGCGGTGAGTGGTTTCAAACTTGTTTTAAAGTTTGGTTCGAGTGTGTGTAGAGTGTGTGTGTGAAATGTGCTTGGTAGGCCATTTCCTTATTTCAAGTTGTTAACTCTAGCCTTTAACTTCATTACATGCTATTGTGTATTTTGCCTATCTATGCTCTTGTGGATTGTGGTTAAATTGATGCATGTATATCATGAATTGTATATATGTGGTGAGCATGGAATGTGGTTGATGATATATGATGTGGTTATGAAGATTGGCACTAAATAAATTACTGGTTGTAAATGATCGATCATTAGGATTAGTGTGCACACAAATTGAGTCAAAACGTACGTGGCCTTGATGGCGTTAAGTCATCAAGGAGGAGTACGGTGATGTAATATTCCACCGGAAACTTTTATTTATTTCTACGGGATGATGAGTGGAATCCCATCCGTAGGGCATGTGGCGATGAGTGGAATCCCGCACATGCAAGGTTCGGTGATGAGTGTAATCCCACTGAGGTAAAGTGTTGTTGAGGTTTAAATCCGTACAATCGGGGTAATTTAAAGTGGCCAATTAACTTATTCATATATTGTGGTGTGTGATGTTGATTGTTGATTGTTGATTATTGATACTTGATGCTTAGTATGAAGTAAGATGCCATACTATGCCACTTGAAAGACTAGCTAGGTCTACTTGATTATATGTCAACGTTTGATGTATGTGAGATTAGGATTTACATGCTTGAACCCTGCATTGTTGATGTTTTTCGTTTTAGAGCACCCTTACTAAGCCTATAGCTTACGCTCTCAATGTTCAACAATGCAGATCATTAGCGTGGTGTTAGCTCGAGGCAAGGCAAGAAGGGCTTCCAAGTTTGTGACTCAAGTACGGTGGTGATTTTGTATTAGTTAGCAATGTGGCAAGGGTTGTGTATGAGCTTGTATGACTCATTTACATGTGTTGATATTGAATTGACTATGGTTTGTAAGCATGACATGCTATGATGAATGTGGTGTGTGTTAGCATGTCTCTTAATGTTTAGGTTGCCTTGATGTGGGTGTAAACCTCTTATATGCTTGTCTGGTGCCTTAAAGGCTTTGAGTTCCTTGTATGACCTTAAATGTTGAAATGCCTTTTGTTGGAATGCCATGCTTGAAAGCTTATGTTGCTTGTATGGTTTGTGTATCATCTTGATGTGGGTATCGATACTGCCTGCAGATAAAGCTTAAACCTAGTCAAGGGGTATCGATACACCCCTTAAGGGTATCGATACTGCCTGTAGTTAAAGCTTAAAATTGGGATGCAAGATGTTGGGCTGAGTTCGTTTGTTTGCCTCGTGAATATTGTTCCGCTATATGATCACATAGGATTAAATACTCATCTAGACAAGATTTAAAATGAAAAAAAATAGGGTTGCTGACCGAGGGGGAATTCCTTAGGGGTTTTCACTCGGTTTTCCCCGTGTAGCTTACTCGGACCGGTCATCCGGCCAGACCGGGACGAGGGGGTTACACATCAAGTTCTTCAATTTCAGATCATATTATCCCTTCTACATCCACAAATGCTTTTCCTTTTTCATTTGTCACCCAATACTTCTCCTTTCTCTACCAACCAAACCTCCACCTCTCTTCCATCTTTCATTAATCCTTCTATTTCCATCAGTCACCCTTACACTTCTATTTCCACACTTCCATCTTCCATTAATCCTTCTATTTCCATAAGTCACCCTTCCACTTCTACTTCCACACTTCCATCTTCCATTAATCCTTCTATTTCCATAAGTCACCCTTCCACTTCTACTTGCACACTTCATCTTCCATTAATCCTTCTATTTCCATAAGTCACCCTTCCACTTCTACTTCCACACTTCCATCTTCCATTTCTACCATCACTCCACCCTCCACCACCACCCCTGATACTGGTTCTGTCTAGATTCATAATCAACACTCTATGGTTACACGAGGGAAGGCATGAATTTTCAAACCCAAGGTGTATTCCACCAATGCTGAGGTGTCAGAACCTTCTGATATTGCATCTGCTCTACAAGATCCTGCCTGGAAGCAAGCTGTGCAGGCTGAGCTTGATGCTCTAATTCATAATGGTACGTGGGAACTGCAGGTTCTGCCTTCCAATCGAAATGCCATTGGTTGCAAATGGCTGTTTCATATTAAGAAGAAACCAGATGGCTCTGTTGAAAGGTTCAAAGCCAGATTAGTTGCCAAAGGTTTTTCTCAAGCTGCTGGATTTAATTATCATGAAACCTTAAGTCCAGTGGTTAGGCCCAATACCATTCGAACAGTTCTAGCTGTTGCTGTTTTGAAGAAGTGGGTTATTCGACAGATTGACATCAATTATGCCTTTCTCAATGACATCTTGTCTGAGGAGATTTACATGGAGCAACCCCCTGGGTTTGAAAAACATGGTGCGCATGGTGAAAAATTGGTATGTAGACTCAAGAAAGCTCTTTATGGACTCAAGCAGGCACCAAGAGCTTGGTTTTAGACCTTGAGGAATTTTCTCCTTACTGACCTTGGCTTCACTGCTTCAAAGTCTGACAATTCATTGTTCATCAAGTCTTATGGTGATTCACAAGTTTTACTTATGGTATATGTGGATGACATTGTCATCACTGGAAATGCAACTGAGGAGATTGAGTCTGTTGTGCACCAAATTAATGAAATTTTTTCATTAAAAGATCTTGGCAACTTAGGTTTCTTTCTGAGAATGGAAGTTCATGAGTACTCTGAAGGTCTCCTACTCAATCAGAAGAAATATGTTTCAGAACTTCTGATCAAAGCTAGGATGCAGAACTTAGCTGCTGCTGTTACACCAATGGTGGTTCAACCTAAATTAATTGCTAATGATGAAGAATGTTTTGATGATATTCATCAGTACAGAAGTATAGTAGGGGGTCTTCAGTATGTATGTCTAACAAGACCTGACATAGATTATGCAGTCAACAAGGTTAGTCAGTTCATGAATAAACCTTGCATTTCTCATTGGCGTGCTGTAAAAAGAATTCTGAGGTACCTTCATGGTACACTTGACTATGGCATGTTCTATACAAATGGTGATGTCTTCAGTCTGGTTTGTTACTCTGATGCTGATTGGGCTTCATCAGTTGAAGACAGAAGATCTACAACTGGCTATTGTGTGTTTCTGGGCAGCAATCCCATTGCTTTGTGCTCAAAGAAGCAGAGTGTAGTTTCAAGACCAACATGTGAGGCTGAGTATAGAAGTCTTGCTAACTCAGTTTCTGAATTAATTTGGATTGAGCAACTTCTTCATGAAATGGGAGTATCTCTTGTGGGCAAACCTGTAGTGTGGTGTAACACCCCAATTTTGGGCTTGGAAGTTTAGGGTCTGAACCGGACCGGTTTAAATTACGATTCGAATATAAAAGGTGGTTTTTAGGGAAAGCCTAGTTCGGGATGCATTAAAAATATGGAAAAATATCTAAAAAATCCTCTTTTATTATATATAAGAGAGTTGTGAAATCAATTTTACAAAATGGGGTTTGGAAATATAACATTTCAAGTTAGTGACTAAAATGTAATTTTTGAAAAGTTGGTGACTGTTTTAAAAGGATTGAAACTTTGAATCTTTAAGGAGCTAATTTACCCAAGGGAGGGTTTCTCCAGATTTTTCTTAAATTTTAAAGACTCGTTTCATGTTATTTAATAAAAAGAAAAGAGGGAAAAGAGATATTTTAGTTTCATAACTAACTTTTGCAAAAAATTTCCCATTTCATTTTCTCTCAATTTTCCCTCAGCCAAACACATTTCCACAGCCACTTTTCGTTTCATTTTCACACCTAAAGTTGAGATTTCAATCTCTAAATGATTTCTAATCATTTCTACACCAAATCCTCATCATTTGCTTATTGAATTTTCAAGAATTTTGGCTCTAAACAAGGAGAAATCCACATTTAGAGGTATGAACGTCCTTCTCCTCTAAATACTCAGTTCTTTACTGAAATCCCCAAGTTCTCAATCCTTAAATTGAGTTTTATTAAAGGTTTTAATGTTGTGATCTTGATTTTGGCTTAAAATGCAAGATTTGGATTTAATTTTGAAGAAATTCGTATTAAATGATTGGGCTCTGTTTTGAGATGTCTTTTTGATGTATTTTGGATGTCTAAATGATGTGTAATTGAGGTTTAATAAATGCAATCCCGAATAGGTTAATTTTCCTAAGTTTTTACTTGAGTCAATGGTGGTTTTGGGGGTGATTTTGATGTTCTGCTATAGCTGGAGGTATAAGGACGTGATTAGGTCCTTTTTTGATGTTAATTGATGTCTAAGAATGATTGGAATTGATGGATCTTGGCTGGGTAATGTTGTAGAGGTGTTTGGATGTGATTTCGGTTGTGTTTGGTAGCCGAAATGTGAGTTTTGATGAGAGCAGCGAGTTTAGGTGTTTTGGCTGAAGATTTTAATGCATGATGATGCATTAATCCTCTGCTTTGATGTGTTTAAAACAGGGGAGACATCTTCAGATCCTTGTGGTGTTGATCCGGAGGCTTGATTGGCGTTTCGGCAAGCTTGTGAAACGGAATCGGTGAGTGAAGTTTGGTTTTCAGCTTTGAAACCAATGTTTGAAGGTTATGGGAGCTTAGTTTAAGTCTAAACAACTTAGCTAAGCTCCAGAGTAAGTTTTCGGAGAAACTCTCTTTTTGATGAACCATGAGATGGTTGGATGCAATGTGTTTAATTTGCATGTTTACATTCTGTTTTGAAAGCATATTTTAGAATGTTTAATGCTGGTTTTGAAAGCCATGTGTTGAAGGATGCTCAAGGTAAGAGATCCTTGGTTTGACATTGATAAATGTGGTTTTGATGCATAGTGATGCATGATGGTTTAATGGCTTTGTTTAATGCTTTAAAACAGTGGATTGATGATGGTAATTGATGTATATTGGCAAGTGATGTGTTGGTTTAAAAGTACTTGAATCAGATATAGTTAGCCGGCTATAGGATTGGGTGCACCGTGAATAAAGTCGCCTTGGATGTTGAGGGGTTGTAATTGTACCGTAAACTCCATCCAAGTACACTAACGAGATGGTTAAGATCACAATGGTGGTTAAAAGTCCATGTGTGGATCTTTTGTTGTGTGTCCCGTGTTCTCGTTAGTGATGTTATACAACTATCGATGAGTGATGTGGAGGGGTTGTGATTGTACCGTTAAACTCCATCACGGGTGTTGAGGGGTTGTGATTGTACCGGTAAACTCAACCTTGTGTGTTCGGTAGTGTGTATGGAGCGTATGGGACAACGCTTGTAATCCGCGTATCCGATTGTGTTTTGAGTTGAAAAATGGTTATGGGTTATCACTTGAAAGCCAATATGACATGTTGATGAATTGAAGCATGAGATGCTTGGTTTGTATGCATAAATGCATGATAAATGATGTTTTGAAATTAAAGGCCTTGGAAAGGTGTTTTTACAAAGTGCATTATTGTGTTGTTTCATTAGAGCATTTCTCACTAAGCATTTGTGCTTACGCTCTCTCTTTCTTGAACCAATAATGCAGAGCATTGAAGTGCTTAAAGGGCAGCAAGGAGGTCAAGGATCCAAGTGAAAGTCTAAGCTCATGTATGGTGACTATTTTCACAACACTATTAGCTTTTGGCATTTGGCAATGGGAACTTATGTTGTGTTTTTTGGGAGATGTTTTGGACTCCCTAAGTTTGGCTTGAAGCCTATGATGTTTTGGATATGTAATTGGCCACTTTGGTGTTTGCTTTGATGACTTGATGTTTGGTTGGTGTTGAGTATTAGGTTGCATGCCTATAGTTTGAGGTTTTCCCTAATCGATGCTATGGATGTGTTTTGATGATGCTATTATGTTCCTTTAGTGCATAATGACTTGTTAGCATGATTTGGGCATCATAGGGATGCGTTTGATAGGTCGAATGTTTGTTAAACCAGATAATTTATGCATTTCTGGGCAGGCCGTATCGGAACGGGTGCTACTGTTTCGAAACAGGGGTCTGAAATGGCCTTGGCGTTTCGAAACGGGCAGGGTCGTTCCGAAACGTTTTTGCTATTGCCAGGCCGTGTTTCGGAACAGGTTGCGAAACGGTCCCGCGTTTCGGAACGGTCATCCTCCGTTTCGGAACACTCGACCGTTGGGCACTGAATTACATGGTTTTATGTTTTGAAATCTTCACGTTTTAGTCCTAATCTTTGTATATGCAATTGCTTGAGTATGGAATGTCCGTTTAAGTTTAAATTTGGCAGAGAAGCATGGAACATGATTAATTTCATAATGGTAACTCAAAAATTGGTAAAGTCCTCGAAATTTCCAGAATTTGCAATTTGGTCCCTAAATTCGTATGTTGTGCAATTGAGTCCCTTATTGTTTTCCGATTGCTGTGATTTTTGAATATGCTTATCTCAAGAGTACACCTAGGGTTAATATGCATTTAGACAAGGTTAAAAAGAAAAAAAAGGTTATTAATAAAGGTTGACTTTCGGGTTGACTTTGGTTTTCACCCTGTAATCTTCGTAGTTCGGGTCAACCGTCTAGGCCGGGCTAAGGGGGTTACATGTGGTGTGATAACACCTCTACAGTTTCTCTTTCTGCCAATCCAACCCATCATGCTCGTATTAAGCACGTGGAAATTGATCTGCATTTTGTGCGTGAGCGTGTGTCAGCTGGTCAGCTCCTGGTCAACTATGTACCAAGTGTTGAACAAACTGCAGATATATTGACTAAACCTATACCTCCATCAGTGTTTGAAGATCTGCGCTTTCGACTTGGAGTCACCTCTTATTCAGAAGTTAAGAGCAAGAATCAAAACATTGAAGAAAACAAAGAAGACGGCAAAGAAGGAAATGAGGAGAATATCATAAGTAATAATATTGTCAATTGTAATTAGTCAGAGTCTGTTACAACTGTTATAAGTTTGTTAGTGAGATGTTAGTCAGTTGGGCTAGTCTGTTAGCTATATCAGCTGTATCAGATGGGCTATAAATAATGGGCTTGTATTGGGTTTAAGGAAAATGTAAAATTCAATATAGAAATCTGATAACTCATTTCTCTCTCTCTTCTTTTTCCCTTTTCTTTTTCCCTTTCATGTTCATCTTCTTCGTTCGTGTTCTCTTCTCTTCATCTTCACCGAACACCATTCTCATCAATTCATACCTTGTTTATATATTCTAACAAGCGTCATTTCACTACGGATTGTCGTTGTCTGGTCTGCGATGATCTAGTGGAGGATATTGAGCATGTATTGAAATGGTGTCCACCGGCGGTACAAGCTTGGACTAAGTTGGTGTTGCCTTCTAAGTTGGAGTCCTTCTTAGGTATGGAGCTTCATGCGTGGTTGATTTCGAACTTGTTAGGATTGGCTAACTTTGCGCGTAGCAATGACCATTGGGATCTTCTGTTTACATACATTATGTGGAATTTGTGGCTTGGGCGTAATGCGTATGTCTTTAATAGCCCAATTAGCTGGAAACAAAACTGTTATAAAACACAACAACCATCTTGTCCAGCTTTTGCTCCGAGCATTGGCCGAAAGTCGTGTTGCCTTTCCTGAAGGTGGTGTCGTGGGCAGTGCCAATGTCCGTTGGGAGCCCCCATTGCAGCAATGGTTGAAAAGTAACTCTGATGAATTGAGGCGTAAGATCGATGGATATGTTATGTGTGGTGGCGTGGCTCGAAACAACCTAGGTGAGTGGTGTTTTGGGTTTGCAAAGTTCATTGGCATTTGTTTAGTTTTGGATGTCAATATTTTTTGGGAATATTTTGGACTTCTGTATGCATGGGAGGTCGGGTTTCGTCAAATTGTGCTTGAGTTAGATAGTTTGGAGGCAATTTGAGTTTTAAGGGATGATTTCTGCGGGAATCATTATCTTAAATGGCACCTGGATGAGATCAGAAGTCGTGACTGGATCATGCGCGTACAATATATTAGGCGTGATGAAAATAAGGTGGATGCCGCGTTAGCTAAGAGTGCGAGGCCGGATAGTTTGGAGGTTGTTTATTATGTTGTGCCACCTTAATGGCTTCATTCGTTAATACATGAGATTATGTTCAACGATTAGATGTATGGTGTTGTTGGGTTTTCCCGTTGAACTCTGCTTTAAATATTTGTATGATTACTTTTTTCCTCAATTTAGGTTTATGGAGTTTTTTAATGAGGCTCATACTAATATTTCCCAGTGTATGATTGCTTATGAATGAGATCATACTTTTTCACCAAAAAAATATTCTAAAATGAAAAATTTTAAATTATAGTTTGAGTAATTTCAAACATAAAATCAATATTTTACTAAAAAATTAAAAAGGAAATCAAACTTGTTTGTAGTTATTTATTTATTTTCTCACATTTTTTATTAATATCGTATAAATTTATTCATGAAAAATTCATACAACAACCATCACAAGCCTTATTAAAAGTCTCCCTAGCCTAAAATACAGAAAAAGAGTACGCTATGACGAATGAACAAGGCAAACCAATATTCCATCACAAAAGAAAACACCAAACAACATATCCCAACGCAAACCCCAAGCTATAAAATCGATTGGAAACATGACGATCGATCCACACCCTCCTTTGCCAACGCATCTGCTATGTTGTTCGCCTCGCAGTAAACATTAGAGAAGCATACACACTTCGAAGACGTTACACACTCATTAATGCGTCTTAAAATAATCCCACAATCTCCAAGGGCGTCACTCAACATAATTCACCCAAGACAATGCAATCACCGAATCCGACTCAATCACCACAAAAAACTCCTTGCCCCATTTAGAGCTAGAAAACATATCCAATGCGAACTCAATCGCTCGTACTTCAGCCTCATTAGAACCCATTACTCTTAACGAACATGATAATAACACCAAAATTTGACCCTCGGAGTTGCGGAGAACCCCACCACACCCCGCCTTCCACGATTTCCCTCTCGCAAAGCCATCAACATTAAATTTAATAATATCGACAACAGAGGGACACCACACAACTCCAACACGGTGAACCACGGCTTCAGACATAGATAAACAACTCCATGAACAATCTCACTATTGCGATTCGAGCGCCATCGACGCATTGCGTCCCGCCTTCACCCAATAAAGGGCCCGAAGCTTGACCAAAAATAACAGCTCGCCAACGGTCAACCGCTTTTAATTAAACATTAGCTCATTCTGAGCCAACCATAAAACAGCCGCACAACCTGCTAACCACGAATGCCGCATCATACCCGAGAAAAAGCTCAAAATCCCTTGTGCCCAAAACTCCGCAAGAGTTACCGGCAATACTAGTGACACACGCCACCACTAAAAGAACAAAATCCAGACCTCTGGAACCTGCCTACATGTGTATAATATATTGTCACGCCCCTGGACTTTGTAACCGAGACGTGCGGCTCTAGGTGCTCGTGGGATGGTGCGGCGCCTAGGTTAGCCTGACGGATCTAAGCTAGAATGCTTAGATCGGTGCGGAAACGAGATGTTGGCGACAAGAAAGGGAACACGAGATAGTTTGGGCGAAGCCCCCTAAAGTTTTATTTGATTGAATGGAAGTAAAGGCTGAAACCTAACAAAGCTTAAAGCAATTCGAAAACTAAGACAAAAGCAAATAATGAGGCAGGGGTAAGCCTCCTTAAATAGCCCCTCTAATCCTAATCCTACTCCAATTTCATCTACTCCTTCCCCGCACCAAAGACAATCAATTGATAGCTGATGCAAATTCACACCCCTCGCCTGTAAAAAAAAACAAAAAAAAAAAACTTAACGTCGGTAGCCTACGCAACACCACAAACCATAAAAAGCAATGAATTTTAGGCGGCACCTCCAATTTCCAAACACAGGCCCCAACCAAATCTCCTTCCTCCACCCCACGTGTATTTAAACGCCAAACTAGCCTATCCTTACAAGCATTGTCGAGATATATTATAGTGAGAATGGCCTGGAGTCCCGCAACCTCAAGAAAAACCCATGCCATCAATTACCCGCATATGTCTTAACCACCGCCAATTTATCACATTTGATAATCTTGAACAAATTTTATTAAAAATATCCATAAATTATAATATTAAAATATTAAAAATATATGTTATAATAACTATACATATGCAATATCATATTGTCATATTATATCATTGATTAAAATGATCTTTCATCTCTCTCCGATGCCATTGTCATTATAATATAATTTGATATTTCCAATTCGAATGATCATTACTTTAATGCTAACAATTTTAATGATTTTCTATATATAATTGATTAAAAATATTATTCTAACTAAGGATGGTAAACAAATACAATTTTACGGATTCTACACCGTATCTATTCTAATTTGGGCGGGTATGAGTATGAATTTAGTGAGTAGTGAACGAGTGTTGATGTCAAGAGTCATACCCGGTGTGATTAGTAGATAAATGATGGATTTAGAACCTTACTCGTCTCATATTTGTCTGTCTCGTATCCGTCTGCCCACTATCACCATATGAATTATGGACCATTATAAATTTATAGATAAGTTCATAAGCTATTATGTAAACCCTGAAATTCTAAAGGGGATGCCTTGTAATTTTCCCAAATCCTAGGGTATTAATTCCCTACTCAATTAATTTAGCTCGAAAAAATAATTTTTTTTCTTAAGTTTAATATTAGTGGCTACTTAGTTGACAAATTTGGCGGGTATGAGTAGGTACTCGGCTAAATAGTTGGTGTGGGTAGATTTGAAAATGATCCACATGGACGGGTATGAATTTAAAAATTACACTCGTCGTAAGTGATGGGTAGATGTTGAGTATAAAAATGTATTAAATGGGTATAAACATGGGAAGGGGTATCCACAACCATCTGCCCAATTTATCATCCCTAAATCTAAGGAATAATATTTAGAGTCAATGACGGACTCTCATGAGAGCATGTAAGGGGATTGTCCCCTAAATTTTGATAATTTAATTTTTAATTATTAAAAATTTTAATTTAATTCATTCAAAATTTTTGTTATAATTTAAAAAAATTAAATGCTTCTAATTAAGTTTCCTCCTATTTTTTTTTTAAATTTTCATTAAGTCTCAAAAATTTTAAAAATTTTAAACTAAACATCTATAATCTTTAAAATTTTAAATAGACACATCAACCTAGATTGCCTAAATCTGTCCCATTTGTATGCTATATGTTAATTTTAATTGATATATAATTGTAGCACTTCAAGTGATAATGAATCTAAAATAACAAATGTAACCCCTCGTCTCGGTCCGGACGTTTGACCGGTCCGAGTAGGCTACACGGAGAAAATCGATGTGAAACCCGTTAAGGTCCACCTCAGTTAGCAACCCTAGAAAATTTCTTTTAACTTTATCTTGTCTATAGGCATTATTAAGTCCTATGTGAAACACGACAGCGGAAACACAAACAATATAACAACGACCATCTAAAACAACACTTTAAAACAGCTCATTTATCCTTTTTAAGCAGGATGTATCGAAACGCCCTTTGGGTGTTTCAAAACGCCATGACTTGGTCAACTGGCCAAAGTCAACATGTTGAGTCCGTTTCGAAACAGGGGTGACCCGTATCGAAACGAGGTCAGCGGTCAACTTCTCGTGGTCAACGATACGAAGACCGTTCCGAAACGCTAAGGCTCGTTTCGATACATCAATTTATCGTCAAATTCTCAGATTTCCAGTGGCAAAATTGTATTGAAACGTTCTTTAGGCGTATCGAAACGCCTGGCCAAAACAAACGGGTCGTATCGGAACGGGGTCGACCGTTTCGAAATGCCCTCTGTCTGCAGATTGGTTTTAGCTGGTTTTAAGGCACAATGATACCCCAAAACCCCACTAAAGCCTCTTACAACACACAAGCATTAACTCTAGATGCAAGACATCCTATACGAACATGCTTAACACACATCGAACATATCAAAACCAAACATACAAAGGATCAACAATCCACATACAAACCAAACATAGCAATCAAGATTAACATGCTTAGACAAACATACATAAGAGCATCAACAAAAAGGCACAAGACCAACATACACATAAGCATTCAAAGTAAGCAATAAAGCATGCCTTGCAAACCATAACATGGCATCAATAAGCCACACCAACATCAACTTAAATCCAAAGCATTCAAATCAACAACACCTATCCCATTGCTTGACTATTACAATCTACAATTTAAAGATCATACTTGAGCTAACCGTAAGCAACACTTGGAGGCCTTTCCTTGCCCTTGCCACCCACTAGCTTCTGATCTGCATTGTCGAACAAAAAGGAGCATAAGCATAAATGCTTAGTGAGGGTATGCTCATAAATCAAACCTTCGACAATGTAGGGTCCAAGCACGAGCATACAACCAAGGTAGAATGCATGAGTTCTTACCTTCGAACCGCAAGAGCCAAAAATATAAATTATGCATGATCATAGTATCAATGTCATGTCATGCTCAACGAGTCCATATCCACACATATAGAAACACATATAACCACATATGAGCAACATAATCCACAATCCGCATTAGCACCTAGCTATGACTCGAATACGCGGATAACCATTGGAACTCACATCTAACAACACAACCATTACCTGACGGTGGGATTACACTTATCACCGTTGACGCGGAGGGGATTCCACTTATCCTCACGCCTCATTTCACGCGGAGGGGATTCCACTCATCCCCACGCCCGTCGATGGGATTCCACTCATCACCGACATATATATAAGAAGATTTCCGGGCGAACCCGTACTCCATCTTGGTGACTACCATCATCAAGATCACGCGCGCATTTTGACTCACGTGTGCACACTAAACATCCTAATGATCGATCATTTGTACTCAAGCATACTAGTGCCAATACCACACATGTCATTAATCTTTCACAATATCATTTCATAATAACTTCCGTGCTTAGCACGTACTCACCATGACTCACCGTCATGCACAAACCACATTTCCATGCCTAGCATGTACTCACCATGATCCTCGGATCATACAATCACCTCATAATATCATTTCACGTGTCAACACCACATGTATAACATTAACACAATATCACATCATATTTCATGCATATGTATATCTCCATCATGTTTATCATCAACATGCATATAACAATGCATCAAACATGCCTCAACATACATGTATACAATATATACATAACCAACACCATCACAATTTAACACGAGGCATAAACAACCATTAAAGAGTGCAACCAAAGTCTCTAATCAAAGCTTGGGATTAGGCTACCACTCTAATCCCAACTCTAGGTGGGTTTACCAAGCTCATCCTAGGTTCACATACTTGAACCAAATACTCAAAACCATTTTAAAAATATTTAACCACTCACCATATTTCCTTAAGCAAACCAAGCAAAGCCGACCCAAGCCTCCACAACTTCCGGAATCGTGCCCGAACCTCCCAAGGACAAATCCGTTGTTTCTAACCAATCAAAAGCAATGTATTAACCTCTTAATCAACCATAAATTTACTGTTACACATCAGCTCTCAATTCTCTAACATTTTCTCAACAATTCAAAGCCGAAATCCTCCCAAATAATCTCATTTTCGTACTCCAGCAAAACCCAGCCATTACCTCCCAATTTAAACACTTAAAACACTCCAAAACATGTCCAAAACATCATCATAATGCTGTACAACCATCAGCCCTTTATTTCCCCACACAAACACTTCAAAAATTCTTAATTTCCACTCCTAAAAATCACCTTCAGCAGTAGCTACGGGAATCCCATCAAACCAACACTATAACCTCTCAAAAATCATCATAAAACATCTAAAAACACCTACTCAAAGTTGCTATAACATCAACCCAACAATTCTTCACAAAATCATTCCAAAAACACAAATTTTGACACTTTAAATATACCCCTAAAAACCCATTTCGGGATTCTTTGTAAAACCCAACCAAATTGAGATATAATGTTCTATTGGGCAAGGTTAGATCAAAACTCAACTCTATTAATCAAAAACAACCCAAAAAGCTATTAAAGTTTCATGTTTTTCTTCAAACTTGAAAACTTCAAAAACTCAAAAAGATGATTTCTATGAAAACTAAAGCTATGGAAATGTTGGAAATCATGAGGAGAATTCAAAAATGCAATTACCTCGAAGAGAGCCCTTGAATTGATGAAGAAATTTGATGAATTAGTGCTTTAGGGGATAAGAGGGGTTTTAGGTTTTCAAAAATGATGGAATGAAGAAGATGAGCATTTCTTTTCAAATAAAACTCTCTTGTGCCATCTTATTTCTCCTTCATTTTACATTTTACCAAAATGCCATTAATGAGATGTCATATCTCATCCATATTTAAAAATTCATAGAATTGATTCCTAATTTAATTTGAGTCCAACATATAATGTTTGTATTAAAATATGAAGACTTAAATAATATTTTATTATTTAAATTATAAAACCGAACCCGAAATAATATTAAAATATTATTTCCACCCGACCCCTAAACTCGGGTGTTACAATAGTTGTAGGTTATTATTAATATGATTTATCTATAACATAATAATTTTCGATCATTAATTATTATGTGCTATTATTAGGGGTGAAAATTAGGTGGGGAATATCCGAAAATCGCGGGGATCCGAACCAATGGAGATGGGGAATAACCGAAATCTTCACCCACGGTATGGGGACTAGGGGTGAGTGTTCGATCGAGTCGAGTCGAGTCAAAAAATTTCGAGTTATTCGAGTTGACGAGTCATATTTTACAACTCAAACTTTATTTGAATTTTTTTCGATTCGAGTCGAGTCGAGTTTTCGAGTTCCTATAAAAATTTAACTGTAATTATTTATCATGTTATAGTAGGGTTTGATTCCAATTTAAACTCCTTTCTCTAATCATATATGATATGCACATATATATTTTTTTCACATGTGACAATATTTCTTCATATTTTTATATATCAGTATGTATATATCATAAAAAATAGAGGGGCTCGTCTCGAACTTAAAAATAAATCTACTAATTACTAAAAATTTCGAGTTATTCGAATTTCAATTTTACAATTCAAACTTTATTTGAAATTTTTTCAAGTTATTCGAGTTTATGAAATTTCGAGTCGAGTTATTTGATTTTTTCGAGTCGAGTCGAGTTTTGTTCACCCCTAATGAGGACGGTGAAAAATTTATCATTGAAGCTCAAATGGGGATAGGGACAAAGATTGCTATATCCGAACCATGGGGATAACTTAACCGTAACCGTATCAATAACCGTGGGGTCTCAAAAAATATCCGCAAGGATCTCTGTATTTTGCAAGATTTTAAAATATATATATATATATATATATATATATATATATATATATATATATATATATATATATACTTATCTATTTATATACCCCTAATATATATTTTAATAAAAAAACCTAACTATATTATTATCACTTTAACTTTTTTTCAAATCTAGCCGAAGTTTCTCAACATGTTTTTATCTTAGTTCTTAGATATAAACTAAAACCCTCGTCTAAATCTTTCCCAACAGAACACCCTTTCAATCTTTATCATCTCGTAAATGCTTCCAATCGAAGTATCAAAACTTTATATTTTAAATTGACTTGGTCATTTATTTTGGTCAATAAAATAGTATTTTTGTTTAATTTTTTGGGCATGAGGATTCCCCAAAAATTCCTGAAGCATTTAATGGGATTTTCCAAAACCGAAACCGCAAGTGTTGGGGATGGAAGGGGAATGCAAAATCGTCCCCGCTCCACCCGATTCCCACCCCTAGCTATTATAATTTTTTATATTATATAGAGAGCTTTTATATTTTAAATGTAAATTCAAGATTTAAACTCATATAAAATGAGATAATGTGACCATCTTTGACAACTTAATGAATTAATAGAATTTATACTATTATAATTTTATTTATGTATATACACATATAATTATTATTAAATTTTAAATAATTTTTTAATATAATTATTATTTGAAAACACGTCTTGTTATTGTAACAGCCTTAAATGAATATTTAATTTAATATAAATGTATGTATTTTCATTTTAATAATCATACGTACGTATGGTTATCCTATTAAACGTAAATATACATGTTATTAAATACTTTTTACTACATAAAAAAGTTACACATATTAGTCAACAATCATTAAAATAGATGGTTAAAATTTTTTAGTTAACATTTTCTCTTCTTTTTTTTGCTAATACAGTAAAAAGAGCATCAAGGATCAGTTCCTCCTATCAGCATCCAAAAGACCAAGCACCACCTGCGGCGGCTCCAGCATCCACAGCTCGCACCGTTCCTCCTCCTTCAACAACCGCGACAAGTAATCCGCTACTCGATTCCCCTCACGCCCAATATGTTGGACAACAACCTCCCATTCTCGACATAACATACCAAGGATCAAATCCACCAAAGCATCCCCTCGCAACGCCGAAGATTCATTCCAGAGCATGCTAGCCACTTCTAAGTTATCCGACTCGACAACCACCTTCCGATGACCGAGCCTCCATGCATGGGACAATACATCATATATCGCCCATAATTCCGCCCTCAAAACCGAGCAGCGCCCCACCTTCCGTGAGAAGCCAAAAATCCATTCCCCATTCTTGTCTCGCAACACCCCCCATCAGCCGCATATCTTAAGCCACCATACACAGCATCGTCCGCATTCGCCTTTATCCATCCCATGCAAGGACGTTGCCAGCGCACCAACTTGACGACACGCCTATGACCGGTGCTAGCAGCAGCGGACGCCCTGCTAAACTCCACAGCAGCCTCCAAGCACATCGGCACAAACGCCCTGGTTTCCACAAACCCCGCATCCATCACCAAGCTGCATCGACGTTTCCATAAATGCCAGCAAATCACAGCAAACCTCGTAACCTAAGGCGACTGTCCATCGGGAAATCTCCCATCATTTCGCAGATTACAGGCTAGCCACTCGTCAAAGGTCATAGTCTCAAAGCCTACAAGACACTGCATCGGCACCACCTGTCCCTAAACCTGTCACGCAAACGGGCACCGCCGAAGCACATGGTCAATATCTTCCAAATCCATACGGCAAACCGCACAAACACCGTCCGCACTTATGTGACGTCGCTGCCGCTCCATATTCGTTAGCAACCTCTTCCGCAACACCAACCATAAGAACATTCGCACACGGTTGGGTAGGTTCAGCGACCAAATCAGTTTCCAAATGCCCTGATCCTCCCCCTATTGCATAGTAAGTGCAGCATAAGCTGAACGGACAGTACACATCCTATTTTCCGTCCACCGATAGCTCGGGCAGTCACTGCCAAACCAAGGCCGGGGTGGGGGAACAGCAGCAATCAACTGCACGATCGATGACGGGAGCAACTGAGTTAACAAGCCCCAATCCCAAACTCCGGCTTTTGTAACCATCGCGGCCACTTTGGAGGGTGGCGGAGGTCCCTGCAACATATAAAAATCACACAATGGTCCTTCATTATCGAGCCACGCATCATACCAGAAATCCGTATTTTCCCCATCTCGCACATTCCAGCAGACACTTCTCTTAATCTCATCCCAAATTCTACTTAGACCCCGCCACAAACGTGAACAAACCCCTCGAGAGATGCTAGCCGGCAAACCTCCTTGCCAATTATATTTGTCCCTAAGCACCCGCACCCAAAGTTTGTCCGAATTCATCACAAGCTCAAACTCAACCTTCATCAAAAAAGCCTCATTTTGTCGCTCAAGGTCCTTCATGCCCATTCCACCATCCTCTATGGGTTTTTGCATGACATCCCAACTTACTAATGACATTCCCCGCCTCTCATCCGAACCACCCCACACAAAACGACGTATCAACTTCTCCATTTCTTTACATAAGCCTTTAGGCAACCATGTCGCTTGCATAGCATAGGAAGGGATAGCTTCCAAAACCGACTTTGCCAGCGTCACCCTCCCAGCTAGCAATAGAGACTGCGCCACCCAACCTGATAATCTCCTACGCATATTCTCCAAAACATAAGCGTAAGTGGACTTAGTCACCCTACTATGTAGCAGTGGAACCCCTAAGTACTTTCCCAAGTCATCCACTACCTCAAACCCAAGCGTAACACCAACCAAGTCACGGATATCCGACGAGCAGTTCTTGGAGAAATACACCTGCGTTTTAGCTATGCTCACACGGTGACCAGAACACGTGCAAAAATCCTCCAACACACCTTTAATGAGAACCAGTTGCTCAGGTGATGCTTCCGTAAAAAGGACAAGATCGTCCGCAAAAAATAAATGCAAAATACCTGGATCGTTGCGCGACAAACGTACAGGCCTCCACCTCCTAGTTTCAACGCAATCCGCAATACTATACGCCAACCGTTCCATGCATAACACGAAAAGGTAGGGAGAAAGTGGGTCCCATTGCCGTATACCCCTCGACGGTCTAAAAGAATCAGTAACGTCTCCATTCCATAGAATTTGAGTAGAAACCGAGCTCACACACTGCATAATCAACCCAATCAACCGAGGCGGCACACCAACTTCATGTAGAGTTTCCTCAATAAAATGCCACTCAAGGCGGTCATAGGCTTTCTCTAAGTCCACCTTTATCGCCATATAACCTTGTTTTCCATTCTTATGCGCCATCGAATGGATGATCTCATGGGCCAGAATAACATTATCAGTTATGTTACACCCCGGGACAAAGCTAACTTCGTTCCACGACACCCATTGCGGCAAAAACCCCTTTAGCCTATTAACAATAGTCTTGGTGACAATTTTTTACAATACCGTACATAAGCTGATAGGCCTAAAATGGCTAATCAGCTCTGGCACATCTACCTTTGGAATGAGCACAATCAACGTCTGGTTTATCCTTTCCTCCAGAGGAGCTCCAGCAAAAAAAATCCTTAACAAACTTGAAGACCGAGTCACCTACCACATCCCAATGGCGTTGATAAAAGTCTGCATGAACCCCATCAATTCCTGGCGCTTTGAGTTGGTCCATCTCAAAAACCACCCTCCGTACCTCATCCTTCGTCACCACACAAACCAATCCCTGCATCGCAACATCCCCAAACGAATAAAACTTCCCGAATGGCATGCTCACTGTACAATCGTGCACACCCTCGGTAAAGAGTTTCTTAAAGTAACCCATAGCATGCAATTTCAATTCTCTTGTGTCATAGCACCATCGCCCATCATCCAACTTCAATGCTCGAACCATATTCCGCCTCCTACGGGCCATAGTACTTCTATGAAAATACTTAGTGTTGTGGTCTCCACCCACTAACCACTTACTCCGCGATTTTTGGTGCCACAGGCTCTCCTCCTCCGCCAGCACTACCGCAAGATCACGCTTCAAATCCACCTCTAAATCAACAAGAAACTGCGAACTTTGTCTAGCCTGTGCCTTCTCGATACCTCTAATTCTTGCAAGTAGGAGAGCTTTTTTCCTTCCTATGTGTCCGAACACATCTTTGTTCCACTGTCCACTCTTCTGCTGAAAATTCAAGACATTATCGTAAATGAGCCTATCCGGACTCCAACTTTCCTGAACAAGCCGTTGGAAATCAGGATGCTCATTCCATGCAGTTAAATACCGATAAGGCCTCGTCATACCCATCGCAGCACCAGTCCCTGTCTCAAGCAAGATAGGCCTATGATCAGACCCCAACATAGGTAAATGATAGACCTCTGATCCCGGAAAGACCTCATACCACTTATCGTTGCAAATACAACGATCCAAATGCTGCATCAAATCACCCATATCCCATGTGAACTATGGCCCCTGAAATCCCATATCTAACAGGTCAGAATCAAACAAAAAATCACTGAACTTTCCACATACCCCATCTCTCCGTTGTGACCCCCCTCGCCTTTCCGAAGTACAAGCAATAGCATTAAAATCACCACCAATCACCCATCCCATACTCCATCCAGGATCAAGCGCTCGCAACTGATTCCAAAGAGCTGCGCGCTTGCTGCTATTAGGACTCGCATAAACAAAGGTCATAGCTACGGTTTTCTTCTCAAATATATCAAACACCCACCCATGCACAAATTGCGACGAAACCGCCAACACGTCAAAGCGAACCGTAGGCTTCCAAAGCACCCAAATACCGCCCGAAAACCATGTCGCTTATACTTTATACGAAAAATCAAAACCCGACAGACGTATAAACTTATCCGCCTTAACCCCACTAATGCGCGGCTCAACCACTGTAACAATATCAGGCTTTTGCACCTTAACCATAAGCCTAAAATAACGTAAAAATTTGGAGCCCAACACCCCTTGTGCATTCCAAAAAATAGACTTAACCATTAAAAATATTTAAATCAGAGAAACAACTCACCCAACAAGATTACTGAGCATCCGATTGAGCCCCTTCGAAGGACTTATTCTCACGCCAAATCACTTTGTGCCCCCCAATCGGATTCAACCCCTTGGCTTCACGGATACCCCCAAGTGATCCTCCCGCGATGTCGTTTAGTTCCCCAGTCATATTATTAATCTATTCCGCCAACACCGGCTTTGAAGGCCCCTTCTCATCGCGTTTTTTCGCCTTTAGACCTTTAGCACCTCCGCTCTTTGCTGCCAGCGGGTTCTTATGATTCGCTTTAGGAACATTCTTCCTCAACCCAGGCTTAGGCATCCTCCCGTTACGCTCGCTCAAGACCCCTCGCTCCTCTGTCTCAACCACACGCACAACCTTGTGATTAGAGGCATCAAGCGATGACTTCTCCACCACGATAGCTTGCATTGGTGCCACGACAACATCATGTTCCATACCAACACCACTCCCACGCTCAACTTCCAACTCCCTATCCCCAACAATAACTACGCTAGGCCTAGCAGAACTACCAGCTTCACCCTTGCCATACCCCACGGCAGACCCGATTCCTTCCTTCCTGTGAACACCCTCCTTCACCACTCCATCCCCACCATCCATCGGTGCCTTCCCCTTGCTTTCCCGTGAAACTACGTCACTCCCAAGCCCCCCGACATCACAGGCAACCGCAACACCCGGCAGCTGGGCTCCAGCAAAGTGTTCGCCATCGACTCCAAGAGCCGCAAACCACGACCCGCCTACACCCTTGTGCTCACGGTCCTTTTGCACCGACAAATGTTGAAGCGACCTTGATTTATCCAATCGTCGTCTCCTATTAGTAACCTGCATCCATGGTCCATATACCTCATCATCCTTTCCTTCACCTGACGGAATATCCTGCACCGGCACTTGTTCCTTCCGATCATTAGGGCAAGACTCCTTAGCGTGACCATACTTCCCACACCCATAACAAATCAACGGCAAACCTTCATACTCAATGTTTTGGCGCTGGCCATCAATCACCACTCCAGAGATAAGGGGTTTATCAAGTTCCACCACAACCGCAAACCTCGCAAAACGCCCCCGTTTACCTTCCAAAGTGTTATAATCGATCTTAACTACTTTACCGACCACACTTACAATTTGGCGAAACATGCTTCTCGTATAATATCTATACGGAAGACCAGGAAGCCGAGCCCAAACCACAATACTCCGAGGGTATTCCTCTGCCGTTGAGAAACTCCGCGACCAAGGTTGTACAGTCAGGTAACAGCCGTACACCACCCAAGGGCCCCTTAACAAAACCTTATCATAATCTGATGATTTCTCGAAGCGAACTAAAAAGTATCTATTATCCAAGTCAACCAAAGACACTTTCCCTGTTGGATTCCAAAGAGCGTTAATCCTATTCCACAGCGCCCTGTATCATATCGCCTTCCCTAACAAACGTACCACGAGCGAGTTCGCCAATTTCTCATCAATGGAATCATGGACCCTATCCGAAAAATCAATCTTCGGCAATGGACCATCCAGATTAATTCAAACATCCTCCGATAGCACTTCAACGTCCAGTACGCGTCCATATCCATTCGCGCCTCCGCATCACCAACCACCATATCCCTAAAGGACGGTTTAGCAGCAGCAACATCCACCGGCGCCGCTCCCTCCTGCCCTTGACTAGCAGGCTCCACGGCTAACTCCCCATCACCAGCATTCGGCGCATCCCTTCGTGCATATCAAGGTATCTCCCCCAGTACTGTCGATCACACCATCCCCGACTGCACCCCCATCAGCGGCCTCATCCCTCGCCATCTCCGTACCAAGCACCACCCCAGCAGCCCCCAGAGGAGGACCATGCCCTACCGAAGCCACAACCTGCCGTATCGGGGGCAAGGGCATCTGGTGGCCTCCCAACTGTCGACCCCGACAACCCTAGGCTAGGGTTACCACCATCGCCATTCCTAGGGTTTCCTATTTTTCCGGAGCTCATAACGATCTATTTTCTCACATAATACATATTTTTTTATAAATTATATGTGAGGGGGGGAGGACTTGGGGTTTGAACCCATGTCCCCCACATCCCCAAGCCAATGGGTTAACCAATAGGCTAAACTCCAATGATTTATGAAGCAAATATAGATGGATGGGTTTAATAATTATTAAAAATAATTTTTTTACTTCCTCCTAAATAAAAATTGTTCAAAACAATTACACATTGTTTTTTTATCAACCATGGTTATCGATTTTGTTACCATGGAAACAATCTATTTTCTCTCTAAAGACGCCTTCAAGATCAAAAGTAGAAGGTCTTGGACAAGTAGATTTTTAGTACAAGTCAGATCTGCCTCGAAAATTTTTAGATTTTTTAACAAAAATTCAAAAATAGGTTTTTATAGGACGGAATCCTGTTAAAATACTTTAAATACAGTTAAAACAATAAGGGATAATTATTAACCTGCTAGATTATAACTTGAAAATTTTATGAAACCTGAGTGAGCAATCATATTACTTCCTCATGCCAAACGCCACTGGTGCAAGTACATGAATGTCATTAGGATTTACCTCAAAAAACTTGGCTAAGAATCTGGGTAATTTGATGGAAAAGTTCGGTAAACCAGTATATGTAAAACTAAAACAGAAGAGAAAAATGAAAAAGATGGGCATGAGACAAAAGTATACTCTTAATTTTTTTATTAAGATATCAGATATAAATCAAATAAGATATATTCACCCGGAATTCCGAATCAACCCCTGGGTTAGCGGTAGGGGTGTTCAAAAATACCCGACCGGATGACCCAGTCTGTTGTCTCGACGACCTGTCATTGTTCGGGGTACCCGACTAGTCCGTTTAAAAAAAATTGTCTCCTCAATCGGGTACCCGACCCGTCATTTTTCGGGTCATGCCCGAGTCATAAAATTTTAAATTTTCAAGTACCTGAGTATATTTGGGTACCCGGATGTATTTGAAATTAAAATATTTTTTTTATATTTAATATATACATATTTTTATATTAAACTAATAAAATATCTTAAAATATTTTTATATTAAATAAATACATATTTTTATATTAAACTAATAAATACATATTTTTATTTTTATTTAAAAAACAAAAATTGATGTAAAAATTAACACAACAAAATATTCACCTTTGGTAAAAATTAACACAACAAAATATTCACATTTGATTTTTTTACAAGTTAATCATTATTCACATGTTCAACACTACTTTGAATCCGGTAATCTCACCCTTTAGGTGATCGAATTCGAATCACATATTAAATTATTTTGACTTGGCACATTTATCACTCAACTTGTTAGCTTGAACACCAGATGAGGGCACTGTTGGGCAATTCACTTTGAGTTGGCAATGGTCTCACCCTTTCTTTCTTCTTTATTTTGATGTGAAAGGGGTAGGATTTACTTGTAGTTTTAAATTACGGTTGCAACGAAACAGCTCTAAAGGTTCTCGTAATACTACAATAATAGACCTACAAGGACATTAGAGGGGGAAATTGCACCTCTATTATTGGGCGGATTTTTTTGTGTTAATTTTTTAATTTAATTTAGTTTGTAGCGGGAGAAAGTGAAAATCTACTTATCCTTTTGAAAAAAAAATATTTTAAACATGTCTTTGAATTTCTGGATTAGCCACTGTAATACCGCAAACTACAATCATATTTAAAATAATAATAATTTTTTAAAGAAAAATTATGTCACTATGTTCGCAACGACGACGTTGCAACCATAACCGCAATTTAATACTATGGATTTGCTAACCACTACTCACCTTTTTTCCTACACTCATACCTTTTCTTCTTCCCACATATGTAGCTAAGAATCAGTCTCTTCATTTGTGATCTTCAAAGTTGGAGCTTCAAGGAAAAAACCCATATTGTTTAAAATGGTGTAAGAAGCTTTGTAAAGGATTTATGAAGAGTTTAAAAGCATGAGAGTTGTATGGCCTATTTCATTTCTTTTTATTGGTTTAGTTCATTGTTTTTCCGCCTTTCGATTCTCTACTTATGTTAGTATTATATTTTCATGTTATTGGATTAAGTGAGGAAAGTTGGAGAACAATATCACTCAAAGAGGAAAAGGGAAAGTGGTTGTTAGCTGGATTGAGGTAGCTCATTTGGTGTATTTGCACAAGGTAATACTCTCTTAACCTTTTATGTTTCTTGCTTTTCATGAATATAATAATTTGCGTGTCGGGTGTTAAGCTTATATTTAGTGATCAATTGGCCTAATTGATGTTAGATATGGTAAAAATGGTGCTAAATGACCCTATATGACTTCTTAAAACTTTAAAAATCACTTTTGTAGGTGTTTAAGGGAGGATTGAAGATAGAATTCGAGCCTAAAATGCACGATTCTAAGTTCTAGTATCAATACTTGTTTATGCAATACCCATATTGTATGAACATAGGCATTTTAACGGGGGAGTATCATATTAACCATACCGATACTTTTCAAAATGTTGAAACATCAAATGGTTTTTCAGTATCGATATTGTTTTATGCATTAAAAACAACCAAGGTTAATTAAGTATCGATATTCGGGTTCGGTATAAATTCTTCTGGTCTCCTACGGGGAGATTATTACAACATTATCAATACATTCTGAGAGTAGCGTCTCTCTTTATCTCTTCAATATTTCAATCTCTGCTTTCTCCATTGTTGTTCATGTACTGGATCATAACAAGTGAAATGGAGGAGTTGCAAGTTGGTATGAAGTTTGATTCTGGTTTTACAGTTGATATACTGGTCTTGCATTGTTATGGAATTAAGATGGATCATTTATTGTCTTGAGCTTTTCTCAAAATCACAATGATGTTATTGTTGAAGAAGCTAATGGTTCAAGCAGGAGGATCTTTTAGACGTAATCCAGATTGGATTTTATTAATATGGGGCGACCCTCCCAACCCATTTTTCTCCATTCACAAAGTCAAATTTTAAAACTTTTGACCTTGCTCAAGGGACCTAGCGCCTCATCTGCTAAACCAGTATTACTAATGTGTCTTTTCATAGCTTTTCTGGTATGCAACCTTTGGTTAGTTCAGAGGATAATGAATTGTTGGTTGCAGCATTTACTGATGAGGAGTGTTTGAAATGCATCTAGACAAGGCTCCTGAGCCAGATGGTATAAGCTCTTCTTTCTGTCAACAGCGTTGGTCAGTTGAATGCATATCCCATGGGCCATGTGTTTGGTATTTGATCCCTTAATTACCCCTTTTGTTTCAGTTTGACTTTGTTTTTTATATATATTTCTAATGTTAGACATTGCAGATTTTTAGGGATATTCTGACATATAAAAAAGAAGATTTCAACAACACTTAAACAAGGATTTCTATACCACCCCTATCAGATGATGATGAATATTTTTCAGATATATTATGATGATAGGGGGGTGGCCGGGTGGGTGGTCACGGATCTTCTGGCACATGCAATGTCCATCTTCACTCTTCTCATTTTCTAATCTTATCATATTCTTCTGTTCCAAGTCAATCCCTGTTGATTAGTTGACTTTCTTCCCAGGAAATCAATATGGGGTTTTGAGTTTGACTATATAAATTCTTGATTCCCACTCCATTTTCTTCATGAAATCAATATGGCTGTGGTGATGGATAGTTTTCTTCCATGGATTTTGTTTTGCCTAGCAGCAATGATCTCCACTGTCATTTTCTTCCAACACAAGAAACGCTGTTATACATCGAAGAGGAAGCTCCCACCGGGGCAACTTGGACTGCCGTTGCTAGGTGAAACAATGGAGTTCTACAGAGCTCAACGCAGCAATCGGTTGTTCGAGGATTTCGTCGAACCGCGCGTCGCAAAGTACGGTAAAATCTTTAAAACAAGCCTCATGGGATCACCAACCGTCGTGGTCAATGGCGCCGAAGCGAATCGGTTCATATTGTCGAATGAGTTCAAGTTGGTGATAAGCTCATGGCCTTCATCCTCGGTTCAACTCATGGGAAGAAATTCAATCATGGAAAAGCAAGGGGACCATCATCGGTTCCAACGAGGCTTAATAACCTCTAGCCTCAGCTACTCGGCGTTGGAGACTCTTGTGCCTAAAATATGCACGGCAGTCCAATTGCACCTCCGGAAATACTGGCATGGAAAGGATAGCATCAGCCTTTACAGTTCAACAAAGCTCTTGACATTCACCATCGTGTTCGAGTGCTTATTGGGGATCAATGTGGAACCACAAATGTTGGACACTTTTGAAAGAGTTTTGGAGGGTGCTTTTGCTCCACCGATCAACTTCCCTGGCTCTAAATTTTCACGAGCCAAGAAAGCAAGGGTGGAGATTGTGAAGATGTTGGAGAAAGTAGTGGCTGAAAAGCGGAGAGAAATGGAAAAGAAGAGCGTCGTCGGAGAAGATACGGGATGTATGCTGCTGTCACGATTGGTGGCTGCAATGATTCGTGGGGATCTCACCGAGGAAGAGGTGATTGACAATATAGTTCTGCTGGTCTTTGCAGCTCACGATACGACGTCGTTCGCCATCGCCATGACCTTCAAAATGCTGGCTCAACATCCAGACTGCTACTCTAGAATCCTTCAAGGTAAAATACCTAAGCAAAGAATACCCTTTTTGTTGTTGACGGTAAGAGCAAGGCATTGTTTTGACAGAGCAAGGTGACGTGATGAAGACGAAAAAGGAAGGAGAAAAGCTGGGATTAGGAGACGTGAAGAGAATGGAGTATAGCTGGCAAGCTGCGCGAGAGAGCATGAGGCTGTTCCCTCCAATATTCGGGTCATTTAGGAAAGCTGTAGCGGACATTGAATACGGCGGGTTCACCATCCCCAAAGGATGGAAGGTACGTTACCTCATTGATTCCCCTATTGGTTTCTCTGTCCCTAAAATGGCTTCATCATCTGCATATGCAGGTGTTGTGGACAGCGTATGGGACACATTACGATGGGGAGTATTTCGAAGATCCGATGCGTTATGATCCCGGCAGATTCCGGGAATTGGTGCCGCCCTATGCTTATGTCCCCTTCGGGGGAGGGGCCAGAACATGCGCTGGCTATCAGCTTGCCAAGTTGAACATCCTCATCTTCCTGCATTACGTGGTCACTGCTTACCACTGGTCATTGCTGCATCCTGATGAGTCCATTATTATGGATCCTCTCCCACTTCCATCTCAAGGAATGCCTATCAACATCTCTCCCAAATACCCTTATTGATTCGATTCCATTCTTTGTAAACATTATATTTGCCTCATCAATATGCATATCATTTTAACCACAATAATTAACAATGTAACATAAAATGACCCAATTATCTCAAATAATTGATCTAGTAGGATGAATCACTAGGTACCTTAAGCAAGGTTAGGAGCTTGTGAATGGAGAAAATTGAGTTTAGAAGATTGTCCCAAATTAGACCTATGCAAAATCCTATCTATGTTAGTAGATCAATCAATCAAATATCGGTGATTAAACCAAAAATTATCTAAACATTGCATCTCAAATATATTTTGACTTTTATTTTTAAATTTAATTGAATACCACGAAATTAGAAAGTCAGGAACATGTAACATGGGTAGATTCTTTGATACCTAAAAGTTATGTTCTTTGGAACAATTTTAAACTAGTTTTTCTCTCAAAACCTGCTGGCACTGCAAATTTTTTTATTTTGTTTTTCCTTAGTCAACGAAAATATTAACCGTAGTATTGGTTATCAGTCGTCAGTGTTTATTATTTCTTTTGTTTATTCATATTTTATTTAATAAGATCTTTTACTCTTGTGTCACACTTGGCATGTTTACCTTTATTTTTGTGGTACGTATTTCATGTTATTTGGCGCAATTTCTGCATACTTTAGTGGCCATTTGATGCTCATACAGAGATCATCACAACGATTGTTTTCTTATATAGATTTATTGGTGGTCATAAAAAGTTTGAATCTCTTTAGTGATTGTTTGTCGTGTAATTAGAACTATGCAGCAGAACAATCTATCTGATAGTTTAGTTCGCTCGTAAAAAAATTGAGTTCTTTGACATGTACGTCGATCTCAAGTGAATAGTTTGCTTTTCTTTGCACCTTTGGATTTCATGTTTTATTTTTATGAGTTTATTGGTGGACATAGCCCCCATTTTTTCTTTTTTTGGGTGAGTTGTACTTATGATGGCAAATTCTAAAAGATGGCGGCTTAAAAAAGACTAAAAAAAAGTCTTATGTTTTAAGTCGTTGGATCAAGTCAAATTAATAATAGGTGTTGGATGAAAAAAGAAAGAGTAAAACATAATTCGGTTAACCAATTGCATCAGATTCAGGGGCATAAGGGAGCGAGAAATTGAATAGGGCAAAGTTATTTTTTTTCTCTCTACATTACGACGAATTTGATAATACAAGCGTACAATACCTTTTAATTTTGGTTCAAAAATCATATCTATATCTCCGTATGTTATTTTTCTCATTATTTTTTTCGTTGTTTTTGTCTTTCGCTTTGATGATACTTTTGAGATTTTTTAGTTTCGTCCGTGCAGATACTTTTCTTTGAGAGCTTTCATGGCGATGTCGCTGCATGCTAATGGTTGTAGGCTTTATGGTTTTTTTTTTTGACTTTGTACGTATAGTTTTTTTTTTCCTTTTCCTATTATTTTCATTTGATTATTTCTTTACTTGATATATTGTTTTTTAATGTTTTTAAGAATTGAAATTAGGTCTAAGCTTTAGAAGCTTAACATTTGAGAAAGTGCTTGATTTTTTTTGCTTTTGTATTTCGTCGCACTTGAGTATAATGTAAGTTTTAGTTTGTGTCGTGATTTGGTTTGCTGCTACTTTTCTTTAAAGGTACAAGTTCACGTATAATTTGATCGTCTATGTTGTTTAATTTTTTTCGTCTGTTGTTGTTGTGAGTTTGTCATGTTTTCATCTCTTAATCGTATAAAATTAATGAAATTGCATGTTATTGCAATCTCATGACTTTCTGTTTGCTATTGTTTTGTTGTATTTTTTCTATTGTAATCTTTTTTCGAAAGAGTACTAATAGCTATAACTCTTTATACTACACTATGTCTTTCACTCCTTTCCTCAACACTAAAGTTGCAACCGAGAAACTAAAATCATCAATACATAGTTTTCATTTTCTTAGCTTTGATGGATGAATTTTTTAGATTTTGGCCATTGGCCTTAGCCTTTAGAAACTCGCAGTGAATTAGGGCTTTCCTCTATTAAAAATGCATGGTTTTGTTGTATGGTTAAATTGTTAAATAGTTGTATGATATGATGAAATGAGTTGGAATTAGCAAGAGCATTGTTGGATTAACCAAAAAAAAGAGAGTGTAAGGATATTGATTATAATTTCAAATGAAAAAAAAATATCTAAGGGAATTGTTGTCTAAAGCATGCTATCTGGGATCATTTTGTTAGACCATGATGTCTTTTCTTTTTTTAGTGCTTTAGCTAAATGGAGGTAAAATTGAAATTTCTGGTCTATGATTGTTGTTTTTAGCCTTATTGCATTAAAACTTTTCTAATCAGTTTTTTACAATGTTACTATTTTTTTTATCAATCTACAATGTTAATATTTGCACCGTTTAGTTTTTATTGAATTTTAACCTATATTCATGTGTTAAATATTGCTTTCTTGAGCTTGTTTTTTTAAATTATTTTGAATTGGAGTGCCAACATTAAAGTTACAAAATGGTATAACTCGCATAGGCAATCTTTGTAATTGTTAATTGAGTTTCTAGCGTATATTAATATGTTAAATATTGCTTTCTAGACCTTTTTTTTTGTGTGGAGTTGATCAAACGATTGCAAATGGTCAAGAGAGGGTGAATTAACGATTAAAATTTGAAGGAAGAAGATGGATGAATAAAAAATTAGACGCAAGGCAATTTATAGTGGTTCAAGTTCCTAAATGAACTCTACCTCCACTACCTTAGCTCCCACTAAGGATTTTCAACCAATCCACTAA
Organism: Hibiscus tridactylites; assembly: GCA_958450335.1. NCBI lineage: Eukaryota > Viridiplantae > Streptophyta > Magnoliopsida > Malvales > Malvaceae > Hibiscus > Hibiscus tridactylites. Next base: position 80,480,491 of record OY288269.1, on the reverse strand, counting down.
TTGATTCTTCCCCTTTTCTTGGATGAGGAGGAAACCTTACAAGACCGATTAAGCTTTCTACCCAAAGCTTAATCCAACTCACTCTTTACAAAGAAGAAATTTGGTAAACCTTACAATAACCTCTCAAAGGTTGATGTTTACCCAAATACAATTAACCACGCCCCAACTCTCAATAAAAATTACAATGAAATACTTAATTGAGTTGGGTACAAAGATTTGACTCTAAAATGATCAAGGTTTGGATTTGAATGCTTTGATGTTGCTTGAAGGCTCAATAGTTGTTGTTGTAGCATTTGAGACTTATTTGTATACTCTTGCATTGATTTCTAGCCATTTGGGTGGTTGAGGTCATTAATCTAGCCGTTCGGCTATAATTTCCCGCAATAAATTCTCCTCAACAACCTACCGTATCGGTACGTCTCGTGGGCGTATCGGTATCTTTCTCAAAGAAGAAAAAACCGTTGTGACTGAAAAATAGGGCATATCGATACACTTGAAGGGCGTACCAGTACGGTATTAAGGGGCGTATGAATACGAATTGTCGTATCGATACAGTTTTTGCTCACTGAAATCCTAAATTGAGTTTTGCTAAAACGCGTATCGATACGCTACCTTAGCGTATCGGTACGGTTCAACGATCATTTGAATTTTTGAATTCCAATAACTGACAAGCCAACGTTCTAATATTAAATGCAAAGATTTTTGCAAAGGTCAGCATGTCGTATCGATATTGTGACATATTGTATCAGTACGCTATAGCAAAGAATAATTTATATATGAAAACTTTATCGATATGGTCTCGATGTGTATCGATACGCTGTAGCTTAAAGTCTTGCCCAGATGAACATTGTACTGATACGGGGTTAAACCGTATCGGTATGCTATGAACAATTAAAATTCCAGTGTTGAAAACCCGTATCGATACGCCTGGGCAATTTGTTGCTTTTAGTCTTGAAAACACTTTGAAAATTTGAACTCTTTTAATGTGTTTTAACTTGAAATAGTATTTGGTTCAAAATGGTTTGTCAAATTGCGAGTCTTTAAAAGTACTTAAAAATTTATTGTTTTACAATTTAGTCCCTACGATAAATTGTTATATCAAAATCAATTTTGGTTTTACAATCTCCCCTTTTAGATATAACAAAGCCAAATATAAATTTTAAAATTTTTGAAAACTTTGAAAAGCTTCTCCCCTTAATTTAAGATAGGTTTTCAAAATTAAGTTTCAAATTTTCAAAATTAGCTCTATATAATATTTCTTCCCCTTTTTGTTAGATCAAACATAATAGCACAAAGGCAAGGATAATAGCAACATAATATCATTAAATTCAAAGTGCAAACTAAATAATTCAAAGCAACCAATAGTTCAAAAACATAAAGCCAAACTCAAATCCTAACAACATAAATGAAAGCATAAGGTCCTAATAGATAGGTGCATAAAATAGAAAAACTAAATGAGATGTGTTGAAATGCACGACTACTCGTTCCCACCATCACCGTCATCCTCGTCCTCTTCATCCTCATCATCTTGATTTGGTTGAGGCCTCCTAGTTTGATTGAGCCAAGCACCATGGAAGGCATTGAGAGAGACATCCATGGAGTTTTGTTGAAGAGCAATGGCTTTGACTTGATCCTGCAAGGATGTGAAGGGAGTATCCATCTCCTTGACATGATCCTCCAATGATGTGAATCGAGTGTCAATAGCGGCAAACTCGACATCCATGTTTTGCCCCATGGTAGTGAATTGCTCATTGAGGAATGTCATGAGTGTATCCATTGAAGATTGGGCAATGGGAGCACCTTGAGAGCCTTGTGGAGCTTGTGAAGCTTCGACTTGAACATCTTGGGGAGGAGCTCGAGGAACACAAACCCATTCATTACTGAGGTAGGCAAAGTGAGCACGAGTGAGGAAACACTCATCTATGGGTAGGTCAAGGGGTTCGAGATAGTCATGAGTACAATCTATCTTAAGGGAGTGAAACAAATGACTCAACGTCGTTGAATAGTAAAAAATTGACTTGATCGGTGTGACGGTGTTGAACAAGATAGACAAGATCGGCAAACATAATTTGACAAAGATTATGACACTTACCCTCACGAAAACACCTAAGCCGAAAATCATCAACTTGACAAATAGTTAAAAATTTCCCACCCGAGGGACGAATAAACCATGAAATTATGAGATGAAATATACGGTCTTGAGCATTTAAAAAATTGACAGAACGAAGAGGACCATAACCTAAAGAATTTTCATCATCAATCCCGACATTTTCAAAACCAAAAGCATTACAAAGGACATCTTGATCAATTCTAAAAGTTGTGCCCATAAGATGAGATTCAATGGCAACAACATGTTCTCTTTGAGCACCATGAACACATTTGGCATTTGAAAAGAAAATTATGACCAAATTTCGATATAAAATAAGAGTTAGGTTCAAAAGGTTCAAAAGTTTCCATCTTCGAAACAAAAGAACATATTCAAATTTAAAGCGTTCAGAGTTCAAAAATGGGAATGACACGACACGTTCTTCTCTAAGAGTAAATCCTTGGAATAGTTTATAACGTGACAAGTCTGAAGGGTTAAGAAAACTATTTTGGATTATGAAAAGGAGGTTTGGTTTATGTTTACCCTCATCGTCTTCGATAGGATCGAAAGATTTAGAATCTAAAAATTGTTTCGCTCTCTTTTTGGGTGTCATAATCCTGAAAACGACATCAAAATAAATCGAATATGTATGCAATTAACATCTCATTCAATCTAAAAATAAATTCCAATAATTCAAGGTATTGAAAAATAATTCAAGGTTAAAAATATATACAAGTATAAAAGAAAATTTTGGTGAAAAGAAATTTTGAAAAACAGTTTATAAAAATATACGGTATAAAATTATACTCGACTGAAAAAATTTCGAATTTTGAAAAGTTTTTGTAAAAACTTGAAAACTCGTACCATATGTATATGTTTTATACCAAAAAAATTGAAAACAACTAATAAATTTAAACGAAAATTAAAAAGGAAAAATGTTAATACATTGAGTTATGAAAATGGATAAATGGGATGATGAGAATGCACAAGATTGCTAACAAAGCTTGGCTTTGATGTGTTGATGAAAAACGTTCAATTAATTTGAAGTTTGATGTGAAAAATTTGAGAGATTAAAGGGGTTTTTATAGTTATTTGTGGCTGGGTGTTGAGTGTGCAAAAGTTCTACTTTTTACCCCTTATTTATCTCATATTCCTGCTGCATTCAGGCATATTTCATTGCATTTAGGATAGATTTCAATTATACATCACAATTATATAAAAAGGCACAATTGCTACTGATTAAAGCCTATCCAAAATTCTTATTTTCGTACACCCATCAAACCCAGCCGTAAACTACCATTTCCAACACCCAAATCACCTTTAAAGACCTTCAAAACACTTCCCTAACAACACTATATCAACAGCCCTTTAACCCAACTCAAAACCACTTCAAAAACATAAGATTTAGCACTTTTATAATATGCCCAAAATTCATTTCGGAAATTTGACCAAAACCTCATCATTTTAGGTTTTAAAACATTTTAAGACTAGATTAAAACTTAAACAAACTTATCAAATCAATAGCTAAACGAAAAACCCACAAAGATTCTTCATTTTTCTTTTAAAAGTTTGAAACTTGAAATCTAGAAAGATGAAGCTTTTAAGAATCTAAAATCATGGAAGTGTTTGGAAAAGGGAGGAGAAGCCAAAAATGATCTTACCCCGCGAAAATCACTTGAAACGATGAAGAACCTTGATAGAATAGTAACTACGGGAAGTTTGGTGTTTTTGACGTTGAAAATGAGATAGTGAAGAAGATGACTTTTTTTGTTTCAAAAAGAGCCTTTTTGCTCATCTTTTCCTCACTTTATGATAATTACGAAAATGCCATTAATGGATCAAACTCTTGTTAATTTAAACTAAAGCTTAATTAAATTTTAAAACGAATCCACGACTCGAACTCGATTTACCCGAGTAACGTCTGACCCTTAAACTCGGGGCGTTACACGGTGTATCGGTACAAATTGTCGTATCGATACGATTTTTGCTCTTTGGAATCCTAAATTGAGTTTTGCTAAAAAGTGTATCGGTACGCTACCTTAGCGTATCGGTACGGTTAAACGGTCATTTAAATTTTTGGATTCCAATAACTAATAAGCCAACATTCGAATATTAAATGCAAAGATTTTTGCAAAGGTCAGCATATCGTATCGATACGGTAACATAACGTATCGGTACGCTATAGCTTAAAGTCTTTCCCAGATGAACATCGTATCGATACGAGGTTAAATCGTATCGGTACGCTGTGAACGATTAAAATTTCAGTGTTGAAATCTCGTATCGATACGCCTAAGCATTTTGTTGCTTTTAGGCTTGAAAACACTTTGAAAATTTGAACTCTTTTAATGTGTTTTGACTTGAAATAATATTTAGTTCAAAATAGCTTGTCAAATTGCGAGTCTTTGAAAATACTTAAAAATTTATTGTTTTACAATTTAGTCCCTAAAATAAATTGTTATATCAAAATCAATTTTAGTTTTACACTTTAAAATATTTTGAATTACCGTATCATCTTTAAAGCTACAAATGATCGGTTGATCATTTTGTTACTTATAAGATTCCAGTTAAGGAAAATTATGCTATTGTGTTTTTGTTTTGGATAAGAAGTTATTGTTAGTGAGTTATATTTATTATCATATTGTTCTTGCTTCCTGTGGAGGGGTTGATCATTTAACTCTATGTTATGCCATCACTAGCTATTTGCTATTTTTTTATATTCAAGTTAAACAATTAGTAATTATTATTTTCTTTTTTGATAAGTCTTTTGGGTTCTTAGGTGAAGTATAGCTAGCAGTCAAAGTGGCACCAAAGTAAATTCCAAAGCCTTAACGGTATGTCTGTGAATAAAATTTTCCTATTCTTCATTGGTACGTGTTGGCAATTATACAGGTGTGTATTTTTTATACTTGGAGTTCAGGTGGTGTTAAAATAACGTGTTTCTGTGACAAACACATTCAATATTCTTAAATTTTTAATTGGATAGCCCTTGACATTCATGAAATCTTTGAATTGTCCAATACAGATCTGCTAGGAAAGAGAGCTTTAATTGCTGAACGTACTATATCGAATTGTTGGAACATGAAGGCCACCGGTAGAAGCTTTAATTTTTAGCCGCGAGCTGGTTGTTGAGAGGGTGCTGATGATGTCCATCCATAGTTTGTTATTACAATTGTAATCCATGAGAAATTTGAGAAGTTACTTTTAGAATTGATATTGGCAAAATATGTTTTTCATACTTGACTTTTGTTTGTTGAAGATTTTAAAACTGTATTGAGTAGAAGAACTACCCTAAAGTAATTGGTTTTTATGATACATCATTTTTAGAAGGTAGAGGTTGGCTTAACTGGAGATGAACAAGTCCATGCAGATCATATCCATTGTTGAAAGTGTAATTTGTGTAGGAGCTTCTGCTCGCTACATTTGCTTGTGTTGTTCCATAAACTTAAGACCCCAAAACTCTTCTATTTAGACTCTTCATAAGGATAATTTTTATTTGCTTATAACTCAAGATTATTTCATAAAACTTATCGCATATAGTCAGGGACGGACCCAGGACTTTAGGTTAGGGGGGCGAACCTATAAATTTTTAGGGGGGCGAACTTATAAAAGTTTAGGGGGCAAAATTAGATTTTTAATAGAAAATACATAGAAAACTTCTAAATTTTTTCTAAATTATATTTGATTTTCAAAATTTTAGGGGGGGCGGTTGCCCTCCCCAGCACCCCCTCGGTCCATCCCTGCATATAGGTATTTTTATCATTTATAAATTATCTAGTGCAATACCCTCTTTTTAAGTTCAATATTTTCTTGGCACATGAGGTCTAACTTCTTATGCGGCTCTAGACTCTTGTCATGAATGAGGTGACCCTGCAATTCAATAAATAAACATTACCTATCAAGAAAACATCGGACAACGAAATCTTGAATAAAAATACAGCAAAAGATGCTATTAAACCTATCAAGAAGGATTGGGTGTAACATCTTGCAAGATAAGCAACATATGGCATATAAAATCAATCCCCATTCATCAATTTCATGCATAAATTTTTAAAAAAATATAATGAATTTTGAAATACCCATAAACATTAAATTATGTGAAAAACTTGAGCGTTGGTGATCTCGTGTAAGGATTTCAGTACTTACCGTTATACTTACAACCTTTATAATAATTTATGTATACTTTGTAGTAATTTGTGTACCTACTTAAATCCTTACAGTTCTTGTAATAAAATAGGTATTATCGTATGAAATTATGTATGTACACAAATGCTTACCCTAAGTTGAGCTTCGTTGGGCTTTGGTGATCTCGTGTAAGAATTTCGGTACCTACCGTTTTTCTTACAACCTTTGTAAGGATTTATGTATACTCTATAGTAATTTGTGTACCTACTGAAATCCTTACAGTTCTTGTAATAAAATAAATTTTCTCGTAAGAAATTATGTATGTACACAAACGCTTACCCTAAGTTGAGCTCCTTTTGGCTTTAGTGATCTCGTGTAAGGATTTCGGTACCTACCGTTTTTCTCACAACTTCTGTAAGGATTTATGTACACTTTGTAGTAATTTGTGTACCTACTGAATCCTTACATTTCTTGTAATAAAATATGTTTGTCGTAAGAAATTATGTACTTACACAAATGCTTACCCTAAGTTGAGCTCTATTGGTCTTTTGTGATCTCATGTAAAGATTGCGGTATCTACCGTTTTTCTTACAACTTTTATAAGATTTTATGTATACTTTGTAGTACTTTGTGTATCTACTGAAATTCTTATATTTCTTGTAATAAAAAATGTTTTCTCATAGAAAATTAAGCTTGTACACAAATATTTACCTTATGTTAAGTCTCTTTTGGATTTAGTGATCTCGTGTAAGGAATTCGGTACCTACCGTTTTTCTTACAACTTTTATAAGGATTTATGTATACTTTGTAGTAATTCTTGTACCTACTAAAATCCTTACATTTCTTATAATAAAATATGTTTTCGCGTAGGAAATTATGTATGTATACAAATCCTTACCTAAGTTGAAACTATTTTGGCCTTGGTGAGCTCGTGTAAGAAATTCAGTACCTGCCATTTTTCTTATAATATTTGTAAAGATTTGTGTATATTTTATAGTAATTTGTGTAACTACTGAAATTATTACATATCTTATAATGAAATATATGTTTTTGTAGGAAATTATTTATGTACACAAATCCTTACCCTATGGAGCCTATTTAGGCTTTGGTGATTTCGTGTAAGAAAGTTGGTACCTATCGTTTTTCTTACAATATTTGTAAGGATTTGTGTATGCTTTTGTAGTAATTTGTGTACCTACTGAAATCATTACATATCTTGTAATAAAATATGTTTTCTCGTAGGAAATTATATATATACACAAATCCTTACCCTATGTTGAGCCCCTTTAAGCTTTGGTGATTTCGTGTAAGGAATTCGGTACCTACTATTTTTCTTATAACTTTTGTAAGAATTTATGTATACTTTGTAGTAAGTTGTGTACCTACTGAAATCCTTACATTTCTTGTACTAAAATATGTTTTCGCGTATGTACACAAATTCTTACCTTAAGTTGAGCCCCTTTCGGTCTTGGTGTTCTCGTGTAAAAAATTCGATACCTACCGTTTTTCTTACAATTTTGTAAGGATTTGTATATGTTTTGTGTACCTACTGAAAACATTACATATCTTGTAATAAAATATGGTTTCTCGTAAGAAATTATGTATGTACACAAATTCTTACCTTATGTTGAGCCCCTTTTAGCCTTGGTGATATCGTCTAAGGATTTTGATACCTATCGTTTTTCTTACAATAGTTCTAAGGATTTATGTATACGTTGTTGTAATTTATGTACCTACTAAAATCCTTACGTATCTTTTAATAGAATATATTATCTTCTAAGAAATTATGTATGTACACAAATCCTCACTCTATGTTGAGCCCCTTTAGGCTTTGGTGATTTCGTGTAAAGAATTCTGAACCTACCGCTTTCCTTACAACTTTTGTAGAAATTTGTGTATATTTTGTAGTAATTTGTGTACCTACACAAATCTTTACATTACTTGTACTAAATTATGTTTTGGGGTAAGAAATTATGTATGTACACAAATCTTTACACAAAGTGAGCCATTTTGACCTTGGTGATCTCTTGTAAGATATTCGGTAGCTATTGTTTTTCTTATAATTTATATAGAGTTTTGTGTATATTTTTTAGTAATTTATGTACCTACACAATCTTTACATTACTTGTACTAAATTAAGTTTTCACGTAAAAAATTATGTAGTACAAAAAGTTGAGCCCCTTTTGGCCTTGATGATCTCTTGTAAGAAATTTAGTAGCTATCGTTTTTCTTACAACTTTGGTAGGATTTTGTGTATATTTTGTAGTATTTTGTGTACCTACACAAATCCTTACTTTACTTATCCTAAATTAAGTTTTCGCGTAAAAAATTATGTATGTACACAAATCCTTATCCTACGTTGAGCCCCTTTTATCTTGGGTGATCTCTTGTAAGGTATTCGGTACATGCCGTTTTTCTTACAATTTTTGTAAGAATTTGTGTATACTTTGTAATAATTTGTGTACATACACAAATCCTTACATTTTTGTAGAAAATTATGTTTTCTCGTAGAAATTATGTATGTACACAAAGTTGAGCCTTTTTTGTCTTGGGTGATCTCTTGTAAGAAATTCGGTACCTACCGTTTTCCTTACAACTTTTGTAGAGATTTGTGTATATTTTGTAATAATTTGTGTAACTACACAAATCCTTACCTTACTTGTACTAAATTAAGTTTTTGCGTAAGAAATTATATATGTACACAAATCCTTACACAAAGTTGAGCCTCTTTTGACTTTGGTGATATATTGTAAAAAAATTCGATAGCAATCGTTTTCTTACAACTATGGTAGGGTTTTGTCTATATTTTGTAGTAATTTGTGTAGCTACACAAATCCTAACATTACTTGTAGTAATTTAAGTTTTCGCGTAGAAAATTATGTGTATACGCAAATCTTTATCCTACGTTGAGCCTCTTTTGTCTTGGGTGATCTCTTGTAAGGAATTCGGTACATACCGTTTTTCTTACTATTTTTGTAAGGATTTGTGTATACTTTGTAGTAATTTGTGTACATACACAAATCCTTACATTTTGTACCAAATTATGTTTTCTCGTGTGAAATTATATATGTACACAAATCTTTACACAAAGTTGAGTCACTTTTGTCTTGGGTGATCTCTTGTAAGGAATTCGGTATCTATCGTTTTTCTCATAACTTTTGTAGGGATTGGTGTATATTTTGTAGTAATTTGTCTACCTACACAAATTCTAACATTACTTGTACTAAATTATGTTTTTCGCGTAAGAAATCATGTATGTACACAAATTCTTACACAAAGTTGAGCCCCTTTTTGGCCTTGGTGATCTCTTGTAAGAAATTCGGTATCTACCGTTTTTCTTACAACTCTGGTAGGGTTTGTGTATATTTTATAGTAATTTGGTTATCTACACAAATCCTTACATTACTTGTACTAAATTAAATTTCTGCATAAAAAATTATGTATGTACACAAATCCTTATCTTACGTTGAGCCCTTTTTGTCTTGGGTGATCTTTTGTAAGGAATTCGGTACATACCGTTTTTCTTACAATTTTTGTAAGGATTTGTGTATACTTTGTAGTAATTTGTATACATACACAAATCCTTACATTTTTTGTAACAAATTATGTTTTCTCGTAAGAAATTGTGTATATACACATATCCTTGCACTAAGTTCAGTCCCTTTAGGCCTTGGTGAGTAGGTGTAAAAAATTCGGTACATACCGTGTTTCTTACAACTTTTGTAAGGATTTGTGTATACTTTGTAATAATTTGTGTACATACACAAATACTTATATTTCTTGTACCAAATTATGTTTTCTCGTAGGAAATTATGTATGTACACAAATTTTTACACTAAGTTGAGCCCCTTTGGGCCTTAGTGAGTAGGTGTAAGAAATTCGATACATATCATTTTTCTTACAACTTTTGTAAGAATTTGTATATACCATACATAAATCCTTACAATTCTTGTACGAAATTATGTATGAACACAAATTTTTACACTAAGTTGAGACATTTTAAGCCTTGGTGAGTAGTTGTAAGAAATTTAGTATATACCATTTTTCTTACAACTTTTGTAAGGATTTATGTATACTTTGTAATAATCGTGTACGTACACAAATCCTTACATTTCTTGTATCAAATTATATTTTTCTCATAAAAAATTATGTATGTATACAAATCCTTACACTAAGTTAGACTCTTTTGGGCCATGATGAATAGGCATAAGAAATTCAGTATATACCATTTTTCTTACAACATTTTTATGAATTTGTGTATAGTTTATAGTAATTTGTGTAATTACACAAATCCTTACATTTCTTGTACCAAATTATATTTTCGTGTAGGTAATTATGTATGTCCACAAATACTTAAGTTGTAACAGTTTATGTACATATTGTTTTCCTTATAGTTTTTGTAAGTAATTATGTATATACACAAATCCTTACGTTGTAACATTTTATGTATATATCGTTTTTCTTACAATTTTTGTAAGGAATTATGTACAAGCATCGTAATAATTTATGTACACACATTTTACCCGGTTAACCGGTCGGCCTACATTTAGCCTCTAATTAATCCTTCCATTGTTTCTAAATAAAATCCAGTTGGCATTGCTAAAAAAAACTCAGTACCTACAAAATGTCACTTGCAAAACTAAAGTGCATGATAAACACATGAAATTGCTATGCCATATGCCACCAATTTAATCTAAAAGCATGCAATCTCAACAGTGAAGGTGGAACTTTTCCAAAACAGTGGGTTCTTTGACCTCATTTTTTAAATTACATATGGGAGAGCACTAATGAAGAACAATCTCACATCTGAATCTGTAAACAGACAGCTCCACAATGGCCACACCCCTATCATGAATGTAAAAAAATGTTGTAAATAGCAATATCCACCGGTTCTGTTTGAAACTTGAATGATGCATCTATTATCAAACTTTAATAGCAAAAAGGGAGTCATGGGATGGAGAATGAACTCAACAAAGGAAACTTGTGAGATAGTAAAACATGTTGCCTATTTTATGCCGCCTAAGCCTATGAACTTACTTGTGTAGCCGCTGAAAATGGAGCAATAGAATTCCCCGACTAAATTCACTTGTTCGGTGATGGCAAGATCACAGTAAATCATTTTTCCAGGGGGCTGTTAACATGCCAAATTGGTCGGTCATAAACAATTAATGAAAGAATTAATGAACTCACATGGGTGGCAAAAGCAAATAATCATGACTAAAAAATTTGTCATTAGCTACATAAACAATTACTTTCATGTGTATCCATAACATTCTTACAGATGATGTAGATCTTTCACACACTGTTTGGCATCTGGTAGTAAATTATGACTACCTGGCTTCAAACCTCTTCTAAACCACCAATTTACGAGGGTCAGTTCTAGTTTCCGAACCTGCAAACATTTAGTCTCTTACATTACAGTTCATCAAGCATTTGAAAGAAATATCAGATATGATACACTATGAAACGATGCCAAAGCAAAGATGAAAAGGATAACAAACAAGCAAAAACAGAAAATTGTAAATCATCCTTTCATCAAGACCTTATCTGCACCATATACCATTTCATCTTTCAATGCAATGTAGATGTGTTTTCCATTTAAAACACAAGCATACTGGGGGAAAAGATAAGAAAAACAGAGAATTAACTTTTTATATATTAAAAGATTAAAACAGCACAACTCATTTGTCTCACACGAGAAAATTTTAGCACATTATTTCACAAATAGTATCCAAAATATTTTATGTTTGACATTAGAAAGATGGAATGCATTCAAGAATCCAAAACAAACAAATAGCTCAGAGTACAATTTTCATATCCATTCTTTCTACAGGGTTTCTTGCAGTTAACTTCCCAAATCCATCCTCCTGACGTGAAAAGCCTTTGGTGAATGTTGAACATCTCATGATTGTACTTAATGAAAATAGGTAAGAGGATGGTTCAAAATTGTCCATGTTGCTCTGTATATTTGTCAATCAAAATAACCACCTTGAAAACAAGTGGGTATATCGGATTGTTGCTTGATAAAGGAAGTTTGTTGACAATCAGAACAGAACAAATCCATAAATATACAAGAAAAATTTAAAAAAAACATCATGCAATGAAAAAACTCGGGGAATGAATTTTCCCAAACATGTGTTAGCTTAATGGCACAACGTTAAGGGACAATGCAAGTTGGTGGCAATTGGCAGAGATTAGATAGTTCCATCAAAGAAAAGGAAAAGCAAGATCTAGGCGATCTGCAAAACACTATATCAAGGAACAAAGCTAGTTGACACCCTGTGAAGTGAAACACAAATTCACCACACAGTTCTCAACATTATTTATATAGACAATCGTATAATTTTCATGAGAGTTGATGACTTGAAGTCCATCAACCCTAAAAGACGTGACAAAAAAACTTAGGTTAATAGTGAAAAAAAAAGGAATAGAAAGAAAGGAAAACCAACCTGCCTAACAATGAATGGCTCCTCAACAACACTCAAAGGCTCAGTTAGTATAGTGAAGAATCCATTTCGGTTTCCATAAACAACATCTGTAAAGGGCCGATCACCAACCTGCCATAAACATAAATTATGTCACCAACATAATATCCAAAATCAAGAAAAAATCAACCACACCCAGTTAGTTCTATCACCCTTTACATACCATGATAAGTTGTGATGATTTATATCCAAAATGTTTCTCAATTTCTTCAGCTGTTCCAGCTGGTTTCTTCATCTCTACAAAGACATCATATGGAGACCCTAATCAATTCTAGATAAACCAAACACTTTTGTCATAAATAAACAGTAACTCAAATTAATATGTGCTAAGCCTACAATCTTTAGCACCAATTGTAGTTCATCCCAAGGTTTTTACATGTTTAATGTTTTAACACAGGATTGAAACTATAACATAAATGCTATAGAAATGAATTTGGTAACAGAATAAAACAAAAGGGGGAAAACTTACTGTGCCTTATTACTTTAATCCCAATAGTCCCTTCTAGTTTCTTCGCCTTTGAACCATCATAATCATACTCTAAAAGACCTTAATTCATCAAAACGAGAGGAAAAAACAAAGCATCAACACATCGAACAAAAGCACTAAAGCACGATGAGTAAACTAAAGAATAAAGAAGAGTCAATTTCAAAGAGCCAAGCGAAAAGAATTACCAGCAGAGTTACTAAGGACGGCGATATCAGGGCCAAAAACATCCTTGCACTCCTGAATAGAAGGACGGAGAGGAGGCCAAAGCGTCAAGGAATAAGGAACAGTAATCGTATTATCCTTATCGAAAACCACGCCTTTAAACCCTCTTCTGTGGAGCTCAGACCAATCAATGCACCTTATATCACGCACCGCAACATGCGGCAACGACAAGTGACGGTCCTTAACGAACACTCGGACCGAAAACACGATGCCTTCAACATTGATTCTTTGTCCCACAGCTGCCCTCAAATCTGTCCACCACATGTTCGAGAAAATGACTCTAATAAAACCCCAAAATCCGGTCCTCTCAGGACGTTTTTCCTCTTCTTTTTCTTCGTCTTCTGGATCTGGGTCTTGATTATTTAAGTTCTTCTGGCTGAAGGAAGAGTAAAATAGTTCGAGAAAAGTGGATTTGTGATCTGGGTACGTGTAGCTGTTGGTTCTATTCCGATTCTCTTGCTGGGGTTGGCTGGAATCGTTGGTTCTTGTAGGGAGAGTTAATAAACAGAGGGTTTTGGGGTGAGATTGAATCCTGGGGAAGGGAACAATAATGGGTTTTTCTCCGGAATTAAAATGAATTAAGCGGATGGGAACGGGATAGCACCAGTTAGGGAAATGGAATGCAGCAAGTACAACCGGCTGCATCTCCAATGTAGTATTTGTTTTCTATTTACTCCACAAAGAAATGAATTTCCCTTTACATTTTTTATTTTTTGTTGCATTTCAAGGCGTTATTATATAAAAAAAACTTTTTAAATAGTTATTTATGAAAATGACCCTCTGCTAATATTATTTATAAAAATGACCGTTAAATCGTCCACAATAGACGACCTCGCGTTCTAGGAAATGCGACTCATGACCTCGCGTTCTACAGGTAGCGAGGTCCGTCCGACGTGGGCTACCTTTTTATATTCCTTAATTTAAAATTAATGGATAAGACCTCGTGTTTTCCAAAACGCAGGGTCCCCGAGATATTGAATAAGCACATTAATTTATCGCAGTGACCCCGTGTTTGGCGCATAGCAAGGTCCAAAAGGAAAATAAATAAATTTAAAAACCCCTTTCTACAAATTTCAACGAATTTTCAAACGAATCGTCGTAAAATTTTAATGGACCTTGTGTTTTCCAGATAGCGAGGTCCACTGACGTCGCTTGGTATGGGGTGCGAGGTATCCTATAAATATGGCTCACTCCATCAACTTTTATCATATCAAAATTTCTTCTATTGTTTCCTTCCTAAACATGATCAAGAAGATCAACAACAACATCGTAAGATCTATTGTCGGAAATTCTCAAGCATGTTGTGTCGAATTCCATCACTAATTTTGTCAATGCCCGATTATGTTGCAAGGCTTTTCATAGAGTATCAAACTATGATCAAATATTCAAGAATGTATCAATGGAGAAATTTAACTTCATCCCATGGCGTAAAACCGAGAGAGTTTTTCAGACAAGATACATAGTTGCTAAGAACGCTGAAGCATTATATAGGAAAAGAATGGTCAATTTTTTAGTCAAAGGAAACCGAAATACGACCTTATTTGTTTGAAAAAAGCGATCGAAGAAGGTCGTGTCGAAGGCGTATATGCCTACGAAATCATCTTGATTTGTTTGGGATGTGATCCAAGGAAACAAGGGCTTCAAATCGTGTCATCTCTCAACCTCGTGAATTCTAGTAAATGATGTTCAAGAATCATTGCTAATTGTCATTTTAAAATCGAGAGGTTTTTGAGTAACATGTGGGTGGATTTCTCATTGATCGAGCCAAAATAAGTTGATTGCAATTGTGATCCTGAAATTAAAAAGAACTCAATGTGTTCGAGTTCTTCAGAAGGCAAAGCTTGGGAAACAAGCAATGCCTTGGGCCATTGTTGTGATTCTAATTTCTGGATTGTAAAGCAACTTTATTTTGTAGGGTGCTTAAGAAATATTTAGTTGCTTAAAAGTCAATCAGCCTAGTACATGTAATTTAAGCGATTTTCCATACTAATTAATATTTGAACTTGTTAATTTCATCTTAGCCTGCAGAATTGAGAATGTAACAAAATTTATCATGAAGAAAAATATTAAAGGAGAATGTGATTGTAAGCAAATATCATGAACTAAAGGATAAAGTTCAATATGTGTAAGCAAATATCATGAACTAAAGGATAAAATTCAATATTAAAGGAGAATATAATTTTAAATTACGGAAATTAAAAGGCGGTCCACGTCGGACGAAACTCACTATGTGTAGAACGCGAGGTCCTTAGAAGAAAATATGGTATTTAAATTTTTATTAGTATTTAATAAGTTGTATTTATGTAATTTCTGTTTATTTATGTAAAACAACTTTATTAGAAATGTTATATCGTGTACATAGGATGATTATGTAATTTCTTTTAATGTATATAAAATAACTTTATTAGAATTGTTATGTCGTGGACATGGGATGATTATGTATGTAATTTCTTTTTATTTATGTAAAACAACTTTATTACTATTTAATAAAAAACTATGTTACATCGTGGTAGATCTTGTTAGTTGAAATGTATCGTCACTTAACAGCTTAACGACGAAAATAACATTATAATTACTTAACAATCACAATTACATAACAATGATATCGTCACTTAACAACACAATTACGTTTAGTTGAAATGTATAAAAGATGAGTCAGTTTTCGTGTTGTCATAGTATGCGGATAAATCTGATGTTAAGTTAGTTCCTCAATTTTTTGCTTTGTATCCAGTCGTCTACGGTAGTTACGTATCAGAATTGTCTCTTCGTCTTGTGTAGACAGAGTTGCTTCTTTGTTTTGGATGAAGAAGCAAGGTCGTCAAATTGGATAGTCAACTCGATGTTCGTACCTTCGACATGATTGTAACTTCTAAACATCATTCGAAGGTCTCTAGCCTTTGATAAGAGGAGCATGTAATGCGCCTCAGGACCGGGCTCATCAACGGGTATTTTCACCAACAAATAAGATATTTTGCATGTTGTAGATTCTCTAAGATGCGTTGAAATCAAATCATATAGCTCGTCTTTGGTAATCTTGCTGCTGAAGGATCTGTAGAAATAGGTTTCAGAATAGAACACCGTTGCAGAAAATCTTGCCATCTTTTGGACACTTTTGGCTGTAAAGGAATGCCTACATATCAAATCATTTCACTATAGTTAACACGAATGGAACCTTTTATAGGCGTTTTGAAAATTGGATCTCACGTTTTATAGATAAAGAGGTTCCTGATGTTGTAATACCAGTATTTTGTCCGAGTACCCATGCATATATATATATATATCATATATAATAATAATAATAATAATAAATCTCATACATTAGTCCAAAAGCCCTTTCTTATAGTCCATTTACATATTGTGGTCCAAATATCCAAAGCCCAATACAAAGGCCCAAATCCCAAATCTGGTTACAACTCATTTCCCACCCAATTTTAACCTCAAACAAACACAAAATATAAGACTCTTAAGTTTCCCGCCCAATTTACACCACGTGGCAGCCTCCCATTAGTCTAGAAGCTTTTCACGCGGATTATGTGTTTCTTCACGCTTGACTGGCATGCAAACGTCAACATGATATCATCACCGGTCAACCCCTATAAATAGGGAGAGAGAATGTTGTCAGTGATAACTAATAATAATAATAATAATAATAATAATAATAATAAACTAATAATAAATATAGATATAATAAAAGAAGAGAGAGAAAATACCTCGAGATACGAAGTAGTTAGAATTTGAAGGAGTTGTCGGTCCGATCACAGTCGTGGAAAGCCGAAATGATGCTGAAGGATGAATTGTCACCGTTGAAGTTTGATCGTCACCAGAACACAGTCGGGAAGGTATATTTTCCGACTTAGTTTCATGCAAAAACAAAAACAAATTTGTTAACTTCATATACAAAATAGAAATGATATACATACATGTAAACTCAAAAAGAAAAGGGAAACAGTTGCCGGAGTGATTTGCGACGGCTAAAGTTGATTTTCGGTCACTGGTTGGAGTCGAAAAATGATAGGATTTGGTTTGGGTAGTTAGTTTTAGTCAGGAAAAAAGGGAGATCTTGATGGATCGGGTTAGATCTGGGTATTTAGGGTTTAGGTTCAAATTTAGGGGAAGTTTAGGGTTTCCAAAGGCGGTCGGACGGTGGCTGACGTTTACCAATGGTGACTGAAGCTTTGAGTGGTGGCTGGTTAATGGTTTAGTTCAGTCGAAGTTGGATTTAATTGGATCAAAAAGGAAAAGAAGAAGAACATGGGAGTTTGATCCGTTTGGATCTGTTTTTTTTTTTGTAATAGTTGTTTGGTAGAGGGAATCTTAGAGTCTAGAGAGATGGCATAGCATGGAAAGTCAGAGAGATGGGGAAAATAAAAAATGGAAACAAGGGGCCGAAATTCGGGTCTGAGAGGTTAAAATAATATGACTCGCGCCTTGACCTGAACCCGGAGGAGGTTCCGCGTGTTTTGACCAAGTTGGGTCAAGGGATCTGTGTAACACCCCAAAATTAGGCCTAGATGTTTAGAGTCTGAACCGGATCGGGCTGGAAAACGGTTCGAATCTAAAAAGGGTTTTACGGAATACCTAATTCGGGATGCTTTAAAAATATAGAAAAATATCTAAAAATCCTCATTTAATATATAAAATATAATGGTGAAATCAATTTTACAAAATAAGGTTTGGAAATACTACATTTCGATGTAGTGACCAAATCACGGTTTTTGCAAAGTTTAGTAGTGGCTGTTTTGTAAATGATTGAAACTTTGAATATTTAAGGAGCTAATTTTACCAAAATGTTTTCATCATATTTTTCCTTAATTTGGGTGATTTAATTAATGTTTTAATTAAAGAAATAAAAGGTGATTAAAATAGAAAACCGCCTTTGACTTTTCATAACTACTTTTCACAAATTTTCCCTCATTTCATTTTCTCTCAAATTCCTTTCAACCAAACATTTTTTCTCCAGCAAATACACTTTGATTTCTACTTCATTTGATGAGATTAAAATCACTTTTTGATTCCTAATCAATTCCTCATCAAATCCACTTGATTTCTACATTGAATTTTCAAGAAAACTTGCCCAAATCAAGAAGAAATCATCCATTAGAGGTAAGCTTCGTCCTTCTCCTCTAATGATCAGTTTTTTACTGAAATTCCCAAGTTATCAATCCTTTATTAATTATTTTTAAGAGGTTTTAATGTTAGAAACAAGAAATTGGCTTAAAACTCAAGATTTTGGATGAGATCTTGAATATTTTCGTGGTGATTGATTGAGCTCTGTTTTGAGATGGTTTTCTAATGTATTTTGGATGTTAATTGATGTTATAAATGAGGTTTTATCAATACAATCCCGAATAGGTTTGTTTTTCTTAAGTTTTGCTTGCTAAAATGATGGTTTTCGAGGTGATTTTGGTGTTCTGCTATAGCTGGAGGTATAAGGACGTGGTTGTGTTGGTTTTTGATGTTAATTGATGTTTAGAAATGATTAGAAGTGGTGGATCTTGGCTGAGTTTGGTTTTGGAAGAGTTTGGAGGTGATTTCGGTAGTGTTTGGTAGCCAAAATGTGGTTTTTGTGTAGAGCAGCGAGTTTAGGTGTGTGGCTGATGACTTCAATGCATGATGATGCATTAATCCTCTGCTCTTATGTGTTTAAAACAGGGGAGACATCTTCGAACACCTTTGGAGTTGATCCGGAAGCTTAGATAGCGTTTCGGCTAGCAAGCGAAACGTAATCGGTGAGTGCGTATGGTTATAGAAGTCCTTGAGGGACAAAGAAACAAGGTTTGGGGATTTAGGAGAGGTTTGAAACACCTTCCTAAGTTCGGAAGTAAGTATTGGCTAGATTGCTCTCTTGAATGTAGAGATTGCCCCTAAAATGCTTTTACATGCTCATGGTTTTAGATTGATAAATTCATAATGTTTTTATGCATGAATTATAGCATGAGATGATGCTTGAAATGATTTCATAAAGTAACATGTTGCATGGTTGAGATTTGAGCTTTTATGTTAAAGCATAGCAAATGTTATGACTTTGAAATGAGATGAGAATGTTTGAGATTTAATGCATGAAAAATAGTAGGTTAGATGATGATTTGACATAATATATTGGCATAGATGTTGAGATACTTACCGGATATAATTGATCGATCAATAGGATGAGAGTGCACTATAAACTAAAAATTTGTATGTGCTCTTTGGTTAAGCCAAAGGGAGAGAACCGATGATGGGCATTCCATCGGGTAGGACTTGGTGAAATACCCAAGCTTTGTGGCGATGAGAGATTCCACCATGTGAGTACGGTGATGAGAGATTCCACCAGAAACTATATTGCTAGACGAGTGAGTACGGTGATGAGAGATGCCACCGGAAGTGTCTAGTGAGATGTCCGCATATCCGAGTAATAAAGAGATGTGAAATGCCAATATAAAATATGTTATGGTTTTTGATTCACATGTACCTTTGATGAGATGGTTTATGCTATGAGAAATTCATATGTGGTTTGTTTATGAAATGCTTTAGAGTACAAGCATAAGTTTGGCTTTGCCATGAGTTTTGCATTGGTTTAAATGCATGAGATGGAATGAAGGTACGTGTGGTTTCAATGAGAAATTGCTTTGAAAGGTTTCCAAGCATGAGATAGAATGAACATGTGGTTTAAAAGCTTTTGTGAAAGTGTTTTCAAGACATGCATTATTGTGTTGGTTTTCTTTAGAGGATGCCTCACTAAGCATTTGTGCTTACGCTCTCTCGTTTACCAATAATGCAGATAATTGAGGTGTTTTCGGGCATCAAGGAAGCTAAATTCATCCAAGGAAGTCCAAGCTCATGTATGGTGAATTTTTCATACACTTTAGTTTTGATAGATTGGCAATGGGAAACCAAGAATTGTATTTGGGAGATATGTTAAACTCCCTAAGGTAGTAGCATGTTTGTTTTAGCTTGTTTGGGTTGTAAATGGCCTTAATTGTTTGATTTGAGGTTGGATTGCTCATTTTGGGTTTTTGATAGGAAACATGCCTCTAGAATAATGAGATTTTGTGTTTGATGCTATGATTGTGCTTGAAAGTCCCAAATATGTTCCTTATATGTTTGATGACTTGCTGGTATGATTTGGGAGTCCTTGGTGCATGTTTGAGTGAGTTATTGGATGAAAAACCAGCATTTGCTGCTGATTCTAGTCAGGGTGTATCGAAACACCCTATGGTGTTTCGGAAGGGGGGCTGAAATGGCCTTGGCGTTTCGAAACGTAAGGGGCTGTTTCGATACATTTTAGCTACTAGAATGACATGTTTCGGAACTGGTATCGGAACATCCCGCATACCGAAACGGTCAACACCGCTCCGATACGGCGTTTCGGTACGGTGAGTAGGCGTTTTGAAACGGGTTACCGTTGGACCCAGATTTGAATTGTTTTGATTTTTGCATGCTTTACATTTTAGTCTTAAATGTTGAGATTGCAATTGCTTGGGCTTGTGATGTCTTTTTAAGATGAAATTTGGCAGAGAAGTGTGTAACATGACTAATTTCATAATGGTAATCTTAAAATCAATGAAGTCCCTCTAATTTATAGAAATTACATTTTGGTCCCTAATCTTGTGTGAAATGTAATTGAGTCCCCATATGTTATTCGATCGCTGTGCCTTACTCAATCATGATTCGTGAGTACTCACTTAGGGTTAACATGTATCTAGACAAGATTAAAATGAAAAAGGGTCGTTAATCAATGTTGACTTTTGGATTGACTTTGGTTTTCCCCGTGTAATCTTCGTAGTTCGGGTCAATCGTCTAGGCCGGCTAAGGGAGTTACATTTGTTGGTATCAGAGCCCGATTCTCGAATAATTGGGGTTTGATATGTGGGTGATGTAAGTGTTTATGCATGATGTGTCTTCTTGGTGAAAGGAAGATTTATGATTAGTGGTGTATGATTCAATTGAGATGTTTTTGTGATGCTATGCTATGTTTGGAGTGTGGTAGGGGATCCCATTGCCATATCAAAACTAATGAGAGGAAATGTTTTCAAAAATGAGCTTGAGTACTTGGATTACTTACCTTATTGTGCCTAATTGTGTTTATTGCATTTTTGTCAGTGCATTGTTTTCTATATAATGGGGCCACATAGAGAGTTGAGAATCAATACTAGATTGATGACCGATAATGAGAATGCTGAGAATGTTGAGGATTTACCTCCTCCTCCCCTGGTGGTGGTGGTGCTGGAGCTGGTAATGTTGGTGCTGGTGTTGGGGTTGTTGGACTCGAGGGTGTGCAGGGGCAAGCTGCTCCTGACATGACCATGTTGATTATGGCTATTGCTGGAGCTTTCCAGGCAGCAGTAGCTGGAGCTCAAGGAGCTGCGCATCAGGATGATACTAATGTGAGGTTGCCTTTAGAACATCTTCACAGTCTGGGAGGGACTGAATTCAGAGGCTTATCTCCGGAAGGTTCTGAGTCTTGGTTGGAGAGCACCAAGCGGATTCTGGGTCAGATGAACTGCAATAATGTGTAGAAGTTGGGTTGTGTTGTGTCACTGCTGCATGGTGATGCTTATACGTGGTGGACGACCACTATCTCTGGGATGGAGGATGACGAGGTGACTTGGACGTTCTTCTTGAATGCGTCCAAGCGGAAGTACCCGAGAGTATGTTACCTCGATGAAAAGAAAAGAGAGTTTATGTCTCTCGTGCAAGGCAGCATATCAGTAGCTGATATGAAATTCAGTTTGTTCGCCTCAGTCAGTATGCGTCTGAGCTAATCCCTAGTGAACGGGAGAGATGCAAATGATTTCGTTATGGGCTAGTAGCGGATGTTAAGACTTATATGCTTGCGGCTGACTATACAGATTTCGACATCTTGGTCACTAGAGCCAAGGACATTGAATCGAATCTTGGTTTGGCAAGTCGAGTCGGTGGATCTAGCTCTAGAAGCGAGCGGCCGAACGCGATTATTTTAGAGATCGCAACAAGAGGCATAAGGATAGGAAGCCGCATTATGATGCTAGGCGTTGGGGTGGTAACCCTGGTAGAGGTCAGCATGGACCCAATGTTGTTCTGAGGACTTCTGAGTGTAACCATTGTGGTAGACGACATGGTGGCGAGTGTTGGGGTAACCTTGGGACATGCTGGAATTGTGGTAACCGATGGCATTTGAAGAAAGATTGTCCTCAGCCTTTGAGAGAGGGACAAGCTCCGGTGAGAGCAGTTGAGCCATAGAGGGGCCGTGAGCGCGGTCGTGGTAATTTTCAGTGTAGGGATGATGGTGGCAGGAACGTAGCACATGTTGTGGCTGTTCAACCTGAGGGTGGCGGTCAGGCTTGAGTGTATGCCCATCGTGAGGGAAGGAATGATACGGATGTGATCGCAGGTACCTTTACTTTGCAATCCTTGTCATTACTTTCTTTGATTGATTCTGGATCTACACACTCGTAAATATTGCGTGAACATGCTCAAATGCTTGGTTTACCTGTTGAGTCTTTGGATGTTGGTATGCGTGTGACTAGTTCCTTTGGTGAGACGGTCGTAACAAGGAAGTTGTATAGGAGATGTCCCTTAAAAGTGCAAAATCATGTTTTTCTTGTTGATCTCATGGAATTGCCATTCTATGGCTTTGATGTAATCCTTGGCATGGATTGGCTTGTTGAACATAAAGCCATGGTGGATTTCAAAAGCAAGCGAGTTTCGTTGAAACTTGCGGATGATTATGAAGTGGTGGTAGTGGGCGAGAATGTGAAGTTTCTTGCTAATGTGGTGTCTACATTGGAAGCAAGTCGAATGTTGCGTCAGGGTTGCGAGGCTTACCTAACCTTTGTGATGAATCCTAGTTCAAAGGAGTTTCGAGTTCAGGATATAAGAACTGTACGTGAGTTCCCTGGAGTGTTTCTAGAGGAGTTACCTAGATTGTCGCCTAGTCGAGAGGTGGAATTTGGGATTGAGTTGTATGAGAACACAACTCTAGTGTCCATTGCTCCCTATCACATGGCACCTAAAGAGCTGAAGGAGTTAAAGACGCAACTTCAGGAGTTGCTTGACCATGGTTTCATTCGGCCTAGTGTGTCGCCTTGGGGTGCATCGGTCTTGTTTGTGAAGAAGAAGGATGGCACAATGAGAATGTGCATCGATCATCGTTAGTTGAACAAGTTGACCATCAAAAACATGTATCCTTTGCCGAGGATTGATGACCTTTTTGATTAGTTTCGTGGAGCGGCTGTGTTTTCAAAGATTGACTTGAGGTCAGGATACTATAAGCTTAATGTGAAAGATATGGATGTGCCAAAAACGGCCTTTAGAATGAGGTATGGGCATTATGAGTTCCTTGTAATGCCGTTTGGCTTGACGAATGCTACTACTACTTTCATAGACATGATGAATAGAGTGTTCCATGAATACTTGAACAAGTTCGTTGTGGTGTTCATCGACAATATCCTTGTGTACTCTCGTATAGAGGAGCTACTTCAGTACAACTCCTTGGTTTGCTGCCTCAACATCAGCTCCTCTGATTTCTCCTCCTCCTGATAGCTTCTAGCATCTGAAACTAAAATAAATTAAAACAATATATTTTCTTACCAAATCAAAGATATTCAATAAAAACAAGGCAGAGCAAAGAATACTGTAAATAATGCATACATGCACCTAAATATTCCTAAAATGTACTTGAGAATAGCAATAATATGAGATGGAATGTATACAGAATATAAGACTTATGAGCACTTTACAGCGATTCCGTGTTTTGGTTCAAGCACTACGACATATCGCAATATCAGAGAATGAGTGGTTTAAGATCACCGCACGTAACGTTGTTGGAGACACATGTGTTGTGGATGAGTGATACAAATCGGGTACTCACGAAATCCATGAATCTAGTCCTTGATTGTATACATCGTGGACGAAGGTTTAGTGCTCCAACAACTTGGACGATCTATGACACCATTTGTCTACATCAACGACACGTCTCTTGGTGTCCTTACAACTCGGACAAACTATGCACCTCTCGTCCAAATTGTTGAGTGGATCGCAAGATCGATATAGACCAAGAGGGGGTGAATTGGAAATTTAAAGGTTTTGTGGTGGAAATTGCAATTTAAAAATAATAGACAATGGATTTAGAGTGGTTCAAGTTCCAAATGAACTCTACATCCACTACCTTAGCTTCACTAAGGATTTGCAACAATTCCACTAATTGCTCTTCCCCTTTTCTAGGACAAGGAGGCAACCCTTTACAATTTCGGTTGAATTTTCCACCCAAAATTTAACTCAATCCTCACACAAGTGAACAAAGAAATTTGTTGGCTAATAAGGTATCTCTCAATACAAGTGATAGCCCAAATACAAGCACTCAACCCAATTGAACAAGATATGAATGAAAATTACAATTGGGGTTTCTAGACAAAATGGGATTTTTGCACAATTGCTTGGATTTGATGTTTGGATGTTTGCTATTGGATCAATAGTTGTTGTTGGTGCTTCTAGATGTCCCTTTTATACCTTCTCATTGATTTCTAGTCGTTGTGGTTGTTGCACTCATCAATAGAGCCGCTGGGATGTTATCTCACCTCCGTAAATGCAGTCTGCAACAACCTATTTCGAAACGCGGGGTACTTGTTTCAGAAGGGACTAAAATAGAAAGAGCCGTTGGGGTGCATTTAAGAGCCCGTTTCGAAACGCCTTAGGGTCGTTTCGAAACACTTTTGCCACTGTCAAGGGTCGTTTCGAAACAGTCTTAGCCCATTTTGAAACACCCTAACGGTTTTCAGAAAATCAGTTAAAATAATTTCAACGGTCATATTTTCAATTTGAATTGAAGAACTGTTTCGAAACACCCTATTTATCTTTGTGAAATAGGTCAATTTATATAACAACCGTTATGTTTTTCAAATTAAAATTGAAGAACTGTTTCAAAACGTATGAGACCATTTCGAAACGGGTTCAAGTGTTCTAAAGCCGTTTCGATACGTGTTTCGGAACAGGGGTTGACAGTGATGAAAATGTTTCGAAACAGGGACTTGAAAATCACTGTATTGGCGTTAAACACTTAGAAAAATATTTGAAAAACTTTGTTTTTAACTTTGGCATAATCTTGAAATTATATAGGGATGTTTTGAGGACTTAAAATTCGTTTTGACATTTTCAATTTAGTCCTTAGGTTTTTAGTTATATCAAAATTAAAATATTTTTTTCACAATCTCCCCTTTTTGATATAACAAAACCAAAGTTAGAATTTTTAAGAATTTTGAAAGTTTTGAAAATATTCTAACTCCCCCTTAATTTAAGATAGGTTTTTAAAGCTTAAAAGAAATTGTTTGACTTTAAATTCAAATTGTAAAACTTAAAAAAAACTTTTAAACATTTAAAAACGAATTTTAGTTTTGTGGCTCTTAAATTTCTTCTTCCCCTTTTTGTTAGATCAAAAGAATAATGAAAGCTCATAGAGAAAACAAAGGGATTAGTACCAATAAGCATTAATAAGCAACAATAATATTAATTCATAATATCAAAATATCCAAAACATAAATCAACATTAAGTTCAACATAATATCCCAAATAAAAGATCAAAGTCATAGGTTCTTAAAACATAATTAAACATAAAGATGCAATCTTAAGCCTAAAAAGCATAAATAATATGATATGATATGATATGATATGATATGATATGATATGATATGATATGATATGATATGATATGATATGATATGATATGATATGATATGATATGATATGATATGATATGATATGATATGATATGATATGATATGATATGATATGATATGATATGATATGATATGATATGATATGATATGATATGATATGATAGTCCTAAGCCTCGTCATCATCATCGGAAGTCTCATCATCGCTCTTGACTTGAGAACGGTGAAACTTCGTCCATTGCCCATAGAGAGTAGAGAAGGACAAATCCAAGTTTGAATGGGAAGTCTCAAGAGTATGAAGGCGATCCTCGACATTTTTCAAACGATTGTCCATGGCATCAAAACCCGAAGCAATGCGAGTATCCAAAGCATTGAACCGCTCAGTAATGAGAGCCGTGAGGGCTTTATTGTTTCCAACTTGAACTTGCGGTGGAGGAGCAATGGGAGGAGGAGGAGGAGCTTCTCAATCAACTATTTCCCAAACATCATTCAAATATCGAAACCCAGATTTGCGTAGAGAGGACTCACCAATCTTGGACTTGCGAGGTTCCGGAGAGTCGTAGGTACAATCGATACCAAGGTCATTAAAGATGTAGCTTAAGCTTGTGCCATAGGTAAAAGACTTCAACTCATTTGTGTCAATAAGCTTAACATTATTGACCATCTCGGCAAAAATAATCTTAGGCACATTAGGGCGCTCACCTCTACGGAAACATTCAAGCCAAAAATGATCAACTTGACGGATGTGAGAGTATTTACCTCCGGAAGGTCGAAGGAACCACGAGACCATCAAGTGAAGAAAGTGATCATGCACATCCAAAGTAAGTGCCGGACCGGTGAAAGTGCCAAAGTGGCGTTCATCCTCAAGACCTTCATCTTTAAGTTTGAAAGTTGATTCCAAGAGAGCAATATCAACAACAAACTTTTTACCCAATATGAAGGATTCAATTCCAATAATCTCGGTTTTGGTATCATCATGAATAAAACGAGCATTAGAGTAAAAAATGAGTACCATATGTTTGTAGCGAATATCCGGAATGCTCAACAAAAAGAGAAGATTCCACTCACTCAAACGTTCGAGATATCAGAATAAGAAACGCTCAGAATTGAGGAAATCAAGATCAATGACACGTTCTCTACGAACTTCGAAATCCTTGACATAAGTGAAGCGAGCTCGCATATCATTAGTTTTAAGGGATTTCTGAAAAAGGAGAGCAAGATTCGGACGAATGCTCAAATCACCAGTTTGAACGGCATTACGCTTTTTGTTAGCTTGTTCCGCCATCTAAAAACATTAAGCAAGTATATTTTAAATTAAGTGTATGCATTAATATTAAAATCAATCCAATAATAAATCCCACTTAGGTTTTTGAAACAAAATTAAAAAAAAGTAAAGAAAAATATGACTGAAAAATTTTATATTCGAATAAAAAATTTTGAGATTTTGAAATTTTTTTACAAGATATGGAAAACCCACAAAGGAAAACATATAATTTATACAAAATTACAATTTTCTAACCTAAGATTCGAACAAAAATTAAAAAAAATAAAAAAAAGGAGAAAAATACCTTAGTTAGGGATTTTGGATGATTCGATGAAAATCCTTGCACGATGTTGATGAAACTTGCTTAGATTTGAGTTTAAGAGTAAAACCCCTCACAATTTTGTGAAAAATAAAGAGTTTGAGAGGGTATTTATAGAGAGAGAGGCGGTTTAGGGTTTTAAAGAGTTTGATAAAAAGTAGAATTTTAACATTAAAAGCCCTAAATAGAGCAATTCGCGATGCCGTTTCGGAACGGTCAGGACCGTTTCGAAACGGGACGACTAGGGTTTGACCGTTTTGAGACCATAGGCTGACCGTTTCGATACGGTGTTGACCCGTATCGAAACTCGTTTCGATACACCCCTTGCCAGTAGCCAAATCGTTTCGAAACGCATTGGAGGCGTTTCAAAACGCCCTTCTCTCATAACTGGATTTAAGGTATCCGTATCGAAACAGGGTCACCCGTTTCGATACACCTGGCCCTGGAAGTGCAGATGAGGCTCTAAAAGTGCAGAAAAATTAATTTTTCTTAGGCCTAACATGCATAAATGTCATGAATGAGCAGGCAAAACATATTCAAACATAAACATACTCCCCCTAGCTATAAGCATGGATGAAATTAGGAGACTAAGCATACAAACATGGCATTTCACAAGATCAAGCATATTTAAGCACAAAAGAGGTCCTAAAAGGTCAAGATAGGCTAGCTAGACCTAACTCTCTCCTAAGGAACCAAAAACGCTCTTTGTCTAAGGGTTTTGTAAATATGTCCGCTAATTGATTCAAGGTGTCTACGTACTCTATAACCACATCTTCCTTAAGGACATGATCTCTAATGAAATGATGCCTTATTTCTATGTGTTTGGTTCTAGAGTGTTGGATGGGATTTTTAGTTAAACATGTTGCACTAGTGTTGTCACATTTTAGGGGTATGGTTTCAACTTTAATTCCATAATCTAAGAGTTGTTGCTTCATCCAAAGGACTTGAGCACAACAACTCCCTAAGGATATGTACTCGGCTTCGGTGGTAGATAAGGCTACACTATTTTGTTTCTTAGAGAACCAAGATATGAGCATACTACCTAAGAATTGACAAGTTCCCGAAGTACTTTTCCTATCAATTTTGCAACCCCCATAATCCGCATCCGAGTAAGCATGAAGGTTGAAGGTAGAGTCTCTAGGATACCAAAGACCTAAACAAGGAGTATCTCTAAGGTATCTAAAGATTCTCTTAACGGCTATAAGGTGAGACTCTCTAGGACTAGCTTGAAACCTAGCACACAAGCAAACACTAAACAAGATATCCGGTCTACTTGCGGTAAGGTAAAGCAAAGATCCAATCATAGAACAATAAAGCTTAGAGTCAACACACTTACCTCCTTCATCTTTGTCAAGCTTTGTAGATGAGCTCATAGGAGTGGCTTGAGGCTTTGCATTCTCCAAGCCAAACTTCTTGAGCATTTCCTTTATGTATTTTGCTTGGTTGATGAAGGTGACATCCTTCTTTTGCTTGATTTGGAGTCCCAAAAAGAATGAGAGCTCCCCCATCATGCTCATCTCAAATTCACCTTGCATTAACTTAGCAAACTCTTGATAATGACATTCATTAGTAGAACCAAAAATAATATCATCAACATAAATTTGAACTACTAAGATGTCATTTTTATACATTTTTATAAAAAGTGTAGTGTCCACCTTACCTTTTTCAAAACCTTTTTCAATCAAAAAATTTGAAAGTCTTTCATACCAAGCTCTAGGAGCTTGTTTTAAACCATAAAAAGCTTTGGTAAGTTTGAAAACATGATTTGGAAATTTTGAATCTTCAAAACCCGGTGGTTGTTCTACATACACTTCTTCATTTATAAAACCATTTAAAAATGTGCTTTTAACATCCATTTGAAAAAGCTTGAAATTATGATAACATGCATATGCAAGCAACATCCTAATGGCTTCCATTCTAGCTACGGGTGCATAGGTTTCATCAAAATCTATTCCCTCTTCTTGAGTGTAACCTTGTGCTACAAGTCTAGCTTTATTTCTTACAATGTTACCGCTCTCATCTATTTTGTTCCTAAAGACCCATTTAGTTCCTATTGTAGATTGATTACTAGGCCTATCAACTAATGTCCAAACATTACTTCTCTCAAATTGATTTAACTCTTCTTGCATAGCCATAATCCAAAAGTCATCTTTCAAAGCTTCTTTTATATTTTTAGGCTCTATGCATGAGATAAATGCAACATGGTTCATTAATCTAAGAGAAGAACGAGTGGTTACCCCCTTGGATGGATCACTCAAGATTTCACCATATTTGAAATAGCTCAACTCCCTTGGGTAGCTCACTTCCTTTTCCTCAATAGCCAAGTCATTTAAGGCTTCAAGAGGTGGATCTTGTGTGTCCTCTTCTTTTGTTGGAATCTCATCCTCCTTTGAAGTTTGACCTCCATTAAAGGCATTTATGATTCCTACATCATCATCATCACAAGAATCCTTCCTAGGAAGGAGGTTATCATCGAATACAACATGAATAGATTCTTCTACTACTAAAGTTCTTTTGTTAAATACTCGATAGGCTTTAGAGGTTAAAGAGTAACCTATAAAAATGGCTTTATCACTTTTTGCATCAAATTTACCTAAGTTGTCTTTTCCATTATTTAAAACAAAACACTTGCAACCAAAAGGGTGAAAATAGCTAATGTTAGGCTTTTTAGATTTTAAAATCTCATAAGGTGTTTTCTTTAGAATTGGCCTAATCATTACTCGATTTACAACATAGCAAGTGGTGTTTGTGGCTTCCGCCCAAAAGTATTTAGGTAAATTGTTTTCACAAAGCATAGTTCTAGCCATTTCTTGTAAAGTTCTATTTTTCCTCTCAAATACCTCATTTTGTTTAGGAGTTCGAGGAGCCGAAAAATTATGGCTAATACCATTTTCATTTAAAATTTCTTCAAACCCTAAATTTTGAAACTCAGTTCCATGATCACTTCTAATATGTGAAATTTTTAGTTCAAGATCATTTTGGGTTAGTTTTGAAAATGTGATGAATTTTTCCAAAGCCTCATCTTTAGCACTTAAAAAGAGAACCCAAGTAAATCTAGAAAAATCATCAACAAGCACAAAAGCATAAGACTTACCACCCAAGCTCATAGTCCTAATTGGCCCAAATAAATCCATGTGGATTAGTTGTAAGCATCTACTAGTAGAAACATCATTAATGGATTTAAAGGAAGACCTATGTTGTTTACCCTTTGAGCATGCATCACAAATTTTATCATTTGAAAAATTTATCTTGGGTAAACCTCTAACTAGATTTAGGGAGACTAGTTTTTCTAAAACACTTATGCTAGCATGTCCTAGCTTCCTATGCCACAACCATGCATCATTTTCATTTTGAGCAACTAAGCATGCATGAGATGTATGAATGTCATCTAGATGCACCATGTATATGTTTCTTATGCGATGACCTATGAGCATAATACTATTAGATTTAAGGGAAAAGTACACAGACGGTCACTAAACTATACCCGAAAAAACAAAATGGTAACCAACCTTTCAAAAATCACAAAATGGCAATTAAACTTTATGTTTTATAACAAAACAGTAACTAGACGTTAAATTCCGTTAAGTTTCTGTTAAAACTTTGGTATAATAACATATTTAGTCCTTCAACTTTATACAGTCAATTAATTTAGTCCTAATTTGAAACAATTCACTAAATTTAGCCCTTTTTATTTAAGCATTCTTTCAAACTGGTCATTAAAGCAAAATTCCAAAGTATGGTACATGATAAATAATTACAATTAAATTCTTATAGGAACTCGAAAACTCGACTCGACTTGGCTCGAATCGAAAAAATTCAAATAAAGTTTGAGTTGTAAAATATGACGCGTCAACTCGAATAACTCGAAATTTTTTGACTCGACTCGATCAAACGCCCACCTCTATCTTAAGATATGACGTGTCAAGTTGAATAACTCGAAATATTCTTATATTTTAAATCATTTTTTCTTTTAATCGAATATTTTTTTAAATATAATATTTAATATTCTCATATTTAAATCACATCGAATATTTAATAACTACTTTAAATATTTGATTTAATTTAAAAATATTCGATTGAAAAGAAAAAATTGATTTAAAATATTCGAATAAAAAAATTTCAAATAAAGTTTGAGTTGTAAAATATGATGCTTCAACTCGAATAACTCGAAAATTTTGTACTCAACTCGATCGAACGCTCACCTCTATCTTAAGATATGACGCGTCAACTCGAATATTTGAATATTTTAAATCATTTTTTTCTTTTAAATCACATTGAATATTTAATAAATACTTTAAATATTTTATTTAATTTAAAAATATTCGATTTAAAAGAAAAAATTAATTTAAAATATTCGAATATTTAAAGTAGTTATTAAATATTGGAATATTTAAAAGAAAAATATTTAATGTAGTTATTAAATATTCGAATATTTTAAATCTATTGTTTTTTAAATCGAATATTTAAAGAAGTTATTAAATATTCGATGTGATTTAAATATGAAAATATTAAATATTCTATTTTAAAAAATATTCAATTTAAAAGAAAAAATGATTTAAAATATTCGAATATTTCGAGTTATTCGAGTTGATGCGTCATATCTTAAGATAGAAGTGAGTGTTCAATCGAGTTGAGTCAAAAAAATTTCGAGTTATTCGAGTTAACGCATCATATTTTACAACTCAAACCTTATTTGAAATTTTTTCGATTCGAATCGAGTCAAGTCGAGTTTTCGAGTTCCTATAAAAATTTAATTAATTATTCGAATATTTTAAATCAATTTTTTTCTTTTAAATTGAATGTTTTTAAATTAAATTGAATATTTAAAGTAGTTATTAAATATTCAATGTAATTTAAATATGAAACATTAAATGCTCTATTTTAAAAATATTCAATTTAAAAGAAAAAAATAATTTAAAATATTTGAATATTTCGAGTTATTCGAGTTAATACATCATATCTTAAGATAGAGGTGAGCGTTTGATCGAGTCGAGTCAAAAATTTTTGAGTTATTCAAGTTGACACGTCATATTTTACAACTCAAACTTTATTTGAAATTTTTTCGATTCGAGTCGAGTTTTCGAGTTCCTATAAAATTTAATTGTAATTATTTATCATGTTACCATACTTTGAAATTTTGCTTTAAGGGCCAAATTGAAAGAATGCATAAATAACGAGGGCTAAATTTAGTAAATTATTTCGAATTAGGACTAAATTTATTGATTGTATAAATATGAAGGACTAAATGTGTTATTATACCAAAGTTTTAACAGAAACTTAACGGAATTTAACGTCTAGTTACCGTTTTGTTATAAAACATAAAGTTTAATTGCCATTTTGTGATTTTTGAAAGGTTGGTTACCATTTTGTTTTTTCGGGTATAGTTTAGTGACCGTCTATGTACTTTACCCTAGATTTAATGTCTACAATTTTGCATCCATTTTTATCAAATAAAACATTGAATCCTTTATCACACAATTGACTTATGCTCAATAAATTGTGTTTAAGACCATCAACATATAATACATTTTCAAAGAGAATAGTATAGTGATTACCTATTGAGCCAATACCTTTAATGTGGCCTTTGGAGTTGTCACCAAATGTTACTACTCCTCCACTTTTTGGCTTTAGATCCATGAATCTACTCTTGTCTCCGGTCATGTGCCTCGAGCATCCACTATCAAGGTACCATGAGTTTTGACTTTGTGCTTTGGCCTTGTAGCAATGCTCCCCCTACAAACAAAGATATTAAACTTTGGTTTTTGGTACCCAAATCATTTTGGGTCCATGGGTGTTAGCTCCCAAAACCTTGGTTCCCTTAGGAATCCAAGATGACATATCAATAATATTATTAGATTTAACAAGTTCCTTAGGAACCCATACACTTCTAATTCTTTTAGCTCTACTATGTCTAGGGTAGCTACCTTGTTTGTAGTAGTTAGTTTTTTTCTTAGGTTGGTGTGTTCTAGAGGATTCTCCTACTTCATGCTTGACACTACCAACATTTTTTAAAGAATTTTTGAGCTCATTTAGCTCACCCAACACCTTTTGGTGTTCACAATTATATTGAGATAAAAGATTATTAAGATCAACATTTTCATCTTGAAAGAATTTTAGTTCATCTTTTAATCCTAATATCTTTTTCTCAAATTTAGAATTAGCTTGAGTAAGTGAGTCATTTTTCTCATTTAATTCTAGAATAATCTTTTTTATTCCTAATGACCGACTCCTTATATTTCTCAACTAATTCATCATATACCTCTTGCAACTCATCATATGCATCATTTAATTCTTCATAATCTAAAATAGATGAGTTAGAGGTTACCATAGAGGAATCTTCCTCAAGTGCCATGAGGCAAAGATTAGCCACTTCTTGTTCATCATCCTCCGATGACTCCTCACCACTCCAAGTAGCAAGCTTGACTTTGAGCTTCTTCTTCTTCTCAAAACCCTTCTTCTTGAGTTGAGGGCACTCCGAACGTATGTGGCCGGGTTGTTTGCACTCAAAGCAAATGATAGGATCCATTCTTTCTTCTTTGTTCTTGCTCTTGAAGTCCATCTTCCTTTGGATTTTTCTTCCCCGGTTGGACCTCATAAAATGTGAGAATCGTTTGGCTATCATAGCCAATTCTTCAAGTTCATCCTCCTCACTAGATGAGATCTCATCATGTTGTGAAGCTTTAGCCTTGAGAGCTATTCCCATCGTCTTCTTCTTCTCAACCTCAAGCTTCTCTACTCTTTTCTCTTCTTTCTTCTTCTCATCTTCCCTTCCTTGCTTCATGATCTCATGAGTAAGGAGAGAACCCACAAGCTCATCAAGCTTCAAAGTTTTCAAATTCTTTGCTTCGATGATAACAGTTCTCTTCCCATCCCAAGACTCGGGAAGTGAATAGAGTAGCTTCCGGACAAGCTTGTCTTCCGGTATGATCTCTCCAAAGCCCTTTAGACCATTGACAATCGTGGAGAAACGATCAAACATCTTTGACAACGTCTCATCGGGCTCCATCTTGAAATTTTCATAACTAAGATTGAGAATTCCAATATTAGTTTCTTTAACATCATTGGTGCCTTCATAAGTAGTCTCAATAGTGTCCCACACTTCCTTGGCACTTTCAATTGATGAGACCTTTGAATAGATGTCTGGACCGAAAGCACAAAATAGCATGTGGAGAGCTTTATCATTGACTTGAATCTTTTTCCTCTCCTCTTCACTCATCTCCACTTTCTTCTTCAAAACCATCTTGCTTTAATGGAATATATGGCCCATCTTCAATGACATCCCACACAAGATAGTCATTTGACTTGATGAATAGACGCATTCTATTCTTCCAAAAAGAATAGTTATCACCGTTGAAGAATGGAGGCTTTGTAGTGGATTGTGACTCGTACATGCCGGAACCAGAGGTTGAAGTCATCTCTTGATACTTTGATGATCACACTCTTCCAAGGAACTCCTCTTGTGGTTGTTAATCCTCAAAGAGTTAGGCTCTGATACCAATTGTTGAGTGGATCGCAAGATCGATATATACCAAGAAGGGGTGAATTAGAAATTTAAAGTTTTTGTGGTGGAAATTGCAATTTAAAAATAATAGACAAGGGATTTAGAGTGGGTCAAGTTCCAAATGAACTCTACATCCACTACCTTAGCTTCACTAAGGATTTGCAACAATTCCACTAATTGATCTTCCCCTTTTCTAGGACAAGGAGGCAACCCTTTACAATTTCGGTTGAATTTTCTACCCAAAATTCAACTCAATCCTCACACAAGTGAACAAAGAAATTTGTTGGCTAATAAGGTATCTCTCAATACAAGTGATAGCCCAAATACAAGCACTCAACCCAATCGAACAAGATATGAATGAAAATTACAATTGGAGTTTCTAGACAAAATGGGATTTTTGCACAATTGCTTGGATTTGATGTTTGGATGTTTGCTTTTGGATCAATAGTTGTTGCTGGTGCTTCTAGATGTCCCTTTTATACCTTCTCATTGATTTCTAGCCGTTGTGGTTGTTGCACTCATCAATAGAGCCGTTGGGATGTTATCTCACCTCCATAAATGCAGTCTGCAACAACCCGTTTCGAAACGCGGGGTACTTGTTTCGGAACGGACTAAAATAGAAAGAGTCGTTGGGGTGCATTTAAGAGCCCGTTTCGAAACGCCTTAGGGCCGTTTTGAAACACTTTTGCCACTGTCAAGGGTCGTTTCGAAACAGTCTTAGCCCGTTTTGAAACACCCTACGGTTTTCAGAAAATCAGTTAAAATAATTTCAACTGTCATATTTTCAATTCGAATTGAAGAACTGTTTCGAAACGATTGGCCTCGTTTCGAAACGGTTTTGCTACTGTCAAGGGTCATTTCGAAACAGTCTTAGCCCGTTTCGAAACACCCTATTTATCTTTGTGAAATTGGTCAATTTATATAACAACCGTTATGTTTTTCAAATTAAAATTGAAGAACTGTTTCGAAACGTATGAGACCATTTCGAAATGGTTTCAAGTGTTCTAAAGCCGTTTCGATACGTATTTCGGAACAGGGGTTGACAGTGATGAAAACGTTTCGAAATGCCTTAGGCCGTTTCGAAACAGGGACTTGAAAATCACTGTATTGGCTTTAAACACTTAGAAAAATATTTGAAAAACTTTGTTTTTAACTTTGGCATAATCTTGAAATTATATAGGGATGTTTTGAGGACTTAAAATTCGTTTTGACATTTTCAATTTAGTCCTTAGGTTTTTAGTTATATCAAAATTAAAATATTTATTTCACACAAATCAATTCCTATGTAATTTAGTTTGTCTGCATGTTTAGGGGGTACAATTGACCGCGTGTTTATAGTAGATTTTGGCCGCCTACGTGGCCTAACAGAGTAATTTATTTTCTTCATTTTATGTATTTATTTTAAATTAATAATTTCACCATGTAATTCATCAACAAAAATAAGCTTTGGATTCTTTTTGACGCCAAAAAATTAGCTTCGACACCATGATTTATAATTACAATTACTGAATGACTAAAACTTTTAGCTTCTTATTTTTTTAATTACAATTATACGTCTCCGATACTGCGCCTCTAAGCTTAAGGGTTACGCGAATGCAACGATTAACTTCCTAGATAAACCAATCAAACATGATTCTCAAGGCATTTTACTTTTTTATTGATGCTCCAAAGAAAACGTTGGAACCATTTTCAATGCTATTTTTATACCATATAAAATATTTGTTCTGTGTCGATATCAGTCTCAAATGAAAGATAAGTTCCAATACTAGGCCTCTAACCTAAAATATTACGAAGATTATTCTAATAATAACCCGGGAAAACACCTCTAACATGCCAACCAAGCCATTTCAACTTCTTATTCTTGGAAAAAAAACTAGCGTTTGAACCATTTTCAACGCGCTTTTTATACAGTGTGTAATACCTCGTATGTGCCAATATCAGTCACAAATGTAAGATAAGTTCCAATACTACGTCTCTAAGCTTAAAATTTACCAAAATTATCGGGTTAACGACACGATAAAATGCCTCAAACATGCATATACACCCTTGTATTTCAGTTTGGATTTTGCGGACCTCGTGATGTGCACAACGCGAGGTCCCTATAGTAATTACCACGAACCATAAATGTGCCTCTTCAAAATCTCGTGGACCACGCATTTTGGGGAGCGCAAGGTCTTATCCAGTAATTTTAAATTACAGAATATGAAAAGGCAGCCCACGTCGGACAAACCTCGCTACGTGTACAATGCGAGGTCCTGGTTTGCATTTCCCGAAATGTGAGGTTGCCTTATGTAATACCCCAAACTAGGGCCTAGTAACATGTTACAATAATAACTAAAACCTAATTATACCAATTGACTTGCCAAAAAGGAGAATTAAAAGAAGGGTTAACTACTAGAATAGTCACTTATGTTTCCTCCTAGTACAGAGTTGGTCACCGGTTTTGAAAAACGACTAGTAAGTTCACTTATGTTTTTGAGGCGTAAACTTTTGGTCACTCATCCGTTTGTTGTCGTTAAACGTTGATGGCTTGCTGACCTGGAAGTGAAAAAATAAGGGTAAATTACTGTAATGGCCACTTACGTTTATCCCATGTACATTTCTGGACCCCGATTTTAAAAAAATAAACATTACAATCACTACTGAAAATGTTTATTTCTAATTTCACCATTGAATTTTTAAAAATTCATTTTCACCCCTAAAACTTTGCAATCAATTAGTACCATGATATTATAAATATCTACAATCAAATTTTAACAGAAATTCAAACAATTTCACTAACTCCAAAATTTTTAGGAATAAAACTTGTCAAATTTATAAACTTAACTTTTTTTACCTGACTCAATCGAATGTTGGTAAAAATCAATTTGATGAAAAAAAACTTAGAATTTTTAATCTTTCAAAAAAATGGAAATTTTGGAAATTTTACAAAACACTAAACTCATCAATTTAACCAATTTTTAATCTAGCCCAACATCTCCCAGTGCATTGAAGGCCCTATTATTGTAATTTGGAAGGTCGATAGTGAGTGAGTTCCATATAGTTATAAACTCTTCAACTCTTTGCCACCATTATCGGCCTGATCTCTGTCATCGTCGTAGCGTGGCTGTCACTGCCATCATCAGCATGTTCGTCGCCGTACACTAAACCGAAATCCTACAGTCACTCGCGAAGACTCATTGCCGTTCACCGTGAAAATTCCTGGAAGGTTTGACTGAAATCTAAGCATTTATTTACTATTTTTCGTCAATCTCGGCCAGCTCCGCTGTCCGGGTTAGACACAAATGCCATATCTGAACTTCCTACGTCGAGGCGAGGTTACCCCTGGTCGGCGATCGTCAATCTAACGCCATTTGTTGCTTTGTCGGTGCCCGTTTGTTTAGATATGGAATAGATTGCAACAGGAAGACATGTCCATTAAAATTGTATATATGGGGGTTAAATGTGTAATTGTACAAATTATTTTTTATTTTGGTGGTCAAAATAGAAGTGAAGTAATAGTTTAAGGACTATCTAGGTAATTTATCCTATTTTTTTTATTGTGCCAGATCAGCTTTTCGTTTAAATTTAACGGCAACAAATGGTTGAGTGACCAAAAGTTTACGCCCCGAAAACGTAAGTGACCTTATTGGTCGTTTTTCAGAATTGGTGACCAACTTTGTACTGGGGGAAACATAAGTGACTATCCCAGTAGTTAACCCTTAAAAGAGTTAAGGACTAATTAGCGAGCATCTTAAAATGTAGTGACCAATTATTAAACTTAAATTAAAAAGAAAAGAAATATGAGGCATTGCATGTAGCATTAAAGAAAGTAAATGGAATAAACACATGTCAATTAGACATGTTTGTGAGTGATTGTTAAGTGTTTAAAAGTACTAAATTTTTACCCTTTTTCATCTCAATTATTGTTAGACTTAGGCTCATTTAGGTTGCATTATTAGTCATTCATACATATTTGCATTTTTTTCTCCCTTGTCATGCTTGATTATCTTTAATTGCTTATTTGGTGGAAAGGGTACTGCTAGGTATGTGTTTTGTATATATGCAGGGTAAAAGATTCATTGCCGCAACAATTCATTGTAGAACCCTGCCGAATGATCCTGACCGAGCATAACTAAGCCGTGATGTGTGATGTTGAGCACATGTGGCCGAGCAAAGACGATCGATAGACCACTACTAGGTCATTGTCACGCCGAACTATGCCAAGCCATTGCCGAGGCAATGCCTAGGCAATTTCCGACAAGAGAGAAAAAGAGAAAAGTGGTAGGCGACTTGAAGAGCGTAAAGAGTTGAATTTTTAGAGAGAATTTACATGAAGATCAGAGCTTGGAATTTCATAGAGATATTAAAGGAGATTAAATTCCATAAAAATAGGAGTTTTGGGAGGAATAAAAGAATAAAATATAAGAGATTTGTTTCTTTTATTGTATTTAATTCCAACTTAACTTCCTCCTCAAGGATGGCTTTGACCTATCCATCTCCTATAAATAAAGATCCCAAGCCGTCAATTAGAGAAGACTAGAGGGGGAGACGAGAGGAGAGAGATCAATTGAAGACCAAGGCTGCCCAAGTTCTTCTATTTTTCTTTCTTGTTTAGTTGATATTCTTGTTGGGAATTAACCTTGTGTTGTTCCTAATCCCAACTATGAACTAAACTATCTTAGGATACTATTATTTTGTTTAGTAGTTGTGAGAAAACATTTGGATTCTGTTTAGGTTTTTGTTATGCAATTTATGTTCAAGGTTTGCTTATTCTTGGTGTTTATCTTTACTTGCAATTGAATCGGGAGAGGAAATTGTGATTGCATCCATTTATCTAGTATCGGGAGAGTTGGATTCAAGAAACGAATAAGCATGGTTTTTGCCCAAATCGGTGAAGACTAATTCAGCTTAGGAATAAGTATGAATTCAAGGCTAAGAGAGGTGTTAGATCGATTGATGTTCACCCTTGGTTCACGCGAGGAGGTATTATCAAGGCTTTCACATTGATAGAGTTTTGACTTAGTGATAAGAAGGAACCATTGAAGAACGTCTTGATGAACCTTGAAGGCTGTCGCCAAATTACCCAAGCAGTAGTTGTTTTCATTGCCCAGGCAACCGCCTTACCAATTGCCCAGGAAATCATCTTGTGCGTTGCCCAAGCAATCGTATTGCCCATTGCCGAGGCAATCATTCTGCCCATTGCCAAGGCAATTAAGCCTCTTCTTGCATGCAAAACCAAGACTATTCCATTCGAATTCAACACTACGACGCAATATAATTCGGCCTATTCTCTCATTCCGTCAACTCAATTCTTTAGTTTATTTGTTTATTTTAGTTTAGTCTATTATTCAACCCAAAACTATTACTTATGTTTTTACTTTTTCAGTGCGAGACGATAGATTCTTGAAGTAACACCAATCTTTGTGGAGACGATATCTTTCTACACTATAACTTGTGATGTGTATACTCACAAATTGCGAAGCACTCGAATCACGCAACAGTGATGACTCACGGTTAATGGTGGCAAGAAGAGATATCAATGCTTCTTCTTCTTCCTGGAGAAAGAAAAAACGATTGGAAATAAAGAGTGAGAGAGGAGAAAATTTTTGAGAGAGAAAGCTTGGAAATCAAGGATTTAGCTTTGGTTAAGGATCAAATTGGATATATATCACATTAAGAGAGGTAACCACTTGTTATTCAATCAATTTGGTACATGAATTGTTGAGTATATGTGTGTTTAAAGTGTTGAATTCATTGCTGGAAATTTAGGGGATTAGTTAGAATACATGTTTATATGATAATTAATGTATGTATAATGGTGTACTTGATTTGGGTACATGTTTAGGTGACCAAAAAAATTAGAATACATGCTTAAATGTTCTGTTGTTGCTGGAAATTGATCATGTATAGGTTGTGAAAATGAAAACAAATGTGAATATGAATGAAGAAGTTGTATAGGATTGTTTTGCTAAATGAAAATGAGTAAACATGCTTAATTGAACAAATTGATCATCATGCCCTGTTTTGATTTCATTGAAATGCATAATTAGACCGACTAAACATGTAAGGAAATGAATATCAATCGAATTACAATGCTAGAATGAATTTGGAAGCTAAAAACATAACCTAGAGTAATCTGCCCAGAATACTTTGTTCTGGGCAGAAACTTCAAAAATTTACCATAAATTGTATAGGTCGAAGTTAGAGCTAAATTTTACATGGGATGAACTTTAATATGTCTATTTTCATTAGGAGAAAACGGAATTGAATTTTGGGTTCTGAGCTGGAATCTGGAAATGAAAATAGCTAGACAGTGAAAATTGTCCAGAAAATAAAAATGTCTTGTCTTTGAACTAAAAACTATACTAAATGGCAAGGAATTAAAATGTAGGGCCTATATGGTTAAAAGATTATTGAATAAGCTTTCTAACGGTGTAAGCAAATTAAAATTCAGACATATGGAATAAAAGTTATGCTTGTTTAAGTGGACAGTGTACAAAATGCCTGGCAGTAGCAGTCTTGGTACCTTGAGACCGTTTTTGAACACAATTTAAGAAACTGTTAGTAACAGTTTTAAGACAGTAAATATTGCCCAGTTCTGCCTTGATATGAAATGTTGGTAGTTTAGAAATA
Organism: Hibiscus tridactylites; assembly: GCA_958450335.1. NCBI lineage: Eukaryota > Viridiplantae > Streptophyta > Magnoliopsida > Malvales > Malvaceae > Hibiscus > Hibiscus tridactylites. Next base: position 80,438,761 of record OY288269.1, on the reverse strand, counting down.
AACATTAAGAAGTATATATGAAAAATGCTATATGTTTTGTGTATAGGTTATGTATTGACCTTGCTACTATTTTGAATGAATATGTGAACAAATTTTTGATGTATTTCTTGTATAGTATATTAGAACCAGCAGTGAACTTGGAAGAGGAAAGGGTGGAGCATCCTAAGGCTAAAAAAACAAAGGAGTTTGGATCTGTAACCCCCTTAACCCAGCCCAGACGGTTGAACCGAATTAAGAAGTTTACACGGGGAAAACCAAAGTCAACTTGAAAGTCAACCTTGATTAACGACCCTTTTTTTCTTTTTAATCTTGACTAAATGCATATTAACCCTAGATTTGATCACACAATCAGCATACTCAAAGATCAGCGCATTCGGAAAACATTCAGGGACTTAATTGCACAAAACATGAATTTAGGGACCAAAATGCAAATTCTGAAAATTATAAGGACTTAACCCAATTAAAAGTTACCAATATGAAATTAATCATCTTTCATGATTCTCTACCAAATTTCAGCTCAAACGGACATCTCAAACTCATTCAATTGCATATACAAAGATTTGGGACCAAAACGTAATACTTACAAACTCTGCAAAGATGCCATTAACTGAATTAACGGTCGCGTATCGGTACGCTTGAAGTAGTATCGATACGCGGGGAAGGCAGTGACCAAACTCACAGGAAAGGTATCGAAACGCTCTCCCGCGTATCGGTACAACATTCATATTTGGCCTACCGTATCGAAACACCTCGCAACCGTACCGATACCCCTGTGCAGAAAAGCACATATTTGGCTTATGTGTATCGATACGCGAGCCCGAGTATCGATACACACACCAGAACTGTCCCAAATTCAGCCCCAGAAATGCATCAAACATCATCATAGTGTCATCAAATCATACCAACAAGTCATTGTATGCCTAAGGAACATAAAAGCATCAACCATTCTCAAGCATGACATCAATTAAGCAAATCCCCAATTCTATAGGCATGCATCCTATTTAGAAAACCATTCAAGCACCATAATACCAAACCAACTTCACAAAGGCCAATTACATGTTCCATCATCAACAACAACATAAAACCAACTTAGGGAGTCCAAAACATCTCCCAAAACAACAACATAGGTTCCCCATTGCCAAATGCCAAAAGCTAATAGTGTTAAGAAACTTTCACCATACATGAGCTTAGTTATTCACTTGGATTCTTGACCTCCTTGCTGCCCCTAATGCACTTCAATGCTCTGCATTATTGGTTTAGGAAAAGAGAGAGCGTAAGCAAATAGCTTAGTGAGGTATGCTCATTTAAAACAACTCAATAATGCATTTAAAAAACACCTTTATAAACCTTAGTTCAAAACATCTTTTGTACATGCACATAAGCATTTAAAACGAGCATTTCATGCTTCAAGTTTATAACATGTCATAATGGCCACAAGTGATACAAACAATACAAGATCCACACATGGACTTTTAACCACCATTGTGATCTTACAATTCACAAGGACCACACATGGACTTTTAACCACCATTGTGTCCTTAGCACAAGAATCATCCATGGACTTTTAACCACCATGATGTTCTTACAATTCACAAGGACCACATAAGGACTCTTAACCACCTTTGTGTCCTTAACAAGAACCAACCATGGACTTTTAACCACCATGTTGTTCTTAAAATACACAAGGCTCACACAAGGACTTTTAACCACCTTTGTGACCTTAACAAGAACCAACCATGGACTTTTAACCACCATGTTGTTCTTAACACAAGAACCACCTATGGACTTTTAACCACCATAGTGTTCTTAACCTTTCTCATAACATCACTTGCCAATATGCATCATTTAACAACAATAATCCACTGTTTTAAAGCATTTCACAAAGCCATTAATCATCATGCAACATTATGCATTAAAACCACATTTTATCAAATGTTCAAAACAAGGATCTCTTACCTTGAGCATCCTTCAACACATGGCTTATAAAATCAGCAATTAAACATGCTAAAGTATGCTTTCAAAACAGAATTTAAAACATGCAACAAATCACATTGCATACAACCATTCCATGGTTCAACATAAAGTGTGTACTTCCGAAAACTTACTCTTGAGCTTAGCTAAGTTGCTTAGACTTAAACTAAGCTCCCAAACCTTCAAAACATTAGTTTCAAAGCCGAAAACCAAAATCCACTCACCGATTCCGTTTCGCCACTCGCCGAAACACCAATCAAGCTTCCGGATCACCACCACAAAGATCCAAAGATGACTCCCCTGTTTTAAACACATCAAAGAAGAGGATTAATGCATCATCATGCATTAATATCTTCAATGAAAGCACCTAAACTCGCTGCTCTCATCCACACTCCATTTTCGGCTACCAAACACAACCGAAAACACATCCAAACAACTCCACAACACTACCCAGCCAAGATCCATCAATTCCAAACATTCTTAAACCTCAATTAACATCCAAAAAGGATCTAACCACGTCCTTATACCTCCAACTATAACAGATCATCAAGATCACTCCAAAAACAACCAAAAACTCAAGCAAAACTTAGGAAAATCAACCTATTCGGGATTGCATTGATTAAACCTCAATTTCTCATCAATTATACATTCATTTTTCATCAAAATGACATCTCAAAACAATGCCCAAACAGATCATACGAATTTCATCAAAATTAAAGCAAATCTTGCATTTTTAAAGCCAAGATCAAGAACACAATTGTAAAACCTTTAATAAAACACAAATCAAGGATTGAGAACTTGGGAATTTCAGTAAAGAACTAAGAATTTAGAGGAGAAGGACGTTCATACCTCTAAACTTGAGTTTCTCCCTTTTTGGAACCAAGATTCTTGAAAATCCAATTAGCAAATGATAAGGTTTAGTTGAAGGGATGATTAGAGATCAAAAGAGGATTGAAATCTCATTTTTTGATGTCAAAATCAGAGGGAAAATGTGCTGGAAAATGTGTTTGGGTTGAGAGAAAGTTGAGAAAAGGAAAATGGGAATTTGGAAAAGTTAGTTGAAAAATGCCAAAATATCTTCCCTCCCTTTTACTTTTATTTAAAAACCATTAATTAATCCTTTAATATTTAAGAAAAATCTGGAGAAACTCCTATTGGGTAAATAGCTCCTTAAAGATTCAAAGTTCCAATCCTTTTTAAAACAGTCACACAGTTTTCGAAAATTACATTTTGGTCACTAACCAAAATGTCACACTTCCAAACCTTATTTTGTAAAATTGATTTCACCTTTCTCTTATATATAATAAAAGAGGATTTTAAGACATTTTCCATATTTTTAATGCAACCCGAACTAGGCTTTCCTAAATTCACCCTTTTATATTCGAACCGCACTCCGACCGAACCGGTCCAAACCCAAAACTTCTAAGCCCAAAATTGGGGCGTTACAACTCTCCCCCCCTTAAGAAATTTCGTCCTCGAAATTTACCTAAAGGAAAGAGGTACGGAAACTGCTTCAACATGTCATCCTTCCGCTCCCACGTGGCTTCTTCAACACCACGATGTTTCCACAACACCTTTACCAACTCAATGGTCTTGCCACGAAGAACCTTATTATCCGAATCCAGAATCTTCACCGCTTCCTCATCATAGGTCAAATCCGGATTCAATTCTACTTCTTCCACAGGCATCACATGCGAAGGATCCGATCTATACTTCCGAAGCATAGAAACATGAAACACATCATGAATCTTTTCCAACTCTGGAGGTAACCTCAACTTGTACGCAACAGGACCCACACGCTCAATCACCTCGTATGGTCCAATGTACCTAGGGCTTAACTTACCCTTACGGCCAAACCTCATCACCTTTTTCCAAGGCGAAACCTTCAAAAACACACGGTCACCCACCGCATACTCAATCTCCTTACGCTTCAAATCCGCGTAAGACTTTTGCCGATCAGAAGCTGCCTTCAAACGCTCACAAATGAGCTTCACCTTCTCGGTGGTTCCTTTCAACAAAGCTGGCATCGAAACCAACTTTTGACCCGTTTCAGCCCAACAAAGAGGAGTCCTACACTTCCTCCCGTACAAAACTTCATAAGGTGCCATTTGAATACTTGCCTGATAACTATTGTTATAGGCAAACTCCACCAAAGGCAAATGGTTCTCCCAAGAGCCCTGGAACTCAATCACGCAGCACCTCAACATATCCTCCAAAACCTGGATAACACGCTCAGACTGACCATCCGACTGAGGATGATAAGATGTACTGAAATTCAACCGCGTACCCAAAGCTTGATGCAAACACTGCCAAAAACGTGATGTAAACCTCGGATCCCTATCCGACACAATCGACTTAGGCACACCATGCAGCCGCACAATCTCAGCAATGTACGACTCCGCAAGCTTATCCAAAGAGTACGTAGTATGCACAGGCAAGAAATGCGCATACTTCGTCAGGCGATCCACAATCACCCACACCGAATTCTTCTTCGATGGTGACAGAGGCAAACCAGACACAAAATCCATGGTAATCCTTTCCCACTTCCATTCAGGAGTCTTCAACGGTTGCAACAACCCTGAAGGAACCTGATGCTCAGCCTTAACTCGCTGACACACCATGCACTTGCTTACAAACTCAGCAACATCCTTCTTCAAACTCACCCAATAGTACTCATCACGAAGATCACGATACATCTTAGTACTACCAGGGTGCATAGCAAAAGGACTACTATGACCTTCAGTCAGAATAGCACGCCTCAATTCAGCATCATTGGGCACTACTATCCGACTCCCAAAACACAACACCCCATCATCATTAAAACAGAAAACCGAAGGCCTACCCTCCGCAATATCCTGAACATGCGGTACCAAGGAATCATCCAACAACTGATTTTCCTTAATTAACTGAACCAAAGATGATTTCACTTGCAACTCAGCCACAAGACCACCATCACGCGAAATACTCAAACTAGCAAACATAGCCCTCAGCTCCAAAGCTACCTTTCTACTCAAGGCATCCGCTACAACATTAGCTTTTCCAGGGTGATACTCAATCGTCAAATCATAATCTTTGAGCAACTCCACCCAACGTCGCTGCCTAAGATTCAACTCCTTCTGAGACATCAGATACTTCAAACTCTTGTGATCAGTGTACACAGTACACTTCTCACCATACAGATAATGTCTCCAGATCTTCAAAGCAAAAACCACTGCAGCCAACTCAATGTCATGCGTAGGATAATTGCGCTCATGCACTTTCAACTGTCGCGATGCATAAGCCACCACCTTACCCTCTTGCATCAACACACATCCCAAACCAACACAGGACGCATCACTGTAGACCATAAACTCTTTCCCTGATTCAGGTTGAACCAAGATAGGAGCTTGCGTCAAGGCTGCCTTAAGCTTCTCAAAAGCCTGCTGTCTCGCTTCCGTCCACTCATACTTAACATCCTTCTGCAACAACTTCGTCAATGGTGCAGCAATCCTTGAAAACCCATCCACAAACCTCCGGTAGTATCCCGCCAAACCAAGGAAACTACGAACCTCATGAACAGACTTAGGAACCTTCCAATTCATCACCGCCTCAATCTTCTGAGGATCAACATGAATCCCCTCAGCAGAAACCACATGCCCAAGAAACACCACTTCTCTAAGCCAGAACTCGCACTTGCTCAGCTTGGCATAAAGTTGATTCTCCAACAAAGCTTGCAACACAATCCTTAGATGCTCTTCATGCTCCTCCTCAGTACGCGAGTACACGAGGATATCATCAATGAACACCACAACAAACTTGTCCAGGTATTCATGAAATACACGATTCATCATGTCCATGAAAGCTGCAGGAGCATTTGTCAAACCAAACGGCATCACAAGGAACTCATAATGCCCATACCGTGTTCTGAAAGCTGTCTTAGGCACATCCACATCCTTTACCTTCAACTGGTAATACCCTGACCTCAAGGCAATCTTAGAGAACACGGCTGCTCCCCGAAATTGATCAAAGAGATCATCAATTATCGGCAATGGATACCGATTCTTGATAGTCAACTTGTCCAGCTGACGGAAATCAATGCACATTCTCATAGTTCCATCCTTTTTCTTCACAAACAAGACCGGTGCACCCCAAGGTGACACACTCGGCTGAATGAAACCACGATCAAGCAACTCTTGCAATTGCGTCTTCAGCTCTTTCAACTCCTTAGGTGCCATTCGATAAGGGGTAATGGACACAGGTGTTGTATTTTCATACAGCTCAATCCCAAACTCCACTTCACGACTAGGAGGTAAACCAGGCAACTCCTCAGGAAACACACCAGGGAACTCTCGCACAATCCTGATATCTTGCACACGCAACTCCTTAGAACTGGGATTCATCACAAAAGCTAAATAAGCTTCACAACCTTGCCTCAGCATCCGGCTCGCCTCCAATGTAGACACCACATTGGCAAGAAACTTCACATTCTCCCCAACCACAACTACCTCATAATCATCCGCAAGCTTCAATGAAACTTGCTTATTCTCACAATCCACTACAGCACGATGCTCAACAAGCCAATCCATACCAAGGATTACATCAAAACCATAGAAAGGCAACTCCATAAGATCAACAGGAAAAACATGATCTTGAACAACCAAAGGACATCTTCTAAAAAGATTTCGAGTCACAACAGTCTCACCAAAAGAACTAGTGACACACATACCAACATCCAAAGACTCAACAGGCAAATCCAGCAATTCAGCATGCTCACGCAATATGTATGAGTGCGTAGATCCAGAGTCAATCAAGGAAAGTAATGACAAGGATTGCAAAGTAAAAGTACCTGCGATCACATCCGTGTCATTCCTCCCCTCCCGCTGAGCATACACCCTAGCCTGGCCGCCACCCTCAGGCTGAACAGCTACAACATGGGCCACATTCCGACCACCTTCCTCTCTACGCTGGAAGTTACCACGGCCGCGCCCACGACCTCTCTATGGTGCAACAGCTACAGGAGCACGCACTTGGCCACCAGCCAACATAGGACACTCTCTCCTCATGTGATCCGTAGATCCACAGTTCCAGCATGCATTACCAGCCGCCACAACAGGTGCTTGCACCTCCCTCACAACTCGAGGACAATCACGTTTCATATGGCCACGCGAACCACATGTCCAACATGCGCTCGGATCAACTCTAGCCTTGCCTCCCTGAGCAGGCGCACCACCACCTCGCTTAACTGAAGATTGATACTTCTGATCACGTCCCCTCTTGTTCCGTCCACCACCGGAACTATATTCAACAACTCGCTTACCAACACCAGAACCATCACTTCTAGAAGATAAACCCAAGTTCATCTCAATGTCCTTTGCCCGACCAACCAGCACATCGAAATCATTATACTCGGTAGCCAGCACATACATCTTTGCATCCATCACCAAACCATAACGAAACCTTTCACACCTCTCCCGCTCATCCGGAACAAGCTCAGGTGCGTACTGACTAAGTCGGACAAACTGTACTTCATACTCAGCTACAGACATGCTCCCCTGGGTAAGAGACATGAATTCCCTCTTCTTTTCATCTAGGTACCTCACACCTAGATACCTTCTCTTGAACGCATTCTGGAAGAACGTCCAAGTCACATCAGCATCCGCCATCCCAGAGATAGTGGTTGTCCACCACGTGTATGCATCGTCTTGCAACAATGATACTACACAGCCCAGCTTCTGAACTTCATTGCAGTTCATTTGACCCAAGATTCTCTTGGTACTTTCCAACCAAGACTCCGAACCTTCAGCAGACAACCCTCTGAACTCAGTCCCTCCCAGACTGGGCAAACGTTCTAGAGGTAGCCTAGCTCCAGCATCTCCCTGATGCCCAGCTCCTTGAGCTCCAGCTACTGCTGCTCGAAAAGCACCAGCAATGGCTTGAACCAACATTGTCATGTCAGGAACAGCTTGCCCCTGACCAGCTTCAGGTCCAGCGACCCCAGCACCAGCACCAGCTGCAGCTCCTTCATCCCCAGCACCACCACCACCAGGCGGAGGAGGTAAATCCACCACATTTTCAGCATTCTCTTCATTTTCATTTTGAGCCATAGCTCGCGTATTAACCCTCAACTCTCTACGAGGTGCCATACTCTAACAATGCAATCACAATGCAAATAAACAAAGTCAGGCCCAGCAAGGTAAGCAATCCAAGCACTCAAGCTCATTTTCCACTTAAAAACAAAACATTACATTAGCTTTGATTTGGCAATGGGTCCCACTAACATGCTTTCACCACAGCATACACCACAATTGTAACATGCTTACAATTCACACATCATGCTTTCACTCAACACGCATACAAAGCATACATACTTTAATCACCCACATAATCATTCCCAATTACATGAAAACTCAGCTCTGATACCACCAAATGTAACCCCCTTAACCCGGCCCAGACGGTTGAACCGAATTAAGAAGTTTACACGGGGAAAACCAAAGTCAACTCGAAAGTCAACCTTGATTAACGACCTTTTTTCTCTTTTTAATCTTGACTAAATGCACATTAACCCTAGATTTGATCACACAATCAGCATACTCAAAGATCAGCGCATTCGGAAAACATTCAGGGACTTAATTGCACAAAACATGAATTTAGGGACCAAAATGCAAATTCTGAAAATTATAAGGACTTAACCCAATTAAAAGTTACCAATATGAAATTATTCATCTTTCATGCTTCTCTGCCAAATTTCAGCTCAAACGGACATCTCAAACTCATTCAATTGCCTATACAAAGATTTGGGACCAAAACGTAATACTTACAAACTCTGCAAAGATGCCATTAACTGAATTAACGGTCGCGTATCGGTACGCTTGAAGTAGTATCGATACGCGGGGAAGGCAGTGACCAAACTCACAGGAAAGGTATCGAAACGCTCTCTCGCGTATCGGTACAGCATTCATATTTGGCCTACCGTATCGAAACACCTCGCAACTGTACCGATACCCCTGTGCAGAAAAGCACATATTTTGCTTATGTGTATCGATACGCGAGCCCGAGTATCGATACACACACCAGAACTGTCCTAAATTCAGCCCCAAAAATGCATCAAACATCATCATAGTGTCATCAAATCATACCAACAAGTCATTGTATGCCTAAGGAACATAAAAGCATCAACCATTCTCAAGCATGACATCAATTAAGCAAATCCCCAATTCTATAGGCATGCATCCTATTTAGAAAACCATTCAAGCACCATAATACCAAACCAACTTCACAAAGGCCAATTACATGTTCCATCATCAACAACAACATAAAACCAACTTAGGGAGTCCAAAACATCTCCCAAAACAACATCATATGTTCCCCATTGCCAAATGCCAAAATCTAATAGTGTTAAGAAACTTTCACCATACATGAGCTTAGTTCTTCACTTGGATTCTTGACCTCCTTGCTGCCCCTAATGCACTTCAATACTCTGCATTATTGGTTTAGGAAAAGAAAGAGCGTAAGCAAATAGCTTAGTGAGGTATGCTCATTTAAAACAACTCAATAATGCATTTAAAAAACACCTTTATAAACCTTAGTTCAAAACATCATTTGTACATGCACATAAGCATTTAAAACGAGCATTTCATGCTTCAAGTTTATAACATGTCATAATGGCCACAAGTGATACAAACAATACAAGATCCACACATGGACTTTTAACCACCATTGTGATCTTACAATTCACAAGGACCACACATGGACTTTTAACCACCATTGTGTCCTTAGCACAAGAATCATCCATGGACTTTTAACCACCATGATGTTCTTACAATTCACAAGGACCACATAAGGACTCTTAACCACCTTTGTGTCCTTAACAAGAACCAACCATGGACTTTTAACCACCATGTTGTTCTTAAAATACACAAGGCTCACACAAGGACTTTTAACCACCTTTGTGACCTTAACAAGAACCAACCATGGACTTTTAACCACCATGTTGTTCTTAACACAAGAACCACCTATGGACTTTTAACCACCATAGTGTTCTTAACCTTTCTCATAACATCACTTGCCAATATGCATCATTTAACAACAATAATCCACTGTTTTAAAGCATTTCACAAAGCCATTAATCATCATGCAACATTATGCATTAAAACCACATTTTATCAAATGTTCAAAACAAGGATCTCTTACCTTGAGCATCCTTCAACGCATGGCTTATAAAATCAGCAATTAAACATGCTAAAATATGCTTTCGAAACAGAATTTAAAACATGCAAAAAATCACATTGCATACAACCATTCCATGGTTCAACATAAAGTGTGTACTTCCGAAAACTTACTCTTGAGCTTAGCTAAGTTTCTTAAACTTAAACTAAGCTCCCAAACCTTCAAAACATTGGTTTCAAAGCCGAAAACCAAAATCCACTCACCGATTCCGTTTCGCCACTCGCCGAAACACCAATCAAGCTTCCGGATCACCACCACAAAGATCCAAAGATGACTCCCATGTTTTAAACACATCAAAGAAGAGGATTAATGCATCATCGTGCATTAATATCTTCAATGAAAGCACCTAAACTCGCTGCTCTCATCCACACTCCATTTTCGGCTACCAAACACAACCGAAAACACATCCAAACAACTCCACAACACTACCCAGCCAAGATCCATCAATTCCAAACATTCTTAAACCTCAATTAACATCCCAAAAGGATCTAACCACGTCCTTATACCTCCAGCTATAACAGATCATCAAGATCACTCCAAAAACAACCAAAAACTCAAGCAAAACTTAGGAAAATCAACCTATTCGGGATTGCATTGATTAAACCTCAATTTCTCATCAATTATACATTCATTTTTCATCAAAATGACATCTCAAAACAATGCCCAAACAGATCATACGAATTTCATCAAAATTAAAGCAAATCTTGCATTTTAAAGCCAAGATCAAGAACACAATTGTAAAACCTTTAATAAAACACAAATCAAGGATTAAGAACTTGGGAATTTCAGTAAAGAACTGATAATTTAGAGGAGAATGACGTTCATACCTCTAAACTTGAGTTTCTCCCTTTTTGGAACCAAGATTCTTGAAAATCCAATTAGCAAATGATAAGGTTTAGTTGAAGGGATGATTAGAGATCAAAAGAGGATTGAAATCTCATTTTTGGATGTCAAAATCAGAGGGAAAATGTGCTGGAAAATGTGTTTGGGTTGAGAGAAAGTTGAGAGAAAAGGAAAATGGGAGTTTGGAAAAGTTAGTTGAAAAATGCCAAAATATCTTCCCTCCCTTTTACTTTTATTTAAAAACCATTAATTAATCCTTTAATATTTAAGAAAAATCTGGAGAAACTCCTATTGGGTAAATAGCTCCTTAAAGATTCAAAGTTTCAATCCTTTTTAAAACAGTCACACAGTTTTCGAAAATTACATTTTGGTCACTAACCAAAATGTCACACTTCCAAACCTTATTTTGTAAAATTGATTTCACCTTTCTCTTATATATAATAAAAGAGGATTTTAAGACATTTTCCATATTTTTAATGCAACCCGAACTAGGCTTTCCTAAATTCACCCTTTTATATTCGAACCGCACTCCGACCGAACTGATCCAAACCCAAAACTTCTAAGCCCAAAATTGGGGCGTTACAAGATCCAAGACAAGTATTGTGAGTGTAGCTTGACTTAGGGTTAGGACTTAGGTCCTAACCAAATATGCTTGTTATATTCTTGTTATCCTTGTATTGATTAAAACATACTTAATATGAACTTGAATATGCGTAAAAAGGAAGATTGGCTAAGCTAAAACTTGTAAATAAATAGAAGCATGAAAATGGGTAAATTAATTAGAAAGGAAAATGTAAAGATGTTGATTTCTTGCCTTGGAAATGAGATGTTCGAATGATTGCTTGTATGTACTCCATGATGTATATGTTTGATTTCCATGCTTTAGATTGATCATTTGAATGCTTGATGCCTAATAAAGGCCTATGCTAAATGCTTACTTGAGATGCTTGAAATGCTTGTCCTTGAAAAGTTTGCTATTTGAAAGACTAGCTAATTGAAATGTTTGAAATACTTGTTGCTTGAAATGTTTGTTATTCAGAATGCTAGTTGCTTGAAATGTTGAAATGCTTGCTTGAAGGACAAGTAATTAGTGATTGTGGAGCTAAGGCTCAATTAGCCTAAGGGTTGAGCATGATATTGTTGTAACTTGTTTTAATGTGATTCTTGAACACAATTGTCTTGACTTGAACATGAAAGTATAAAACACAAGAAAAAACAACAAGCTTTAAAGCAAAATAAGATTTCTTGAACCATAAAATACCTTCTAAAGAAAGTTAAAGATTTAAAAGACTTAAGTTGCCTACAATGGAAGTCCATGGATATAATGTATGATGCATGGTATTCTTGGGACTACGGTCCATGAGATGCGGTTCGGGAGACGCCCCTTATTATATGACATGTTTGGTGACAGTAGGAGGTAACGGGGAAGATGTACGGAGATTAGCGACAATTGGTTGGATAGTTGAGAAGTTAAGATAGCCATTGTTTTGTGCTTTGGGCTACTTGTTTAGCACGGAGCAATGTCATTCATAACCAATTATGATCTAAGGCAAACCTGTAAAAGATATGAACCTTATTGTGAAATCAAATAAGAAATTCAAAGGAAAATTATGAATGTAAAATGAAATAGTAAAGAAGCTCTTGGTGAGCATATTGTTAAAGAAGCTCTTTGTGAGCATAATGTCTACAAGAAGTTCTTAGTGAGCATATAAAATATTGAGCTCTTGGTGAGCAAAAGAAATGTAAAAAGGCATAAGCTAAATTAATCAAATGAAAAACAAATGAAGCATAAAGCTTACATGAATACTTGAAATGATCGAGATGAAATTTTGAGTTTGTGGCTTGCTTGACTTGTATGCTTGAACTTATGAGGTGTACTTTTTAGTACTTGCTACTTAATATGAATTGACTGTGTTTAATTTGAAGGGAAAAATGAATGATGATGTGATGATGCCATGTACACTTGTACATGGAAATAAGGACTATTTTGTGTATAATTAAACAATAGTTGGACTGTTTTGGATATCCTATTGTGTGAGCATGATTCATGGATTGTTTTGTGTATAATTAAACAATAGTTGGACTGTTTTGGATATCCTATTGTATGAGCATGATTCATGGACTGATTTGTGTATAATTAAACAATAGTTGGACTGTTTTGGATATCCTATTGTGTGAGCATGATTCATGGATTGTTTTGTGTATAATTAAACAATAGTTGGACTGTTTTGGATGTCCTATTGTGTGAACAAGATTAATAGAGAGAATTGAATAACTTAAAAGTCAATAGGGATTTTTTTACTTGTAGATAAAGGGAAACAAGATTAATGGATAGAATTGAATAACTTAAAAGTTAATAGGGACTGTTTTTACTTGTAGATAAAGGGAAACAAGATTAATGGACATAATTGAATAACTTAAAAAGTCAATAGGGAGTTGTTTTACTTGTAGATGAAGGGAGACATGTACAATGGACAAAATTGAATAACTTAAGAGTCAACAAGAATTGTTTTTACTTGTAATTAAGTGTAAACATGTACAAGGGATAGAATTGAATAATTTAAAAGTCACTATGGATTGTTCTTACTTAAAATAAACATGAATTACTTGATAAGTAAGCTTGAACACTTGAATTGCTTGACATGTAATGCTTGAGTTTTTGACATAAAATTCATGAAATGGTAAATGTCTATATCTGAACCTTGTGTGGTATGAATTACTACTTGGAATGTCTCACGATTTCACTTGAATTGATGATCAATGGAATGGCTTGCTTAAAAGGATTCATATACTCGACTTGTAAAGCACGTATATGACTCAAATAAGTATATGACTTGAATTAAAATAAATATACTAATTGAATGTCTTGCATGATTTCCTGGATAAGTGGTAACCTATAATGAATGATAAACATATCTTGTTTTTATGATCAATTGTAATTGTCTAAGTTGCTTGCTTGTTAGTCACTCAACTCATTTAATAGAGATGATTTCGGGAAAAAATTAAGTGGACCGTGTTTTCTAGTCTAGTGTATGTCTCCCTAAACCGAGTTGGGGGTTTACACCCTACGCAAAAGATTTAGGGGTCATTTTTCTAAATAACATTGGATGTGGGTTATTTTCGTAAATAACTATTGAAAAGGTTTTTTATACAATAACGCCCATTTCAAGTGAAGTAACTTTTGATCACAGTTGTATTGTTGGTCAAATTATGTTTTGATCCCTCTACTCTACATAAATTTAGTCTTTACACTTTAATTTCACATAATTTAATCTTCTATTTTTCAAATCACTAGTCTATGATCTATATCTATGTATCTTCTATAATCTATATAAAAGCATAAGTTTAGAAAGAAAAAAAAAACTTTTGAACGCAAAATCTCTTATTTTTCATTATATTATTAACTTGTTGATAATTTTATGTATATTTATACATTAACCTTTTATTACTCTAGATAAGTTATATTAACTTATTTTTAATTGATATCCATAAAAAATCTATTATAATAAGAGAGTGTTCATAATCAGGTACTCGGGTCTTCAGGTATTAAAACTGTTAGTTCATGTCTTGATCGGTGAAGATCAGGTATCCACAAGTGGCGTCATAAGTTATTATGGACAAATTTGTTAGTTTTTACAAACCATACAATTTAGAATAAATCATATACAACTAAAAAGTTCAAATTACATAATTCATACATACTTGATCAAAGGAAAGAAATTCTCATTTGAATCATTAATTGAAATTTATTTTAAATTTCAATCAAACTTTCTTAATTGGTGGTTTAGAATGTTAGAGCAAAGTAATTTGAGAATGGGAACAAGGGTGTTCAAAAATAGTAACTTAATCTAAAATAAAAGGTATAAAAAATAGGAAACAAAGTGACACATAAAAATAAAAGGGGTAAAGTTCACAAATGGTTACTAAACTTTGATCAATTATTTAATTTGGTAACTAAACTTTCAATTGTTTCAATATTACCATTAAACTTTTAGTTTTGCGTCAATTTGGTCACTTACCCGTTAACAATCGTTAATTGGTAACGTGACAGTTAAAATATTTTGTATAATAACACATATAGTCCTCTATGTTTTCATATTCAAATAATTTAGTCCTAACTCGAAAAAATAATAAATTTAACCATCATTATTTACACATTATTTCAATTTAGCTCTATTTTCAATTAAAATAATTTAACCTTAAAATTGAAACCTTAAACCCTTAAACTCTTAAAAAATAAATCTACAACCCAAAATTATATATTCAAAACCTAAAACTCGATACCTTTCACATTATTTCAGTTTAGGCTTTGATTTCCCATCTTCTGTTTGTTGAGAAAAAATAAGAGTTCCAATTTAACCATAAAATAAAATTCGTTAAAAATTAAGTAACCAAAAAAGGAAATAAAAATTATAAAGAACCAGATGAGATGAATACTAGGTGAGAATTACAATTCTCAGTTTAACAAACAATATTATTATTGCTTAATTACTCACCTGTTTCTTTTGCTTGGAGCAAAGTTAAAATATAATTGTAATATTAAAGCAATTAAAAGTTTAGTTACTAAATTGAGTAATAGATCAAAGTTTAATGATTATTTGTAAACTTTATCCAAATAAATAAAATAATTAAATTTTTTGGTAAATTACACTGGTGACCACTCTACTATGGGGTCGTTCATATTTTGACCACCTAACTAAAAAATCCGTTAATCAAACCATAAAACTTTTAAAGTGTTTCTATTTTGACCGTCGGCCGTTAAAGTCTAACAGAGGATTTGATGCAATAATTAATAAAAAATTTACATAAGTATATATTTGGTCCCTATTATTTACTTATTATATCAATTTGGTACATGTTACTTTAAAGAAATTGTTGCAGTTTCTCTATTCATTATTGGGTAATCTTCACCAGTGGTCCCTTTCGTTTAGGGTGTGTTCTATTTTGGTCACTAGAATTAAAAAAGATTATTATGGTCACTTACGTTTAGAATCGTTTCTATTTTGGTCTCTTGGTTGTTAGTCTCCGTTACTTCAAAAAATTAGTTTCTGATTTAACCCCCAAATTTTCAAAATTTTATTTTTCGCCATCTTCTCCAAAAATTATAAAACTAAAACCCCAGAAAATTAATTCAAAACCCTAACCTCTGCCTCCCCTCCTCTGTAAATTCACTGCACACAAAGAACACAGAAAATCACACAACCGGAAATTTGTAGGGAACAACCTAAAACCATTGATTTTGAAAGCTTAACCTTTGAAAATGGTTATCTTTTGTCACATTGGAGCCAATAAAAAATGAATTCCATCTATGTTATTATGTTATCAAAGACTAATGACAAACATCCTCATTGTATTTGCAATGTCAAACTAATCCCTCCGTTTTCTGTGTTTTCCCCCAGAAGTTATCATTAGCTTGAAACTAGTAACTTTTTTGGATCTCCTGCAACTCCTCCATAGATATACGGAGCTGAATTCGATGATTCAATCTTGGTTCAAACAAGAAATACTATAGAACCTTACTTTGATGGGATCCTTTGATCCTCTTGTAAAAATCATGAGATCATCAGCAAAACACGCTAACTTCTTCCAGCATGGATGATGTTGACTTGAGTCATGCCTTCAAGAGCTGCATCATTCAACATAGAAGAAGAAATATCTATGAGAATGACAAAAAAATATTCCCCCGAAATTGCTTGCTTTTATCTATCATCAAATCACACAAAATGAGAAAATGAGACGAAGAATGATTCAAGAGAATTAATTTTTCAATTAATGGACTTGAAAATTATAACTCTTGCAATGTGGAATTACAATGTTAGTAATAAAGAAAAACGGGTGATGGAGAAATAATAGGCTAACTGGCATATAACACAAAATATCAAAGTGACAAAATTCTAGAGCCTTCAATGATAAGTTTTAACGTCACCAATAATCACCACACGAACAGCTCACGTGTTTGAAATGGCGAAATCTACTAAAATCCCTCACGACAATCTCTCGTCGAGTAACCAGAGCTATTAACTTAATAGCATTGTGGCAGTTATTGTAAATTCGATGGCTCTGTACGATTTGCAAAGGTGATTCATTCATAGTATTTAACAAACCAAAAGCCACTGCTAATTTCTCACTGTGATACAACAATACACGTTGTTCTTGTTCATCCACATCAGGAAGCAAAGTTTTCTCCTCCGGAACATAACCACGCTTCGAAATTTGGTGAACCAAGCTATCAACCTTCCGGTAAATCTCATTTGTCTGGACATGGGATTTGTCTCCAGGAAGGAAAACATGTGATCGTTTATTAACTTCAATCCAACTGTAGACAGGAAGCATTCGTAAGCCCTTTCTTCTCAAAGTCTGCAAAATAGCTGCTGCTTCTTTTAACCTGCCCGATTGGGCCTTGCCTACGAATTTTCGATTGTGTGATTTTCTGTGTTCTTTATGTGCAGTGAATTTATAGAGGATGAGAGGTAGAGGTTAGGGTTTTAAATTAATTTTCTAGGGTTTTAATTTTATAATTTTGGGGGAAGATGATGAAAAATAAAATTTTAAAAGTTTAGGGGTTAAATTAAAAACTAATTTTTTGAAGTAACGGAAACTAACGGCAAATGACCAAAATAGAAACGATTCTAAACGTAAGTGACCAGAATAATCTTTTTTGAATTCTAGTGACCAAAATAAAACACACCCTAAACGAAAGGGACCACTGATGAAGATTACTTCATTATTATTAGTGCTCACAGCTGCAACAATTGCATTTTAGCCTTCAAGCCTCGTTTTTTGTTTATTAAACAAATGGATTAATCAATGCTAATCAACACATAATAACATGAAACAATGGAAGCCTAACCTCATTGATCCCCCGCCCACAACGGCAACTATCAACAGCTGCGCTTCCTACGTAACAGATAGGCCACGGCGGCCGCAAAAAGAAGAACCACCGGCACCCTAAATAACCACCCCCTGAACCCTTTCTCCCTCGACCTCCCTTTAATGGCTTCACTCGTCTTCCTTTCCACCACTTCCTTCAACTCCAACATGTTGAACTCCAACGACGCTGCCCTCTCCTCGAACTCTAATTTTTCCGCGCTGGTTTTCTCCAACTCAAGCCTCGTCCTCGTCGCCTCCGCCTCAAGCACCTCCACTTTCTTCCGCAGTTCATCGACCTTCTCCTTCAGTTCCTCTTCGGCCCGTGTATGTTTACTCCTCTCCTCTATTTCCCTCGCTTCTAAAACCCCTAATTTCCTCTCCAAATCCCTCTCTTTCTTCTCGACCTCCATTTTCTCCTTCTTCACGTCGGCCATTTCCTTCTCCATTGATTCGATCACCGTCGCTTTCTCTTCCAACCCTTTCTTTAACTCGACTGCCTCTCTGTTCGCTTCGTCTATCTCACTCATCGAAGTTATGAGATCATGCTGCAGCCTGGATACCTCGTTCTCGAGATCGGCGGATCTGGAGGCGAGAGATTCCATGACGCTGCCATCGTCTTCCCGTCGGCCCAGTTCTTGTTTCATTTCCTCTTCCTTGTTTCGTAATTCATTGACTTCTAGGGTTAGTTTCTTGATCTTTTCTTTGATTTATTTGTTCTCGTTGCCCAATGCGAGCTTTTCTTTCTGAAGAGCTTCGGTTTTTTTAGTGAGTTGGATTAGTTTTGCTTCGTTCTCACTGTCATCGGTGATGGTTAAATCCTCCATTTTCTTTGGATGCCTACAAAAACACAGAAAAAAGTGAGAACCAAACCAACTAATAAAACTACTAAATTTCCATGGGAAAAAGGAATATGCAGGCTTGTTTTGTTGATTAATCGATCTCTGGGTATTTTGTTTAGAAATGGAAAAGAAAATTATAGATTCGAAGAATGCGGAAAATTAACGGTCTTATCTATATGAACGGTGAGACGGCAATGATCAGAATTTGGAGTAAATTTTGCCTCTTAGTTTTAAGGTTTATGACCACATAAGTACATAAAAAAAAAGCTCCGCGCGCGTTTGAGGGGTATTGATCGGGCTCTTGTTTGTCGTCATTCAGAATCTTTTATTAAATTAGAGAAAGATTTGTGTGTCGAACTCGAACTGGTATTGGAGCAAGAGGAGAGCTTCAAATGGCGTGTAGTGAATGGATTGCCAGTGGAGACAAAAATACTCGATACTATCATGGCCACTAAGGTCACGACCTTAAAGTTTGATGGGGATGAATGGTGTGATGATCAGGATGCTTTGCAACACGCCACGGTGAATTTCTTTCAAACTTTATTCACAACACATACTCAGTAAGCGACTAGGGGCCTTTTTCCCATGGTAGATCATGTAGTTTTGGGGAAAACGGATGCGCCAATTATTAATGAGGAGATTCGAGGAGCTTTGTTTAATATTGGTCCATCTAAGGCACCGGGTTTTGACTTTTGATGGCCTAAATGTTGGCTTTTTCCAACAAAAAAAAAAAGAAAACTAGGAGGTAGTGCGGGATAATGTTTGTGCTTTTATCCGTCATGCTTTTACTTTTGATCCAAGTGTGAATTGCACTCTTTTGGTACTTCTGCCTAAGGTGTCGATCCCTGAATCTCTTAGTCAATTCTGACCTATTGGGCTTTGCCCGGTTACGTATAAAATAATATGTAAAATTATTGTAGATCGCCTAAAACCTTTTCTTCTGACATAGGTTTTTGTTCTTGGTCGATTTATAACTAATAACATTATTATTACTCAAGATGTTATTCATTCGATGAGGCGAAAAAAAGAGTTTAAAAGGGTAGATGGCTCTGAAGATTGATTTAGAGAAGGCGTACGATCGATTAGAATGACATTTTATCGCTGACACACTTGCAGACCTGGGTATTCCAGAAACCGCACAAACTTTGACCATGTATTGTATCTCTTCTGTACCTATGCAGATATTGTGGAACGACTCGAAGTCTGATGTTTTTCTATCATCTCGTGGCATTCGACAAGGTGATCCATTATCTTCTTACATTTTTGTATTGTGTATGGAGCGTCTGGCTCAGGCCATTCGTGTTGCAATTCACTAGGGTATGTGGAAATCGTTTCAAACCTGTAAGTCTGGACCTGAGATTTCGCATCTATTTTTTGTTGATGATACGTTACTATTTGTCGAGGCTTCTATTGGAAAAATGGAGGTGATTCAACGGGTATGTCTGATTTTTGTCATAGCTCTGGTCATCGTGTGAGTACTGCAAAGACAACTATTTTTCTTCTCTAACAATGTGCATGTTCCTGATCGTATGTCTATTAGTTCTGGTTTTAGCTTTCAGGAGGTAAGTGATTTGAGGAAATATTTAAGTGTGCCTCTTTTGCATCAAAGAGTTACATATGCTTCTTATTATGAGTATCTCCTTCAAACGTTACAACAGAAGCTTAGTGGTTGGAAGGCCTCGACTTTAACTTTAGTGGGTAGAATTACTCTAGATAAGGCGGTGCTGGCAGCGATTCTATCTTACACAATGCAATCAGTTGTACGCACGCATGTTCATTGGAAGTCATTTGGGACGATGTACGCACGCATGTTCATTGGAACCTTGGTGATGGTCAGAATGTGAAGTTTTGATTGGACCATTGGATACGAGATATCAGCCCTTTGATTCAATATGTGCCTCTCGCAAGCATGGATTTTGTGGAGTCTAGTTGGGTAGCATATATAGTGTATGCGGATGGTGAGTGGCAGTGGAATTTGTTTCAATATCTCCTGTAGCAAATATTTTTTTTACGCATCGGTGCAATTAAGGCCCCTCGGCCATCGTTTTCCAGAGACTTGGTGGTTTGGTCCGACGAGTTACACGGTAATTTTTCGGTTTGATCAGCCTACAAGATACGCTCAATGTCGTTGCGAGTAATCTATGGCGAACTATACATCATTTTAGGGGCTACAAAAGATTCAAACTTTTCTGTGGTTATTTTGCTGTAAAAAAAACTCATGACTAATACGGAGCAGGTTAGACGGCATTTCTCGACTGATAGTCGGTGTCCTATGTGTGGTTGTATAACTGAGGATATTGATCATCTTTTTCGATTATGTCTTGTAGCTTGTCAGATGTGGACGGCAGTGAATCAACCAGTGATGCTTGTTGATTTCTTGACAATGGATGTTCTGGATTGGGTCGTTACTAACCTAACGAACCCTGCACAGTTTGGTATTTCTAATGTGGACTGAGATTTATTGTTTGGTGCAATTCTTTGGAACATATGGCTTGTAACACCCGGGTTTAGGAGTCGGGTGAAAATAATATTTTAATATTATTTGGGGTTCGATTCTATAATTAAAATAATCTTTTGGGCCTCGGGTTTCAAAAACAAACTTTTGATGTTGGACTAAAATGGATGAAATACAAAATGGAGGGATTTTAAAGAATAAAGGAAATAGCCATTCATTAATGGCAAACTTGTAAATAATACAAGTTCCAATTTTAAATCCCCTTTTATCAAACATTTCACTATTCACTCTCTTCTCCAACAAAACTAACATGAAATAGAGCCCTCTCATCTCCTCCACTATTCCATCTCATTTCTCCTTCATTTCAACTCGTTTTTGAAAGGTAACATCATTTTTGACTTGTCCTCAACCTCCTCTCTTCAAAAGTACAATTAGTTTTTATTTTTATTAAAGTTTTGGAAATAGAGTTTTCAAGGGTTTTGATTAAAAATGATATATTTACTATGTTTAACTTAATATTTCGATTTAATGTTGTTAGTTATGAAGTCTAGGAGCTAAATGGTTCAACATATATGAATTTTACTTGGTTTTGAGCATATTTCCGAAATTGGGTTTAAAGGGGGTTTTTTGAATGGTTTTGGGTGAGTTTTGGGGGTTGTTTTGGGTTGGAATTGATGGGCTAATGTTAGTACTATGGCTGGGGGATGTTTTGGGATCATTTGTGAGTATAAAATGTGTTGGAAACTTGGGTTTTGATCAAGGTTTGAGGGCTGCTCGAATTGGATAAAATTGGAGTTTGATAAGGGCTTGAAATGTTGAGTTTAATGTTTGAATTGTATTACGGGTTAACTACTTTGATGCTTGGGCTGATTGGAAGTTGTTTGGTTTATGTTAAGGTTGTTTAGAGGCGAGAACTTGTGTCGGTGAAGCATCGGGAGGAAATCTGGAAGCTTGAAGGTGGTTGCTAGCTTGGTATTTGAGCTTGGAAGTATAGGTGAGTGGTTAATGTTTTCTAAGTGTTTTCTAAGTGGTTGGTTCGAGCATGTGGACTAGGTCGGGCTTGGTAGACCCACCTAGAGTTAGGATTAAGGTGGTAGCCTAATCCTTAGCTTAAACTAGAGACATTGGTTGAACTTTTACTTGTTGTTTATGTCTCGTGATGATTTATGACATGATGGTTTATGTATAATGTGTTATACATGTGTGATGAGGCATGGTTAAGATGCATTGTGATATGCATGAGAATTGTTCATGATTGTGATCATGGTGAGTACGTGCTAAGCACGGAATTGGTTGTAATTGATAATGTGGATTGAGTTAAATGTTGGCACTAGTATGCTTGAGTACAAATGATCGATCATTAGGATGTTAGTGTGCACACACGAGTCAAATTCGCGCGTGGCCTTGGTGGCGTTGAGTCACCAAGGAGGAGTACGGGTTCGACCGGAAATTGTTATATAGTAGTCGATGATGAGTGGAATCCCATCGACGGGGCGTGAGGATGAGTGGAATCCCCTCCGCGAGACCGGTGATGAGTGTAATCTCACCGTAAGGTAAAGTGGTTGTTGGATGTGAGTTCCAACGTGTTTATCCGCGTATTCGAGTCATAGCTAGGTGCCAATATTGATTGATATGTGTATCAATGTGATGTGGAATGTGATTTCTACTTGGATGTTTATATGTGCTTACATATGTTGTGGAAATGAGCTTGTTAAGCATGATATAAAATTGATTATTATTCATGCATCATTAACATTTTGGCTCTTGAGGATCGAAGGTATAATCATGCATTTACCTTGGTTGAGTACGTGCTTGGACCCTGCATTGTCGAGGTTTGTTTTTAAATAGCTTACCCTCACTAAGTTTTATTGCTTACGCTCTCTCTTTGTTCGACAATGCAGATCCTTAGTTCGGGGTTGCTAAGTGCAAGAAGGGGCCTCCAAGTGTGCTTCGTGGTGCTTGTTTGGCTACCAAGTATGAACTTTTTAATTATGATGTAATGGTCAAGCAATGGGACATGTAATCATGTTATGATGCTTTTGAACTATGATGTTGTTGTTTAGGAGCATGTTAGACTCCCTTTGTGTGTTTGTCAACTTGACTTTTGAGATGTATGCCATTGCTTGTAAACTTTGTTGGTAATTGCTTACCTTGAATTGTCTAAGTGTTGACTATGTTAAAGTATGCTAATTGTAATGCCATGTATGGTCCTTGGTGTGGATGTCTTCTGGTATATCTTGTGTATGTTGTGTATTGTTGCTAGGGAGCATGCCTCTAGAATGTATTTGTATGCCTCGTGTAGTCGTTTCGGGCGTTTGGAACCTCTAGGAGTTATCTAAAACAGATTTTGGGATTTTACAGACAACCAGTGTTTCAAAACGGGCTGGGTCGTTTCGGAACGGGTTAGGCTTCAGGGACCCCGTATCGGAACTCGTTGCGATACGGTTTGGCCACTGTGAACCCCTGTTCTGAAACGGGTATCGGAACACTTTGGCTGCTAGAAATCTGAGAATTTGCCGAGATGATGGGGTTTCGAAACGAGTCTAAGTGTTTCGGAACGGTCAATATCTCGTTGACCATGAGAAGTTGACCGTTGAGGGTGTTTCGAAACGGTTGACCCCCATTCCGATACGGCCTCCTCGTGTGGGTTTGGGGTCGTCTACCAAGTCAAGGCGTTTTGATACACCTTGAGGGTGTTCCGAAACGGCCTGCCTAATAATCTAAAACGGATCGTTTTGCGTATGTTGTTCGAATGATCGTTTTTATGATTGCTTGTGTTTCCGCTGACGTGTCTCACATAGGACAATAGTAATGCATATAGACAAGATAAATAAAAGAAATTTTTAGGGTTGTCAACCGAGGGGAAACCTTAACGGGTTTTGCTTCGGTTTTCCCCGTGTGACCCACTCAGACCGGTCAAGCGTCCGGACCGGGACGAGGGGTTACATGGCTGATGCGCAATGCTATAGCTTTTGACAACCCGTTGGATCAATCTGAATCGATTTTGGATCGTAGTCAGCGACTGGTTTCGATGACGACCACAACTCTTGTGCGCAATCCAAACTCTCGATCATCGACTGCTGGAGATACTGTGGGCTAGATTGCATGGTTGAAGTCGGAGCTTGGTTGGATTAAAATCAACACCGATGGGGCAAGGAGAACTTAAGATGGTTTTGCTTCTTGTGGCGGTCTTGGTCGAGATTATAATGGTAATTGAATTTTCGGATTCACAAAGTTTATAGGCATATACTCGGTGTTGGAGGCAGAACTTTGGGGAACTTTTGTTGGTCTTTCGGAAGCATGGGATCTTGGATTCCGACAAATTACCCTTGAAGTTGATAGTTTAGATGCCTTCCGAATTCTGCGACATGATACCGATGCCATAGGACGTTGCGACCTTGCTTGGCACCTTCTTGAATTATATCAGCGGAGCTGGATGGTTCATTTAAATCATATCCTTAGGGAGAGCAATAAAATTGCGAATGGACTTACTAAACTTACAACGGAGGATAGTTTGGAGATCATTCAGTTCACTAATCCACTGGTATCACTAATGCACATACTTGAGAAGGATCTCTAGGATTAGAGTCTTTGATTGTGTGATTGCTTTTGTTTTGACTTGTTTAGTTGCTTCATATGAATTTGTTTTATAAGTATTATCATCTGCACTCTTTTTTTTTTATTTAAGTTTAAAAAAAAAATTCTATTTAAGTTTAAGAAACTTAAATAAAAAAATTTAAAGAGACAAATGGGTAGTACCCTAAAAAAAAAATCAAATCTCTTTACCTATATGCGTTTATTCTAGCAAACTATACATTTTAGAACATGTAAATAATAAAACCAACTCAACAAATATGTCATATTCCAAGGTGAACTACAAAATATTGATCCATAAATTAAAATAGAAGGAATCATTAAAAATAATGATCCATTGTTGTTTAACGTCTTCAAAAATATATTGATTATCATAACATGATAGTTTTAATGATTCCACGAATACAATTGAAGTACAAGTGAAAAAATAATAATTTTTATTAAAAAAATAAATGATGAATATGTAAAATTTAACCTTATTTATTTCTTTTTACAAATACAGTCTAGTGAAAGAACAAAAGCTGATTCATGAACTAAATTGATACAATAAGACATGCTAGGCACTTTCACCTTGATACCCCAAGACTAGTCTCTTAAAATGTGATGAAACCACAGCAATAATATTGGCCCAAAGTGTTGTTTTTATTGTATATGATAAAAATTAAACGTATGATGTAATAGTCATGAAACTTCCCATTTCCAAACTTGATTAGAGCCTATCTTTACCTGAGAAAGCTAGCCAAGTCCCCTCCTCTATGCAAACGATCCATTTACTTCGCAACACCTTCCTAATCTCCTGCTAATACATCCTTGCCATGCTGTACTGAATCCCGACCTTCCGATGAGTGGTGGTTGTTGCTGCACCAGTTGCAGCGACACTTATTCCGCTGTACTGGGCTTTTGCCTGCAACAAGTTTGTATCATTGGTAAATCTATTGTCAGCCGGCTCCACCTTCTGCACTCTGGTCATGAAAAATGGGTTCGAGTCGATATCGATAGCTATATCCGGTGCAAATTTGGCTGCCATGCCACATTGAGGACCTTGTTTTGCTTGGGATGGCAACTCCCTTCCAGATCTTTCTTGATTTCCTGTGCTAGATTTGTGATAAGAATAGGCAGGGTGGACAGCCTGTGGTGGAAGACCTGTGCTTCTTACGAACGTTCTTGGATCATAGGGATCTTTCATGATTGTTCCGTTCTCATACAGCGCAACAGGACCTACTATCTTTCCTGGTTTAGCTGAATAGTGAAAACATATCAGTCTTTGATCAATATATATATATATATATATATATCAGTCCAAGCACCATTAACAAATACAAGAAACCTAAAAGAGCAAAAGTTAAAGGAAGGGTGTGCTGGGATAATCTAAAACATACCCACTGGGATTCTTTGTTGTGCTTGCAAGGTTTTCGATAAATGTAGCGGAATGCCTTCGGTTTCCCTGGAAATTTTGCTGTATGCCTCTTCCGCCTTTTGCCTATCTTTTAAGGACTTGAGGCTTGGTTGCTCTTTGGGGGCAATCGTATTGGAATGTACAATTGTGGACCTGCAAATTCAGAGGATTGCAGTTTCAACCATCAGATTAATGCGCCAAAAAATTAAAACACAGTGCAAACAACCAGTTCTAATAAAAGGTAATGTAAAAAAATGTTCATCTGATCAGCTGGGTGTGAGCTTATCATAGCAGTGGCAGAAGATTAGTGCTCTGTAAGACTTGAAGCCACCACCATAGAACACACAAGAGAGCCGAAAAGGAAAAGGCGATACCCACCATTAGATATAATAATCCATAGGAGAGTTGTGCAAAAATATTGCCTTGAGATTTTACAGAAAGATGGTATATGAGGATTCGTGAGACATCAACCGGAGGAAAAAAGTATTGCATATAATATCATGATCAAACTAGTGAGGCATCAACTGGAAGATTAAAGTATTGCATACAATATCATGATCAAACTATATGCCCACCCTTATCCCATCACAATCTGGTTGCCAAAAACATATTTACTAGAGAAATTTCCCCTAGTCCAGAAGCTCTTTAGAATAACTTTATCTTTCATTAGTCCATGCACAATGATCAAGTTCCAAAACCTCATTTCAGCCTTATATTTAACTACTTAGTTGCATATGAATTTCTCCCAAACTCATATATGCTCAAAAATCTGAAACTAGAATCACTAGGAATGGAATTGAGCCTATATGCAGCTTCTCGACATGCTTATTTGCTTTTACCAAGTGAACCACATGCGTAGTTAGCAGTTTTAGATTCATCTTATTTATTTCTAATTCAAAATCTCAAATTTTCAATCATGAGAATTAGGGACTAATGGAATGCCACAGAAACCTAAATATTAAAATGATAAGATGGTATTTGTTATTATTAGCATTAAAACTTTGCTTGGTTGAGAGGAAAAATGGATGAAAGGAAGGAGTGGAAAGAAAAATAAAATTCATGTGTGCTTGGTAGGCAAAACGAATGAGAGATTATCATTTTCCTAAAACAAATCATTCCAAACTGGAATGAAAAGAGTAGAAAATATGATAGAAATGTATGTTAGTTCAGAATTTGGTATTTTTTAAAAGCTTCATTTTCTTTCCTCTCATTTTTCAACTCTACCAAGCAACTACCCCTTTAATTTTCCATCCTACCAGTATTCTTTCTACTCTACCAAGCAAAGACCGAGAGTTTGATTCTTCATCTTCCCTCGAAGAGTTTTTCCACTACAAAAGTAGAACCTAGGTATTCGACTCTCAAAATTTTATACTACACTATACTAAGTATACCATAGATTATAAGTGCATGAGTAGTATTTTTTTGGAAGCCCACAAGCACAAGTTCAGGCATTGACAATAACAACATTGAAAGTAAAAGGTAAGAATATGATATCTGCCTTGGAAGAGAGGCATGCTTTCTTTCGAGTGGAATAACTGGTGCACTTTTACCACCATTTTCCTCAAGATGTGCAAACTGCTTTCTGAATTGATCAACCGCACTGCATAAAAAACTATACATTAGAAAATAAACCACAAGTAGAAGCAGATTGATCACTAATGAACTTAAGGTGAGTTTAAAAACAATGAGAAAAGCAAAAAAATAAAACACTAAATGAAACCTCGGATAGAGAAAGTTTGTTCTCTCAATTCCATTCATATAGTCTTTCAGCAGCTGAGGATGGTATTCCAGTATTTCGCGGAAAATTAGCTCTTGTATATCATCTTTTGTGACCCTACGCCTCTCAAATTCAAACTCCATCTTTGTAATTGGCTGACAAGAAGGCTCCCTCTCAACTTTTGCCAGCCCCTTAAAGTAGGGGTCGGCAAGAGCCTGAAACATACCAAATCAAAAGATACTATTATTATAAATTCAGAAACCAATTGGTCATATATGTTGAAATTAAAAGAAAATTTGCAGCAACAAATTCTCAGAGAAAAACCAATACTCTATAACAACAACAAACCTCTTCAGCTGTTGGTCGGTCTTTTGGATCAAAAGCAAGCAACCTTTGCAGTAAACGTAGAGCCAAAGGATCTGCATTTGGAAATTTTTGTTCAAATGAGATCGGTTGCTTTTTTCTCATGCTAGTTAAGTACCTTCTTGCCTTTTCATTCCGAACCTATGAACAAGAAGAAAAGGAAGGAAGTTAACAACTGTTGTGTCATTGTGATAAAAAAACCGCTCAGAAGTCTTGATGTGCATACTCGAGAGATGGTATCTAATGAAGGTGTACCAAGCAAATCAGTCATCAAATCCAGCTGGTGAACAACATTTTTCCCAGGAAAAAGTGGCTTTCCAGTTAATACTTCGGCAAAGATGCACCCTATGCTCCAGATATCAATTGCAGGTGTATACTGCATTAATTTGAGGTAACAAGGACATCAACCAAAAATTGGAAAATGAACAGAAAAACCATGAAGCATCCATTCCAAGTAATATGAACATTAATCAAAAACTTGTAAAATAAAAGAAAACCCACCATGCAGCAATCATTCAAATTAAAAAGAGCATGATTAAAAAAATCAAAATGAAGAATACCATTACTTACATGCTACATTATTATTTTTTCCAAAACCAAGTTTGAGTTTGATGAAAATTCATATGGATAAAGTACACAAGGACCATTTCAGAACCTCGCCTTTGTTAAAATTTGAAAAGTATGAAACTGGAAATCACATGAGTAATAGCAAAAATAATTCGAGTTCAATAAAGATTTGGAAAATTCATATCAGAACCAAGATAGATTCTTTGAATCATTCATGTTGGATAGGCACGTCTAGCCAGACAAAACACAACCATTTCATGAAATAAATTGCAACAGTACTGCATGCTTTGAGAATCTTATCAACCTAATAATTCATCCATTTCATTTTAAAGAGAACTTAAACACTAGACGTGCACAACTGTTAAAATGGCCACACTTTTAAGTTCAACTCTTGATCCAAATTAAAGAAACTAGACGTATATAAGAAACTGAATATTTAGAAAGAACATTGCATGCACCATTGAATGGAGTAAGCTTTATTGCATAAAATGAACCATGGATCTAGCTTCAACCAATATAAGCTCATAAAGGGAATAAATACATCACATGATTTTAAGTTTGCAGAGTTTAAACTTTAATGGCCGTGTATGACGACCCCTTTACCTTGGAGAAAAAGGATCCACAGAGCTCTGGAGCTCTATACCATCTGGTAGCAACATAATCCTAAAAATGTCCAACAAAAAAGTCCAGAAAATCAGCTCTCTATTGTGATAGATGTAGAAAACAATCAGAACATGAAAACATCAAAGAATAGTTGTTTTAAAAGGCATACCGTCCAGAATATTGTCATAGGTGTATCATTAAATGCAACTCTAGCTAACCCAAAATCACATATCTTAAGTTTGCAGTTTGCATTTGCCAAAATATTCTTTGGTTTTAAGTCTCTATGGTAGACATTTGCTGCAGTAAAAAAATCAAATATCAGATACATTCTGCAGTCTACAAATAAAATCTACCCTGTACGCTGCACAAGACAACGATGGTGATGTAAAAAAGGGTGAAACAGAGAACAAAATGAAACAGGAAAATAGCACCAAGAAACATCAGTGCATGCTACAAGAAGCAGTTGTTACCAAAGATGAATATAACTTAAAGGATAGAAGGTTTGCTGAAAATTAAAAACAGCCTTTGGAAACTTAAAAATAAATGGACTAGACAAAAATATTTGCCAGAAAAATGTTTACCAAACATCATCGCATAATTGGAGTTTGTTAAAACTAAAAACAAACTGTTGTTAACATTAAAAAGGTCAGACATTAAAAACCTTATTTCTGACAACTTAACATCTAATTATCACAATTGATCAACATGATCAACACATATATAAACCAAGTTAAAGTCTCAGCAAAATGCAGGGGAGCCGATATTGAATGATGATTACCGGTGTGAATATATTTCAATGCGCGAAGTAGCTGATAAAGAAAAAACTGGTAGTGTTCTCTAGTCAAGTCATCATTAGCTTTAATAACTTGATGAAGATCTGACTCCATGAGCTCAAAAACAACATAAATATCTTTGAAGTCCCTACAGGATGGAGGCAGCATGATGTGTTTAATCTCAACAATATCTGGATGCCGAAGAAGTCGGAGCAGCTTTATCTCGCGGAGAATTCGAGCAGCATCAGAAAGATGCTCAAAAATATCATGTATTTTCTTTATGGCCACTTTTTCACCAGTATGGGTGTCAATTGCAGAGCACACAACACCATAACTGCCTTTTCCTATAACTTCTTGAATCTTAAATCTGCTGGCATCCCCATATTCAGAGAAAAATTCCATCTCGGTAGAACTCTGTGGCACAAAGTACATATAAGACAAGATTGCCAAACATATAAATTTTTCAACAAATACATGGCACGTAGCTCAATATGACCTGACCTACTAGACACAGGTAACAACATGCATATCTTGATTCATTCAAATTAAGTATCAAAAGCACTCCATTTAACTCAAAACAAAGATCAACAATGTCATTGATGAAGTAATCTATCTTCAACTCATTAGCATGTGACTGTATCTACCTGGAACAAAACAAAATACTAAAACTCCCTAGAGCTAACCTGCAATTTCCTGTTTTACGATCACTATGATCATAAAGACATTAAACTCATAACCTAAGCATTAAGCAATTACTTTCAGCAGAAAAAAAACAATATTAAAAAAGGACAAATTAAAATTTTAAGCACAAATCTTTATGTATATAATCAAGTTTCAGACAGGAAGCATTGCAAAAGGTTGTAAAAGAAGACAATCTTATTGTACTAAATTAACAATAATGGACTCCAATTCCCTACTTTCTACATATATAGCGCAGCATCCAGTTAACCAAAGCCTGGTAGAAGAGGGAAGATGCAGAGAAACGATATATAGCCATTCCTGGAAAAAGAATGAAACTCACATATTCCAAATCAAATATGCATTAAATTTATGCTGTTTTATCTCTCCCTCCCTGTATTCCAAACGCATTTCACTTAATTCAACCAAAGAAGAAAATATCTAAAAATAAAAATCATTCCTTTCAGTGAAAAAATATCTCCGACATCCACCACAGCACAAAACACCCCAAAACACAACACTCCCATATTTTCGTGTCTCACCTAACTACCCAACATAACAGCTCAAATTGGGCACAACAATTTGTCAATAATCACAATTATTCTTTACAACAAATAAGATAAATAAACTCACAACACCCAAAAGAAGAATTGGAAAGTCACCTTCTTTTGGTGATCTTGCTGCATTTTGTGGGGAAAAAAGAATCCAAATTGAATCCCAAGGAAGAAGATCAATAAGAAACAAGTAGTAAAACACAAAGAAAACCCAATGAACAACAGTTGAATGAAGAAATCTAAGAAATCAACCACATTTGCCCCATCTCCCCCGACTCCGAATCACAAGTCCATAATCCCATCGATTTCTCCAGCATAACAAAATCCAAACTAAATCTTTCATACACTCTCCTTCTCCTTCTTTTTTTACAACAACAATTTCGATTCAACTACCATCAAAACGCAGCTCTCAAAACCCACTCCTTGATAATTCAGTCTTAACAACTGTTCCACCATTTTTCTCTTATTCCTTTCTCTGCAAGTCTTCAAAAAACACAAGCAATAACCCAAATTTCTCTTCTTGAAACAAGAAATATACGAATAAAAAAATGTGTGAATGAAGAGTGTAGAAGTTGCAAGATCTGAACACCGACAGAAAGGAAAGAGGATGATAAAGTGAGAAGAAATTTTTTATTTAAATAAATGAATATAATAATAATGGTTTTTGTGGCATAAATCTAGGGATACTTGTGCCGTCGTTGTTGCTTATCCAGTACTGTATTTCTATACGCTGTATTTGGAGTGGCAGAGGATGTAAATACGGTCGGTTTTGAGGGGGTGTTGTTTGGAGGAAGTAAGAGTGGGTTGGAGAAAAGGTTAGGTGTGAGCATTTCATCTAGTTAAGGTATCAAATTTTGAGTTAGTCTGGTAGACAATTTTTATTTTATAATTTATTTTTATTTGAATTTTTTTATGTCGAGTTTATAAAATTTGAATTGAGTCAATTATTTAATTGTAAATATTTATATTGTTATTGTACTAATAAATTTTGATTTAAATGGTTTTTTATAATAATGCAAATACAATACACATATATATTTCTTTAAATTTATATATATATATATATATATCAGATATAAATGATAGACTCAACTCAATTCATTAATTATTAAAAATTTAAAAAAAATTTAAAAATTCGAGACAATTGAAGGCAAAATTTTCAATTTTTTAATCGATTATTACCCCTACCTAGAGTTTTATTTTGATGGATTTTTAATTTTATTACTTCAATTTTATTTATTAGGTAAAATATCGGGTCGGATGGTATCTAATTAATTATTTTATAGCACGTGGCACAATTTGTGAGGTGGGGACCACCTGGAGTGGAGGGGGAATCAGCATCGTAGGTTTCGGTAGACGCAACCGTAGGTTGAAGTATCGTCGTCGAGTCACTAATTGCAGTTTTTATCAGGGCCACAAAAATGCCAAATTCTCTTTCGTTTCTGTTATATTTCAATATTAAATCTAAATCATTATAAAATAAATAATAATAATAAATGTAAACCATGTCATCATAATTAATATATTTTCATGAAAATAAATGTAATTAATATCAATTTCAATTTAATATTAATTTTATTTTTAAGTTTGATTATGTATTTGATCTCTCTTCCTAAAAAAATCTAAGTTTAATTCATCCTATTTACAATTCATATTTTTTTCATCAATAAGATAGTGATATGTGTCATCATCCTATTAAAATGTATTAATTTATTAAATAAGAATAAAGAAGTATTGTAATGTTTAAAATATTAAATTATGTATTTTAAAATGAAATCGTGTTTATGTTATGACCAAATTAAATTTTTAGAACTGTTCTAAGAGATATGACATATCATTTACCATTTTTATTAAAGTTGAATTTAATTAAAATACTATGTGTCATGTTTTATTAGATCTATTTTTTTGTCAGAATTAACAGTTTGGAAATAAAATGCGACGTTTTGTAAACATTTAGAGAACTAACGACCAGAGAGAACATAAAATATAAATTGATAAATGTGAATACATAATAATTATGAGTGTGTAAAAAAATTTGATTTAATTCGAAATTTTAGATATATAATATATTTTTTATTTTTCGGATAATTCAGATCGAATATAGATAGTTATTATACATTCGGATCGGATATTCGATTATCCTATATCCGAATATTCAACTTTTTTTATAAATATGAATCTTGTTATATTCCATATTTTTACTTGTTATATATAAAAAATTAAAATTTTCATGAATACAAATCTTGTTATATGCAATAATTTGTTGATTGTTATATTCGAAAACCTAAAATTTTTATGGATAAAGACCGCTAAATTAAAAAAATAATTAAATCAATTCATAAATTCGGATACTCGAATATCCAAAATTTTGATCTAAAATTTCGGATATCCAAAAATTGAGTATCCAATTTTTTCGGATCAGATACGAATCGCTAAATTACCTATTCAAAAATTTCAATATCCAAAATTTTGGATCACCCAGATCGGATATTCGAAATTCACACCCTTAAATTGATAATTGAATGATGCATTTAGCCTAGCTTGATAGAATATAAAGTGATATTTATTTCAATATTTAATAGGGGATAATTTCCATGGCTAATTAATTGATTAGTAATTAATGATAATATTAATAACATGATGGAGATGAACGTCAGCCAAAGTAATCCATTAATTTTAATTAAAAGTTGTAGCAAAAAGCAAGCTGGTCTCCAATCATCTCTGGCGCACTTTAGCAACAATGCCATGCAAGTTGCTTTTACAAAAGAGTTTCACGTGCCCTTCTTTCCTTACCACAACTCAAAGGGATATGGTTTAAAAAGTAATTAAGTCGTAATATTAAGGGAATTTATGCTTAATTTTAAAATTGAAAGTGTTTAAAAAGTAATTAAACAAAAAAATGAGGGGTCAAAATTTTAATTTATGTTGTATAATTAAAACGAAAAGTAATTAAAAAGTAATAAAATAAATTTATGTTGTATAATTAAATTGTAAGCGAATTTTAGAGTAAATTATACTAGTGACTATTGAAATTAATTGGAGATACCTATTTTGACCACCAAACTATCGAACTCGTCGTCATGTCCATCTAATTAGCCGTAACAAATAAGAAGAAATAAAATGGATGGGAGATGCTTTCATGGGGATTTGATCCCACACCAAGCACCTGGAAAACCATTACTCCAGTCGTTGTGCCAAGTTCATTGATCTAATAAGTATACTAACACAATTTATTAAACAATTACTTTGTTGGTAAAAACTAAAGGAAATTTAAAGAAGAAAGAAAGAATGGTTGAAAGGGGACTCGAACCTAGATCATTTAAGATATGTATAATCACACAAACATTTGATTTAATTTAAATCTAAAAATTATTAAATATTTAATTTAAAAAATATTTGATTTATAATATTCGAATATTTTTTCATATTTAAATTAAATCGAATGTTTATTAAAATATTAAATATTCGATTTAAAAATATTTGATTTAAAAGAAAAGAAATTTGATTAAAAATATTTAATCGAATTTTGAATATTTTTTTCATATTTAAATTAAATTGATATTTATTAGAATATTAAATATTTGATTTAAAAAATATTCGATTTAAAATAAATTTGATTTAATTTAATTTAAATATGAAAAAAAAATATTTGAATATTATAAATCGAATATTTTTTAAATTGAATATTTAATAATTTTTATATTAAATTAAACTGAATGTTTGTGTGATTATACACATTCCAAGTGATCTAAATTCGAGTCCATTTTCAATCATTTTTACTTTTTTTCTAACTACATTATAAGATATGTATATAAAAGTGTGCAATATATGTCACTAAGAGTAGCTTGCTGCAGTGGTAAAGGTATGGGATTTGCTTGCCTTGGTCCCAGGTTTGAACCCCTTGTTACCATTTTTTCTTTTCTCTTTAAATTTTTTTTAGTTTTCACCAACAAAATAATTGTTTAATAAATTGTGTTAGTATCCTATATTAGATCAGGAACTTGGCTCAGCAGCTGGAGCGATGGTTTTCAGGCACTTGGCGTTGGATCAAATCCCTATGAGAGCATCTCTCATCCATTTTATTTCTTCTCATTCTTTACAGCCAATTGGTTGATTAAATCTATTAAATTAAATAAATTAAAACTTAAAAATAGATGGGACACATGTCGTCATTTGGTTGGTTGGTTAATTTTATTTAATTAAATTAAAATTAGGACCTAATTGATATAATATGTAAATAATAAGGACTAAATGTGTAATTTTACAAATTTTCGTTAACTACCACGTCATCCCTCCGTTAGTTTTTTAACGGCGGTAGTCAAAATAGGTCCATTTAATAAGTTTGGTGGTCTAATTGATAAGTTTGATAGTTCAGTTGTCAAAATAGGTACCCCAATTAGTTCGGTGGTAACTTGTGTAGTTTACAAAAAAATTTATTTAACTAGACACCGACAAAACCTAGACTTAGGCTTTGTTTAGCATTGCTTTTCAAACTAGCTTTTAGTTCTAAAAGCTGGTTTCAGGCCAAAAGTTGTGCTAAACAGCTATCTTTTGGAGAAAAAAATTGCTTTTGGAGGAAAAAAACTGCTTTTGAAAAGTGATTTTCAACCCAAACGCAAAAGCTAAAAATTTTAGCTTTTGCGGTTGTAAAAGTGATTTTGAGAGCCAAATTACAATTTTAACCTTAATTTGCTATTGTGTTTATTTATAATTTATAATTTATATTTTTTTACGAAGATATAATTATATAATTAATAATTATTTTTTAATTTTAAAATGATATATATTTATTCATGTTAAGTTTTTTAAATAAAATATTTTATTTTTTTTACATTTTCATGGAACATGTATAATTGTTAAAAATATATTTATTAATAAAAATATTTTTATAATAATTTAAGCTTATATATTTCATTTATTATAACATTAGAGAATTTGAATATATATATATACATATATATAACTTACAATATCATGTCTAAAATGATCATTTATCTTCTTAAAAGCACTTTTTGACAGCAATGATGAACACTGAAATCTTACAACAAACTTTTCAAAAATCTATTTCTAACAACACTTTTAAAAATCAATTTTCTAACAGCAATGGCGAACACTAAAATCTTGATTTTTCCAACAACGAGTTATTAGGGAAACTAGCAGATCTCACCAGGCTAACACATCTGCAAGTGCTGGATTTGAGTGGGAACATATTTGATTCTCATTTGCCAACCATTGATATTATGTGTAACACCCCAAAATTTAGTCTAGTCGAAATTGGGTTCCGGTGATCAGAAACTTCGCATCGATAAAGCCTAAATATAGAATTGGCTAGCTAATCATTGATATCGGAATCTAGTTGAGTTAAATCATTGCTATTGGACTGTAACACCCGTGTTTTGGGGTTAGGAGTTAACCGGGTTTATAGTTCGAGTCAAATAAAACTTAATTAAATCAATTCAACTTAAATAGTGACCTAATTGAGCTTTTGTAAAAAAGGGGAAGGACCTAAGTTGTAATTAGACCAAAGACTTTCAAAAAGCAAGACCACTTTAATAAAAAGTTGTCTTTCTCCCCCTTTCTTCCCCAATCCAACGTCAAAAACACCCTAAACCCATTCTAAACTCTTTCAAACCTAAAACACTATTCCATTCAATATTTCCTTCAATTCAAGGTGTTTCTCAAAGGTAAATATGTTTTCTTAACCTCCTCTTTATCCTCTATCTATCTATGGTCTTGGACTTCAAAAACATGGGGTTTTGAAAATTAGAGTTTATATTAAAGTTTGGATTTTTAAGGGGGTTTTTCAATTGGTTTTGATAAATTGAGTTGGGGCTTTAGTTAATCATGTTAAAAGGTGTAACATATATCAATTTGGTTAAATTTTGGTAAAAATCCGAAGTGGGTTCTTAGACCCATTTTTAAGGTGTCAAAAAGTTGATTTTTGGTGGGTTTTAGGTTGTAATTAAAGGGCTGATGGTTTATGTATGCTAGGAGGATGTTTTGGAACCATTTAGATGTCATTTGAGTGTTTAAAAACATGATTTTCTGCTGGGTAAAATATGAGTAAGAAAATGGAGTTTTGGAGGGTTTTGGGTGAGTTTTGGGGGTTGTTCTAGGTGGGAATTGATAGCCAATGGTAGTACTATGGTTAGGGATTGATTTGGGATCATTTGTGGGTGCAATGGATGTTGGAAACAAGGTTTTTGGAAGAGGTATTGGGGCTGTCCGAAATTGCTAAGTATGGGGTTTGGTCATGACTTGAAATGTTGGGTTTGATATTTGAATTTGTATTCCGGGTTGATATTTTGATGTTGGGCTGATTTGAGGATTATTTGAATTGTATTGAGGTTGTTTAGAAGCGAGAGCTTGCGTTGGAGAAGCTTCGGGAAGAAATCCGGAAACTTGAAGGTGATGCTTGCTTGGTAGTTGAGCTTGGAGGTAGAGGTGAGTGGTTAATGTTTTTAAATCGATTTTTAAGTGGTTGGTTCAAGCATGTGAACTAGGTTGGGCTTGGTAGACCCACCTAGAGTTAGGATTAGGGTGGTGGCCTAATCCTAAGCTTTAGTTAGAGACCTTGGATGTACTCTTTAATCGTTGTTATGCCTCATGATGAGTATGTATAATGTGATACACATATATGTGAAAGTATGGCTTAATGTATTGATTTTATATGCATGTTGATGACAAATAAAATGTGGATATATGATGAGATAGTTGTTCGGTTGACATACATGTGGTGTTGGTTTGTGAAATGAGGTTATGTTGTGGATTGCATGATTTTGGAGAATCATGGTGAGTACGTGCTAGGCACGGAATTTATATTGAAATTGATATTGTAAAAAGTTGTGTAGTTTGATTTATATTGGCACTAGTATGCTTGGGTACAATGATCGATCATTAGGATGAGTGTGCACACAAATTGAGTCAAAACGTACGTGGCCTTGGTGGCGTTAAGGCACCAAGGAGGAGTACGGTGATGTAATATTCCACCGGAAGCTTTTATATATTTCTACATGATGATGAGTGGAATCCCATCCGTAGGGCATGTGGAATCCCGCCCATGCAAGGACCGGTGATGAGTGAAATCCCACCGAGGTAATGTTGTTGTTGGAAATGCGTTCCAACGGGTTATCCGCGTATTCGGGTCATAACTAGGTGCCAATATGAGGTTGTATGTATATACCCATGTGGGATTATGTTTCTGTGCTTATATGACATGAAATGTGATGCTCTTATGAATTGATATATGAGGTGGTTAATGCTTTGGATTATGTATCATGGTAAGTTGAGCTTATGGTTGTTGAGCATGACATAATGTTGATTATATGTTCATGCATCATGTTCATTTTGGCTTGGCGGACCGGAGGTAAGACCATGCATTTCATCTTGGAAATAGCTCGTGCTTGGACCCTGCATTGTCGAAGGTTTGTTTTCTGAGCTACCCTCACTAAGCTTTTGTGCTTACGCTCTCTTTTGTTCAACAATGCAGATAAATAACTTGTGGGTGGCAAAGGGCAAGGAAAGGTCTCCAAGTGTTGCTTTTGGTGAGCTCAATGTATGAATTTTGAGTAATAGAATGTAATATTTAAGCAATGGGATAGGAGTTATTGATTTGAGTTAATGTTGGATGTTTAAGAGCATGTTTAAACTCTTTAATTATGTTGTTTTTGATTGGCTTGTCAATGCCATGTTTGGATTGTAAATCATGTCTAAATTGCTATTCATGTGTGTTGGTCATATGCCTTGTGAGAATGCCTAAGTGTATGGATGTTGAAGCATGAGACCTTATGTGCTTGTTTGCCTTCCCTTGAACGAATGTATGATTTCCTTGGTTGATTGAGGTATGCTCATGTTGGGTGTCATGTATGAGTAGTTTATGGTTAATAGATCTGATATGAATGCTTGATTGGATATAGGGAGGTCTTAAATCGCATCTAGGTTCGAGTCTTGTATGATTTTGCTGAAATTGGGAGTCTTGCAGTGCAGGGCGTATCGATACGCCTAAGGGCTGTATCGATAC
Organism: Hibiscus tridactylites; assembly: GCA_958450335.1. NCBI lineage: Eukaryota > Viridiplantae > Streptophyta > Magnoliopsida > Malvales > Malvaceae > Hibiscus > Hibiscus tridactylites. Next base: position 80,399,313 of record OY288269.1, on the reverse strand, counting down.
GGCCTTGCCTAAAGGGCACAATTTTGGTTAAGCGTATCGATACATGGGGGTGTATCGATACGGTCCCAACTCTCTGGAATTCGGGTTAGGCTGGGTGTATCGATACACGGGGGCGTATCGATACCCTCTTAACTCTCTGGAATCCTGAGGAGTTGTGGAGTGTAGGGCGTATCGATACGGGGCTCATGCGTATCGGTACGGTTCGACCTAGTTGACCAAGGGGTGTTGACCTTGGTCAAGGCGTATCGATACCCTCTGAAGGTGCATCGATACGGCCTGCTTAAAAAGGATAAATGGGTTGTTTTAATGTGCTGATTTGGTTGGTCGTTGATATGTCGTTCGTGTTTCCGCTGTCGTGCTTCAAATAGGACAAAATAATGCATTTAGACAAGAACATAAAAAGAAAAAAAAATAGGGTTGCTAACCGAAGGGAACCTTAACGGGTTTCACTCGGTTTTCCCCGTGTGGCCCACTCGGACCGGTCATCCGGCCAGACCGAGATTAGGGGGTTACATTTGTTAGTATCAGAGCCTGAGGTTTCCGAGACCTTGGGTAGGTAAGTGAGGTAAGTTTAAGTTTTGAATTGATATGCACGGTGTTTGCTTGCTCTGTAAGTATGACTGCTTGTATGACAAGTATGTTGATTGTTTGTTTAAAAGCATGTTGTTCGTTACCCGTGTATGCTGTGATGTATGATTGTTGATTGAGAGTGTATGTTGTTTGATTGTAGGCATATGTTTGCTTGTTTAGCAAGTAAGCCTTGTTATATGCTTGGTTGAGCATGTATGTGTGTTGATTTGTTTGAAGCATGTTTAGTAGAGTCTCATTGCTACTATTACATTGAAAAAGAGATTTTTAAGTGAGGGAATCATACTTGAGCCACTTGGAAGCCTTGCCTTGCTAACCCAATCTTGTATGTTTTACTGTTGATGTTGTTGCTGATTTAATTGCTTTTCGGTAAGTAGAAGTTGTAGTTTCTAAAAAGGTGGACGACGTTAGGGGAGTCCATCACCTTATTTAGGGAGGTATGGTTGTACCGGAATTGAGGTACAATTTGTTCGTTGGAGACGGTGTGTATGTGGTTGATTCCTGTGGATGAGGGACGATGTGATCAACTCTGGCATTAGTTGGTAAGAAGAAGTGAAGGCATATGAGTGGGAGTTAGAGTGGTGTCGATGTTTTAACAGCTAAGCCCTTGGTACAATATTAAGTTGTTTCCTCCAGTTGATTCTAAATTCATGCTTTTGTATATCGTTAGTAAGTATGCAAGTTTGAATATGCCCGGTGAAGTGTTAGAGGTGGGTACGAGTACCTTAGTTCTTTTAGCGAGATCAAGGTAAGGGTCTCGTGTGAGTAATCTGAAATTCAGAAGTGTTAGTTGGTGACCGTTAGGGTTCGGCCTATGAATTTAATGCAAGATAGCCGGTCAGTGTACGTTGAGTTGTCTTCCAGCAAGCGTAAGAGATGAAGTCACTTCCGATATAGTTGAGCCGAGAAGGGAGCCTTGAGCATTGACTCCAGGTTGTTTGGTAGGGGTAGAACAAGTCCAGCATGACTTTTTGTGCGTGATCAGAATTGAGTCTTGAAGTTACGAGATGCTCTAAGAACAATTTAGAAGAGTCAGATTTTGTTGAAGAACCAATCTGAAAACAAGAGGACCGAAGACTATCGGGTGTGTACATGTGAAGTTGCAATTTCTGCGGATACCTCCTTTGTGTGAGCATGTAAGAAATTAGATATCTTTGTTGAGACCTTAGATGTAGGGACACATGTGACTAGCCTTTTTGGGAGACAGTAGTGATCAGGAAGATGTACAGAAGATGTTTGTTGGTGGTTCAGAGTTACTAGTTTCTAGTAGGTGTGAAGCGATCGTCTTCCTACGATTTTGATGTACCTTTTGAAAAGGTTCAGCTTGAAGAGCACACAGTTAGTATATACGTTGAGACAAAGAGAGAGTTGCCTTGAAGTTGCAGATTTCTGTGTGACTGTAGTAGTAGGTGAGGAGGCGAACTTCTTGCCGAATGTTGATCCAGCTTTAGAGGTCAAGGATTGGTTGAGTTTAGTCAACAGGCTTGCTTAGCAATTGTGATGGATTTGATTTTGAATGAAGATTAAACCACGGGATGTTAGAATAGTTTGTGTTTTCCTAGAAGTGTTTGGAAGATTTACTCGGTTTGTCTCTTGATAGAGAAGAAGAGTTCATTATTGAGACCGTCTCCGAGGTTGCTTCTGTTTTGTTCGCTCTGTAACTCATGAATCCCGGAAGAATTGAGAATGTTGAAGAAATAACTTCGAGGTTAGTTGGACCTTAGACTCATTAGGCCTAATATGTCATCTCAGAGTATGACAATACAATTCGTGAAGAAGAGAGAAGACAATACGAGAATGTGTTTAGATTTCAGACAGTTGAAACAAGTGACAGTGAATAATTAGTATCCGTTTCCGAGCGTCAGTGATTTGTTGATCAGTTGAGATGTACTCCAGTCTTTTCAAGATTTATTGAGACTCGTTTACTACCAGTTGAACGTGAAAGAAGTTGATGTGCCGAAGACAGTTTTAGGGGCAAGAGATGATCGCTTTGAGTTCCGAGTTATACCGCCTTGCTTGACTAGTGTGTTAGTTACCTTATAGAGATGTTGAGCAGAATATTTTCCCGAGTTCCTTGATCAGTTGTACTAGTTCTTATAGATGACACATGAGTATATTCAAGCACCGAAGAAGACCATGACAAGCTTTAGAGTTAGTATCGTAGATCCTATTAGAGAATTAGTCGTATGCCAAGTTTTGCAACGTGAACTTCGAGTTAATGAAGATGTTCTCCTGGGACATGTAGTTCGACCGGGTGTGTTAGAGAAAAATCCCAAGTAGGCAAAAGAAGATGTGAGTTGGAAGAAATTGAAGACTGTGACAGATATCTATAGTTCCTAGGTCTAGCACTGTTACTTTCAGAGAATGGTGAATAGTCTTTTGAAGATGGCTGCTCTTTTGTCAGATTGCTACAGAAGAATGTTCAGTTGTGAGGTTAGATGCGAGACATTGAACCCTTGAGAAACTGAAAGAAACTTTGAAGAGAGCTTCGACCATGATCCAGTCATGTCAGAGAAAGAGTTTGTGAGCCATAGTGATGCGTTACATGTAGAGTTAGGTGGTGTGTTTATGCAAGATAGAGGATTGTAGCTTATTCACCGAGATGGTTGAAAGACCGAGAGAAGAGTTATCCGATATGAGACATAGAGTTAATTACAGTTGTAACTGCTTCGAAGACTTGGAGACAAGCTTGTGTAGTAAGAAATGCACAGTGTATATGTACGTATCATCAGAAATTGAAATATTTGAAGACTTAGGAAGGGTTGAAACTTGAACAGCATAAAGTGTTAGAACTGCTTGAAGACTATAATATCAAGATTGAGTACCATCCGAAGATAGTCAACGTAGTAACCGATGTTCCGAGTTGTAATTGTTCTTAGATTAGTAGTTGAGTTACGAGTTGCAATTACCGAATTTCGTTTATCAAATGATAGTAGTTTTGTGGCCGAGTTTCGAGTTGAGAGTACTTTGAGTCAGAATGTTTGAAGAGAAACAGTTGCAAGACAGATTCTTGGCACCTCACGTGCAAGACGTAGCGAAAAGAAGACCTTCAGAATACAGTTCAGAGATGATAGAGTTTGTATTGTTAGAGATAGAATTGTTGTACTGATTGGCATAGTATTTTGAGACGTATTGTTTTGGTCGAAGCACACGGTAGTTCATTTGTATAGCATCTGAGTGGTATGAAGACGTAGTGTGGGTTGAATATGAGTACTTCCAGAATGAGTGGGTGAATAATGTGGTTCAGTATGAGAGTAAGTATGTAAATTGCCAGCGTGTCAAGACCGAGCTTCAGTTTCTTCTAGTTTGTTACATCCGTGGAAGGTTCATAATGGGAGTGAGTAATAGAGATTCGAGATTTCAACTAGATTATTTTTGAAGACGTTTGTATAGTGTTTGGCTACATGTTGAAGTCAAATGGTCAGTCAGAGAAAGTCATTGGTCAAATTTTTAAACAATGATGTATGAGTTGTGAGTCAGGCTAGATCCGTTGTTTATCTGTTGCGGTTACCACCAGAGTTAGAAAGAGGTTTGTGATGTGTCTGTGAATCTATGATTCGGGAGTGTGAGTCAGACGTGTTCTGTGCTATGGTTGTAGAAGAGATCGAGTTTAGTTTAAAGTCGACATGTCTTGAAGAATCAATTGAGATCTTAGTGTCAGATGGCAAATGTTGTGTGGTGAGTCTACTGGGTTGGTTAGTATGTTGTGGTGAGAGAAGGAAGTATGGAGGAGCATGTTACAGTGACTCTTACTGTCCGATAAATTTCGGGGACGAAATTTCCTTAAGTGGGGAAAAGTTGTAACACCCGTGTTTTGGGGTTAGGAGTTAACCGGGTTTATAGTTCGAGTCAAATAAAACTTAATTAAATCAATTCAACTTAAATAGTGACCTAATTGAGCTTTTGTAAAAAGGGGAAGGACCTAAGTTGTAATTAGACCAAAGACTTTCAAAAAGCAAGACCACTTTAATAAAAAGTTGTCTTCCTCCCCCTTTCTTCCCCAATCCAACGTCAAAAACACCCTAAACCCATTCTAAACTCTTTCAAACCTAAAACACTATTCCATTCAATATTTCCTTCAATTCAAGGTGTTTCTCAAAGGTAAATATGTTTTCTTAACCTCCTCTTTATCCTCTATCTATCTATGGTCTTGGATTTCAAAAACATGGGGTTTTGAAAATTACGGTTTATATTAAAGTTTGGATTTTTAAAGGGGTTTTTCAATTGGTTTTGATAAATAGAGTTGGGGCTTTAGTTAATCATGTTAAAAGGTGTAACATATATCAATTTGGTTGAATTTTGGTAAAAATCCGAAGTGGGTTCTTAGACCCATTTTTAAGGTGTCAAAAAGTTGATTTTTGGTGGGTTTTAGGTTGTAATTAAAGGGCTGATGGTTTATGTATGCTAGGAGGATGTTTTGGAACCATTTAGATGTCATTTGGGTATTTAAAAACATGATTTTCTACTGGGTAAAATATGAGTACGAAAATGGAGTTTTTGAGGGTTTTGGGTGAGTTTTAGGGGTTGTTCTAGGTGGGAATTGATAGCCAATGGTAGTATTATGGTTAGGGATTGATTTGGGATCATTTGTGGGTGCAATGGATGTTAGAAACAAGGTTTTTGAAAGAGGTATTAGGGCTGTCCGAAATTGCTAAGTATGGGGTTTGGTCGTGACTTGAAATGTTGGGTTTGATATTTGAATTTGTATTCCGGGTTGATATTTTGATGTTGGGCTGATTTGAGGATTATTTGAATTGTATTGAGGTTGTTTAGAAGCGAGAGCTTGCGTTGGAGAAGCTTCGGGAAGAAATCCGGAAACTTGAAGGTGATGCTTGCTTGGTAGTTGAGCTTGGAGGTAGAGGTGAGTGGTTAATGTTTTTAAATCGATTTTTAAGTGGTTGGTTCAAGCATGTGAACTAGGTTGGGCTTGGTAGACCCACTTAGAGTTAGGATTAGGGTGGTAGCCTAATCCTAAGCTTTAGTTAGAGACCTTGGATGTACTCTTTAATCGTTGTTATGCCTCATGATGAGTATGTATAATGTGATACACATGTATGTGAAAGTATGGCTTAATGTATTGATTTTATATGCATGTTGAGGACAAATAAAATGTGGATATATGATGAGATAGTTGTTCGGTTGCCATACATATGGTGTTGGTTTGTGAAATGAGGTTATGTTGTGGATTGCATGATTTTGGAGAATCATGGTGAGTACGTGCTAGGCACGGAATTTATATTGAAATTGATATTGTAAAAAGTTGTGTAGTTTGATTTATATTGGCACTAGTATGCTTGGGTACAATGATCGATCATTAGGATGAGTGTGCACACAAATTGAGTCAAAACGTACGTGGCCTTGGTGGCGTTAAGGCACCAAGGAGGAGTACGGTGATGTGATATTCCACCGGAAGCTTTTATATATTTCTACGTGATGATGAGTGGAATCTCATCCGTAGGGCATGTGGCGATGAGTGGAATCCCGCCCATGCAAGGACCGGTGATGAGTGAAATCCCACCGAGGTAATGTTGTTGTTGGAAATGTGTTCCAACGGGTTATCCGCGTATTCCGGTCATAACTAGGTGCCAATATGAGGTTGTATGTATATACCCATGTGGGATTATGTTTCTGTGCTTATATAACATGAAATGTGATGCTCTTATGAATTGATATATGAGGTAGTTAATGCTTTGGATTATGTATCATGGTAAGTTGAGCTTATGGTTTTTGAGCATGGCATAATGTTGACTATATGTTCATGCATCATGTTCATTTTGGCTTGGCGGACCGGAGGTAAGACCATGCATTTCATCTTGGAAATAGCTCGTGCTTGGACCCTGCATTGTCGAAGGTTTGTTTTCTGAGCTACCCTCACTAAGCTTTTGTGCTTACGCTCTCTTTTGTTCGACAATGCAGATAAATAACTTGTGGGTGGCAAAGGGCAAGGAAAGGTCTCCAAGTGTTGCTTTTGGTGAGCTCAATGTATGAATTTTGAGTAATAGAATGTAATAGTTAAGCAATGGGATAGGTGTTATTGATTTGAGTTAGTGTTGGATGTTTAAGAGCATGTTTAAACTCATTAATTATGTTGTTTTTGATTGGCTTGTCAATGCCATGTTTGGATTGTAAATCATGTCTAAATTGCTATTCATGTGTGTTGGTCATATGCCTTTTGAGAATGCCTAAGTGTATGGATGTTGAAGCATGAGACCTTATGTATGATTTCCTTGGTTGATTGAGGTATGCTTATGTTGGGTGTCATGTATGAGTAGTTTATGGTTAATAGATCTGATATGAGTGCTTGATTGGATATAGGGAGGTCTTAAATCGCATCTATGTTCGAGTCTTGTATGATTTTGCTGAAATTGGGAGTCTTGCAGTGCAGGGTGTATCGATACGCCTAAGGGCTGTATCGATACGGCCTTGCCTAAAGGGCACAATTTTGGTTGGACGTATCAATACACGGGGGTGTATCGATACGGTCCCAACTCTCTGGAATTCGGGTTAGGCTGGGTGTATCGATACACGGGGGCGTATCGATACCCTCTTAACTCTCTGGAATCCTGAGGAGTTGTGGAGTGTAGGGCGTATCGATACGGGGCTCATGCGTATCGGTACGGTTCGACCTAGTTGACCAAGGGGTGTTGACCTTGGTCAAGGCGTATCGATACCCTCTGAAGGTGTATCGATACGACCTGCTTAAAAAGGATAAATGGGTTGTTTTAATGTGCTGATTTGGTTCGTCATTGATATGTCGTTCGTGTTTCCGCTGTCGTGCTTCACATAGGACTTAATAATGCATTTAGACAAGAACATAAAAAGAAAAAATAGGGTTGCTAACCGAAGGGAACCTTAACGGGTTTCACTCGGTTTTCCCTGTGTGGCCCACTCGGACTGGTCATCCGGCCAGACCGGGATGAGGGGGTTACATGGACCCTATTGAATAGTATCGAAAACATTATAGTGGCTAAATTATAGAAAATAAGGAGTTTGGAGTTAAAGCTATAAAGCATTGAGGATTGATGGATTAATCTTGCGATTAGGCCATTTTTCATTAAAATTCCTATACGTGGGAATGTCTGGAGAGTTTCCTTCATTGGAAGGAAACCTATACAAATTAAAAGCTAAGTGAATAGCTCAATCAAGCTTCGTCGATAGATATGTAACGCCTGAGTTTAAGGCCCGAGAAATAATCAGGTTTGGTTAGACTGGTTTGAGTTAAACTAATTTTGGAGAAACATTGTTAATAAACAAATTTTAAGGCTTTTAAAGAAAAGGGGTAAAAGGGGGATTTTGAAATTAGAAAAGATTTTAAAAATAGCTATCATCTTCCTAAAAGTTCATTTCACGTTATCTTCTTCAAAACACTATTTTTCATTATTCCATTGACTCCAGCCTTTCATCCAAGCAAGCTTCCAAGGTAACTTCTCCTTTACTGTAGTTTTTACTTATTCGACTTGTCATCAATGAAATCTTTCTTCTAAACCCATTATATTTTATTTTGGTTTGGGTTGGGAAAATGGGTATTTTCACTTGATTTTTGTGGGTTTGATTATCCATGGTTTTACATGTGCTTTAAGCTAAGTTTTGAGTGGTTAGAAATGTTGGAATATTGGCTTAATGCCGGGAAACCCGAAATGGGTTAAAAATAGGATTTTTCAGTTGAAAATATGGAGTTTTGGCTTGGCTTTGGGTTGATTTCGTGGATGATGGTTCCTTAGTTGTTGGGGGATGTTTTTAGGTGATATTTTATGTGTTTTGATGTTGGAAATTGATAGGTTCAGCTTGGGGTTTTGTTATAACGAATTTGGTGAGGTTTTGGGTGAAGTTTTGGGTTTGAATCTATGTGTTTTTGTTGCAAGAAGTTGGATTCCGGGTTGTTGCCAGTTTACTGTATAATAGAATCCTAATGTTCTGTTTTGGGTTACCTAAAAGCAGAGGGAATTGGATTGGGCACTTCGAACGCGAGACCGGATAGTTCGGAGGTTTGAATCATTGTTTCGGCTAGCGTTGGTGTGTTGGCTGGTGAGTGGAATTGTTTTCTAAGCCTTAACTTGGTTAAAGACATGTTTTGGGAGTTTATATTGAGCTTGATAGCCAATCTAAGCTTAAGAGTAAGTTTTAATGTGTTTTAGTCTTATTTTCGATAAATTCTAATATGTGTTTTGAATGATTTTCCATAGTGTTGTTGCCATGATTATCCTTGTGATATACATATGATTGCTTAAATTGATCTTATGTTGGTTATGGTTGTGACCATGAGAACACAAGGTAAGTGTTGGTTTGGTGGGTATTGACATGTGAAATCTTATTACCGGATATAGTTGGTCGACCAATAGGATGTGAGTGCACTCGAGGTAAAAGTCACGCGTAGCCTTAGTGATGTTAGATTCCACTAAGGAGGAGTATGGTGATGTGAGATTCCACCGGAAGCTATGTTTTTCTAGACGAGTGAGTATGGTGATGTAAGATTCCATCGGAAGTATCTAGTGAATTTAAGAACTATCTGCATATCCGAGTAAAAGTGTTAATGTCAATATACCCATGATGCTCTAATTTCTCATGTTAAGCATGTTTTATTGCTCTTTACCATTTATGCTTATGCATGTAGTTGGTTACTTTGCTTGTTGATGAGAATGAGCATGAGGTAAGCTTATGGCTTGTGAATGCATTCGGTAAATGCACGAGATGTTATATGCATGTTGTTATGTGTAAGCTTGTTGGTTGGTTTCAAGCAAACTATGTTTTTACAGCTGCATTATTGTAGCTACTGTTTTGAGCACCGCTCACTAAGCTTTAATGCTTACGCTCCCTCTTTCCAACAATGCAGGTCCTTAGACTTTCGGAGCAGCTCGGGGAACAAGGGGAAATCCAAGGGGGTTGATTCGCTCAAGTATGGTTTTTAGACTTCAATAATTAGTATTAAGCAATGGGATAGGACCTTTTGGGTTAAGGGGTTTTCGATATGCCACCTTGCTTTTTAGACAAGTTTGTTTGGTTGTGTTTGGCTTGTAATACCGCTTATCATGTTGGAACATGTCTTGGTTTGGCTTTTGACCTCTTGGGTGAATGTTAAGCATGAATGATTTCCTTTATGAGCCTTGCTATGTTGAATCTTGTCTCGTTGAATGCTTATCTTGTCTTAATTGAGTATCCATAGTCACCTTATGTTGCGTGTATGTTTGCGAGTTGATTGAATGCTTGCTAGGTGTGTTTGTGCTAGTTTTCTTATGCTTAAGTCTGCCGATACCTGTCTTTATGAGCATAGGGTATTGATACGCTCAATAGCAGTATCAATACAGTCCCTTATTTTTAAGCCTATCGTATCGATACGTAGAAGTATATCGATACCTATTTTAGGCTCTGGAAATCTGAGATTTTGGCGAGAAATCTAGGTATCGGTACGAGCCTTAGATGTATCGATACGATCCTTGAAGTTGACTTTGGGAGTTTGACCATTAAGGGTGTATCGATACCAGCCTTGAAGGGTATCGATAGGACCTCTTGAAGTTGATCTTGGTGAGTTTGACTGTTGAAGGCGTATCGATACCGGCCCTAGGTGTATCGATACGACCTGTAGAAAAATCACTAAAACTAACCTCTAATGTCCATATTGTATGGTTCATGTTCGCGTTTGCTTTTCCGCTGCTTGTCTCTTCACATAGGTTGCATGATGGCATTTAGACAAGATTAATCTAAAAGAAAAATTTTAGGGTTGTTAATCGGAGTGAAACCTTAACGGGTTTCTCTTCAGTTTTCCTCGTGTAACTCGTTCGATGCGGTCTAGTGGCTAGGCCGAGTCGAGGGGGTTACACTTGTTGGTATCAGAGCCTAGGTTTCGCCTAGGTTCGTTGAGTTTCGCAAAGCCGAAAGATAAGTGAGTTAAGTTTTATTGTGTAAGCTTGTTGGTTGTGATGCACGGTGATTGTAAGCATGCTTATGATTTTCTTTGTGTTGGTTGGGAGATAGTTAAAGGCACCCATTGCTAGTATATTGTTATTGTAAGTGATTTTAAGTTTAAAGACTTGAGCACCTTGGACCTTGTTCCTTGCTGACCCCAAATCATTTCACTTGTTGTGTTTATTGTTTAGTTTTGCACCTGTTAGCATGGTGAGACCGAGGGGAAGGCCTAGAATGGATAATTCAAGGGTTGAGCGGATTGAGAACGTCGAGGATGTACAAGGGGAGAACTTGCCTCCTCCGGGTGGTGGAGCGAATGTCGAAGGTGTTGGACCTCAGGTTGGTCAGGGACATGCTGGCATTGATGTGAATCCATTGATTCAGGCTATAGCCGGGGCTATTCAAACAACTTTAGCGGGTGTTCGGGTTGCAGAACCGCTTCAGGGTGCAGGTTCTGGTCTGTCATTGGAATGACTTCGTAGCTTGGGCGGAGTTGAGTTTCGGGGATTGTCACCCGAGGGTTCAAAGGCATGATTTGAGAGCACAGTTCATATTTTGGGATAGATGAAGTGCTCTGATGTACATAAGTTAGGTTGCATCGTCTCTTTGCTTCAGAGAGATGCCTATACTTAGTGGACTACCATCACAACGGGTATGCCAAAGGCCGAGGTTACTTGGAAATTCTTTAAGACTGCTTTTCGTAAGAAGTATCTAGGTCCTCGATACCTAGACGAGAAGAAGAGAGAGTTCATGGCTCTAGTTCAGGGTAACATGATCGTGTCCGAGTATGAGGTACAATTCGTACGTTTGAGTCAATATGCTTCTGATTTGGTTCCCACTGAGAGGGAACGATGTGAGCATTTCCGATATGGTTTGATTTAGGAGGTGAAGACCTACACGCTGGCTTCTGACTATACGGATTTTGATGTGTTGGTCGCTAGGGCCAAGGATATTGAATAATCTTTGAGACTTGTTGATCGTAGAGGTGGATCTAGTTCAGAAAAAAGGACCGCCGAGTGGGATAAAGACCGTGCCAAGAGGCACAAGGATAGGAGACCCCATCATGATCATAGGCGCGAAGGTGGTAATCCGAGGCGACGCCATCACGGCCAAGGGACTGAAAATCATACTCCTGAGTGTACCAAATGTTGTAGGCGTCATTTTGGCGAGTGTTGGGGCACTTATGGCTCATGTTGGAACTACGAGTCTAGAGCGCACTTGAAGCGTGATTGTCCATATCCGGCTAGGGATGGAAAGGCTCTTGCACAAGCTGTCAAGCATCAAAGAGGCCGTGGGCGCGGTCGAGGTAACTTTTAGTCTAGAAAATAATTGTCAGAGGAATGTGGCTCATGTCGTGGCAGTTCAGCCCGAGGGAGGTAGACTGGCTAGAGTGTATGCGCATCGTGAGGACAAGAATGACACAGATGTGATTGCAGGTAATTTCTCGTTACAGTCTTTGACTTTGCTTTCTTTGATTGATTCCGGTTCTACACATTCGTACATATTGAGTGAGCATGCGAAGTTGTTAGATATTCCGGTTGAGATATTAGATGTGGGTATGAGTGTTACGAGTTCTTTTGGTGAGACAGTTGTAGTTAGAAAGATGTACAAGAGATGTCCTTTGATGGTTCAGGGTCATGTTTTCTCGTGGATATGATGGAATTGTCGTTTTATGGTTTTGATGTAATTTTGGGCATGGATTGGCTTGTGGAACATAGGGCTAGGGTAGATTTCGAGACAAAGCGTGTGTTCTTGAGGCTTTCAGATGATTATGAGGTAGTAGTAGTGGGTGAGAACGTTAAGTTCTTGTCCAATGTTATTTCAGCTTTAGAGGCTCAGAAATTAATGGATGTTGGTTGTCAGGCATACTTAGCCTATGTTATGAATCCAAATATGAGTGAGGCACGACCGCAAGACATCGGGACTGTTTGTGAATTTCCCGAGGTATTTTCAGAAGAATTGTCTGGTTTGCCGCCTGATAGAGAGGTGAAGTTTGCTATAGAGACTTATGCTGATTCTGCTCTAGTATCGATTGCCCCGTATCGAATGGCTCCTAAAGAAATGAAAGAGTTGAAGACACGGTTTCAGGAACTGATAGACCAAGGGTTCATTCGTCCGATTATTTCACCTTGGGGTGCACCATTGTTATTTGTGAAAAAGAAGGATGGCAGTTTGAGAATGTGTATCGATTACCGACAGTTGAATAAGTTGATAGTGAAGAACAAATATCCTTTGCCGAGGATTGACAATCTGTTTGATCAGTTGAGAGGTGCTTCAGTGTTTTCGAAGATATATTTGAGATCCGGCTATTATCAATTGGAGGTAAAAGATCAAGATGTGTCAAAGATAGCTTTCCGCACTCGCTATAGACATTATGAATTCTTAGTGATGCCCTTTGGTTTGACGAACGCACTAACAACTTTTATGGATATGATGAATATGGTGTTTCATGAGTACTTGGATCAGTTTGTGGTAATATTCATTGATGATATCTTAGTGTACTCTCGTACCGAGGAGGATCATGATCAACATTTGCATTTAGTATTGTAGAAATTGTTAGACAATCAGTTGTATGCCAAGTTGAGCAAATGTGAGTTCTGGATTAGGCTAGTGCTCAATGTCCTTTATGTTCAGATCATGTGAAAGACATTGGTTACATTTTACGGACGTGACCCGTGGCTCTTATGACATGGTGTGCCTTGGTAAGACATGAGAAATTATCGTTCTTCCTTGCGATGGATGTTAAGCAGTGGGTTACAACAAATCTTATTGATCCAGGGTTTTTTGCGAAGGATGCGGTTGATTGGGACATGCGTTTTGGTGTCGTGCTATGGTCTTTGTGGCTAAATTGGAACTCAGTTGTTTTTGGCAGCATTGATGAGTATCAAGAGTCGGTTCTTGAGAGAAGTGAGCTCCTGGTCACGATATCGAGGGTGGCTTTAGCGTCACCGCAAGATGAAGCAGTGTTAGGCAGTGGTACCCGGTTGCAGCCTGTTTGATGGTCGCCCCCTGAACTGGGGTGGATCAAGCTCAACGCGGATGCAGCACAATGGGGTGTTGATGGCTCGTTCGCTTGTGGGGTCTGTTAAGGCATCATGATGATACATGGATTCTTTGTTTTAATAAGGCTCCTGGTATTTGTTCGGTGAGCGAGGCTGAGCTTTGGGGTATATTGATTGGTTTACAATGTGCTTGGGAGGCTGGCTTCCGTAAGGTAATGGTTGAGACTGATAGTTTAGATGTGATTCATTGGATTCGCCAAGGTGATAGGGTATTCCCATCGGTTCTTATTCATATCGCGGAATGGTGTAAGTACCCATGGGAGTTGAAGTTCGGCCATGTTAGGCGTGGAGGATCGGGTAGCGAATTGTTTAGCGAGACTAGTTAACCGATGGATTTTTGCTGTTAGTCGGTTCTTGGTGCCTCCTGGTGAGGTCGTTGCTATTTTGCAAACCGATATGGCTGTGTAGTTGGTCTGGTAGCTTTGGTTTGGTGCTTTGTTGATTTATTTGCTTTGAGTTGGATGTAATTCCTTTATGGATATTGTTGTTTAATAATGCTATCAAGTGTACTCTTTTCCTCTATTTAGGTTTAGGGAGGTTTTAAAACGAGGCACTTGGTAGTATTTTCCTCTCTCAATAAAAAATGATTGATATACCTATGTTTATGCAAGTATATCATTATTGCCATATATACACACATATGTTTCATATTTTTAATAGTCTTAAGGTAATTACAAAGTAGTATATGTTAATACATATTCTTAACCCTTTGACAATGCACACATGCAAGTCCATTCATAAGTGTAGCATGTGACACATCACATGTCCCTAAAATTTGGAGTTCCACACTTTGAAAACAAATCTCATATCCTAAAAAATATTTTCTTAAAAAAAACTTTTAATTTTCTCTCTTATTATCTCAAAAATTTAATTGTAATTAATTTTTCCTAAAAACCCACAAAATTTATGATGTTTAACGAGTAAAAAAAATTTATTTATGTCCATCCTAATTTCAATGTTCTTCAATTACTTTAGACTCATCTACTAATTAGTAACATTCGTCTTACAAAAGTTAAAAAAGAAAGTTATTACTGCTACTTTTAATTAGTGTTTTGAATGTTAAGATATTTTATTTTATTTTTAAAATAGAGATAGGAGACAAGGATAAATGTAGAAATTCTCATAATAACATTAAGTAAAACCTCTATAAATTAATACTCTTTAAATTAATAAGCTCTATTAAATAATAAATTTCTTCAGTCTTGATTTGGGCCAATGTAAAAAATCACCAAATTCGATAAGATAATAATATAATATTTTTTTTGAGATCCCCTTTATAAATATAAAGGTCTCATCAAAACTATAATTTAATAATTCATAAATATTACAATTACTACTTTGGTAACTTGCTAAAATATGAATCTATTGTAATCTGTTTCTTTTTAAAATTTAAATCTAATTCAATTTCATCTCTAACTTTTCTAATTGCACACACACGTTTCGGCGTTGAGGTCTCCAACTGCAATAAAAAGTTGTGAAGAGTTATTGCCGCGCTTCCTTTCACGTGACTAGTTCAAGTGGTGTTGAATCATCTTCAACTTTATCATTAGTAGAACTTTCAATAATATTAGCAACAATTTCTTCTAAACTTTGAACTTGTAAACATTCGTCATTTTCGCCTAGATCATATCTTTATCAAAGTTATATTTGCTGAATTGAGATATTTTCTTTTAATTAGTAAATTATTAATTTATCGATATATTAATATTTCTCTAAATTAATAAAATTTCATGGTCCCAAGAATATTAATTTATAAAGGTTTACTGTATAACGTAGAACATGATATAAATTTCACATTACACGATGTGGGCAACATGAGGTCCAACAGGCTTTATAGTAGGCCAACTTGTAACACAATCAAAGCCCAAAATTTGATTTCCCCCCCTCCCACTTCACAAGAGAGGATAGGCCTCATTTGCCTATTTGCCCAATCCACTCGGGGTATTTGAGTGGACTAGGAATAATAATGGATTGAATGTAGGTATGTTTTAAAAGTGTGAATATTTAATATATTGACGGTATATAATTTTATGCATCATTAATATGTAGGATTATGACATGTTTTTCTACGAGGATTTGTCTATAACAGATTTATTAACTATACATAAAATTATACGATATTTTAATATTTTTATAATATTCAAATTTAAATTGTTTTGGTTTTTCGAAACTCTAATTTATCTATCATCCTGCTACTATTTAAATTCACATTTGATTTTTTTAAATAATATTTTTAGGATGCTGAGTATAAGAAAAAAAGTTTCACTTTTCAAAATAGATTAATAAAAATAAGGGGTTCATATGAGCATTTTTCATTCCTACGGGCTACGCATATCAAGGGATGTACATTCGATTGGTTTGATTTTCACATAGTAATAATCGAATAAGATGACTAATAAAACTAAAATGAAATTAAAACCGAAATCAAATAAGATCATTTCAGTTCAGTTTCGTTTATTGTTTTTTGACATTTTTTTTGTTGTTTTGGATTGTTTTGAGTGACTATTCAAAGTTGTTTTTTGTTTTGGCAAAGAGTAACTATATTAATGATTTTTTTAAAATATTTGACATAAAAACGGTCAATGCAAAAATAATTTTTCCTTCGGATTTTTTTAAGAACAATTTAATTTCATAGGGTAGTAGGGGATGGCTAGACAAGTTTATCGGTATCCTGAATGGTTAGAAAAAAAAAATCAGAGAACGACTATTCAAACGTCGATATAACAACGTGCAAGAAGAAAAAGGGAAAAAAAAGTGACGTAACCAATAGATGGCTTCAACATCTGCAAAATAAATTTTACAACATAAAATCAGTCACATTACGGGTAAAAATCTCCTGCCCCTAATTATGCCTCATGCCTAAAAATATTTAAAAATTAAATCTTGCCCCATAACTCTAATTTTCATATCCTAAACTCCAAACCCTAAAAAATACACCTTACCCCGAATTCCCTACACCCTAACCCTAAGCCCCAACCTTAAACTCCAAATCCTAAACCCACTATTTTAAAGTGGGGCACAAATGTAGTCATACTTTGGGGGCAAATGATTTTCATCCTCACATTACCATGTTGTTTCTGATTTAACTCACATATGACGAAAAAACGGAAGTAACTAAAAAGTTCTATTAATATTAAAAAGGGTAAAGTATGCCAGGTGAACACCGAATAATAGGGTGTGACCTCTTTTTATCATCAACCTTTCAATTGGTCTAAACTTACCACCAAATTTTATTTTTCGACTCGTTTATATCACCCTGCCGTTAAATCGTTAACTCCGTGATGACATGGACGCTGTACCAAAACGACGTCGTTTTGGTGCCGCTATTTTCATAATAAATGACCCAAAACGACGTCGTTTTGCTAGAGAAAAATATGTAAAATTGTGCACTCAATGAGATTCGAACCTAGGACCTTAAGCATAAAAAACAACCTCCTAACCACCAAGCCACCCTAATATCTTTGAATTATTTTTAGCACAAATAATATATATTCCAAATTGTAGTTTGTCATATAAATATATTATTTCTAATATAAAAATATTCAAATATTGGTATACATATATTAATACATAAATAATAAATTAAATGAAAATATATAAATATTTTTATATTATTAATAATACTAAATATAAAAATAGATAAATATATTATTATAAAAACTAAAAGACTAATTTTCAAAACAAAATTTGTTTAAAAATCTAAAATTCGACAAAATCTTAATCTCTAAACCCATAAACCCTAACCCCTAAACTATAAACTTTAAACCTTAAAATTTTATTCATAAACAAATAATATTAAAATATATAAACAAATAATATATTATTATAAAAACTAAAAAACTGATTTAAAAAATATAAAATTTTCAAAATTTACGAAAAGACCCAAAAATTCACCAAAATATTAAAGCTTTGGGGTTTAGGATTTAGGGTTTAATATTTTGGTGAATTTTTGGGTCTTTTCGTAAATTTTGAAAATTTTATATTTTTTAAATCAGTTTTTTAGTTTTTATAATAATATATTATTTGTTTATATATTTTAATATTATTTGTTTATGAATAAAATTTTAGGGTTTATAGTTTATAGTTTAGGGTTAGGGTTTATGGGTTTAGGGATTAAGTTTTGTCGAATTTTAGATTTTTTAAACAAATTTTGTTTTGAAAATTAGTCTTTTAGTTTTTATAATAATATATTTATCTATTTATATATTTAATATTATTATTAATATAAAAATATTTATATATTTTCATTTAATTTATTATTTATGTATTAATATATGTATACGAATATTTGAATATTTTTATATTAGAAATAATATATTTATATTATTCAGATAAAGTAATATTATTTATATGACAAACTACAGTTTGGAATATATATTATTTGTGCTAAAAATAATTCAAATATATTAGGTTAGCTTGGTGGTTAGGAGGTTGTCTTTGATGCTTAAGGTCTTAGGTTTGAATCTCATTGAGTGCACAATTTCACATATTTTTCTCTAGCAAAACGACGTTGTTTTGGGTCATTTATTATCAAAATAGAAGCACCAAAACGACGCCGTTTTGGTGCAGTGTCCATGTCATCACGGAGTTAATAATTTAACGGCAGGGTGGTATAAACGAGTCGAAAAATAAAGTTTGGTGGTAAGTTTGAACCAATTAAAAGGTTGATAGTAAAAATAAGTCACACCATATTGTTCGGTGGTACCTGGAATACTTTACCCTATTGAAAAAATTCTTAAATCCATAATCCCAAAGCCCATTACCATCACCGACTACTGCCGCCCTCATCTTCATGGCTAAATCACCATCGGTTCTATTGTTCCAAATTGCCGCCGCCCATAAACTTAAATCCATAAATTTTAAAAATTTCTAAATTCTTATTATTAAATTCTTATATCTATAATCTCACAATTCGACTGTCGTTAATCATTACCGCCCGTTCTTTCTATCACCAAACTTTCATTCATCGATCACTCTTTTGTCGTTGCCCTAACTCTCCATCTAAAATTTTAAGGCATAATGTCAAAAATGTTCATTACATTTGACTGGATAGTCACTTTAACCTCTATCTTTTGAAGCATTTTAACCTTCAGCGTTTTATTTTGGATCAAAATGGCCCCTCTATGTATGAAAATTGTTAGTTAACTAATAATAAATGTCTTGAAATGACGTGACAAACTTACATGACAGTGCACACTAACAAAACAGTGTCATATAGACAAATGTGATGATTTAATAGAAAGATACACCAGTTAAAAAATAATTTATAAAATTATATAAAATATAAAAAAACTATGTTGATATGTCATTTTGTCAAGTAATTTCAAGTTATTTATCTTTAGTTTACTAGCATTTTTCATCCACAGATGGATTATTTTGACTCAAAAATAAAACGTTTTAAGGGTTATAGTGTCTCAAAAAAGAATAGAGGCTAAAATGACTATCAAATAAAACATTAGTGACATTTTTTGACATTATGTCAATCTCAAAATTTTTAAAAATCTTAAAATTCCCAATATCAAATCAATAAATACCAAAGTCATCGTCGTTATTAATCATCACCGCCATCCCTCCCACTAGAGGTCCGACGAAGGAAGGGGTGATCGATGGTGACTGAGTTGATAGTTGAAGGGGAGAAATTAGGTAATCAAGGTTAGATATTAGTTTTTTAGAATTTAGGATTTTTTGAAGTTTATTTTATGATTTTTAAAATAAAAGGAAATTAATAAATAGACTATGTGCCACGTTTTAATTGAGTGACAATTTTTTTAACGGCAACATATGAACTAGCCATAAAATATAATTTAAAGAATTAAAAGTATAAAAAAATTATATCGATTTTAACCGAATGAAACGTTAGACACATACTCCAACAAAAAAAACTAAAACACTTAATATGAAAAATATAATTTAAAGAATTAAAAGTATAAACAAAGGCTTAATGCCAAAATAAGTTTCCAAACTATCACGTTTTTTTCTTTTAGGTGTCTAAATCTTTTTTATGCTCATTTTAAGTGCTCAAACTATTATTTTTGGTCAAATAAGAATAAAAATCTTCTACCTCCTAAGTATGCAAATTTCTATGCCCCACACTAAAAAACACTAAAAAGTTAAATTCTAAAACCATAAATTTCACATCCCAAACCCTAAACCTCACACCCTAAAATGTAGGGATGGTCATGGCCGGGTTAGGTTTTTAGTCAATTCGCACCCGACCCAAAATTTTAACATCTCCATTCAAACCCGACCCGACCCAATATTTTATGATGTTCCACTCGAACCAAACCCGAATTCTAGAGTAAAAACTTGAACCCAACATAAATAAAAAATTACCAATTTTATTATTATACGATAAAAATAAGGAGCTAATTGTGAAAATACAAATAGAGAGGGAGCATTATAATAATTATTCTACTTTTATTAGTCAAAATAGGAAAATAATTGAAATATATATATAAAGAGAGAGGCATTATAGCGATTATACCTAAATATTTATAATAAAATTAAATTATTATCCTGGGTCAGATCGAGTAGGGTATTTTTCACCTTAAACCCAAACCCGACCCAATCTCATCCTCAAAAAATCATACCCGAACCCAATCCGAACCCAAAATTTTCTTTAAAAAAACCCGACCCTATAGAATCGAGTCGGGTCAGAACCCATTGGGTGTGGGTGAAATGGTTATCCCTACTAAAAATACACATACCCTTAATTCCCTAAACCCTAACTTTAAACCTTAAACCCACTTTTTTAAAGTGGGGCACTGAAAGAGGCATAGTTAAGGGCAGACGATTTCC
Source organism: Hibiscus tridactylites (assembly GCA_958450335.1). Lineage (NCBI taxonomy): Eukaryota > Viridiplantae > Streptophyta > Magnoliopsida > Malvales > Malvaceae > Hibiscus > Hibiscus tridactylites. The sequence goes on along the minus strand of OY288269.1, from coordinate 80,378,965 downwards.
ATCAGTCAAATAGGTACCTTAGTTGACCTTAAAAGGGGCAAAAAAATTATAGTTTGGACCCTAAAAGGGGAATAAATTTAAACACCTAAAAGAAAAAATGGAATAATTTGGACACTTATTTTGATATTAAGCCATAAACAAACTTCATAAAACGCCCTAAAAAGCATAAGTCCCACCTAAAAAAACTTATATCACACATAACTACCTAAAGTATACTAAATTTTATTTAGGTGCGAAAAGTATTTTTGGTAAAAAATAAGTACCTAAAGTATACTTTTTTTGTCAAATTAAGTACCTAAAGTATGTTTTTTGGTCAAATAGGTACACAATATTTTTTCGTTAAAGTAGGTATACGAAGTATATTTTTTTGTCAAAGTAGGTACGATACCTAAAGTATATTTTTGTCAAAATAGGTATGTAATGTATTCTTTAATCAATGTCCCGTGACAATTTTTCAGAACCTACATGAAAAATATATATACTCCAGATACCTAATTTTACCAAAAAAAAATTACTTTAGATAAATGTTTGACCAAAAAAATACTTAAAGTATTTATTTTGATAAAAATATACTTTAAATACTTATTATTACAAAAAAAAATTTGACAAATTTTAGAGAATAATGCTTTTTAGAATTTAATTTAAGGGAAAATGGGATGTTTGCCAAAACGACAATTGTTGCAGTGAAGCTAACGATACTTAATATTTTATTATTTTTTACACCGATAGTTGAGCCATGCACTTATTTTTACCATTTTCAAAATAATTAAATATTCAAGGTTGCCTTCTGCTAATCTAAAAGCATCATTCCTCAAAATTTCTCAAACATATTTTAGATACTTGAATAAAAAAATGATATATTAAGCTGAATTCCCCCAATTTTTCTCTCAACTAACCCTAGCCCCCCTTTTTTCAAACCTAATTCCCCTCAAATTTGAGTGTTGTCGATCGCTAATTGTTGTCAAGAGGTTGTCACCCTGCTTCGTCTGGTGCTCTATCTTTCCTTTGGTCTCATTTTCATCACAAGTTGGAGGTGTTTCAGTGTTTTCCCAAGGTGGGTGTGAGTAAGCTCAAAGTGAAGGAGGGGGTTTGACTTGTCGCGGCTCTTTTGCTCCACCAGTTTCTTAAGGGGCCTTGTGCTTCTGCCTTGTTGTCTCAAAGTTTCATTTGACCGGAGTCGTGATTCTTTCGGAGTGGTCAATGAGAAGGCCTTTTTTATCTAGGGTTTAGGATTTTCTTTGTGCTTCTATGGCTAAGGATTTCAAGTCCGTTCTTTTTCGCCTTGCTTTTCCGGTCACTCTTTTCTCCTCTCTTCTCAGGTCCGTTTCTTGTGTTTGGCCGTGACATCTATGGTTTGTTTCCATTCCGTGATTCCTTTTTGGGTTATACTCTTGTTTGGCCTTGACCTCGATAGGAGTGTTTTCGTTGTGATTGCTTTGTTTTGGTGTTTCTTTTGTTTTGATGGTTTTAAGTCTCGGTGTCTTCCCTACCTTGGAATTGGATCTTTTTGTCGAAATCTACCTTCCCTGTCTGATTAGCCGTGACTTGATGATTTGAGCAGGGGAAGTATCGGTTCTGTTTTCTTGGTCCTCTAGTATCTAAATCAGGGATACAATTTGTTTCTGGTTGGTGGCTGGGTATTATGGCGTTGCTCACCTGGAACGTTAGGGGACTCGGGAATAAGGAAACAATTAGAGCTCTGAAAATGCTAATGCCATACACCGGCCTGATATAGTGTTCCTAAGTGAAACAAAACAAAAAAAGAGATACCTCAAAAAAATTAGAATGAAGATGAAATTCGACAAAGCCTTCTACGTTGAACCAGTAGGCACGGTCGACGACCTTGTTCTATGGTGGTCGACAGAGATCTCAATTTCAGTCCTAAATTCAAACAAGAATATTATTGATGTGAAAATCACTATGAAATATCAAAATGATTGGTTTTGCACTTTTATTTATGCCCCGCCGTATCAGGAGGATAAACAAGAGTTTTGGGATCTTTTAACGAAGCTCAGATGTGGAATTACCGAAAGATGGTGTGTTACTGGAGACACGAACATTGTGGCTAGACCGAACGATAAAGAAGGTAGGCCCTTTTTGATCCCGCTCCGGCAAAAAATGTATTTCGAATTCCTTGAGAGTTCGTGCCTTTTTGAAATTCCTACCAAGGGAGGTGCTTATATGTAAAACCTAATTTGATTTTGATATAACAAATTGTCTAAGGACCTATTTGTAAAAGTAAATAAATTTTTAAGTATTTCAAAGTTTCACAAATTGACAAGCAAACTTGAACCAAAACTGTTTCTAAGTTAAATAAAATTTTCAAAACAAAATTTTCTAAGTATTCAAGCCCAAACCTTACTCGTACGCTAAGGCGTATCAATACGCTATAGTTGTATCAATACAGTTGTGGGATCTTTTATCGAAGCTCAGATGTGGAATGTCCGAAAGATGGTGTGTTATTGGAGAGACGAATATTGAGGCTAGACCGGACGAAAAAGAAGGTAAGGCCTCTTTTGATCCCGCTTCGGCAAAAATGTATTTCGAATTCCTTGAGAGTTTATGCCTCCTTGAAATTCCTACCAAGGGAGGTGCTTATATGTAAAACCTAATTTGATTTTGATATAACAAATTGTCTAAGAACCTATTTGTAAAAGTAAATAAATTTTTATGTATTTTAGAGTCTCACAAATTGACAAGCAAACTTGAACCAAAACTGTTTCTAAGTTAAAAAAAACTTTCAAAACAAATTTTTCTAAGTATTCAAGTCCAAACCTTACTTGTACGCTAAGGTGTATCGATACACCATAGTCGTATCGATACTGTTTTAAGGTTCTGGAATTTTAATTGACAAAAGCGTACTGATACGGTTACACCTGTATCGATACGATATTTTATCTAGGCTTAACTTTAAGGCACAACTTACTGATACGGTTGTCCCCATATCGATACGGTTTGATCTGATTCGATAAATCTTTGCATTTAAAGTTTTCGACTGTTGCTTGTCAGTTATGATTTCAGAAAAATTTCAAATAGTCTTTAGACCGTATCGATACGCCCATATAACGTATCGATACACTTTTTGCTAAAGTTTTACTCAGGATTTTAGTGAGAAAAAATCGTACCGATACGGTCTTTGAGTATCGATATGCCTTTATTTTTATACTATACTCATACCGATACGCCAATACGCGTATCGATACGCCCTCTTAAATGTGTACAACAACTCTTTATGTTTTGAGACAGGTATCGATACAATTGTTCGAGTACCGATATGGTAGATTGCAGAAGTGCATTTATTGTGGGAAAAATGAAACCCAACGGCTCTATTGATGATCTCAACTGCCAGAACGCTAGAAATCAATGTAAGGGTATATAAAGAAGCCTCTAAAGCTACAAAAACAACAATTGAACTTATTTGCAACAAATCAAGCACATATCCCAACCGTAGAGCTCAAAGAGTCAAATTCTTGTAACCCAACTTGTCTAATTCTCATTGTATTATTTTCTTTCAAGTTTGGGAAGTGTTTAAGTGTAATTGGGCAATACATTAACCTAGTGAGAGGTGTTTTTCAGATTGCCAAAACCTTCTTTGTATTGAGAGAGTCTCGGTTAATCTTTGGGTAGAAAGATTAACCGATTTGTAAGGTTTCCTCCCAATCCGAGAAAAGGAGACAAATTTCTAGTGAAATTGGTTGAAAATCTTTAGTGGAAGCTAAGGTAGTGGATGTAGAGCTTGTTCTAAGCTTGAACCACTATAATTTGTCTTGTTCTTATTTTTCACATTTTCAATTTGCTCATTTCAATTTTAAAAAGCCAATTCACCCCCTCTTGGCCATTTTCGATTCGATTGACCCACTTAACAATTGGTATCAGAGCCAACTTTTTGAGGGACTCACATATACAAGAGAAGATCCTAGAAGAAGATCAATTAACCTTCGAATCAAGCCATGACATCTACCTTCGGCCAAAACCTCTTCGAGTCACAATCGATCACCAAGCTGCCATTTTTCAATTGGGATAACTATCCCCATTGGAAAAATAGAATGAGTCTCTTCATCAAGTCAAATGACTATGTCCTTTGGGGTGTAGTGAAAGATAGACAACCTATTCCGATGAAGAGAGATGAAGAAGGAAGGCTAGTTCCGAAAACAAGAGCGAAAATGACCGATGAAGATCGAAGAAGGCTTTAAGTGAATGACAAGGCTCTTCACATCATCTTTTGTGCACTTGGTCCTGACATGTATGCAAAGATTTCATCGTGCACAAGTGCGAAAGAAGTGTGAGAGAAGCTAGAAACCACATACGAGGGAACCAACGATGTAAAGGAGACCAAGATTGGGATCCTTAATTTGAGTTACAAGAATTTCAAGATGGGGTCGGATGAGAGCGTCTCCAAGTTGTTTGATCAGTTCTCTATCATAATAAATAGTCTCGAGTGCTTTGGTGAGATCATTCTTGAAGACAAGCTAGTCCGAAAACTTCTTTACTCTCTTCCCAAATCATAGGATAGGAAGAGAACCACAATCATCGAGATCAAGAATTTGAAGACATTGAAGCTCGATGAGTTGGTGGGATCTCTTCTTACTCTTGAGATCATGAAGCATGGAAGGGAAGAAGAAAAGAAGAAAGAAGAGAAAAGAGTGGAGAAGCAAGAGGTAGAAAAGAAGAAACAAGTAATTGCTCTCAAGGCTTCTCAAGAGGAAAGCAATTCTAGTGAGGATGAGTTTGAGGAATTGGCTATGATAGCCAAGAGATTCTCTCGGTTCATGAAGTCCAACCGGGGAAGAAAGTTCCAAAGAAGAAAAGACTTCAAGAACAAGAACAAAGAAGAAGAGAATGATCAACTCATTTGTTATGAGTGTAAGAAGCCAGGGCATATAAGATCGGAATGCCCTCAACTCAAGAAGAATGGGTTCAATAAGAAGAAAAAACACAAAGCCCACGTTGCTACTTGGAGAGATAAAGAATCATCATTCGATGAAGAAGAGCACGAAGTGGCTAATCTTTGCCTCATGGCCATTGATGATGATCCTAAGGTAAACCCTAACTCATCTACTTTCGATTTCACATATAATAAACTTCAAGATGCATATGATGAGTTGCAAGAGGTTTACGATGAGTTGGTGGAAAAATACAAGGAATCAATTTTGAAAAACAAGAAATAATTTCCGATTTGAAAAACTAAAACGATTTCCTTTCCAAAACCAACTCGGAACTTGAAAAGAAGATTGTGGTTTTACAAGACGACTTAAAATATTTTCAAGATGAAAATGTTGATTTAAACAATCTTCTTTCCAAAGTTCATGTTGATCACCACAAATTGGTGAATGAACTCAAAACTTCTTTGAACAAATTTGGTACTTATACTTTTGAAAAAGGTCAATCTTCTAAAACCAACTATGTGAAACGATACTTTGTGAACCACAAACAAAAAGGCTCTCAAAGGCATCCTAAAGGTAAAGGGGTTAGAAATGTATGGGTTCCTAAGGGACTAGTAGTTTCTAATGATATTAATGCTATTGGTTCTTGGATTCCTAAGGGAACCAAGTATTTGAGAGCTAACTCACATGGACCCAAAATGATTTGGGTACCAAAAATCAAGAACTAATCTTTGTTTTTAGGGAGGAGCATTGCTACAAGGCCAATGCTTCAAGTAAAAACACTTGGTACCTTGATAGTGGATGCTCAAGACACATGACCGGCGACAAGAGTATATTCATGGAGCTAAAGCCAAAGAGTGGTGGAGTGGTGACATTTGGTTACAACTCCAAAGGCCACATTGAGGGTATAGGTTCCATTGATAATCTCTCTTCTATTCTTATTGAAGATGTGTTATATGTCAATGGTCTAAAGCATACCTTGTTGAGCATTAGTCAATTATGTGATAAGGGTTTTAATGTTCTTTTTGATGTTAATGGTTGCAAAATTGTGGGCATTAAAACAAATAATATAATGCTCATTAGTCATCGCATAGGTAACATATACATGGTGCATACATCCCATGCCTGTTTAGTTGCTCAAAATTAAAACGATGCATGGTTATGGCATAGGAAACTATGACATGCTAGCATAAGTGTTTTAAAGAAATTTGTAACACCCTAAAAATCGGTCTAGTCGAGATTATGGTTAAAGTGATTAGAACCCCTAAATCGAAAAGGTCCAAATATTGTTCCAATCATTTTATTAAGTCTATTGTTATGTTATTGATCTCTAATTAAAATGGATTGTCGAACTTGGACCTATTTGGATAAGATGGAAACCTTTAGTGGCTAAATTGTGAAAATTGAAAGTTTAGGAGCAAAATTATAAAGTACCGAGAATTGAGGGACTAACCTTGCGATTAGCCCCTCTTTATTATTAATCACCCACATACGTGGGATTTGCTGGTGACTTTCCTTCATTGAAAGGAAATCTCTCGGTCATTAAAAGTCTTAGAAATACTTGGGAAAAGTTATCCAAAACTACACATAGCCATCTTCATCTTCTTCCTCATCTTGAACAAGCACACACCTCCATTGAAGCTTGCCTTTAAGCTTAGTTTTCTTTGATTTGTGGCTATTGAATCGTTGCTACCAATTAGGTAAGCATTTTCCCTTAATCTATTATCAAAATTTATGGAGTTTGGGTTAGTAAGTTGAAAGCTAGGGTTATCTATCCATGGAAACTCCTATCGATATTGATTATATCGGGCTTGAATATTGATCCTGATATTGTTATGTTAATCACGATATCATACTAGGAATTCTAACAACTCCCTATTTATTTTTCCTAGTTCGAGAGATTGAATTAGATCATCCATTGACACCATCGAAAGCTAGGAATAAGGGCGTTGTCATCCGAGAGCCGTAAGAGCACCGGATTAGCAAGGTGAGTGTAGCCGGAGTTTCGAGTTTAGGCGTGGAGCCTTCCCGAATTTGTTATTGATAATTTTGAATACATAGCTAACCTTGTTATTGATAATTTTCCCGGTAAGCATTGCATTTAACATCGGATATCGGATTTCGACATCGTCATTGTTAATAGGTATAGAGCATGGTATAGCCATTATCATTGTTAAAGTATATTGTCATTGGTCATTGAAGTAAGTATTGAAATTGTCATTGATCATTGTATCGATATGTTATTGAAACATTGATATTTAATATTGATAAGGACATTGAATCATTGGATACATCGATCATTGTTATTGTTAATGAATATTGAATATTGTCATTGTCACCGGACATTGGATTTGAAGGACATTGAATCATTGGATACATCAATCATTGTTATTGTTAATGAATATTGAATATTTTCATTGTCACCAGACCTTGGATTTAAAGGACATTGGATACGATTGGCATGCTATAGAATTCATGAGCTTAGTGTACGGGTGGACTACGGTCCTAAGGCTACGACCTATATTGATTTGGTGAGGCGGATGGATATTTATGCATTGGTCACTTTGGCGAGGCGGAGGGATATGACCACTCATTGTTTGGCGAGGCGTAGGAATTCGCGTATCCACTATCTGGAATCGATCCAAGGAATTATTGATAAAATATTTCTATATTGTTATTGAACATGATCATTGTGTTTTCATTGGAAAATCATGTCATGACCATTGTTAATGTAGAGATGAAATTTTATATTACAACATTGTTATCCTTGTGACTACCTCACTAGGAAAAGTATGCCTAATGCATTTCATTTTATCCATTTCGGGTTAGATAAGTTTTGGATCGAGATCGGAGGAGTTGAAGCGTTCCACAAGTCACAACCAAGCTATAAGTAATGTATATTGACCCCTTTTGAACTCCTAGTTGGTGGCAATGTGCATGTACTAGTCGATAAAGTCTCTTTTGTTATGTCTATATTATGGTCAAGTGGTAAAAGTGTGATATGCCTATTATGAACTTTCTGTGTAGTGGAAATTGGCCTAAAATGCATATTTTGGCACTAAAAGGTAAAAACGAGCAAATGGATTCATTTGACCCTAAAATTTTGTATGTAAGTATATTATACAGTTATAATGTTGTGTGTAAATTTTTGTTACATTTGAACATCACTTGATTGGCCAAATTGATTAAAAACCAGAAAAATATGTCATCTCAAGTCAGGTCGTTTCGATACGGGGTAAAGCGTATCGATACGATTAAGCATAAATAGACCCTAGGAACAAGGCGTTCCGATACAGTTTGAGGCCGTGTCGGAACTTTTTGCTACTGGAATTTATTGTTTCGATACATGTCTACAGTGTATCGAAACGGGTTAAGGTCAAAAGGAGTCAACCCGTACCGATACAAGGCTTACTCGTATCGATACGGTCTAAAGAACAATGTCAACTTAGGTTGACCATCGTACACCCGTTCCGAAACAGCCTGAAGATGTTTCGAAATAGGGTTAGTTAAGTTGGTCAAAAAGCATGAATTTGGCAGTTTTCATTGTTCACAGAATGCTCTCTGAAATTAGGTTGTTTAAATGTTGTTTCTTAAGGAGTCGATCAGACTAAGATGTATACCCGTTAATGTTTTGGGTATGTAATATTCATCAATTATCGATTAAGAAATGAAATTTTATTGTATTGTTCTCTGTATTGTTCACCGGTAGCATTCTCCTACTCGGTCCTCGACCAGGCTGGGAAGGAGATGTTACATTTGTGGTGTCAAAGCTAGAGTTTAGTTTATTCTAGGACTAAATTGAAGCTTGTTGCGTTGTTATTGTGTTACTTTGCCACCTAGGAGTTGTATATTATATGTATTGTGACTTGTCAACTAATCCGATCTCTTCATGTTATAGTTATGTCTGGAACGAATGTGGCTCACATTCCTAAACATGTAACACTCGGGTTTGGGGGTCGGGTGAAAATAATATTAAAATATTTTCGGGTTTCGGTTTTCTAATTATAATAATAAAATAATATCTTGGGCCTCGGGTTTCAAAGACAAATGCTTTACGTTGGGCCTGTTTGATTTCAAATCCCAAAACCCATAAATTTTAGGAGATGAGAATTTGCCATCTCATTAATGGCGCTTTTGTAAATAACTCAAAGTTTGAAAAAAGATGAGCATTTAACCAAAGGAGAGAGTTATCTTCTTCTTCTTCTTCTTCATTTTCTCTTCTTCACGTGAAAACCCAAACTCCCCTTCAACTCACTATTCCATCATATCCTTTGGTCTTCGTTGGTGATTTTTGAAGGGTAAATGCATTTTTGGTTTGTCCTCCTTTCTCTCTACAAGATGATACCTCTAGTTTTCAATATTGTTCATGTTTTCGAAATTTAAACTTTAAAGATTTTGATTAAAGATGCTACCTTTATGGTCTTTAGCTAAAGATTTTGATTTGTTATTGATGTGTGGGTTGTTTACTAACCATGAGGTCCAATATATGTAAATCTTAAAGAGTTTTGTATGGAGGTTTTGAGGGGTCTTTAGAAGGGTTTTAAGGAGGGTTTTGGGGCTGTTATACATTGGGAATTTATGGCTGTTGGTTGGTTGATAGTTTGGGGGTAATTTGGAAGCTATTAGGTGTGTTACAAGTGTAGGAATCGATGGTTGTTGGCTGGGCATAAGGGCTACTCGAAAAATGAGAGTTTGTGGGTGTTCTTGGCTTGAATTGATGCTTATTTGGTGTTACGAGATTTCAACAGTGGTTTGTGGTTCTTTTGGTGATTAATAGAGTGTGTTTGTTTGTTTAGAGACAATGACTCTTGTTGGTGAAGCTTCGGGAGCCAATCCGGATAGCTTGGAGGCTTGAGTTGGCTTTGCTTGGTTTGCTTAAGGAAGGGTGGTGAGTGAAACTTTCAACTTATTTAAATTGGTTCAAGTGTGTAGTGGAGGTTTTGGAATGTGCTTGGTAGGCCATTCCAAGGTAGAAGTTAAGTTGGTAGCTTAACTTCTTGTTTGTTTATAAGCTTTAAATGTTTATGCCTATTATGATCTTGTGAAGCATGAATTGCGTATGTATGAGTATACATTGATGTGTGTGATGATGGCTATGTGATATGCTTGGTGGTTGACATGATGTGATTTTAATAGTATGATTGGCACTAGTTAACTTACCGGGTATAAATGATCGATCATTAGGATTAGTGTGCACACGGTTGAGTCAAATTCGCGCGTGGCCTTGATAGCGTCAAGTCATCAAGGAGGAGTACGATGATGTAATATTCCACCGGAAATGTTTATATTATACGTGATGATGAGTAGAATCCCATCCGTAGGGCATGTGATGATGAGTGTAATCCCATCCATGCGAGGTCCGGTGAGGAGTGTAATCCCACTGAGGTAATGTTGTTGTTGAGAGTAATCCGCATATCCGAGTAAACTAATAGTGGCCAATGTACTTACTCTTGTGGTGATTTTGTTTAGATAAATGCTTTATCTTGTTGAGCCTAATATGAAGTAAGATGTCATATTATTGTCTTTGAGTTGCTAGCTAGATTGCTATATTGATGCTTATAAATGTTTGAGTGTGAGGTTAAGTATTATATGCTTGAACCCTGCATTGTCGTTGTTTTTTGTTTTAGAGCATCCTCACTAAGCTTCTAGCTTATGCTCTCGTTTTTGACAATGTAGATCAGTAGCGTGGAGTTAGCAAGGAGCAAGGAAAGGGGCATTCCAAGCTTTTGTAGTTGCTCAAGTATGGTTTAGTAAATAAAGTAGTAGTTTAGCAATGGGGTTGCTATGTGATTGTATGAGCGTTGTATGACTCATAAATGTTGATTGTTGTTTATGCTATATGTTGTTTTGGATGACCATGTAAACCTTATGTGTGAAGACATGTGCCTTTTGGCTTTTAAGCTTTTAAGTATGCCTTGATATGCAAAATCTATCTTTGTATGAATGCCATGTTGTAATTGCCTTGTCGTTCTCTTGGTTGCTAGATGGTGTATGGTTGGTTGTATGTGATTAGGACAGTCGTAAATTGCATTTAGAGTTGAGTCTCGTGTCGTTTTGCTGCAATTGGAGTCTTGCAGTGCAGGGCGTATCGATACGCCTAAGTGCCGTATCGATACGGTCCTACACTTTGGGACTCAGAATTGGCTTAGGGTACCGATACTCGGGGGCGTATCGATACGCAAAATCTTTACTGGAATTCTGAGATTTTAACGAGTTTTTGGCGTATCGGTACGGTCTCTAAGCGTATCGGTACAGTTTCGTATCATTGACCGCGAGATGTTGATCGAGGAGGGTGTATCGATACGCCCAAGGGCTGTATCGATACGGTCTCCCTGAGTTGACTGAAGGCAGTTGACTTGGTCAAGGCGTATCGATACTCATGACTGGTGTATCGATACGGCCTGCTATGTAAGTTTAAAATGGGCTGTTTAGAGTGTTGTTTTGGATTGGTTGCTTTTATTTCATGATGTTTCCGCTGTCGGGTTCACATAGGGAATAATTATGCCTTTAGACAAGATATAATTAAAAGAAATTTTCTAGGGTTGCTAACCGAGTTGGGACCTTAACGGGTTTCACATCGGTTTTCCCCGTGTAGCCTACTCGAACCGGTCAGTCGACCAGACCGGGACGAGGGGGTTACAAAACATGCCACAGATTCTTCAACCCATGGCGAAGAGGTGAGGGGGGAGAACAACCAGATTCGCCTAGGTCCCCACCTTAGCAAGCTAAGCCTGCTACACCTGATGCACAGGCAGAATGTTATCGGATCATGGCTGACATGTTTAAGCAGTTCATGACTGCGATCGGAGCAACACCATCTGCACAGCCTGCTCCACCTGATGTTCAGTATGCTCGAGAGTCGAGCCCCTATAGACAAGTTGGCTTTGCTCCGAGCTTATTCCTTTTCCGGGCAAGATGATGATAATCCGAAGATTGCTGAATACTGGTTGGACAACACACTGCGAATTATGAATAAGCAGTTACAGTGTTCGGACGAACACAAGTTAGAGTGCGCCCTTGCATTGCTGACTGACGAGGATCTCATGTGGTGGGAAACCACTATCCTCACCATTTCTGAAGATTCTGTTACCTGGGAGTTCTTCCTTCGAGAATTTCGAAATATGTACATCAGTGAGTACTACCTCGCTGAGAGGCACAATATCTTCCTCCATCTGAAACAAGGTGACCCATCAAGCAATACATCCACGACTTTTGCAAATATTGTCGATACGGTGCTGAGTACATAAAGAAAGAAGAAGATAAGTTTAGAATGTTCATTGCTGGCCTCAACGGTGAGCTACGACCTATGTTCATAGCCCTTGGCATCATTAACTTCCAGGATTTGGTGAACCGAGCAAAGGCTACTAAAGTTGCTCAGAGGGCCCAGAGGGGGAGTGCATCGGGAAAATGCGAGAAGACAGAACGAGATGATTCCCGACCTCCTAGATGGAACAAGATGGGCAAGTATCAAGGCTCGAAACAAGTCTCATACCCACAGCATTCCCATTCTGGGAATATAAAGAAGACTAAAAACATTACTCAGACTATGACTAAGGCAGCCTCAGTTGAGAGTACTGGAGGTTCAAATTGAAGTAACCAGTATCCGATCTGTAATTTTTGTTAGAAGTGACATCCAGTAGGAAAGTTTCGGAAGTACACTAGAGCATGTTTTTACTGTGGTGAGCAGGGCCACTTCATCTGGGATTGTCCCCAGAATCCTTCGAAATCTGCAGCTACACTAGTAGATATTGCGTCGCCCGTTCAGTCTTCCAAGGAAAGAGGCCAGGACAAGCATCCTCGGGAGCTAGAGGGAGACTTCGTGGCTCAGGAAAGTCTGGTAATAAACAAGAATCAAAGGCCTCTGTTCAGATGTATCATGTAAGGAGCCGGGAGGAAGACGACGAGCCTGATGTTATCGCAGGTACTATTATGTTATATTCTCATCCTTTGTATGCATTGATTGATCATGGCTCTACACATTCTTTCATAAGCACAGAATTGGCGAGGAACTATAGAATGTCTAGTGAATCTATAACACCGAGAGTCTTTGTGACCATTTCTTTAGGTGATTGTGTTACCATAAGCTCAATATGCAAGAATTGTCCTTTGATGATTCAAGGGATTCCATTTCCGCGGATCTCCTAGCCTTACAAATCCACGAGTTTGATGTGATACTAGGCATAGATTGGCTTGGTAAACATCAAGCGTGGGTAGATTATAGCAAGAGGGAACTGTACCTCCTATGTCTTGGTAAAGAAAGCATAGTTCTAATGAAGTCACAAAACCCCTCATTGTATGACCTAACCTTAGAAGCCAAGGATGAACCTCGGATACCAGACATCGATAGGGTGTGTGAATTCCCTAATGTTTTCCCTAATGAACTTTCGGGTTTACCTCTGACCCGTGAAGTGGAATTTGGTATTGAAGTGCAACCTAGAACTACTCATGTTTCCATTGCACCTTATCGGATGGCTACAGTTGAATTGAGAGAATTGAAAGTTCAGATTCAAGAGTTTCTCGATAAAGGCTTTATTCGGCCGAGTTCCTCACCTTGGGGGGTTCCGGTCTTCTTTGTAAAGAAGAAAGATGGTTCCATGAGGTTGTGTATTGACTACCGACAACTTAACAAGGTAACCATCAAGAAAAAAATATCCATTTCCCAGGATCGATGACATGTTTGACCAACTTAAGGAAGCCTCAGTGTTTTCCAAGATCGAACTAAGGTCTGGGTATTATCAGATGAGAGTTAAAGACTGTGATGTACCCAAAACTGCTTTCTGTACAAGGCATGGTCATTACGAGTTTTTGGTAATGCCTTTTGGGCTAACCAACGCTCTGGCAACTTTCATGGACTTGATGAATCGAGTTTTCAAACCCTACCTTGATAAGTTTGTGGTGGTTTTCATCGACGACATATTAATTTATTCCAAGACTACCAAGGAGCATCGTAACCACCTTTGTGTTGTGCTTTAAATCCTCCATGAGAAGCAGTTGTATGCTAAGTTCTCTAAGTGTGAGTTCTGGCTCACTGAAGTTGCCTTCCTTGGACACATTGTTTCGGCTTCGCGCATTCAAGTAGACCCTAAGAAAATCAAGGCTATTCTCAACTGGCACCCACTGAAGAATGTTGGTGAAGTTAGGAGTTTCCTCGACCTTGCCGACTATTATAGAATATTCATCAAGGGATTTTCTATGATAACAGCTCCATTGACTAAGCTTTTACGAAAGGAGGCTCCTTTTATGTGGACTGAGGAACAATAACGAAGCTTTGATCAATTAAAGCAAGTATTGACTTGTGCACCCTTCTTAACCCAACTAGAGTCCGGGAAGGACTATACAATTTACAGCGATGCGTCACATCTCGGGTTAGGATGTGTGTTGATGCAAGAAGGAAGGGTTGTTGCCTATGCTTCCCGACAACTTAAACCACATGAAACGAATTATTCTTCCCATGATCTGGATCTGTCCGTAGTTGTCTTTGCATTGAAAATCCAGAGGCATTATCTCTACAGGGAAAACATTACCTTTCTACTGACCACAAGAGTATCAAATACCTTTTAACGCAGAAGGAGTTGAATCTCTGGCAACGGAGATGGATAGAACTCCTCAAGGATTACGATCTTGTTATTGATTATCACTCGGGCAAGGCTAACATTATAGCTGATGCACTCAGCCGTAAACTGATGCCTCGTAAGTATTTTTAATACGATAATAAAACCTTTGTTTCATGATGTATCTCGGTTTACTGTGAACTCTATTCTTTTGTTGCCCCTCGAGCTATTAATGCCCATTTCCGAATCTAGAAGCGTGGTGGTCTAGTAGTTGAACTTCAAGTTCAGTCTACGATCATCTTGAGGATTAAGACATTGCAAGAACAGGACCCTGAGCTTCAAGCCACTGTTTCAAGGCTCCAGGATAATCTTGATTTCAAGATCAATTCCGAAGGACTCCTATGTTTTCGTAATCATGTCTGTGTACCCAACGATAAATCCCTTCGTGATGACATTCTTAAGGAGGCTCATTCAAGCTCATTCTCTGATCACCTGGGGTCTGTGAAGATGTACAAAGACCTCTGTGAGTTATATTGGTGGCCAGAAATGAAGCAGGCCATAGTCGACTTTGTATCTCGATGCCTTACGTGTCAACGTGTCAAGGCAGAACACTATGTCCTTACCTGTTTGTTGCAACCTATCGATCCACCTCAATGGGAGTGGGAGAAGATCACGATGGACTTTGTCAATGGTTTACCTTTGACTCCTGCCAAGCATGATGCTATATGGGTCATTGTAGATCGTCTTACTATGTTAGCAAACTTTGTACCAGTTCGAATGGATTACGACCTTCCCAAGATAGCCGACTTGTATATCAAGGAAGTGATTAGGATTCATAGAGTGCCATTGTCTATCATCTCTGATTGGTATCCTCGGTTAATTCTCGATTTTGGAGAACCCATCAAGGAGCTTTAGGCACTAGAGTTAATCTCAGTATCGCTTTTCACCCTTAGTCTGATGGTCAATCGGAAAGGGTAATTCAGATTTTAGAAGACATGCTACGAACGTGTATCATTGATTTTGGAGGAACATGGGAGAAATCCCTGCCTCTCATTGAATTTGCTTATAACAATAGCTATCAAGCTTCCATTTAGATGGCACCATATGAAGTGTTGTATGGTATACGCTGCAGTACTCCATTGTGTTGGACTGAACTCGGTGAAGGCAAGCTATTGGGTCTTGAATTACTTCGGGAAACCGAAGAGAAAATCACCATCATCCACGATCGATTGAAAGCAGTTTTTGATCGATATAAGGCCTATGTTGATCTTAAAAGAGGGGATATTCAGTATGAAGTTGGTGAGAAAGTTTTCCTCAAAGTTTCATCGTGGAAAAAGATCCTACGATTCGGCAAAAAGGGGAGATTGAGTCCCCGATTCACTGGACCTTTTAAGGCGGTTTAAGGGATTGGCCTAGTGGCCTACCATTTGTCATTGCCCTCTTAATTAAGCAAGATTCATGATGTATTCCTTGTCTCTATGCTTCGGAAATATAAATTCGATCCCTCGCATATTGTTGAACCTGAATCTATTGAAGTTCAACCTAATTTGTCTTACGAGGAGGAACTAGTGCAAATTCTTGCTAAAGAAGTCAAGAGGCTTCGTAACAAATCTGTATCGTTGGTCAAAATACTCTGGAGGAGCCATTCAGTGGAAGAGTCTACCTTGGAACCAAAGGAAACCATATGGAAACAATATCCATATATCTTCGATTCATGTAAAATTCGAGGACGAATTTTTCTTAAGGGAGGAGAGTTGTAACACCCTAAAAACTGGTCTAGTCAAGATTAGGGTTATGATGATCAGAAACCCTAAATTGAAAAGGTCCAAATATTGTTCCAATCATTTTATTAAGTCCATTGTTATGTTATTGATCTCTAATTAAACAGGATTGTCGAACTTGGACCTATTTGGATAAGATGGAAACCTTTAGTGGCTAAATTGTGAAAATTAAAAGTTTGGGAGCAAAACTATAAAGTACTTAGAATTGAGGGACTAACCTTGCGATTAGCCCATCTTCATTATTAATCACCCAAAAACGTGGGATTTGCTGGTGACTTTCCATCATTGAAAGGAAATATCTCGGTCATTAAAAGTCTTAGAAAGACTTGAGAAAAGTTTTTTGAATCTACACATAGCCATCTTCATCTTCTTCCCCATCTTGAACAAGCACACACCTCTATTGAAGCTTGACTTTAAGCTTAGTTTTCTTTGATTTGTGGCTATTGAATCGTTGCTACCAATTAGGTAAGCATTTTCCCTTAATCTATTATCGAAATTCATGGAGTTTGGGTTAGTAAGTTGAAAGTTGTGGTTATCTATCCATGGAAACTTCTATCGATATTGATTATATTGGGCTTGAATATTAATCTTGATATTGTTATGTTAATCTCGATATCGTACTGGGAATTCTAACAACTCCCTTTTCATTTTTCCTAACTTGGGAGATTGAATTAGATCATCCATTGACGCCATCAGAAGCTAGGAATAAAGGCGTTGTCATCCGAGAGCTGTAAGAGCATCGGATTAGCAAGGTGAGTGTAGTTGGAGTTTCGGGTTTAGGCGTGGAGCCTTCCCATTTTTGTTATTGATAATTTTGAATACATAGCTAACCTTGTTTTTAAAGTTATAGCACTGGTTCATTTAGCAGACATATTGGTAAGTCTTGGTAAGCATTGCATTGAACATCGTATATCGAATTTCAACATTGTCATTGTTAATAGGTATAAAGCATGTTATAGCCATTGTCATTCTAAGTATATTGTCATTGGTCATTGAAGTAAGTATTGAAATTGTCATTGACCATTGTATCGATATGTCGTTGAAACATTGATATTGAATATTGATAAGGACATTGAATCATTGGATACATCGATCATTGTTATTGTTAATGAATATTGTCATTGTCAATGGACCTTGGATTCGAAGGACTTTGGATACAATTGGCATGCCATAGAATTCATGAGCTGAGTGTATGGGTGGACTACGGTCCTAGAGCTACGGCCTATACTGATTTGGTGAGGCGGAGGGATGTTTATGCACTGGTCACTTGGCGAGGCAGAGGGATATGACCACTCATTGTTTGGCGAGGCGTAGGAATTCACGTACCCACTATTCAGAACCGATCCAAGGAATTATTGATAAAATATGACTATATTGTTAATTGAACATGATCATTGTGTTTTCATTGGAAAACCATGTCATGACCATTGTTAATGTAAATATGAAATTGCATATTACAACATTGTTATCCTTGTGAATACCTCACTAGGCAAAGTATGCCTAATGCATTTCATTTCATCCATTTCAGGTTAGCTAAGTTTTGGATCGAGATCGGAGAAGTTGAAGCGTTGCACAAGTAACAACCAAGCTATAAGTAATGTATATTGATCCCTTTTTAACTCCTAGTTGGTGGCAAGGTGCATGTACTAGTCGATAAAGTCTCTTTTGTTATGTCTATATTATGGTCAAGTGGTAAAAGTGTGATATGCCTATTATGAACTTTCTATGTAGTGGAAAATGGCCTAAAATGCATTTTTTGGCACTAAAATGTAAAAACCAGAAAAATCTGTCATCTCAGTTCAGGGCGTTTCGATACGGGGTAAAGTGTATCGATACAATTTAGCATAAATGGACCCTAGGAATATGGCGTTTCGATACGGTTTGAGGCCGTAATAGAACCTTTTGCTACTGGAATTTATTGTATCGATATAGGTCTATAGTGTATCGAAACGGGTCAAAGTCAAGGTCAAAAGGAGTCAACCCGTACTGATACATGGCTTACCTGTATCGATACGGTCTAAAGGACAAAGTCAACTTAGGTTGACCATCGTACACCCATTCCGAAATAGCATGAAGGTGTTTCGAAACAGGGTTAGTTAATTTGGTTAAAAAGCATGAATTTGACAATTTTCACTGTTCCGAAACAACCTGGTAATGTTTTGGGTGTGTAATATTGATCAGTTGTCGATTAAGAAATGGAATTTTATTGCACTGTTCTCTGTATTGTTCACCGGTAGCATTCTCCGACTCGGTCCTCGACCAGGCCGGGAAGGGGATGTTAACAAATTGATTTCCTAAAATCTAGTTAGAGGTTTACCTAAGCTAAAATTCTCCTTAGATAAATATTGTGATGCTTGTGCTAAGGGTAAACAAAAATTAACTTCATTTAAATCCATTTAATGATTTTTTAACTAGTAGAGTTTTACAATTGATCTCTATGGATCACTTTGGGCATATTAGGACTACTAGCTTGGGTTGAAAATCAAATGCCTATGTTTTTGTTGATGGTTTCTCTAGATACACTTGGGTTCTCTTTTTAAGTACAAAAGATGAGGCTTTAGAAAAATTCTTCACATTTTAAAAAATTACTCAAAATAACATTGGTCAAAACATTACTCATATTAGAAGTGACCATAGAACAGAATTTCAAAATCCAGGTTTGGAGGATTTTTGTAATACTAATGGTATTAGCCACAATTTTTCCGCACCTCGCACTCCTCAACAAAATGGGGTAGTTGAGAGGAAAAAACGTACTTTAGAAGAAATGGCTAGAACCATGCTTTATGAAAACAATTTACCTAAGTATTTTTGGGCGGAAGCCACAAACACCGCTTGTTATATTATAAATCGTGTAATGATTAGGCCAATTTTAAAGAAATCTCCTTATGAGATTTTAAAATCAAAGAAGCCTAATGTTAGCTATTTTCATCCTTTTTAATGCAAACGTTTTGTTTTAAACAATGAAAAAGATCATTTAGGTAAATTTGATGCAAAAAGTGATGAAGTTATTTTCTTAGGATATTCTTTTTACTTTAAAGCCTATCGGGTGTTTAACAAAAGAACCTTAGTTGTAGAAGAGTCTATTCATGTGGTTTTCAATGATAACCTCCTTCCGAGGAAGGATTCTTGTTATGATGATGATGTAGGGATTATTGAAGCCAATGATGGTGGACAATCATCAAAGGTGGATAAAGTTCCAACTAAAGAAGAAGAAGCACAAGATCCTCGTGTAGAATCCTTGAAAGGCATGAATCTTGGTGAAAAGGAAGTGAGCTACACAAGGGAACTCAAGTATGTCAAAGATGGTGAAATCTTGGGTGATCCATCCAAGGGGGTAACCACTAGATCCTCTCTTAGATTGCTTAATAATGTTGCATTTATTTCATGCATTGAGCCTAAAAATATCAAAGAAGCATTAAAAGATGATTTTTGGATATTGGCCATGCAAGAAGAGCTTAATCAATTTGAGAGAAGTAAAGTTTAGATATTAGTTGATAGGCCTAGTAATAAGTCTACTATAGGAACTAAATGGGTTTTTAGAAACAAACTAGATAAGAGTGATAACATAGTGAGGAACAAGGCTAGACTTGTTGCTCAAGTTTATACTCAAGAAGAGGGAATCAATTTTGATGAAACCTGTGCACTCGTAGCTAGAATGGAAGCAATTAGGATGCTTCTTGTATTTACATGTTATCATTAATTCAAGCCTTTTCAAATGGATGTTAAAAGTGCATTTTTAAATGGTTTTATTAATGAAGAAGCGTATGTCGAACAACCACCCAGTTTTGAAGATCTAATTTATCCAAACCATGTTTTTAAACTAACTAAAGCTTTATATGGTTCGAAACAAGCTCCTAGAGCTTGGTATGAAAGTCTTTCAAACTTTTTGGTTGAAAAAGGTTTTAAAAAAGGCAAGGTGGGCACTACACTTTTCATTAAAAGAAATGACAATGGCATCTTAGTATTACAAATTTATGTTGATGATATTATCTTTGGTTCTACTAATGAGTTTTATTGCCAAGAATTTTTTAAGTTAATGCAAGGTGAGTTTGAGATGAGCATGATGAGAGAGCTCTCATTCTTCTTGGGGCTCCAAATCAATCAAAGGAAGGATGACATCTCCATCAATCAAACTAAGTACATCAAGGATTTGCTCAAGAAGTTTGGCTTGGAGAATGTGAAGCCTCAAGCCACTCCAATGAGCTCATCAATTAAGCTTGACAAAGATGAAGGAGGTAAGTGTGTTGATTCTAAGCTTTATCGTTCAATTATTGGCTCTTTTCTTTACCTTACTGCAAGTAGACCCGATATTATGTTTAGTGTTTGCTTGTGTGCTAGGTTCCAAGCTAGCCCTAGAGAATAACACCTTATAGCCATTAAGAGAATTTTTACGTACCTTAGAGACACACCTTGTTTAGGTCTTTGGTATCCTACAGACTCTTCCTTTAACCTACATACTTATTCCAATGCAGGTTATGGG
Source organism: Hibiscus tridactylites (assembly GCA_958450335.1). NCBI lineage: Eukaryota > Viridiplantae > Streptophyta > Magnoliopsida > Malvales > Malvaceae > Hibiscus > Hibiscus tridactylites. Next base: position 80,358,270 of record OY288269.1, on the reverse strand, counting down.
GGTTGTAAGATAGATAGAAAAATTACCTTCGGCACTTGCCAATTCCTAGGTAGTATGTTCATATCTTGGTTCTCTAAGAAACAAAATAGTATAGCCTTATTTACCACCGAAGCGAAATATATATCGGCCGAAAGTTTTTGTGCTTAAGTCTTTTGGATGAAGAAACAAATTCTAGAGTATGAAATTGATGTAGGTACCATACCCCTTAAGTGTGACAACACTAGTGTCATATGTCTCACTAAGAATCCCATCCAACATTCTAGAACCAAGCACATAAAGATAAGACACCATTTCATTAAGGATCATGTCTTAAAGAATGATATTTGTTAAGTGTCCAAAAGTACTATTTTATTCACCCTTTTTACTCATATTATTTCTAGACTTAGGCTTATATTAGTTGCATTACTAGTCATTCATGCATGTTTGCATTGTTTCCTTGGTGGTCGTACTTGATTTTATATTTTGGTTAATTTTGTGGAAAAAAGGTGCTGCCGATAGTTGTTTTCATGTGTGCAGAACCAGTTGCCAGAGAAATACAGGGAGGATATGCTGAACCATATGCCAAGGAAATGAAGGGAGGATATGCCGAACCAATTGCCAAGGCATCTGCCGACAAGAAAAAATGAGGTGAAGTGGTAGCCGAATTGATGAGCGGACAAACCTGACTTAATCGAGATAGGTGGCGAGGAGAAAAGGAGTTGGAAGTCCATGAAGAGGTTAAAAAGAGATTAAATTCTAAGAAAATAGGAGGAGTTTTAGTTGGATAAATTTTGGAAGAGATTTAATATTTCTTTTATTCAATTTAAATCCAACTTAACTTCCTCTTCAAGAAAGACTTTGACCTAGCCTTCCTCTATTTAAGGAAAACCAAGCTGCAAGTCTCAGGGTGTGGAAGAGAGGAGAGAATTCGACAAGAGGCTGCTCGACATCTTTATTTTTCTTTCTTGTTCGATTAGGTTTATGTTAGGAAAACTTTTTTGTGTTTCTTTGGAACCTATCCATGAACTAAATCTATTTGGCTATGCTTATTGTGTTTTGTGGTTGTGAGAAATGATTGGATTTTGTTTAGGTAATAGAGTTTGCCCTTTCAATTCAAGGTTTACTCATTCTTGGTTTTTATTCTTGTTTGCGAGTTAATTGGGATAGGATCTCGTAAATCTATCTATTTATCTAATATCGAGAGAGTTAGATTTAAGAAACGAATGAGTATTGTCTTTATTCAATCTATCGATGGTGAAGATTAATTCGGCTTAGGAATAAGTTTAGGATTTCAATGGCTAAAAAGAGCTCAAGATTGGTTGTTGTTCACCCTTGATTCATGCAGAGATGTATTATCAAGGCATGCACAATTAGCTAGAGTTTCGAATTAGGTATAAAGAGAAATCATTGAAGAACGCTCTTTTGAATCTTGAAGGTTGCCGCCCAGATTGCCCAAGCAGTTGCCCAAGAAACCAATATACCAGTTGCCCAAGCAATCCTATTGTTTTTATTTTCTTGCACTTTTATTTATTTTTACTTTTTATTGTTTAGTTTCCAAAGGGTTAACAAATTTTGGTTTTGCATTAGTTTATGACCATGGTAAACCTGACAACTCCAGAATATCCCATTGACCCAGAAATTGAATGTACCTACCGGAGAATCAGACAAAAACTGAGAGCAGCAATGGGAGATCAAGTCGGCAACAACAATGCCAATGGCAATCGGATTGCCACAGCAAGAGATGGAGTGATTCTGCCAGCTCAACTTGCTCAAGCAAGGAACCGAACAGTTCGAAATTATTTAGAGGAAGATCTCAACGGCTTGAACCCAGGAGTCGTCACACCTGAAATTGAAGCAGCCTACTTCGAATTAAAGCCAATAATGTTCAATGTGATCAATACGATTGGTAAATTTGGCGGATAGACAACTGAAGAGGCTAGACAACATCTCAAATCTTTCTTGGAAATCTAAAATTCGTTCAAACTACATGGCGTCCATGAGGATATTTTGAGGCTAAAATTATTCCCCTATTCACTAAAGGATAGGGCAAAATCGTGGTTAAATAGTATTCCATTTGGATCAATAGGATCTTGGACCGATTTATGTCATGATTTCCTTGCTCTAGTTAATCCTTACAAACATGACTGATAAGTTACGTAACGAAATTACTTCTTTTCGGCAAACAGATGATAAATCCATGTTCAAGGCTTAGGAGCGATATAGAGAACTGTTACACAAATGTCCCCTACACGGATTCCTAGTATAGACACAAGTGACAATGTTTTACAATGCGGTAAACAAGCCGACAAGGATGATGCTAGATGTCTCAGCAAACATCATACTTCTAGACAAGCCACCAAAAGAAGCAATAGAGATTTTGAACAGGCTTGCTAAAATTGATTATCAGTTCCCAACTACCAGAAGAGGAGGAATCAGACGCCATGCCACAATAAAAGAGCTTGAGTCATCAGATACAATTCTCACACAATTGGCTACCTTAACCAGTTTGGTTAAGAACATGCAACGACCAAGCAACACACATGAGATTAAGGTAGTAGGTTCCCTTTGTGATTTATGTAACGGTAACCATGATTCTTCTGAGTGTCCACAGAACCCAGAGTCCAGTTTTTATGTTGGAAGCTACAACCGGAACAATAATGTGATATCCAACACCTACAATCCAGCCTGGAAGAAGCACCCAAATTTCTTATGGAGCAATCCTAACAATGCCCTTAATCAGAAGAATCCGAATGTACAAGCTTCAGGATTCCAACAGAACATGCCTCGGCAACTGATGCCGCAACAACAATCAACCTCATCTAGTTCTTTGGAAAATTCTCTTAATGCTTTCATGTTAAAAACTAAATCTTATATGGCAGAGAATAGTAATTTCATGAAAAACACTGATGCTTTTATTAACAGGACTAAGATGAGATTGCAGAATCAAGAGGTGGCCTTGAAGTCATTGGAGACTCAAGTTAGGTAGTTCACCCAAAATCTGAATACAAGACCACAATGAGGTTTACCTAGCAATACTGAGGTCGCAAGGGGAATTGGCCATGAGAAATGCAAAACAATCACCACTCGGAGTGGCCGACAATTTAAGGAAGCTCAAACCCATGTAATGGAGAACACTAAACCAAAAGAGCAATCATGTGTTCAGGAGGATGAATCCAGCAACAAAACTTCTGCCAAAAACTGGTGAATTGGAAAATGCTAAGGCAAGTCCTAACGCCTCGACAACTACAAGTACAGATGCCTCGGGAACATCAACTGTTCATGATGTGGCAAGACATGATCCCTCGGCAATGTCCTCAGTCAAGTTCCAAACCAATGAAAAGATTGAGGACATTCGACTTCTACCACCTTTGCCACATGGGTTGAGGCGACAAAATAAATAGTACCAATTCAAGAAGTTCCTCGACATCTTAAAGCAAGTTCACATCAACTTGCCGTTGGTTGAGGCAATTGAGAAAATGTCGAATTATGCTAAGTTTCTTAAAGACATAGTCTCCAAGAGGACTAGGTTAGGAGAATTTGAAACGGTTGATGTGATAGAAGGATGTATGGCAATGCTACATAACCGAATGCCACCCAATCTTAAAGATCCCGATAGTTTTACAATACCGTGTGCAATCGGAAATCACTATGTTACGAAGGCATTATGCGATCTTGGAGAAAGCATAAACTTGATGCCCAAATCAGTTTTCTAGAAATTGGGAATCGGGAAGGCAAGACCGACCACAATCATGCTTTAGTTAGCCGACATATCTTATGTGCACCTAGAGGGAAAAATCGAAGACATGCTAGTAAGATTTGATAAATTTATTTTTCCTACTGACTTCATTGTCTTAGATTGTGAAGCAGATGAGCATGAACCCATTATCCTTGGGAGACCCTTCTTAGCAATGGGAAGAACCTTGATCGATGACGAAAAGGGAGAACTCACAATGAGGGTGAATGACTAGCAAGTAAAACTTAACATGTTCAACACCCTAAAGCATGCCGATGATCTAGAAGAATGTCAACTCATCTATGCCACGACGACATTTGATTTTGACATGGAAGAGAGTTGCCTTGGCATCTCAAAGTGCACTTGCCTTGGCAAATTTATTGCCGAACCGAAGGAGCATAAGGAATTTGAAGAACCAATCAACGAAGAGCAAGACGAGGCAAATCGGATAACAACTCGACTAGGTACATACTTCAAACCATTGGACTATTCAGGTAAGGAAGGTAAACTCGAGAGACCCTCAATTGATCAACCTCCTATTCTTGAATTGAAACCATTGATAGGGCAATTGAAATATGTTTATTTGACAACCAAAAATACATTGCCCGTAATTATTTCTTCTAAGTTGCAGCGTGAACAGGAAAAGAGGTTGATTGACATGCTAACGCTGCACAAGAAGGCAATAGGGTGGACAATTGCCAACTTGAAAGGAATTAGTCAGGTGGTGTGTATGCACAAAATCCTTTTGACAGGTGACCATAAACCGATGATTAAGGCACAAAGAAGACCTAACTATGTCATGAAGGAAGTTGTGAGGAAAGAAATCATCAAGTGGCTAGATGTTGGTATCATCTATCCGATCTCTGACAGTACATGGGTAAGTCCGGTACAATGTGTACCAAAAAATAGAGGTATAACTGTGGTAAGTAATAAAAATAATGAACTAATTCCAACTAGGATTGTGACCGGTTGGAGGGTTTGCATGGATTACCGCAAGTTGAATAAAGCTACTAAGAAAGACCACTTTCCTTTACCCTTTATTGATCAAATGCTCGACCGTCTTGTAGGTAAACCCTTTTATTGTTTTTTTATGGTTACTCATGTTACAACCAAATTTTCATATCCCCAGATGACCATGAAAAGACTACCTTCACATGCTCGTATGAAACTTATGTCTTTTGAAGGATGTCGTTCAGATTATGTAATGCCCCAACAACCTTCCAAAGATGTATGATGGCAATTTTTTCAGACATGGTCGAAGACTTTCTTGAAATTTTCATGGACGACTTTTCGGTATTTGGCGATGACTTCGACTGTTGTCTCGACAACCTAGATAAAGTGTTAACAAGATGTGAAGAATCTGATCTAGTCCTCAACTGGGAGAAGTGTCATTTTATGGTGGATGAAGGAATCGTGCCCGACCATAAGATTTTATCCAAGGGCATCGAAGTTGATAGAGCCAAGGTGGAAGTGATTGAAAAATTACCTCCACGAAATTCAGTCAAGGGAATTCGAATCTTCCTCGGACACACAGGTTTTTACATAAGGTTTATACATAAATTTCCTAAAATTACTAAACCCTTATGTAACTTGCTTGAACAGAACAAGGCCTTCAATTTTGATGATTCTTGTGCCCAAGCATTCAAAACCCTTAAGGAAAAACTTGCCTCGGCATCCATTGTCGTTCCACCCGATTGGACTGTACCTTTCAAAATCATGTGTGATGCAAGTGATTTTGTAGTAGGAGCAGCTCTAGGCCAAAGAATAGGTAATATTTTCCATGTTATATACTACGCTAGTAAAACTGTAACACCCCAATTTTCCCCCTATTTCGGAAGACCTAAATTCTGAAATCCCCAAATCAAAAACCCTAATAATTGGGAATTGATATTCTGAACCCTAATTTAAAATTTGGAATTAAATTGAATATTAGTTATGATTTTGGTGACCTATTTGTTAAAATCAAAATTTTAGTGACTTTTATGTAAAGTGGGTTAAGTTTAGGGGCAATTATCAAAACCCTTAAACTTTTCGATGACCTTATGTGCGATTTACCCATTAAATAGGGTATTTGAACACCTTTTCAATCCTTCATCTGCCATTTACGTTGCAACCGCCGCTATCCTCTCTCTCTCGATATTCGTCTCCCTCAACTCCTTTTTTTGTTGTCCAAGCTCCGGTGAGCGCCCAAACAACGTCCTTTCCACGTGTCATCATCATCTTCTTGACCTTCATCGACCCGCGATCAAACCCCAACCCTCGGTTACCCCTCACCGACCACCGTTAGCGAGAGTTCGGAGTGAAATCCTCGGTTGCGTTCAAACTTCTCTTTTCGTCGCCGTTTGCCACTGTTCTTCTTCATCAATGTTTTGTGGGTAAGCCTTTTAGGTTTGTGTTTTATTTCTCTTCTTTTGATTGGGTGTTCTAATGTCTTTTTTTTTCATTCATTCTTGCCGGAATATGCATGTGAGGGCTCCTTTTTATGCTACCGCCGTCTGGCTATATCATGCTGCCGTTGAGTCTGTACAGTTGTCGTCCTTGTCGTTTTGTGCTAACGTCGTCATAGTTGTTTCTTCTGTCAGATTATTGCACCGTCGGTGCCGTCAAATTATTGCGTTGCCGTCGTTTGGGTTTTGTAAACCCTAGCCGTCATAGGGGTTCTGGGAACTTTGCTGAACAAGGGATGAAGCCCTTGTGTGTGTTGGGTCGTGTATCATTTTTGGCCATGGATTTGAGAGACAAATTATAATGGGTCGTGTATTTGTTTTGGTGAGCCCATCCGAGAAGCCTTGAGAGTGGGCATGTGTTGGAGCCAGTTTCGGATATAAGTTGAATCGACCCGTGTGAACCGACTGAACCCGAACCGGACAAGTAATTGAACTGGATTTGTGAACCGAATCGGATTAAGAGTCTTGAACTAGATTTTAACTGTTGACTGAACTTGGTTTTGATCAGTTGACTTTTTGACCTTGAATTAGTTTGACCGGTTTTGACTGTTTGACCGTTTGACTTTGGACTTTGACCCGTTTGACCAGAGTTGATCGTTGACTAGTTGACCAAAGTTGACTGTTGACTTTGACTAGTTTGACTAGTTGACTTTGACTTTGATCTTTGACCAAGAGTTGACTTTTTCGGACAATCTTCCTCTTGACCTTTTTCGGCATCATGAGTCCGTATCCGCTGCTCATTTTGTCTAATTCGAACATGAAAGCTCCGTTTTGCTAATTTCAATTATTTATTCATAAAATTTGGTAAGTTATGGATTTCAGAATCTGATTCGGAAAATTCTCGTGTTCAGGTATCGACTCTGAGGTTGACGAGTTACCTCCAGTTGTAGAGATCGACTGTGCACGTTCTTCGAGATCTTCACGTGAATATATCTTAGTTTGATTTTCAGTGTTTTAGTCGGTGTCTTAGTGTTAGTATTAAATGCTAATTTAGAGTTTTACCTCGTAGGTTCTGATTCAGCTAGATCTGGGAGTAAGATGCGCTTTTCTCGGTATTAGAGCTATTGTTGCTTAAAGGTGTGTCTCTTCCCGTATTATAAACTTTTGTGTTTCTTTTATGCTATAAACTTGTGTGATTTGTTCTGTGTTGTGATTTGTGAAAGTTTTCGGATATCATGCATAGCATATTAGACTATGTTTTAACTAAAAATCAGATTTACCAAATTGTGAAATATCAGATTTTCGGAATAGTAAAACATCGGATTTATAGTATTGTGCAACTTGAATTTTCATAATTCAAGTTTCGGATGAGACTCGGATTTTAAAATCTACATCATATCATTGTGGGTATATGGTTTGAGATTTTTTCGGGGAAGTTTAGTGGTTTCACCCTTCGGGCTGAATTCTGCTTCGGATCAGTGGTTCGACCCTTCGGGTTGAGTTCCACTTCGGATGTTGACGATGGAGAAAGTAGGTTCTGGGGATCCTTTCTTTTCGGTGTATCGGAGATGGGTACTATGATTCATGTGCCTCAGACATCATATCATCATGATTTGATTTTGATGTGTTTTCAGAAAAGTCTTTATCAGAAAATAAAATATTGTTTTGTTTTGTTTTCGTTTACACTTTAGAGACACACTAAGCTCTTTAGCTTGCACCCATTAGTTTTACTTTTCAGATATCTCAGACTTTTCAGGCGATCGATACTTAGAGCATCTCTTGTTTATTCAGATAAATTATTATTCAGTACGAACCTTTCTGTTCCTCATAATTATTATTTTAATATTATTTAGGATATTTTTTGTAGTATGGACTTTGGAATTGTTTTTAATTTGTGTTTTATTAAATGCATGCATCTATGAAGTTACTTTTGGATTTTTAATCAAGTTGTCTGAACAATGATATATGATTACATTTTATACTAAATGAAATTATTGAGTTTATTATTTATTTTCAAGAATAATTTATACTTTTAAGTATTTAACTTTAAGATTTATAACTTGAGGGGAAAGTTTTCAAACCTAACTTCCTAGATTCGACCTATTTCTTCTGGGCCGGGTTTAGGGGATACAAAAACTCTTAATGGTGCCCAATTGAACTACACCACTACAAAAATAGAGTTACTAGCTGTAGTTTTTGCTTTTGACAAATTTCGCTTCTACTTGATTGGGACTAAGGTAATTGTTCATACTGACCACTCGACAATTAAGTACCTATTTGCTAAGAAAGATGCCAAACCTCGTTTGATTCGTTGGATATTACTATTACAAGAGTTTGACATTGAAATTAAGGACAGGAAAGGGACAGAGAATCAAGTTGTCGATCACTTGTCATTCTTAGAACGCAACAGAGAGAAGGAAATGGAGATGGAGATATACGATGCATTCCCAGATGAGCAAATTCTTGTTGCCTCGGTAACTCCCAGTGTGCATGCCTTGGTAACTCCTTTTGCTACAGCAACCCAAATAGCGCATGCCTCGGCAATGTCAATTGCACATGCCTCGGCAAGTCCTGATGCTTCGATAATACCATGGTATGTAGATTTAGTTAAATTTCTAGTTAGTGGTATTCTACCTTATGACCTTACTCACTAAAGAAAGAAGCGGTTTCAGCATAATGCTAAGCGTTATTATTGGGACGAGCCTCCATTGTTTAAACAATGTGTAGATCAGGTTATATGGCGATGTGTTCCCGAGGAAGAACAACAAAACGTGCTCAGACAATGCCATGATTCACCATACGGAGGCCATTTTGAAGGCACTCGTACCGCGGCCAAAATTTTACAATATGTTTTGTATTGGCCCACACTCTACAAGGATGCCCGAGAATTTTACAAACAATATGATCATTGTCAACGGACGGGGAATAACTCTAGGCAACACGAGATGCCACTGCAGAACATCCTCGAAGTAGAGTTGTTCAATGTATGGGGGATCGGTTTCATAGGGCCTTTTCCTTCTTCATGCGGAAACCTATACATCTTACTTTTCGTCGACTATGTGTCTAAATGGATCGAAGCAATTGCAACTCCTAGGAACGACTAAAAAATAGTACAGAGATTTCTACAGAAAAATATATTTACACGGTTCGGAATGCTGAGGGCAATCATTAGTGATGAAGGAAAACACTTGGATAACAAGCTCATTGCCAAGATGTTCTAACGTTTTGGTGTGACACACAAAGTTAACACGACATATCACCCACAGACAAACGGGCAAGCTGAAATTTCCAACAGGGAATTAAAGGGTATCCTCGAAAAAGTGGTAAATCCCTCTAGGAAAGATTGGTCATTGAAACTTGATGATGCACTTTGGGCATATCGCACTGGATTCAAAACACCTTTAGGTATGTCCCCCTTCCGACTTGTCTATGGCAAGACTTGCCATTTACCGGTGGAAATCAAGCACAAGGCGTATTGGGCGATCAAAAGTGTGAACATGGATTAGGAAAGTGCTGGGCAAAAGTGTTTGTTGGGTCTCACGAAATAGAGGAATTACGTGCCTTAGCTTAAGACAATGCAAGGATCTATAAGGAGAAAACAAAGTGTTGGCATGACAAGAATTTGTTACCGCGGTAATTCATGTCAGGGCAACCAGTTCTTCTATTCAATTCTCGGCTAAAACTTTTCCCTAAAAACTAAGATCAAGATGGTTTGGACCATTCGAAGTAGTCAAGCCATTCTCACATGGTGTCGTGATAATCAATTCCGCCACTCACGGACATGAATTCAAAGTTAACGGACAAAGATTAAAGCACTATAACGGTGCCCATGTGGAGCGTAACAAAGAAGATGTCACTTTAGGAGATGCATGATCATGCTCTCATTTCTTATTCTTTTCTTTTTATTTTGTAATCTTTAGGATAGTTGTTTTTAATTTTTTTAGATTTTAGACTTTATCTTTCTTCAGTATTTATCTTGTTTTTTTTTTTAATTTTAGGAATGCGAATTTCTTTTCCCACATTTTTATCTATATCTTATTTTTTATTTATTATGTTTAATTCTTCTTTTATTTGTTTTTGAACTTTAGGAAAAGAGACCAAGATTAAAAGAAGTAAACCCAAGATAGAAGTTTATGCAAACAAGGGAAATTATGGGCTAATTCTAAGGACCAAATCAAGCCTAAATTACCCTAATTCATCTCTACATAGCCGACTGTTGCGTGATTCGAGTGCTTTGCAATTTGTGCAAATATAAACGTCGCAAGTTATAGTATAGAAAGATATCGTCTCCAAAAGGATTGGTGTCACTTCAAGAATGTATTGTCTCGCACTGAGAAATAAAAACACAAGTAATAATTTTGGGTTGAATAATCGACTAAACTAATATGAACGAATAAACTAAAGAATTGAGTTGACAGAATGAGAGAATAGGCGGATTATATTACGTCGTAGTGTGGAATTCGAATGGAACATTCTTGGTTTTGCATGCAAGAGGAAGCTTGATTTCTTATTATCCCTAAGTCAAAACTCTACCAATATGCAAGCCTTGATAATACCTCCTAGCGTGAACCAAGGGTGAACATCAACCGATCTTACGCCTCTCTTAGACATTGAAATTCATACTTATTTCTAACCCGAATTAGCCTTGATAATACCATGCTTATTTGTTTCTTGAATCTAACTCTCCCGATATTAGATAAATGGATGCAATCACAATTTCCTCTCCCGATTCAATTGCAGTTAAAAATAAACACCAAGAATAAGCAAACCTTGAACTTAAATTGCATAACAAAACCTTAACAAGATCCAACCATCTTCTCGTAACTACTAAACAAATAATCCTATCCTAAGATAGTTTAGTTCATAGTTGGGATTAAGAACAACGCAAAATAATTTCCCAACAAGAACATCAACCGAAAAACAAAGATGAAAAGAAGACTAGGGCTGCCTTGATCTTCAACTTCCTTGTTGATTTCTCTCCTCTTCAAATCTACCCTCTTGGCTGCACATTCTCTTCTTTTTATAGAAGATTGGTAGGCTAAACTCCTTCTTGAGGAGGAAGTTAAGTTGGAATTAAATGCTATAAAATAAAAGAAATAAATTCATTTTTATTTTATTATTTTATTCCTCATATAACTCCTCTTATCTTCTTGGAATCAATCTCCTTTAACCAACTCAATGGATTTCGACTTCTCCTAGGAATTCTTGTGACTTTCGACTTGTAAAATGGATTGAATCCTTATTGAATTCGGCATCTCTTGGTTGTGAAGAGTAACAGCTTCTTTATGTTGAAATCAGCAACTTCTTCATGTCTTAAATCGGCATCATTCTTCTTTCCTTCATTGTTGTGGCTATACTTGCCTGGGCAATTAACCTGCACACATCGAAACATATACCAGAGTAGCATCTTTTCCACCAAATAAGCAATTGAAGATAATCAAGCATGGGAAGGAAGAAAACAATGAAAATATGCGTGCATAACTAATAATGCAACCTAAATGAGCCTAAGTCTAACAATAATTAAGATGAAAAGGGGTAGAAAATTAGTACTTTTACACACTTAACACACCCCCAAACCCAAACTATTTCTTGTCCTCAAGTAATGCAAAACTAACAATTACTTGCAAAGATTTCAATCAAAAGAGACATGCTTTAGACTTGCCTTCAAACTTTAGAATCGTGGCACAAATTAGGATGGGTGTTCGGATAGCATGAATTTTCCCGAAACCAAACTATAATGCTCGTTATCATGTGTGTGCATAGTTGTGTACAAGTTGATTTATCAAGAGTCTTATATGAACAATAGGTTTAATTTAATTGTCGGGGCATTTATTAATCCACAAACCATGGCATTTTTAGGGCTTCAGCTCATCACAACTACTTTCCTAGGCTTGAAGATAAGACTGGAGCAAACAAAGAACCCCTGAGCCTATTGAGTAGATTCATCCCGTTAAGTCTTTCATTTACTCATGCTAAATTGTCCTTCACATTTTAAATGGACATGTTATAGTAGCGGAGTATCCTAAGCACTTGATTTTCATTTAATTGGACCAAAGCTTGGTTCGGGCACCTCTAGATAGAAGCTTAATTCTTTTCATTTCCCTAATTTCTAAGCAACCTAATTTCACTAAGTCTATATCAATCAACAAACTATAACTGTGTCAATTAACTTTCAGCATCATAATAAGATTCTAAGTCCCTTTCATGCAATCCTCAATTTAAAGGTTCTTTTGATTAAGTGTAGTGTCAAAATTCTTCTTTAGAAGTTCAACAAGCCATAGCAATTAAATTCAATTAAAGGCATGGAAAGTACATATGCAACCTACATGTGATTCCTAAAGATGAGTGCAATTAAACATGGAATTAAACTAAACATGAAACTAACTAAAGACAAATATCCCCCCCAAAATCGAGAAGAGCATTGCCATTAATGCATAAAAACACAAAAGTGCAATGAAACAAAAAGTGAAAAAGAAAGAAACGAAATTACAATGACTCGAAGAGGCCTTCGTCTAGAATTATAAGTTTTCTTCTCGCGATTTGCTTGACTCTTTTGCTTGCTAGAGGTGGTTGATGGCGTGTAGCGGGTGTAGGAGTTGGTTCTTTGGTCACCTCGTCATCATCGTCCTCCTCAATGTCAATTTCCTTGGTGGTGGAGGCCTTGCGTTTTAGCCATAGTAGGGGATGTCAGAACTGCTTTTGTTGGACGGCGGATGACTCGTCCGAATCGGAGGATTCTGACCATATCATAGTGTTGCTTGGCTCGATTAATGGTGCCTTGCCTTTGTCATCTTGGGTTGGTAGAGCATCTTCGGTTGGAATTGCCGAGGCAATAGCAGTGGTCATTGCTGAGGCAGTTGCGATGAGCATTGTCGAAGCAGGGGCTGTAGGCATTGCCGCGACAATGATGTCGGCTGGAAAAATTGGGAACCTCACTAAGTTGTCTGGGTATTTCTCTAGGATCACTAAGATTATAGCGTTTTTGTAATCCTTCATATACCTCATAAACTCCAGTTGTCGCTTCTTCATGGTCTCTAGCCGGTGTGTAAGTGGTCGACTCATTGCCTCGAGTGTTATCATCGTTGGTTCACCCGTATTGCCGTTGGTGGGGGTTGTTGCCGCAACATTGCCCGAAGATGTTGTCGGGCCAATTCCTTTGATCGGAGTGGACTGTGGCTCAACTTCAGAAACTCCCATGATCTTTAAATATTGGGATTTCTTCCATCATTTCCTTGTTGGTGCCTTCTCATCGGTCGGATCATTTTCCACATGTTGTTGCTCGCACAAAACGGTTATGAGGCTTGGGAAATAGAGTTTCCCCTTGTCCTTTAGACTACAATGAGACATCTCATTGCATATGGTAGATCCAACATTTATAATACGGTTATACAATATAGAATGAATTAATAATATGATAGGCTTGTCAATTGTGGTGTTGTGTGAGGTTGGCATTAAGCATCTTTTGACAAAGTATTCCAAAGTTTTACCTCGGGCTTAAGCCTTAGGCGGTTTACCGTGCCTTTGAATGCCCCATCGTTCCATGTTGTGACGACAATGGTGAGCTCTTTGAGGATGTCATCATAATCTCTCGGCATGAGGTTGTCAACGAACTCCTTGTGTTCATCTTTCGGAATGGTTAGCCCATAGAAGAGGTTGATGGAGTCGGGGTCAACCGGGATGGCCTTGCCATGGAGATTTACATAGGGGTTGTTCGGGTTGGGAGAGTGGGCATATAATTCCCGAACCCAACTAACATTTCCCGACTTTGGTTGGTGTCAAAGAATTTGCCATTTTTGCTGCTCCACTATGCGGAAGACGAATGGTTCCAAACCGAAATCTTGGTGTGATGTGGTGTAGAAAAACCCTTGCTCTTCCTAAACCTTTCGGTGGGCAAACTTTGCCAAGAATCTTGTCTTTATTGCTAGCATGGCATATCTCTTGAAGGATGGCTCTTGGCTTGTTTCTTGGTGCTCCAATGCTTTGAGTTTCATGGCCATGGTGGTGTTATGAGACTTGACTATCTAGAGAAAATAGAAGAAGAAAATTTGGGAGTTTAAGTGAAAGAGAAAAGGTTTTAAAGATTGTGGTGATTGAGTGTTATGAGAAGGGGTATAAAATAGGGTGTTTTGTCATGATTACAAATTTGAAAATCAAATTTGAAATCTTTAATGACATTGATTTGAGTGGGTGGCAAGTTTGTATGAGAAAGGTGAAGAGTCGGCCGGTTAGGGATAGGTTAGGATGTAATTTTAGGGTAAAAATTTGGGTTTAGGATCCCTACAAATCACCCTATATATCCCTAAGAATAAGCCCTTGTATCCCTCAAAAATTGTCCCATGATCCCTCTTCTTTAGGTGAGACTTCAATCTTCTTTCCAATTCTTCTTCAAGTTGAACTACTTTCCAAAAAACATGCATAAAATAAAAATTAATATTAAAAATTAATAAGCTTAAAATAAACTCTTATCCTAAAAGAATGTGGAAAAAAAATAAAGGCAAAAATTAAAAATACTAAAGGAGAACATGATCATGCATCTCCTAAAGTAATCACTTCCTTATCGCGCACGACATGGGTGCCGGTGTAGTGCTTTAATCTTTTTCCATTAACTTTAAATTCATGGTCATCTTTTATGGACTTGATTATTACGACACCATGGGAGAATGGTTTGACAACTTCAAAAGGTCCGGACCATCTTGATCTCAATTTTCCAGGGAAAAGCTTTAACTGAGAATTGAAAAGGGGGACTAATTGCACGGGCAAGAATTGCCGCGAAAATAGCTTCTTGCCATGCCAACGCTTGGTTTTCTCCTTGTATATTCTTGCGTTGTCGTAAGCTCAGGCACGTAACTCCTCTATCTCATTGAGGTCCAGTAGTCATTTTTGTCAACACTCTCTCAATCCATATTCACAATTTTGATTGCCCAGTACGCCTTATGTTCGATTTCTACCGATAGATGACAACTTTTGCCGGAGACAAGTCAGAAGGGGAACATGCCTAATGGACTTTTGAATGTTGTCTGGTAGGCCTAAAGTGCATCATCAAGTCAAAGAGACCAATCCATGCGAGAGGGGTTGACTACTTTTTCAAGGATATTTTTCAAATCTCGGTTAGAAATCTCATCTTGACCATTTGTTTGTGGGCGGTATGTGTTGAGATTTAAGGGGCTCGATTTGATCAACCGTTCTGGCTCGCCAAGTGTGGAGAAGTTGGATAATTGGGTGTTTTAGTGGGAGGTGAAAAATAGGCAATTTGACACAAGGATTTATAGTGGTTCAACCTTCTAACCAAGGTCTACATCCACTACCTTAGCTCCCACTAAGGATTTCCAAACAAATTCACTAAGAATTTCGTCCCCTTTTCTAGGCTAAGGAGGCAACCTTTACAACCCTCAAAGCTTTCTACCCAAAGCTTGAGGAAACACTCTCTTTACAAAGAAAGACTTAGCAAACTAGAAATCCCTCTAATAGGTGTTTGTTTGCAATTCTAAGCACTCACCCAAAACCTAAACACTTGAGTAAATTTGACAATTTTGGCTCACTAGTGTTTGTCTATACAATAAATGAAAATTTAAGCTCTAGACAAATTTTGACATCATAATGTTGTAACAATTGAAGCATTAACCATTACAAGATGCTTGGAGGTCCCTTTTATACTCCCAATTGAGTTTGTAGCCGTTACTAGCCGTTAGGGATGATTTGGAGCTGTTGAGCACTTTATTTCCCTTCGTAAATGTTGTTCTGCAGCCATCCGTATCGATATGCTTGGATCCGTATCGGTACAGCCTTCATTAGAAACTAGTCGTTGGGCTCTTGCTAGCCTGGGCGTATCGATACGCTTGAGGGCATATCGGTACGGGTTCACTTTTAAATGACCGTTGGGAAAGTAGCCGTTGGGGTGGTTGAAAGGGGATCCATACGCTTACCAGGCGTATCGAAACGATCCCGATCCGTATCGAAACGGCCAAGCCTGTTTCGATACGGGTTTTGGCAGTGACCAAACTTGGGGCAAAACAGTATCAGTACGGGTACAGCCGTATCGATACGAGTAACGTGAAAAGTCAAGTTTGGCTATATAAAAGCATGAAAATTCTTGCCAAAAACCTCTTAAAATACCTCAAACATAAATTCAAGTTGTTTGGACTTAAAACCAAGTTTTAAATTCTTTTCAAATTAGTCCAAAACATTTTTTCAATTATTATATCAAAACATTAGTTCTACAATCTCCCCCTTTTTGATATAATAAAACTAACTTGAAAAATTGTTTGGGATTCTCTCCCCTTTTAACTTTAAAAATGCGAATAAGAGATTAAAGATATGAAATCAAATAAAGTTCCCCCATATTCATTTGAAAATTCAATTTTTCAAACCATTTCTCCCCCCTTTTTGTTATATAAAAAAGAATTTAAAACATTAAGTTCAAAATAACAATAGAGGTCAAATTTGGCAAAATTAAGAATTTTGGTTTTAAAAATGGCTCCCCCTTACACAAAGCATCATCAAAAATGTTAGTCCAACATATATGATCATCTAGTTGAATTTTAAACTAAAATAAACAAAAGAAATCAAAAACAACTAGAATTTTTACCAACACTTGAACCCAAAGCGGGGATGTGAAGCCTTTCTTCTTCAAGTGGTCTTCCTTGTGTGCATGGAGCTCCCCCTCAATGTTTGACTTGTTGAACATCTCCATCACACCTAGCAAAAGACAATCAAGTAATTTTTGGTATCCAAATTGCTTTGGATCCATGAACATTAGTAGCACAAATTTTAGTCCCCTTAGGAATCCATTTTTCAATGTCATCTTTTTAATTGAAGTGGTCAGTCCTTTTGGGACCCAAACACTTCTAAAACATTTTCCTTTAATAAATCTAGGGGCACTAGATTGTCTTACATAAAAATTTGATTTTCCAAAGTTATTTTTCTTTTCAAGCTCTTTGGGAATCAAATCTTTTTTCTTTTTGAACTTTAAGAAGCAAATTTTGTAAATCAAAACATTTTTGTTCAAAATCTTTCAATTTTGCTTCAAGTTCAAGATTTGTTTTGGAAAGCAAATCATTTTCAATTTTTATTTTTGAAATCAACTTTTTGTTCTTGGAAAATGATGCCTTGAATTCCAAAAGCAAATCATCATAGGCATCTTGTAACTCATCAAATGTATAAGAATTTGAAATAGATGAGTTAGAAGTTACCTCCCCCACATTGAGGGCCATCAAGCATAGGTGGGCTACTTCATCATCGGTGGAGTCTTCATCACTCCATGTGGCCACATATGCTTGTTTTGAAGATGATCCATTCTTTTTGGATTTGTGGGAGTCCTTCATCTTCTTCATCGATTCATGCTTGGATTTTTCCATTTTGCTCTTCATGAACCGGGCAAATTTGTTGAAGAGATAGGCCATCTCTTCATCTTCACTTTCCTTCTCACTTGAATCTACATGATGGCATGTGGAGGATTTGAGAGCTACGACACTAGCATTGATGCCTAGCTCCATGATCTTCTTCTTCCCCATCGCTCTAATCTCTTCCTTCTTCTCCTCTTCTTTATTTTTCTTCATTATTTGGTGAGTGAGAAGTGACCCCATGAGTTCATCAAGCTTCAAGGTTTTGAGATTCTTGGCTTCGATGATGGCGGTCCTCTTTGAGTCCCATGACTCGGGAAGGGAGTAGATGAGCTTTCGGACAAGCTTCTCTTTCAGGATGGCTTCTCCATAACCTTTAAGACCATTGGTGATAGTGGAGAACCTATCAAACATCTTCTCGATGTTCTCTTCCGGATCCATCTTGAAGTTCTCATATTCTAAGGTTAGGAGCCCAATCTTGGTCTCCTTGACTTCATCGGTTCCCTCGTATGTGACTTCAAGCTTGTCCCATACCTCATTGGCACTCTCACAAGAAGACATCTTCTCATAGATGGTTGGGCCAAAAGCACAAAAGCGCATGTGCAAGGCTTTTCAATTAAGCTTCATCTTCTTGCGATCGTCGGCACTCCATTCCGCTTTGCTTCCTTGAGGCACGAACGGACCATCTTCAACTATGTCCCATAGCTTGTAATCTCTTGACTTCAAGAAGAATTTCATCTTTATCTTCCAATGGGCATAGTGGTTTCTGTCGAAGAAAGGCGGTTTGTCGATTGATTGTGCCATTGAGCCGGTTGGTGAAATATTGATCGAGCTTGCCGGATCTTCTCAATAGGATGTGAATCCCTTTTGATTGAGCCAAGCTCTGATACCAATTGTTGAGATTTAAGGGGCTCGATTTGATCAACCGTTCTTGCTCGCCAAGTGTGGAGAAGTTGGATAATTGGGTGTTTTAGTGGGAGGTGAAAATAGGCAATTTGACACAAGGATTTATAGTGGTTCAACCTTCTAACCAATGTCTACATCCACTACCTTAGCTCCCCACTAAGTATATCCAAACAAATTCACTAAGAATTTCGTCCCCTTTTCTAGGCTAAGGAGGCAACCTTTACAACCCTCAAAGCTTTCTACCCAAAGCTTGAGGAAACACTCTCTTGTACAAAGAAAGACTTAGCAAACTAGAAATCCCTATAATAGGTGTTTGTTTGCAATTCTAAGCACTCACCCAAAACCTAAACACTTGAGCAAATTTGACAATTTTGGCTCACTAGTGTTTGTCTATACAATAAATGACAATTTAAGCTCTAGACAAATTTTGACATCATAATGTCGTAACAATTGAAGCATTGACCATTACAAGATGCTTGGAGGTCCCTTTTATACTC
This sequence comes from Hibiscus tridactylites, assembly GCA_958450335.1. Lineage (NCBI taxonomy): Eukaryota > Viridiplantae > Streptophyta > Magnoliopsida > Malvales > Malvaceae > Hibiscus > Hibiscus tridactylites. The sequence continues at coordinate 80,339,429 of OY288269.1, read as the reverse complement.
CCAATTGAGTTTGTAGCCGTTACTAGTCGTTGGGGATGATTTGGAGCCGTTGAGGACTTTATTTCCCTTCATAAATGTTGTTCTGCAGGCATCCGTATCAATACGCTTGGACCCGTATCGGTACGACCTTCATCAGAAACTAGCCGTTGGGCTCTTGCTAGCCTGGGCGTATCGATACGCTTGAGGGCGTATCGGTACGGGTTCACTTTTAAATGACCGTTGGGAAAGTAGTCGTTGGGGTGGTTGAAAGGGGATCATTACGCTTACCAGGCGTATCAAAACGATCCCGATCCGTATCGAAACGGCCAAGCCTGTTTCGATACGGGTTTTGGCAGTGACCAAACTTGGGGCAAAAAAGTATCGGTATGGGTACAGCCATATCGATACGGGTAACGTGAAAAGTCAAGTTTGGCTATATAAAAGCATGAAAAATCTTGCCAAAAACCTCTTAAAATACCTCAAACATACATTCAAGTTGTTTGGACATAAAACCAAGTTTTAAATTCTTTTCAAATTAGTCCAAAACATTTTTCAATTATTATATCAAAACATTATTTCTACAATATGTCATGGCAATTTTGTGTGACACGCCAAATCTTTGCAACGCCTTAGCAATTATCTTGTTATCGAAGTGCTTGCCTTTATCGCTGATGATTGCTCTCGGCATTCCAAACTGCGTGAATATGTTTTTCTGAAGGAGTTTTTACACGGTTTTGGAATCATTATTTGGAGTTATTATCGCCTCGACCCACTTGGAAACATAGTCAACGACAAGGAGGATGTAGAGGTTCCCACATGAAGATGGAAAAGGTCTCATGAAATCAATTCCCCAAACATCGAATAGTTCAATTTCAAGGATATTTTGTAAGGGCGTCTCGTTTCGCCTTAAAATATTGCTTGTTCGTTGACAATGATCGCATTGTTTATAGAACTCTTGGGCATTTTTGTAAAATGTGGGCCAATACAATCTTGATTGCAAGACTTTGGATGTTGTTCGTGTTCCTCCAAAATGCCCTTCATAAGGTGAAGAATGGCATTGCTCGAGCACATTTTGTTGTTCTCCTTCCGGGACGCACCTTCTTATAACTTGACCTGCACATTGTTTAAACAAAAGGGGCTCGTCCCAATAATAATGCTTAGCATCATGTTGGAACCGCTTCTTCCCTTGGTGAGTAAGGTTATAAGGTAATATACCACTAATTAAGAAATTCACAAGGTCATCATACCATGGTGTTGTTAAAGTTAGTGTCGCAGTTATTGCCGAGGCAATCCCTATTGCCATTGTCGGGGCAGTATCAGTCAAGGTTGCTTGGGCAATGAATAACTGCCCATCCGGGAATGCTTCTTAGATTTCTGTGTGTGTTGTGTCTTTTTCTCCTTGTTCCAGTCGTGACAAATGATCGGCAACTTGGTTCTCGGTACCTTTACTATCCTTAATTTCAATGTCAAACTCTTGTAAAAGTAAAATCCAACGAATTAAACGAGGTTTGGCATCTTTCTTGGCAAAGAGGTACTTAATTGCCAAATGGTCAGTATGAACAATTACCTTGGTTACAATCATGTATGAACGAAATTTATCAAAAGCGAACACTACGGCTAGTAACTCTTTCTCGGTGGTGGTGTAGTTTACTTGCGCCTCATTAAGAGTTTTACTAGCGTAGTAGATCACATGGAAGATCTTACCTACTTGTTGGCCTAGGACTGCTCCTACTGCAAAGTCACTTGCATCGCACATAAGTTCAAAGGGCATTGTCCAATCTGATGGAACTACTATTGGTGCGGTTACAAGTTTCTGTTTCAGGGTCTTGAATGCCTCGATGCATGAGTCATTGAAGTCAAAGGCTCTATCATGTTCAAGCAAGTTACACAAAGGTTTAGTAATCTTAGAATTTTTTTTGATAAACCTTCTATAAAAACCTGCATGTCCCAAGAAACTCCGAATTCCCTTGACTGAAGTTGGTGGGGGCAGTTTCTCGATCACATCCACTCTTGCTTTGTCGACTTCAATTCTCTTAGATGAGATTTTGTGGTCGAGAACTATGCCTTCATCTGCCATAAAGTGACACTTCTCCCAATTTAGGACCAAGTCGGGTTCCTCGCATTTTTTAAGTACTTTCTCCAAATTGCCTAAGCAATTGCCGAAATCATCTTCAAATACTGAGAAATCGTCCATCAAGATTTCTAGGAAATATTCTACCATGTCAGAGAAAATTGCCATTATGCATCGTTGGAAGCTTGTCAGGGCATTGCATAATCCGAATGGCATCCTTCGAAAGGCATAAGTGTCGTATGGGCATGTAAAGGTGGTATTTTCTTGGTCTTCTGGTGCTATAGCAATTTGGTTATAATCTGAATAACCATCAAGAAAATAATAAAAGGGTTTACCTACAAGATGGTCAAGCATTTGATCAATAAAGGGTAAAGGAAAACGATCTTTCCTAGTAGCTTTATTCAACTTACGGTAATCCATGCAAACCCTCTAACCGGTCGCAGTCCTAGTTGGGATTAGTTCATTGTTTTCATTAATTACCACATTTATACCTCCCTTTTTTGGTACACATTGTACCAGACTTACCCATGTACTGTCAGAGATAGGATAGATGATATCGGCATCAAGACATTTGATGATTTCTTTCCTTACCACCTCTTTCATGACTCGGTTAAGCCTTCTTTTCCCCTCAATGGTTGGTTTATGATCATCCTTCAAAAGGATTTTGTGCATACTAACCGCTGGGCTAATTCCCTTCAAATCGGCAATTGTCTATCCTATTGCCTTTTTGTGCAGCTTTAGCGTGTCAATCAATCTTTGCTCTTGTTCAAGCTGCAACTTAGAAGAGATAATTACGGGAAATGTGTTATTGGTTCCCAAATAAGCATATTTCAATTGCCATGGCATTGGTTTCAATTCGAGAACATGGGGTTACTCAATAGAAGGTTTTTCCATTCTTCTTCCTTCCCGTGAGTAATCTAGGGGTCCCAAATACTTACCTAGACGACTTGAAATCCAATTGGATTCATCTTGTTCATTGTCATTAGGTCATTCATGCTCTTCGGGGTTGAGGCAATTGTCACAGCAATTGCTGAGGCAATTTTCAAGGCATTCTTTCTCCACATCAAGATCGAACTCGGTTATGGCATGGATAACTTGGCACTCTTCTGAGTCATTGGCTTGCTTAAGGGTGTGGAAAACATTCAACTTGATTTGCTGATCATTTACCCTCATAGTGAGTTCTCATCTCTCAACGTCGATCAAGGTCCTTCATGTAGCTAGGAATGGCCTCCCAAGGATAATAGGTGCAAACCCATCTGCTTCACAATCCAAAATAATAAAGTCAGCAAGGAAAATGAATTTATCAACTCTTACAAGGATATCCTCAATTTTCCCTCTGGATGGATATAAGATCTATCAGCAAGTTGTAGCATCATTGCAGTGGGTCTCGCCTTCCATATTCCCAATCGTTGGAAGACGAATTTCTGCTTAAGGTTTATGCTTGCTCTAAGATCGTATAATGCCTTCCCAAAATAGTGATTCCCTATCGCACATGGTATGGTAAAACTATCGGGATCTTTAAGCTTAGGAGGCATTCGGTTGTGCAGCATGGCCATACATCCCTCCATTACAGCAACGGTTTCAAATTCTCCTATTCTTGTTCTCTTAGAGACAATGTCTTTAAGGAACTTGGCATAGTTCGGCATTTGCTCGGTTGCTTCTACCAAAGGCAAGTTGATGTGGACTTGCTTCAAGATGTCGATGAACTTCTTGAACTGGTATTCTTATTTCTGTTGTTTCAACCTTTTTGGGAACGATGGTGGAATTTGAATGTCATCAATCCATTCATTGCATAGAAATTTGATTTGAGGCATCGAATCAGGCCTTTCAGAAGCCTTCGTGTTTTCTGTGGTATCGTTGTCGGGTATTGACGAGGCAATGTTATCGGGCATTGCCGAGGCAATCAGCTCCTTTGATTTTGTCTCATCTGTTTCATGAACTCGAGAGTCCTTGAGTTGTTTACCACTTCATATGGTGATTGCCTTGCATTGCTCATGAGTTGTTCCCCTTGCGACCTCAGTATCGCTAGGCAAACCACCCATCGGTCTCGAATTCAGGATCTGAGCGAATTGCCCGACTTGAGTTTCCAATGATTTCAAGGTTGCTTCATGGTTTTGCATTCTCATCTCAGTCCTGTCAATAAAAGCATCAGTTTTTATGAATTTATCAGTATTAGCCATATATGCACTAGTTTGTGACATGAAAGCATTTAGAGAGTTTTCCAAAGAACTGGATGGTATTGATTGTTGTTGCGGCATCAGTTGTTGCGGCATCGATTGTTGTGGCATCGTTTGTCAAGGCATGTTCTGTTGGAATCCTAATGTTGGAGCATTCTGATTGTTTTGATTTAGGGCATTGTTGGGATTACTCCATGAGAAATTTGGATGTTTCTTCCAGGCCGGATTGTAAGTGTTAGACATCACGTTGTTGTTCTGGTTGTAGTTTCCAACATAAAAACAGGACTATGGGTTCTGTGGACACTCAGAAGAATCATGGTTACCATTACATAAGTCACAAAAGGAACCTACTACCTTGACCTCTTGTGTGTTGCTTGGTCGTTGCATGTTCTTAACCAAATTGGTTAAGGTAGCCAATTGTGAGAGAATCGAATCCGATGACTCAAGCTCGTTTATCGTAGCATCACGTCTGACTCCTCCTCTTCTTGTAATTGGGAACTGATAATCATTTTTAGCAAGCCTGTTCAAAATCTCCATTGCTTCTTCTGGTGGCTTGTCAAGGAGTATGCCATTTGTCGCGGCATCTAGCATCATCCTCGTCGGTGTGTTTACATCGTCACTTGTGTCCATATAGGATATCCGTGTAGGGGAAATTTGTGTAATAGTTCTCTATATTGTTCCCAAGCCTCGTACATGGATTCATCATCTACCTGTCGAAAAGTGGTGATTTCGTTACGTAACTTGTTATTCATATTTGTAGGATTAAATCGAGCAAGGAAAACCTGACATAAATCTGACCAAGATCTTATTGATCCGGATGGAATACTATTCGACCACGTTTTCACCCTATCCCTCAGTGAATAGGGGAACAATTTTAGCCTCAAAATATTCTCATGGACTCCTTGAGCTTGAATGAATTGCAAATCTCTAGGAAGGATTTGAGATGTTGTCTAACATCTTCAGTTGCCGACCCGCCAAATTGACCAATTGTGTTGATCATATTGAACATGACTCGCTTTAATTCGAAGTGGGCAGCTTCAATTTCAGGTGTGACAACTCCTGGGTTCAGGCCGTTAAGATCATCCTCTTAATAGTCTCAAACGGTTCGATTCCTTGCTTGAGCAAGTTGAGCTGGCAGATTCACTCCATCTCCTGACACGACAATCTGATTATCATTGGCATTATTATTGCCGACTATATCTCCCATTGCTGCTTTTAGTTTTTGTCTGAGTCTACGTTAGGTACGTTCAATCTCCGGGTCAAGGGGATATTCTGGAGTTGTTAACCCTTTAGAAACTGAACAATAAAAAGTAAAAATAAAAGTACAAGAAAATAAAACCAAAGTCGTTATTGCCAATCCCCGGCAACGGCGCCAAAAAACTTGTTGCGTGATTAAAGTGTTTCGCAATTTGTGCAAGTATACACGTCATAAGTTATAGTATAGAAAGATATCATCTCCACAGGGATTGGTGCCACTTCAAGAATCTATTCTCTCGCACTGAGAAGTAAAAACACAAGTAATAATTATGGGTTGAATAATCGACTAAACTAAAATGAACGAATAAACTAAAGAATTGAGTTGGCAGAATGAGAGAATAGGTCAGATTATATTGCGTCGTAGTGTGGAATTCGAATGGAACAATCTTGGTTTTGCCTACAAGAGGAAGCTTGATTGCCTTGGCAATGAGTAGAATGATTGTTGCGGCAATGGGCAATACGATTGCCTGAGCAATGCACAAAGTGACTGCTTGGGCAATTGAGCGACAACCTTCAAGGTTCGGCAAAGCGTTCTTCAATGGTTTCTTCTTATCCCTAATTCGAAACTCTATCAATATGCAAGCCTTGATAATACCTCACAGCGTGAACCAAAGGTGAACATCAATCGATGTTACGCCTTTCTTAGCTGTTGAAATTCGTACTTATTTCTAAACCGAATTAATCTTCACCGATTTGGGAAAAAACCATGCTTATTCGTTTCTTGAATCTAACTCTCCCGATATTAGATAAATGGATGCAATCACAATTTTCTCTCCCGATTCAATTGCAGTTAAAGATAAACACCTAGAATAATCAGACCTTGAACATAAATTGCATAACAAAACCTAAACAAGATCCAAACGTCTTCTCACAACTACTAAACAAATAATCCTAGCCTAAGATAGTTTAGTTCATAGTTGGGATTAGGAACAACACAAAATAAATTCCCAACAAGAACATCAACCGAAAAACAAAGATGAAAAGAAGACTAGGTCTGCCTTGATCTTCAACTTTCTTGCTGATGTCTCTCCCCTTCAAATCTACCCTCTTGGATGTGCATTCTCTTCTTTTTATAGAAGATTGGTAGCCTATACTCCTTCTTGAGAAGGAATTTAAGTTGGAATTAAATGCTATAAAATAAAAGAAATAAATTGCTTTTTATTTTACTATTATATTCCTCCTATAACTCCTCTTATCTTCTTGGAATCAATCTCCTTTAACCAACTCAAGGGATTTCGACTTCTCCTAGGAATTCTGGTGACTTCGACTTGTAAAAAGGATTGAACTTTGTTGAATTCGGCATCTCTTAGTTGTGAAGAGTAGCGGCTTCTTTATGTTGAAATCGACATCATTTTTCTTTCCTTCATTACCCGGGCAATTAATCTACACACATCGAAACATATACCAGAGTAGCACCTTTTCTACCAAATAAGCAATTAGATATAATCTAGCATGGCAAGGAAGAAAACAATACAAATATGCATGCATGACTAATAATGCAACCTAAATGAGCCTAAGTCTAACAATAATTGAGATGAAAAAGGGTAGAAAATTAGTACTTTTACACACTTAACACCGGCCAAACCCTCCCCCTTTCCCCCATCATTGTGTGCCGCCCAAACCCCCCAATCAAATTTTTTCTTACTTTCTTTCACATCCATCTCACCCACCATCTTAATTACCCATCCTCCTTTCTTTTCTACCTCCTATCACAATTAAACCTCCAAAGATTCAAACTCTTCTCCTTCTTCTTGCTACTCTCCAATTTTCTTTCCATATTTTATTTCTCCTGGTCAAACTGATCCACAAACAAAAGACGCCATGGCCTTGAAACACATAACTCTCATTCATCCAAGTTCCTCCCAAGAACTGACTTACAAGAGATTTGCTACTTCGGCGGTTAAAGACTGATTCCACTCCAAGTTTGAAAGCCGAAAGATTTATGAAGAACAAGGCTTCGAGTACTCTGATTCTCATCAAGACTTCAGCCTTAAGCCCTTCATCTTCCAAAGAATAGCACAACAAAAGTGGCAAATCTTTTTCCATCAAATGAAACCGAGCAACATCTTATGGGTAAGGGAATTTTATGCTCACTTGCCTAATCCGAACTACCCCTATGTGTTTGTTCGCGACAAAGCTATCCTCATAAGCACCAAGAGCATCAACGCCTTTTACAGGCTCTATATTGAGAAGGATGAGCATTAAGCTTTTGTTGATCAACTCACGCCCAAGCAACTCGACAAGGTGCTTCAAGAACTCACTTTATCGGGAACCCATTGGAACGACGGTAAAACAAAGGAACAGTAAACCGCCTTTGGCTAAAACCAAAGGCAAAGTTGTGGAACAAATTCATAAAAACATCTTTAATGCCCACAACACCACCATCGATACTCCTCGTCTTTTACTCATACACTCTATTTTGCATAATCACATCATTAACATTGGCAAAATTATTTGTTATGAGATTTTTGTATGTAGCCAAAAAGACAAGGGTTCTCTTTTCGTTCCTTGCCTCATATCCAAACTTTGCAAGGAGGATAACATTCCAAGTGAGCACACCGACGAAAAAGCACTACCAAAGTCTAGTTGGAATCGAGCACAAATCCGAAAACTAATGGGCGAGGCATCGGTAAAATTCCTAATGCCAAAGGTTGCCGCATGAACTCATGCCGCCTCAGCAATTCCTGATGCAGCAACCACTACTGATGCCCAAGCTAGTCGGCCAGCCACCCTAGGAAAACTTGAAGCAATTATACGCCCATTGGCACACCGCTTAGAGCAAATTGAAGCTCGCCAGCCGTTGTTTATGCGTTACATGAAGGACCACAACAATGCCATCACCCAAGTCATCCTGGAGATATTCCCGGACAGTCGAGTACCATTCCTTATCTTTCCTGTCGAGCTTCTTGCCACGGCAACCGCAAAAGAGGATGCCCCAACAACTTACCCAACACCTGCCCTAGCAGTTGCCATGGCAACCCACACAAAGAAAGCCACGGCAACTGAGACTGAAGATGCCCCGTCAATTACTACACAAGACAAAGGTAAAGCACCTATGCCTGAACCAACTCGTAGTGAATCATTGTCAAGTTTTTCAGAATCAGATGAGTCCTCAATTGCACCAACTAAGACCACACCAGTCAAATCCTCCAAACCCAAAAGAAAAGCCATTGACATTGAAGGAGTGGATGATGAGGACGATGATGACACACCCGTACGAGAATTGGTTCCACCCCCAGCAACAAGGAAGCAACCACTGCGTTCGAGCAAAAGAATCAAGACACCAACCAAAAGGAAACTAATCATCCACGATGACGAGCTCTCGAAGTAAGTCAACGTTCTCATTTTTTTCTTCTTTAATTTTTCTTTTTCTTTTTATTATTTTACATGAATTGGGGACAAAGCCTCACTCGAGTTAGGGGGATTGTTACTAGTTAGTTCTCATGTCTAGTTGCATTCATCTTTAGTCATAGCATATAGGTTGCATAGATTACTTGTCTTGCTTTTAATTGGATTAATTTTGCCTAGACTTGATGAATATCCGATGATGACATTGCCACTGCACTTAATTGATAGAACTTTCAATTCTATGATGCACATGGAAAACACTTAGAATCTTAATATGATGCTAAACTTAATTGAACACGGTTGTGGCTTGATTAATTTGAATGAAAATATATAATGATAAAAAAGACCTAAGGAATTAATTTGAATGCCTATTGTTCACATAGAATTTGGAAAATCATCTTGTACACAACTTCGCACACACTCTCATAAGCATTATAGTTTGATTCCGGGGAACTTCTATGCCATCCAAAAAATTAAATGTCAACCATACTTCGTGTCACGATTCTGAGGAATGAAGTCAAGTACAAAGCAAATTTTATGATGATTAAAATCTTGGCAGGTAATTTTTAGATTTTATTACTTGAGGACAAGCACTAGTTCGAGTTTGGACGTGTTAAGTGTCCAAAATTACTATTTTATTCACCATTTTTACTCATATTATTGCTAGACTTAGGCTTATATTAGTTGCATTACTAGCCATTCATGCATGTTTGCATTGTTTCCTTGGTGGTCGTACTTGATTTTATATTTTGGTTAATTTTGTGGGAAAAGGGTGTTGCCTATAGTTGTTTTCATGTGTGTGGAACCAGTTTCCAGGGCAATACAAGGAGGATATACCGAACCAGTTTCCAGGGCAATGCAGGGAGGATATGTCGAGCCAGTTGCCAAGGCGATCGCCAACAAGAAAAGATGAGGTAAAGTGGAAGCCGAATTGATGAGCAAACAAACCCGACTTAATCGAGATAGGTGGCGAGGAGAAAAAGAGTTGGAAGCATGAAGAGGTCAAAAAGATATTAAATTCCAAGAAAATATGAGGATTTTTAGTTGGATAAAAAATAGAAGAGATTTAATATTTCTTTCATTCAATTTAAATCCAACTTAACGTCCTCCTCAAGAAAGACTTTGACTTAGCCCTCCCTTATTTAAGGAAGACCAAGCCGCAAGTCTCAGGGTTTAGAAGAGAGGAGAGAATTCGACAGGAGGTTGCTCGACATTTATATTTTTCCTTCTTGTTCGATTAGGTTTATGTTAGGAAAACTTTGTTTTGTGTTTCTTTGGAACCTAGCCATGAACTAAATCTATTTGGCTAGGGTTATTGTGTTTTGTGGTTGTGAGAAACGGTTGGATTTTGTTTAGGTAATAGAGTTTGCACTTTCAATTCAAAGTTTACTCATTCATGGTTTTTATTCTTGTTTGCGAGTGAATTGGAAGAGGGTCTCGTAAATCCATCTATTTATCTAATATCGAGATATTTAGAATCAAGAAATGAATGCGTACGGTCTTTATTCAATCTATCGATGGTGAAGATTAATCCGGCTTAGGAATAAGTTTAGGATTTCAACGGCTAAAAGGAGCGCAAGATTGGTTGTTGTTCACCTGTGATTCATGCAAGGATGTATTATCAAGGCATGCACAATTAGCTAGAGTTTTGACTTAGGTATAAGGAGAAATCACTGAATAACGCTCTGCCAAATCTTAAAGGTTGCCGCCCAGATTTCCCAAGCAGTTGCCCAAGTAACCAGTATACTAGTTGCCCAGGCAATCCTACTGTTCGAGTTGCCACGACAACTGAGTTTCCCTTGCACTTAATTATTGAGACGATCCTTCCGACTATCACACCTCAACTCACGAAACCCCAGCCTACTCTCTCTCATTCGATTACATCTTTTGTTATTTACTTGCTCTTTATTTTAATTGTTAATTAGAACTCATACAATCACCAACTTGTGTTTTTATTTTCAATGCGAGAAAGTAGATTCCTGAAGTAACACCAATCCCTGTGGAGACGATATCTTTCTATACTATAACTTGCGACATGTACACTTGCACCAATTTCGAAGCACTTATTACGCCCAACAATATTGTTCTAGAGTATGTTGATACCTCAAACTAACTAGCGAATATCTTTACAAAGCCATTAGACAAAGAGCGTTTTTGGACTCTTAGGAGAGAGTTAGGTCTAACTAGTTTATCTTGACCTTTTAGAGCCCTTAAGTGTCAAAAATTTTCTTGAATTTGAATGATGATCATTTTTATGTAATTTTGCCTCTTGATGCATCTATGCTTGTTGCTATGGGGAGTATGTATCTGTTTTAGTCCATAAATATTGCTCATTCATCATACACATGCATTTAGGATCGTTTGAAATCCAATTTTTGAACTCAAGTCTGTTCAAAAATGCATTTCTAGTAAAAGGGTATCGATATGGGTAACAACATATCAATACGGGTAGCTAAATGGGCTTCGATACAGTCTTAATTGTATCGATACGGTCACACGTATTGATACGATATAAAAATTGTACCAATACGGTGGATCAATATGCCAAGTCAATGTATCGATACGGTATGCCGCTGGAGTTTAAATGGGGCATAAAATGGGTGTTTCACTTTAATTAAAACATAATTCCCTTTTTCCTTTCAAACCCTAGCCGTTTTTGACTATAAAAACCCCTCTAATCTCCTTGATTTTTCACATCAAACTCAAAATGTCTTGAGGGTTTTTCATCAACACATCAAGGCTAAGCTTTGCTATCAATTTGGTGCATTCATCATCATATTCCATCACTCAAGGTATAAAACCATTTTTCGTTCTTTTTAATTTTAGTTTAATTTTATTTATTGTTTTAAACTAATTTTTGTATACATGGTATATTTATAGTATGAGTTTTGAAGTTTTTGCAAAAATTCTTTAAAATCTGAAAATTTTTGTTTTTAATATATAAATATGTCGTATATTTTAGTATACTATTTTTCAAAATTATTTTACCAAAATTAATATTTATACTTTTATATGTTTTTAATATATAAAATATAGTTTTTTCACAATACCTTGAATTATAGGAATGATTATTGGATCGAATGTGATGATAATTGCATACATTGTTTTTGAATGGTTTTGATGTTTTTCAGGTTATTATGGGGCTGAAAAAGAGACCAAGGAAAGAATTTCCTTCAAGTTCATCCAATCCCAATTCAAAAAATGAGGGTATTACTAAACCGAACCTTGGTTTTATTATTCAAAATAGTTTTCAATCCCCTTCGGCTATGGCCCATTACAAACATAATCAAGATTTTTCAATCCGGGATGAAAGAGTTGTTTCAATCCCTTTTTCGAAACTCTGAACGTTTTAAGTTTAAATATTTTGGGTTGTTACAACAATGGAAATTCCTGCGTTTTCTAAGTCTACCCCCGATTTTATATCGAAATCTCGTTTTGATTTTCTTTGCTAATGCTCGTTGCATCCATGATCAAGCAAGGGAAAGTGTAATTTCTATTGAATCCTATCTTATGGGCAAGAAATTTTGAATTGACCAAACTGTTTTATGCAATGTTTTTGGTTTTGAAAATTTGGAAATTGATTATGAACACTCATTGGAGCATTCTCAACTTAGCTCCGCAACCGTTCTTGATGCCCATGATCGTATCCTTCATCTCATCATCTCTTGGTAGATTATTCCTTCCGGTATAAAATTCTCTATCATTCGCCAAGTTGATGCTTTTTGGCTCCATTGTTTTCATGAGGGTAAGCGCCTAAACATTTGCCAAATAATGTTTGTCGGCTTGGTCTATCTTGTTCAACATCGTCACACCAATCAAGTCAAGTCTTTCTTCTATGGCACGGCTTTGGGCTTCTTGTTCCATTCCTTGGAGATCGATTGTTCTCATGATGCCTCCAAGCCTCTTGGCAAGCCGATCGATGAACAATCCTTTACTCGTGCTCACTTTGAGTACATTGATCATGAATGGGTTCGTGTTAATCGCCCTCCTCCTCAAGATGCTCAACCTTCTTCAGTCGCTCCACAAGGTCCACAAGTCCAACAAGCTCAATCTTCCATGGATGAACTCATGACGTATCTAAATGAGCAATTCACATCCTTATGGACTAATATTGCTTCTTTAGATACAAACATGAATGTGGGATTTGCGGCCATTGATTCTCGTTTTACATCGTTGGAGGATCGAGTCAAGGCCCTTGAGCAACAATAAATGGAAGGCTTATTCAGGATAATATTATTGTAGCCCATGAAGCTTTCCATGCAATTAAACGGAAGAAGAAAGGATCTGATGGCGTAATGGCTTTGAAAATCGATATGAAGAAAGCTTATGACAAAGTGGATTGGCAAGTTCTTCGGAAAGTAATGCAATGCATGGGCTTCTGTGAATGGTAGACTGACAGAGTTATGCAATGTGTGACTTCTCTTTCCTTCTCGCTGGTTATTAATGGTGAAAGTTGAGAAGAGTTTCATCCATCTAGAGGTCTTCGTCAAGGTGATCCTTTGTCCTCTCTCCTCTTCCTCTTCATATCAAACATCTTGTCTTGGCTTCTTGACAGAGAGATGAACTTAATGGCTTTTAAAGGATTTAGAATAAAAAATCGATGTACAATCCTTTCACACCTCATGTTTGTGGGTGACTGCATCTTATTCACCAGAACATATGAACCAAATTGTCAAACAATTCTCAAGCTTCTTGTCAATTTTCAGAGGCTGGCGGGGCAATCGGTTAACTTTGGGAAATCTTCAATTTTCCTTTCCCCTAACATAAAAACTAATCAGAAAATTGTTCTCTCGGAACTTATGGGCTTCGATGTTATGGAGGAAGGTTGCTCTTATTTAGGCCTCCCTTTGATATGGGGCTAAAACAAAAAAATAAGCTCTGAAGTTTATCAAAGATCGGGTTCGTCATAAATTACAAGGATGGAAGGTTAAATTTCTATCCTAGGCCGGTAAGGAAATCCTCATTAAGGCGGTGGTTTAAGCCATTCCGTATTATACCATGTAGTGTTTTTTTGCTTCCTAACACCTTCTGTGATGAACTTTGCTCAATGATTAGCCAGTTGTGGTGGAACAACTCCCATGAAAAGGAAAGAGGAATTCATTGGATCAGCTGGAAGGAACTTTGCCTCTCCAAAGACAAAGGTGGAATAAGGTTCAGAGACTTGAGAACTTTCAATCAAGCCCTCATCGCCAAAGTAACATGGAGATTACTCAAGAATTTGAATTCGTTCTTGGCACAAATCCTTCGTGGAATCTATTACCCAGATGGAAACATTCTTTCTACAACAGCTTGTCATAATCCTTCTTGAGCTTGGATCAAAATCCGAGAAGGCATTAAAACCATAAAAATGGGTCTCTTTGGAGAACTGGAAACAGAAGGAGTGTCTCTATTTGGGGAGGTAATTGGAATCCCAATTTACGTTCCTTCATCCCCTCAACCCCAAAACCATCTTGGTGTCATGACCTTACAGTGGCTAAACTCCTATTATAGGTTTCAAGAGAATGGAACTATGATAAAATCAATCAGATTTTTGCACCGTACGAAAGAGATGCCATTCTGCAGATCCCAATTAGAGGACTATCTGTTCGAGATTCTTTGATTTGGGCAGGCAACAAACATGGTCAGTACTCAGTCAAATCAGGTTATTTCTCCCTCTCCAAACTGCTTGTGAAAGAAAAGGCCTCGAGTTGTAGTAACGAGGCAGCCCTTAACCATCTTTTGTGGTGTGCTTGTTGGAAATTATCGGTGCCTCCAAAGATTAAAACCTTTATATGGAAGTTGTGTCGTAATATCCTCCCAACTAAAGGAAATCTCCAAGCAAGATTCCATGGAGCCTTCCCTTCCCCGACAAATTGCCCTAGATGTAACTGCAAGTTGGAAAGTGTTGAACATTTACTCTTCTTCTGCCCCTACACTAAAGCGGTGTGGAGAGCGTCAGGATTTAGTTACACACCGGCTCTCCAAGGTTTCCCGGGTTTTAGAAAATGGTGGGAACAAATCACTCAACTTTTGACCAACGAAAAAGACTTTAAATGTTCCGATTTAATCGCCTTCTTATGTTGGTTTATTTGGAAGGCGAGAAATGATTTTGTGTTATCTAGTCTTGCCGACTCACCTATTGAAACTTGGCAAAAGGCAGAACAAGCGTATTGGGAATTCATTGAAGCTAATAAGGTGACCAAGGATGATCTGTTGTCTTCCTCCCGATGATGTCTGGATAAATGGACCCCACCCGAAAGAGGAACCCTTAAGGTGAATTGTGATGCTTCTATCTCTAAAGATGGAAAGTTTGCAGGAATTGCAGCGGTTGCAAGGGACTTTACAGGAAATATTCGTGCAGGGGAATCAATGGTGATTTGCATCATGTTTGTTGATGTTGTTGAAGCCCAAGCCTTACGTTTGGGTTTAACGTTAGGAAAGAAGAAAGGCTTCTCTTGTATTGTCCTGAAGTCGGATAATCTCGGGCTCATTGAGAGACTTAAGGCCAAAATCGCGTCCTGTTGGATGACGACGACCATAAAGGAAGATATCATTTTCTTATTTTCTTTTTTCTCCTCTTGTTTCTTTGTCCACGTCCCTAGATTTTGTTATCAAGTCGTTGATTGGGTCGCAAAGCATACATGCGACTCTTCTTACACTAGAGATTGGCCTTCTAATGTTATTCCGAGCCTGAAGACCTTTTGTAATGCTTTCATGGAATAATATTCTCATCTTTAATCAAAAAATAATATATATATATATATTAAGGATTAATATCTTATACACAGGCGATGGAAACTGAAAGTTTCCACAAGTGCCTTAGTTTTAGGGTATATAGAGTTAGTTTAGGGTTTAGGGGTTTAGGTGTATAGGTTTAGAATTTAGGGAAAGTTGTTTCAATTTAGGGTTTATGGTTATAATTTAAGGTTTATAGGTTAGGGTTTAGTTTTTATGGTAATATGGTGAGGGTTTAGGTTTTAACCTATAAACCTTAAATTATAACCTTGAACCTTTAATTAAAATAACTATCCCTAAATTCTAACCCCTACACCTAAACCCATAAACTCTATACCCTAAACTAACTCCATATACCATAAAACACCCTAAACCATAAGGTATGCCAGCCCTCAACCCCAAGACCATCTTGGTGTCATGACCTTACAGTGGCTAAACTCCTATTATATGACTCAAGAGAATGGAACTATGATAAAATCAATCAGATTTTTGCACCGTACGAAAGAGATGCCATTCTACAGATCCCAATTAGAGGACCATCTGTTCGAGATTCTTTGATTTGGGCAGGCAACAAAAATGGTCAGTACTCAGTCAAATCAGGTTATTTCTCCCTCTCCAAACTGCTTGTGAAAGAAAAGGCCCCGAGTTGTAGTAACGAGGCAGCCCTTAACCATCCTTTGTGGTGTTCCAGTTAGAAATTATTGGTGCCTCCAAAGATTAAAACCTTCATATGGAAGTTGTGTCGTAATATCCTCCCAACTAAAGGAAATCTCCAAGCAAGATTCCATGGAGCCTTCCCTTCCCCGACAAATTGCCCTAGATGTAACTGCAAGTTGGAGAATGTTGAACATTTACTCTTCTTCTGTCCCTACGCTAAAGTGGTGTGAAGAGCAACATGATTTAGTTACACATCGACTCTCCAAGGTTTCCCGGGTTTTAGAAAATGGTGGGAACAAATCACTCAACTTCGGACCAACGAAAAAGACTTTAAATGTTCTGATTTAATCGCCTTCTTATGTTGGTTTATTTGGAAGGCCATAAATGATTTTGTGTTCTCTAGTCTTGCCGACTCACCTATTGAAACTTGGCAAAAGGCAGAACAAGCGTATTGGGAATTCATTGAAGCTAATAAGGTGACCAAGGATGATCTATTGTCTTCCTCCCGATGTTGTCTGGATAAATGGACCCCACCCGAAAGAGGAACCCTTAAGGTGAATTGTGATGCTTCTATCTCTAAAGATGGAAAGTTTGCAGGAATTGCAGCGGTTGCAAGGGACTTTACAGGAAATATTCGTGCAGGGGAATCAATGGTGATATGCACCATGTTTGTTGATGTTGTTGAAGCCCAAGCCTTACGTTTGGGGTTTAACGTTAGCAAAGAAGGAAGGTTTCTCTTGCATTGTCCTGAAGTCGGATAATCTCGGGCTCATTGAGAGACTTAAGGCCAAAATTGCATCCTGTTGGATGACGACGGCCATAAAGGAAGATATCATTTTCTTATTTTCTTTTTTCTCCTCTTGTTTCTTTGTCCATGTCCCTAGATTTTGTTATCAAGTCGTTGATTGGGTCGCAAAGCATACACGCGACTCTTCTTACACTAGAGATTGGCCTTCTAATGTTATTCCGAGCCTGAAGACCTTTTGTAATGCTTTCATGGAATAATATTCTCCTCTTTAATCAAAAAATAAAAAATGATATATTTTAAGGATTAACATCTTATACACAGGCGATGGAAACTGAAAGTTTCCACAAGCGCCTTAGTTTTAGGGCATATGGAGTTAGTTTAGGGTTTAGGGGTTTATGTGTATGGGTTTATAATTTAGGGAAAGTTGTTTCAATTTAGGGTTTATGGTTATAATTTAAGGTTTATAGGTTAGGGTTTAGTTTTTAGGGTAATATGGTGAGGGTTTAGGTTTTAACCTATAAACCCTAAATTATAACCTTGAACCTTAAATTGAAGTAACTATCCCTAAATTCTAAACCCCTAAACTCTATACCCTAAACTAACTCCATATACCCTAAAACTCCCTATACCAGTGTATAGAATATTTATCCATATTTTAAATACTTATTTATAACATAGGTAGATAAAAGAAAGGGTAAAGTACACAGACGGTCACTGAACTTTGATAAACAAAATGGTTACCAAACTTTCAAAAATCACGAAGTAGCAATTAAACTTTAGATTTTAAAACAAAACGGTAACTTGGGCGTTAAACCCCGTTAACCCCTAACGGAAATTTGACTGGATATACCACATCCCCACCCAATTTTCCACCTCATATATAAAAAATAATAAAATCATATACCACGTCATATTTAAAAATTAATAAATCATTTTTAATCCCCACCCAAGGGTTTCATCCTTGGCAGCCCCCATTGTTCTTCAAGAAACAAGAAGCTAATTCAGAAACTGGGTTCTTGGACAGATCTTAAATGGAACAAAGTTCCTTAAATGGAACAAAAGCCCCTCCCTTGCTTTTCTTCTTACAAAGTTCGATTGGGTTTTTAGACAGATCTTCTCCTTGTTCTTCACTTCTCTGCCAAAATTTCAAACCAGAAAAATATAACTTTTTACCCCATCAAATAAGATTAAAGAAAAAATAGTTCGAGAATTACCAGTTTGAGTTCAAAAACTGGGTTTGGTTTCTTGTCCGGATTAACGTTGTTAAATTAGAGTTCCATAGTTGAACGGAACTCATCCAGTTCTTCATATCACTGTCGTCGTTTTCCACAGTTTCCTTTCCATTTTCCTTCAATGGAAACACTGATCCATCATTCATTTTCTTACATTATATTTCTTCCTCCTTTAATCTCTCAGTCACTATAACACCGTTAAAAAGAAAAATCAAATTAAACCCCACAGATAATTGGTAAAAAATCTAAAAAATTAAAAGAGAAAAAAGGTATCGTCTTTGAGAAGGGGCATGAAAAGGGGAAGTTCACGCTTAAAGGCAACGATTTTTTTCATCGCATCTTTCAATTTTCTAACATAATCTCTGATCTTTGATAATCTCTGAAACTCATCTTTGACCTTCGAAACTTCTTGCAGAAACTCATATATGCTTTTCGGAACATGAGATAAAGCCCTGGAATGTTGTTGATAGCTTAGGGTTTCATCTTTTAAAAAGGGGATTAAAAATAATTTATTTTTAATTTTTAAATATGACGTGATATATAATTTTATCATTTTTTATATATGAGGTAGAAAATTGGGTGGGAATGTGACATACCCAGTCAGATTTTTGTTAGGGATTAACGAGGTTTAACGCCTCAATTACTGTTTTGTTTCAAAATCTAAAGTTTAATTGCTATTTCGTGATTTTTAAAAATTTAATTACCATTTTATTTTTTTTATCAAAATTCAATGATCGTTTATATACTTTATCCTAAAAAAAACTCACAGCTTTGATATTTGTGTGAAGTCTAGCAAGAGCCGATGTATCAGAGTTTGATCTGAACATCTCGTCCTGGAGCAGCTGAATCGAATCACTCTTGCCGACATGTCACTGGTCCCCACCAACTCAGATACAGAAGCACAGATAATCACCTGCGCTCATTCCCACCTAACACCCCAATTCTACACGTGTACTCCATCATCAGCCGTTGGACGTTCGGGGCGCACTCTGATTAGATTCCGTGAGAATTATTTCGCACTATTCTTACACCAACAATCCTGCCACCAATAACCGGAAGCCACGTCATCGAAGACAAAACGCAGGGCAAATTCGTAATAAAACAGGAACATTAACATAAAGGGCAAAGCAAATGAACCAAAATTTACCCGTTATGTTTTGTTTAGTGTCTTGTGTGGGCTATATGTGTCAACGGACGCCAAACAAAATTCCAATTCAGCACAATCTTCTTCCCTTTTTGTAAAAAAATTAAATTATGAACAGCAGAGTGCCTGAGAAAAAATTTTGTTTCCTTTTTCTCTCCATCCAATCATGTTTTTTTATAAATTTTCTCTCAGTTTCTCTTTAATACACTGCCCTTCTTAATTTGTAAAAAAAACATTTCTGTTTATTTTATGTATATATATTTTTTCTAGTTTCCCGGCGAGAGAAGAGGAAGTAGAAGTGTATAAGGAAGAAATATCTCTGCTTCCACGAAACTCTCTCTGTTTCTTTCTTTCTTTCGGTTTCTTTTTTCTCTTTGTTTTACCGTTTTTGTATCTATAATTCTGGGTCATCAAAGACAAAAACTCTATTTGGAATCATGCCAGTCAAGTTTGCTTCTTCAATGCACTCTCTATAACTACTTTCTTATATGTTCTATTTTCTTGTAAAAAGGTGATTTTTTTCTTCTTTTTTTTAGGTGTTTGTTTGTTTTTTCTAGTGTTTGATTAAATATATGTGAAACAAAGTAGGGACTAGGGGCTGATGTTGAGATAAATGTTTCTGGGAAGTGCTCAAAAGGGCTAATTTTGTTTCTCAGCTTATGATTCTTTTGACTTTGTTAATAAGTTAAGTTCTTGATGGCTGCTGGGGTTTGATGATTTTTTTAATATCTTTTGGTTAAGTTATGTCGCCCCCCCCCCCCCCCCCCTTCATTTTTATCGTCATAATTCCATGTTTTAGGTGTTGACTTGTTTGCTGCAATGGTGTGCTGTTGTTATTTGATCATGATTATAAGCTCTAAGAGCTTATACTGTAGATAACTTTTGAATTTTCTGTTTTGATCTTGACAATTTTGCTTATTTTATTAGGACTTGTGTTTATCTGTAGAGAATCATTGCATGTTTGACTACTCGAAAGTGAATTCCTGTAACCAGTATTTACTGATAAAGCTGTGTGATCAGGAACTAATTGGAGATTTTTAGTTTATGGGTAGCGAGATGATTATGAAACATGAATCAAAAGTTTCATTTGATTTGACTGCTGTATGTTTTGAAATTCAATATGAACTTGAAATTTTAGTGATTGCTTTGCAATATGCTATGCTGCTCTAAGGTTTCACATAATATGTGTTATATATGCTGAATTAGTTGCAAATCATATTTTGATAGTTAATTTTTCGAATTCTTTGCATGCAGAAATTGTTAAATGGAGCAAAGGTCAAACGGTTCGATATCAAGTCAACCTGAAGGTATAACCTTCTTTAATCATTTGATCAAAGATAGGATACATATGCATGTGATCTTATTCATCTTGCTTATCTATTCTTACCAGATATTGATTTTTGAATTCTTGTATTATAGGTCCGTCCAATACCCCTTCAGTCAACATTTCTAGAAAGTGGGAAACTGGTGCATGGGGAATCCCACGTAAAACCGAGACATATCACTCATCAAATGATGCAAGCTTATTTTCTAGTTCATTACCTGTCCTTCCCCATGAAAAATGTATGTGTTATCTACTGATATAAAAGTGTTGTATATACTATATTGTGGTGTATTTACTGATGTATTCTTTTGCTAAAATGCAGTGAACTTTGCTGATGCGGAGCATTCTGGTCATTCTGTTGATGATAACTCGCCTGAGTTGCGTAAGCTAGAACTTAAGAATGATGGAAAGGACCCACTCGAAGATGTTGAAACAAATGCAATTGGAAGTTTACTTCCTGGTGATGAAGATGACCTCCTTGCTGGCATAATAGATGATTTCGACTTAAGTGAGTTGCCTACTCAGTTGGAGGACTTGGAAGAGTATGATGTCTTTGGTACTGGAGGGGGAATGGAATTGGATTTTGAACCTCATGAGAGCCTTAGTATTGGGATGTCGAAGATGAACCTATCAGAAGGGGTTCTTGCAAATGGGATTGGTCATTACCCTCTTCCAAATGGTGTGGGAACGGTGGCAGGGGAACATCCCTATGGTGAGCACCCTTCAAGAACATTGTTTGTACGAAATATCAATAGTAATGTTGAAGACACTGAATTGAGATCTCTCTTTGAGGTATTCTAAATTAGTCTGTTATTCTTATTTACTTTAGTTAGTATTCTGGCTAATAGATCTCTTTGCTGATGAAGATTTTATTTCTTGGTCTCTTGAACCTTCTTTTTTCCCCCCCTTTATTTATGTGCAAATAAGAGTTTTCATACTAGGCTACTAATTATCATCTTGAAATTTCTACGCATCTTGCAGCAATATGGAGATATCAGAACTTTGTACACTGCATGCAAGCATAGGGGTTTTGTAATGATTTCATATTATGATATTCGAGCTGCACGCACTGCAATGCGTGCATTACAAAATAAGCCGCTAAGGCGAAGAAAACTGGACATTCACTTCTCAATTCCCAAGGTTTGGACGAGGCGTATTTTTTTTATATGTTTGAGTTTGACATTGTTGATAGGATCAACTGATTTCGAAGCATTTTTCTCTTGTAATGTTCCAGGATAATCCATCAGAGAAAGATATAAACCAGGGAACGCTTGTGGTGTTCAACTTGGATCCATCAGTATCAAATGATGACCTTCGCCAAATATTTGGGGCTTATGGAGAGGTCAAAGAGGTATAATTTTTTCCTAATTTGTTCCTCCACCACTTTCATTCACCATTCTGACATGTCTTCGGGACTTGCTGATGACTTTTCCGGTTTTGAGAATGCAGATCAGGGAAACTCCACATAAGCGACACCATAAATTTATAGAATTTTATGATGTTAGAGCTGCAGAGGCAGCTCTTAGAGCATTGAATCGGAGTGACATAGCTGGGAAACGCATAAAACTTGAACCTAGTCGTCCTGGTGGAGCTCGTCGAAAGTAAGTGTTAATTTTAACTTCTTTATATCATCTGATATCCAGTAGATGTTTCTGTAAGATAATCTTTAGCAGGATATGATTTCTGAAACACTTAATATGAGCTGTTAATGTGCTTATGATGTGGAGAGAAATTTGGAATGATTGTGAAGGTGTAGGAGTTAGGAGTGAAGATACTATCTTTCTGTGTAGTCAACAACCAAACAAGAGAATGGGGAAGATGGTCGAACCATTTCCTTTTTTTCATAGATTAGTCCCATGAGGAGGAGTTGCCGGTACTTGAAATATTATGGAGAAAGCGGGAGCAGTAGTTGTGGCATCCTAGATACTTTTGCAAGTTCTCTTCCTTAGAGTGCTTAATGCTTCTGGCAACTAGGAACTCGGCAACATGCTAAACTAAAATTAAAATTAATTGCACTTTCCTCATGGTGTCTAGGTGTATTTTTACACTGGTATAAAGAAATTAAAATTAATGCCCCTTCTTTGTTAGCTTGATGCAGCAGTTAACTCAGGAGCTGGAACACGACGACGCCCGAAGTTTTAGACATCACATAGGTTCTCCAGTTGCTAACTCTCCTCCAGGTAATCTTAGGCGCTCTCCATGTGTGTACTCAACAACTTTATGTTTCATTCAACCTGTTTTCCTATAATTATTCTTAGTAATGCATTGCTGTGACAGGTAACTGGGCACACTTTGGCAGCCCTGTTGAACAAAATCCTTTGCATGCTTTTAGTAAGTCTCCTGGTTTGGGATCTTTCAGCCCTGTAAGTAACAATAATTTGCCTGGACTAGCTTCAATTCTCCCTCATTATGTGCCTAACTCTCCAAAGATTGCACCTATTGGTAAGGATCACGGAAAGACCAATAATACAAACCCAATTTTTACTAATACCGTAGCAGTGCAAGGTGCATCTTACCAGCATTCTAGATCCTTCTCTGAGCAAAAGGTAAGTGCAAGCCCTGGACCGATCTCCGCCTTCAGTGAATCTAATTCAAGTTCATCTGGCATTGGAACATTGACTGGTCCTCAGTTTCTATGGGGAAGTCCTACTCCTTACTCTGAGCGTGCTAGTTCTGCTTGGCCAACACCATCAGTGAAACACCCTTTTTCATCAAGTGGACAAGGTTTTCCATATGCAAGTCGACATGGCTCCTTTTTTGGTTCAAGCAACCACCATCATGTGGGATCTGCTCCTTCTGGCGTGCATCTGGATAGGCACTTTAACTATCTCTCAGAGTCACCTGAAACATCTTTTATGAACCCTGTTCCTTTTGCTGGTGTGGGTGTAAACCGTAGCAATGGAAGCTTTTTGATGAATGTTGGTGCCCGTGGAACTATCGGTTCCAGTGTTGGTCACCTAGGAAATGTAACTGAAAATGGTTCACCTAGTTTCAGAATGATGTCAATGCCAAGGCACAGTCCTATTTTCCTTGGGAATGGTTCTTATCCTGGACAAGGTACAGCTGGCAGTGAAGGGTTTGCTGACCGCAGTGGAACTCGGCTAGTTGAAAATAATGGAAACCAGACTGATAACAAGAAGCAGTATCAACTTGATTTGGATAAAATAATAAACGGAGAAGATACTAGGACCACTTTAATGATTAAAAATATCCCCAACAAGTAAGACAAATTAATGAATGGTTAAGAGCTTAATGCTTTGGGTTTCAAAGTAAAATGCTGTATTTTCTTGATGGTTTCTGCTTGTATTCTATTTCTTTAGGTATACTTCAAAGATGCTGCTTGCTGCCATTGATGAGAATCACCGGGGCATTTACGATTTTCTCTATTTGCCAATTGATTTCAAGGTACTTTTGCATGGGGTTGTCGGCATGTTGTATGGTTAGGCCAAGTTGAATTATTGGTATTTATTAATTGACTTTTCTGATTGCAGAACAAGTGCAATGTAGGTTATGCCTTCATCAATATGATCTCCCCTTCACATATTGTCTCCTTCTACCAGGTTCAACATTTGGTCCTTTGTTAAGTGTGTCAAGAAAGAGTAGTATATATTATCAATCAATAAATAGTATTTTGTAACATCAGAATAAGTGTGTGTGTGTATATAAAATTAGTTGTTTATTTATATTAAATCGTACTATGAACTATTTTCTGGTTGTAAGGAGATTATAATACCGGAACTTGTTCATGTAAGAGAAATATCTCTGAGTTTTATGCTTCTGTGAATGTATCCTCTTGGCAGAGAAGAGTTAATTATATGGAAAATTTCTGCAGGCTTTTAATGGAAAGAAATGGGAGAAGTTCAACAGTGAGAAGGTGGCATCTTTGGCCTATGCTCGAATCCAGGGCAAGGCTGCCCTTGTGGCACATTTCCAAAATTCAAGCTTGATGAATGAAGACAAGAGATGCCGGCCAATCCTGTTCCATTCAGAGGGCCAAGAGACTGGTGATCAGGTAGTCAAGTTTTTAGTATGAGTTTCACTCGCATTTATCCTTGTTCAACTCTGAAATTCCATGCCAACGATAGATTATATATACTAAACCTAGTATTTGATTAATGCAGACGAATTCATTCAGATAGTGTCATTCCAGTATAGACAGAACAAATAACAACTGTTTGTTTGTGATGGTGCAGGAACATTTCCTCTCTAGCAATTTGAATGTCTGTATTCGTCAGCCGGACGGATCTTATTCTGCGGATTTGTTGGAGAGCCCAAAGGGCCTTCTGGATGAGAAGCCAGAGAAGAGTTGACAATAAATTTGGAAATCTGACCCTTAACCTTATAAAAAAAGGGGGCTAAGGATGCTAACAAGTTGATAAGTCTCGTTTTCTAAGTGTATAAAGTTGGAAGTCAAATTAAAACACAAGTGTATGTTAAAGCTTGTGACATGTGCAGTATTTGCTTTTCAGCTATGGATACTCCATGGTAATTCACTAGAGAAGTAAAAAGATTAAATGAGGCAGAAAGTGTTTCTTCTTTGTATGTAGAGCCAGAAATTGTTATTGAACTAGGGGTCGAAGAATAAGGCGGAAACATGTTGCTGAGGATTGAAGTCTGTTCACAACTGTATGTGTTTGCTCGTCAACCTACCTGTGCGTGGATCTCCTCTGGGTTCTACGTGATATTTACTTTGTATGTAAATCCTTGTTGGGGAATTCCAAATTCCTAGGGTACAGTGCTGTTCATAAACTGTATAGGGATGTAATGAACTTCGTTTTTGTCTATATATGCATGTACAGATACTTCTAAACCCGTCTTGTGTTTTTATCTCAAGCCACAATGTGTTTCCATTAATATAAAAGTTATGAAACATAATGTGCAAGATTTGGTTAAATGATGTTTATTCCATTTCATACTAGATGCATAAACTTGTTCTAAACTTTCCCATGCATTGATCATCTCCTTTGTCTGATATAATATATGTTACATGTCTGATAAATCAATAGAAATATCTAAATCAGTCATTTTCAACACACTTTATTGGAATGATGAGAGTGGTTCAGAGAGAGTTCATAGGAAGACTCTTGGAAATTGGGTTAAATTTGTAGAGCATCAGCAATTGATCCCGCAAGACTCAGAACTTCAAAAGGAGCTGTGTTTTCGATGGCTTTCACGGTATGGGGGCAAGAATCTGTGATCCAGAAGTAGGCAAATCCCTTCTCCGACCCTTCAGCTATATGAGAATCAAATACCAATCAAACACCTACAAAAGTTGAATCAGACATGAGACTAGGACGAGCAAGTACTTACCATCATTCTTTCGCGTAAATCGTTCCCAGGAACGCTTTGGGAAAACACCATGAGTGACATATGCGCTCACCTTTGCTGCTCCATGAGCTAACAGAACTTTCTGGTAGAAGAACCAAGTTCCATGAACCAACAAATCAGGCATATCATTTCAAATCCAAAGCCAGAAGAATGTCCATAAGTGAAACGTGCATTGTGTGACGAATATTCTGGAGATATATGTGTACATGATCACATGATCATGTTATGTCTGAATATCAAGGGTGACACCAGCTTCTAAGAGCAGAATTATGTAATAAGAGGAAAAGTGTATATGAAGAGGTTATTGGACTACAAGTACCTGGCACTCGATGAGAGTGCCTCCAGATTGCACTAAGTCATCAACGATCACCACATGACAATTGGCGGGATTTCCCTCCTTGAGTCGAACTATCCTCTTGTCGCCCTCACGAACCTTTGTGCAGATAACCTGCCAATCAATTACCATGTACTTTCAATCTATACATATAATAAAAGGGAAACAGGAACATAACACTCCATAATGTAACAATATAACTTAATAGATAAGCTTCCAAAACTGACCGTTGGAAAATGATCTAACAATTTGTGAAATCGTTTCCAAGCTCCATCATCCGGAAACGCAACAACTATCTGAAAAAGAAATTGTATTTAATTTAAGTGGGTGTAACAACCTAGAATAAGAGACCATTCCTAAGAGACGTTAATAGCATTAAGTTAGGAAAAAATCATGTAGAAGATGGCACTGAAAAGCAGCATTATGACAAAGAAAAATATATTTAGCGCCAGACAACATTTCGAGATGATGTACTTACCTTATCAGCATCAGGAAGCTGATGAAGACGCTGCTTTAGAAGAGGAATCCCAGTCTCAAATAAAGGCAACACATGGTCTCCAAAATAAAATCTTTCCTATATTACAAGGTAAATTAACAACAAATAACGATCAGAACTCCTAATAAAAACCAATAAACTGGCACTGTACAACAAAATATTTCATGCTCCTAGGCCTAAAGCTGTAAACCGAAAAAGAATGAAAAACACAAGCCTGTCCTTTGATGCTGCTTTGAAGGAACATGAGAAACCATGAGAAGAAATAGAAGAATCCCCGTGTTGCTAAAGCCATTGTGTTGGTGGTGAGATAGTTAAAAAAACAATGTGTTGGTGAAAAAACTATACAACCAATCGCCAAGGCTAACTTCGTCACTCAACCGATGAATCACAAATAATCATGTTTGAGAATATAGATTAACATCATTTTTGCTCATTGGATCAACATTAAAATGCATGAACACGGATTTTTAAGACAACTTGGAATCAATGACTGATCCATGGTCAGCAATGAGCCTAGTTGCTGATAACATTAATGTTAGCAATCCTTAGTTTGTGCTCAGAATTTTCCACAACGGTCAGAGATTAAAATACCAAATTCAATGTCAAAAAGACTGATTTTCTTATTGTTTTGCAAGTAGGAAAACCTACTGTTAAATATACAAGTCTATACTCTTATCTTACGAAACTTCTAAACTAGGAAAGATACTAATCTAGGTATAGAATACAATCCCTTAGAGTTGGGGATCCTAAAATATTTACAAATCTTCTAACTTAGGAAGCGAATCTCTGACATTCAACAATCTGAATATTTGATCACTAGCATCTGAATTATTGTTTTTTGGTCAAAGGATTATGTTTCTGGACTTATTATCACCTTATATTTTGGACTGTGGGGAAAATGTAAGCAAATACCCTTCCCTTATAATTTGCCTTTTCAATTCAGTGGAACCAAAGTCTAAAAGAAGGAATCTTATGCTCCAACTTTCCGACATACTTTTCTTCAACTACCCTTTTTCTTTTCCGTTTTAGAGAAAGACTGCAAGGAATCAAACCACGATGGAAATAGCTAAGTAGAGCCAAATACAAGAGCAGCGATTGTACATGATTTGGATTTGGTAGCTATGTCAACAAGCAGAGATGAGAAATTTCACAATAATTGAAAAGGAACGGAAAACTTAATTCCTTATCAGTCCAGTGAGTCTTTTATCCCATGTAACCTCTATATAAGAGGTCTTTTGATATTCAATAAAAATCAAAAGGTATTTTAAACCTAAATTTGATATCAGATGACTCTCTCCCAAACAAGTCTCGAGGTGGATTCTCCCTTTGACTTATCGTAACAAAGGAATACATATGTTAATCATTTCCATTGCAAAAGAGAAACAAACCTGCAGAGCATGGATGTCATAAATGACTACACTTGTAGGACCACCCCTAGATATGGGAATGTTTGACAAAATCCTTGCCATGGTAAAGGCAGTTGCTACATCTCCTTCTTCTTCCATTCTCTCAAAGGAGCCAGTAGGAAAGAATGGCAACACCAAAGTGAAGGAAGCAACAAACAATCGTGGAAGACTATATATGACGGAAAGCTGTTCAAAGATAACAGCTGGGGAGCTGAAGGATGCAAGAAAAGCAACATGCTGACCTCGGATATCATGTGCATTGTTTATGTAAAGATTCGGAAATCCATCATCAAAGCTCCTGTCAATGAAAGAAGTTCAATATATATCTTACTGAAATCAATTCTAGAGCATAAAACCTTGCAGCAAAGAAGCTTGATTTTTTTATCATATGAACTGGAACATTCTTAAACATCACCAAATGATAAAGACAAAATTTAAAGGGCTTATGGCTATGGTAGAATGCAATTAATGTCATACTACAATTGAGACGTTAGCAAGGCAAATACTGACTGTAATAATTATTTTGCAAAAACAATATATATCTCAACGGAATCATCGATGCAATGGAAACAGTGTTTGTTATTGGAAGAGGAGAGTTTGGATCGAAACAACTGGAAATGATAAAGAAGTTTGCATATATCATCATATTGGCTCAGTTTCAATGAAGGGCTTAAAAGTAAGAACATAGACAAGTTAGCATGTTCTTGGGACAAGGTCAAAACATGAAAATCAGCTGATTTTCCATGTTATTGAACACAATGGCCAATTGGTGAGTTATTTCAAGTCTTGACAAAACGTTACTAAGTCTATGGTCACACAGGCACCATTGAATCAAAGATGGCTATTCATTGGCTCTAACAGGGTTCTCAGGACTACATTTTCAAATGGAATGAATTGCTAAACCCAAGGATAACATACAGAACCCAGAAATAAACACACAAGGAAGTTGATCAGAAACTCACAAGACTAAAGAATATGAACAGCGTGACAAAAGACAAAGATAAACCATGAATTCACATGCAAATAAAAAGCAGAACTTTCCCCCCTTTTCTTCTCTACTTTTTTAAGAAAAGAAAAATACACATGCTAATTATAAACTAGTTCATGAAATTCGCTGCCACTTATCCCAACACCCAATCTGATCATAATCTTAAAGATTCAAGTTTTCCACAAACATATTAAACAAAAAACAAGAAAGTAAAACACCCACTTCAAGAAATGCAAAAAAAAATATAAACAAAAAGGATCTAAACAACAGAAAGAAACATGAAATTTATCATTCATAGGAGAAAAAAGAAAAGAAAGATTTTGAAGAAGTGAGTAGACCTCCAGTTGATGGATTGAAGGGTAATGAGTTGGGAGTGAGCAGCAACTTTACGGGCAAGCTCTTCACATTCCACGCAGTAAAACAAAAGCACTTGCTTCTTGTTCGTGGACTTTAGCTCCCCCATGTCATTGTTGTTCTCCATTTTTGTTCGTTTTCTTTACAAAAAAGAGGGGTTTTTTTTCGTTTCTGGGGATGAAAAAGAGAAACTTTAGAATTCAGACAGAGATAGAGAGAGACAAAGGTTTTATAAAGAAATAAGGAGTACGAGGGTCGGCTTCGCCTCTTCTCTACCAAGTTTATATAATAATATTCTTCACTCTTCTCTATTTTCTTGGGCTCTGTCTTGACCTAATACGACAGAAATACAGTCAGACTTAATTCAAATGTAATTCATAAATGATATAAATATATTAGATACGGCATAAGTTAAAAGTTGGGTAAACTACTGCAGGGGTCACTTACGTTTAGCGTCTGTACAGAGTTAGTCACCACTTTTGAAAAGTGCCTATTAGTAGTCCTCTACGTTTTCGATGTGTAAATACTTGGTCACTCCGACGTTAACTCCGTTAGTCCCCTAACGGATTGCTGATGTGGCGAAATTAAAATAAGGATAAATTACTGCAATAGCCATTAAAATTTATCTCATGTACATTTTTTCTCCTCAATTTAAAAAAGTAAACATTATAGTCACTAATAAAAATGTTTCTTTATAATTTCACCCTTAAATTTTTAAAAATTCATTTTTCAATCCTAAAACATTACAATCAATTAACACAATAATATTATAAATGCTTAAATGAAAAATAGGTGCCCAAAGTATACCCTTTGAAACTTAGGTGCCCAAATTTAATTTTTTCGAGTCAAGTCGAGTTATTGGAATTTCTATTTTATAATTTAAACTTTATTTTGAATTTTTGAGTCGAGTTTATGAAATTATGAGTCGAGTATTTTCACATCAAACCTAAAAATTTAATTTTTTCGAGTCAAGTCGAGTTATTGGAATTTCTATTTTATAATTCAAACTTTATTTTAAATTTTTGAGTCAAGTTTATGAAATTATGAGTCGAGTATTTTCACATCAAACCAAAAAATTTAATTTTTTCGAGTCAAGTCAAGTTATTGGAATTTCTATTTTATAATTCAAACTTTATTTTGAATTTTTGAGTCGAGTTTATGAAATTATGAGTCGAGTATTTTAACATCAAACCTAAAAATTTAATTTTTTCGAGTCAAGTCGAGTTATTGGAATTTCTATTTTATAATTCAAACTTTATTTTGAATTTTTGAGTCGAGTTTATGAAATTATGAGTCGAGTATTTTCACATCAAACCTAAAAATTTAATTTTTTTCGAGTCAAGTCGAGTTATTGGAATTTCTATTTTATAATTCAAACTTTATTTTGAATTTTTGAGTCGAGTTTATGAAATTATGAGTCGAGTAATTTCACATCAAACCTAAAAATTTAATTTTTTTCGAGTCAAGTCGAGTTATTGGAATTTCTATTTTATAATTCAAACTTTATTTTAAATTTTTGAGTCAAGTTTATGAAATTATGAGTCGAGTATTTTCATATCAAACCAAAAAATTTAATTTTTTCGAGTCAAGTCAAGTTATTGGAATTTCTATTTTATAATTCAAACTTTATTTTGAATTTTTGAGTCGAGTTTATGAAATTATGAGTCGAGTATTTTCACATCAAACCTAAAAATTTAATTTTTTCGAGTCAAGTCGAGTTATTGGAATTTCTATTTTATAATTCAAACTTTATTTTGAATTTTTGAGTCGAGTTTATGAAATTATGAGTCGAGTATTTTCACATCAAACCTAAAAATTTAATTTTTTTCGAGTCAAGTCGAGTTATTGGAATTTCTATTTTATAATTCAAACTTTATTTTGAATTTTTGAGTCGAGTTTATGAAATTATGAGTCGAGTAATTTCACATCAAACCTAAAAATTTAATTTTTTCGAGTCAAGTCGAGTTATTGGAATTTCTATTTTATAATTCAAACTTTATTTTAAATTTTTGAGTCAAGTTTATGAAATTATGAGTCGAGTATTTTCACATCAAACCAAAAAATTTAATTTTTTCGAGTCAAGTCAAGTTATTGGAATTTCTATTTTATAATTCAAACTTTATTTTGAATTTTTGAGTCGAGTTTATGAAATTATGAGTCGAGTATTTTCACATCAAACCTAAAAATTTAATTTTTTCGAGTCAAGTCGAGTTATTGGAATTTCTATTTTATAATTCAAACTTTATTTTGAATTTTTGAGTCGAGTTTATGAAATTATGAGTCGAGTATTTTCACATCAAACCTAAAAATTTAATTTTTTTCGAGTCAAGTCGAGTTATTGGAATTTCTATTTTATAATTCAAACTTTATTTTGAATTTTTGAGTCGAGTTTATGAAATTATGAGTCGAGTAATTTCACATCAAACCTAAAAATTTAATTTTTTCGAGTCAAGTCGAGTTATTGGAATTTCTATTTTATAATTCAAACTTTATTTTAAATTTTTGAGTCAAGTTTATGAAATTATGAGTCGAGTATTTTCACATCAAACCAAAAAATTTAATTTTTTCGAGTCAAGTCAAGTTATTGGAATTTCTATTTTATAATTCAAACTTTATTTTGAATTTTTGAGTCGAGTTTATGAAATTATGAGTCGAGTATTTTCACATCAAACCTAAAAATTTAATTTTTTCTAGTCAAGTCGAGTTATTGGAATTTCTATTTTATAATTCAAACTTTATTTTGAATTTTTGAGTCGAGTTTATGAAATTATGAGTCGAGTATTTTCACATCAAACCTAAAAATTTAATTTTTTTCGAGTCAAGTCGAGTTATTGGAATTTCTATTTTATAATTCAAACTTTATTTTGAATTTTTGAGTCGAGTTTGTGAAATTATGAGTCGAGTAATTTCACATCAAACCTAAAAATTTAATTTTTTCGAGTCAAGTCGAGTTGTTGGGATTTCTATTTTATAATCAAACTTTATTTTGAATTTTTGAGTCGAGTTTATGAAATTATGAGTCGAGTATTTTCACATATAACCAAAAAATTTAATTTTTTTCGAGTCAAGTCGAGTTATTGGAATTTCTATTTTATAATTCAAACTTTATTTTGAATTTTTGAGTCGAGTTTATTAAATTATGAGTCGAGTAATTTCACATCAAATCTAAAAATTTAATTTTTTCGAGTCAAGTCAAGTTATTGGAATTTCTATTTTATAATTCAAACTTTATTTTGAATTTTTGAGTCGAGTATTTTCACATCAAACCTAAAAATTTAATTTTTCGAGTCAAGTCGAGTTATTGGAATTTCTATTTTATAATTCAAACTTTATTTTGAATTTTTTAGTCGAGTTTATGAAATTATGAGTCGAGTATTTTCACATCAAACCTAAAAATTTAATTTTTGAATA
Organism: Hibiscus tridactylites; assembly: GCA_958450335.1. Taxonomy (NCBI): domain Eukaryota; kingdom Viridiplantae; phylum Streptophyta; class Magnoliopsida; order Malvales; family Malvaceae; genus Hibiscus; species Hibiscus tridactylites. Next base: position 80,306,461 of record OY288269.1, on the reverse strand, counting down.
AATTTTGAATTATAAAATAGAAATTCCAATAACTCGATTTTTTTAGTAGTTAGTGGACTAAATTTTTAAGTTTGAGTTATTAAATAGGAGCAATTTGGGCACCTAAGTTTCAAAGGGTATACTTTGGGCACCTATTTTTCATCTAAGCATTTATAATATTATTGTGTTAATTGATTGTAAAGTTTTAGGATTGAAAAATGAATTTTTAAAAATTTAAGGGTGAAATTATAAAGAAACATTTTTATTAGTGACTATAATGTTTACTTTTTTAATTTGAGGAGAAAAAATGTACATGAGATAAATTTTAATGGTTATTGCAGTAATTTATCCTTATTTTAATTTCACCACATCAGCAATCTGTTAGGGAACTAACGGAGTTAACGTCGGAGTGACCAAGTATTTACACATCGAAAACGTAGAGGACTACTAATAGGCACTTTTCAAAAGTGGTGACTAACTCTGTACAGACGCTAAACGTAAGTGATCACTGCAGTAGTTTACCCTTAAAAGTTTATTCGAGTATTTGTATTAAAAAGATAAATTTTTTTATATTTTATAAAAAAAACATGTATATATGTAATGTCCGTTTTCAAAATTATTTGTTGAAATAATAATTTAAAAATGTCTACATTTATGGAAACTTGTAACACCCATAGAGAAATAATGAAAAATGAGAGAATATTAGTAAAAGTGCAATCAGTGGGTTTTGAACCCATGACCCCTTGAGTGGAGTTCATATAACTTAACCGTATGAGCTAAGGAAATTTTTAAATATGGTCTACCTCAGTTTTCTTTTATGTTTATTGTTTAAATTATACCAAAATTAAATAAAGGTTTGAAACCCCTTCAGCTACCAGTTACCCCCCCTCATTTTTGGTGTTTCTATTCGAATGAAAAAAAAACCCAGAAAGTTCTAAACTTTCTCCCCAACCCCCTTCACCGTTCTAGCTCCGATAGGCCCTCACCGCCGCTCCGTACACTCCACCGCCGCCGTCGGTGTGAGTCCCGTCAGCCCTGAACAACTTTCCGTCAACCACGCGCGACGTCGGCCGGCCGTTTACAGTAGAAAACATATCCGGAAGCTTAAAGGTTCGGTCGCCGCCGTTTTCCTCATTTCCGGTCGTTCCCGACGTCGGCTCGCCTCACCGTGGGCACAGTCGAGCTCCTCGTGTCCCGATCTACAAAACCCATGTGAGTCACCTCCGATTTGCCGCCGTTTTGCCCCTCGTCGGAGTAGCGCAACTTTCCGGCGAGATTTGAATTTTGGGGTAAGATCCGGCTAAATTTCGACGCGTTTTTGACATTTTGGTTCGAGTGATGTTGTATATAGCTGAAACATTTATTTTGTGCAGGTGAATCGGACGAATCTGACATTTTCCGGCGAGATTCCGGTCGCCGCCGGCGACGATCACCGTTTAGGGTAATAACCCGTTAACCCGACCCAAAACCCGTTAATCCAACCCGACCCACTCTGCCCATATCCGACTCGACTGAGTCAACTCGCCCGAGTTGACTCAGTGAGTTAAACCATCGAGTCAACTCAGTTGACCGATCCAACCCGACCCGTTGACCGACCCGACCCGTTGACCGAGTCAAACCAGTGACGTCAGCATGACGTCAGTGTTGACTTTGACCGCTGACGTCAGCGTTGACCGTTGACCAAAAAGTCAAATTTTCCGAAAACTCCTATTTTATGTTTTTCGACGTCCTGAGTCCGTTTTTGAAGCCCGTTTTGTGAAATTCTAACCCGAAAGCCTCCGAATTGGACCTTGAACTCGAGTCTGCTTATGTATTTTATTAATCAATTATGAGTAAGGTGATTAAAGACTGAGATTGGAATTTGTGTGATTGAAGGTATTCGAAGTTCTTTGTATTCGGGATATTGAGGACGTCGCATTCGGGTTCGAGAGTGATCGAACAGGGTATCATGGTCGACCGATATAGCAAGTATTAAAGGTAATACATTACTACCCCTTGTATGCTTTATGTACATGTTGATACCTGGTTAAAGCATGCATGCTTATGATGAGTGTTTTGTGAACTCTGCTTAAGCTGAATTCGATACGAAAAATAAGTATGAGAGTCAGTAAGATCAAAATACTCGGATAAGAATATTAATATACCAGCAGTGTCGAAAGTGCTAATAATAATACAGTTAAATCTGAAACTCTATCAATGGTGCCTAAGAATTAATGTCCAGAATGCGGAGTATGAGATGTTGGATATGAAATTATGAAAATGCCCTTGGAGCATAGGTATGACTAAACTACCCCTCTGATAAAAGAAATGACCTAAAATCTGCTTTCGACCTGATTATGCAATTTACACTACCCAAGATGTATGTTTTAATGGAAAGACTTCGGCATCAATATGCAATACGTGTGTTATATAACTTGGATTTTCTCCTCAAACTCTGTATAACACATGAATAAGAATTCTCTGGAAATATTATTGAAATCCTAAGTCGATCCCTATGATCCGTTGTAGCGTGGATTAATTGAGAATGATCGTAATGACCAAAAAGGCGGTAATGCCTCGAGCACCGAAATGTCTGCTTAATTTGAATGATGTTATACCCTCAAGTTCTGTAATAAATGAATCGTCTGTAAAGGGCCGGAGAGTTAGGGCGTCTTAATCTCGTTTGTGTACGTGAGTGATGGAGGTACCAAATGGTAATTCAGAAAGAAATGGTAGATTTATTTCAGTCTAAAATAACCAAAATACCCTCCTGAGTTAATCGGTAACTATGTATTTGACGAAATTCTGAATTTGTTAATAAGACTAAAATTACTAAAAGGCCATGATAGCCTAAATATTCGGAACATCACTGAAAATACCTGAACTTAAAAGACTTTATTTTAGAAATTCTTGAATGTCCGGTTAGAAAATTAATGAGCAAATAGGATACCTGAGTTCTGTGAACCATTGCCCTCAATGTTGGTATAATTATCAGAATGTCTATGAACGTCGAAGTGACCATAATGCCCTTGTATGCTTAAAAGACTAAAGTACTCATAATATATCTGAACTTTCTAAGATCTTAATGTATCACCTCCTGATTATCTGGGTTAAACCGTTAGTATGAACCCCTTTTTATTAGGGGCCACGTTTCAGAAATCCGTTCAAGTTGTCAAGAGTTCAATATGTCCTATTCAGTAAATGCCAAGCATCTCCAAGAAATGATCTGTCCCACCTAGGGTGTTCCATGTGTGATATATTCTGTTGAATGGATTGTATAATTATTTAATCATGAATAACATTATGTTTGATGAACTTGATATATAATGACATTTTCTGTCTACCTGGTATATGTCTGATCAATCTGTATATTTGGTATATGATCGTTTGATCTGTGATGGTATTGTCTGACTGTTTGATGAATTTGTTAGCATGATCTGTTAGTTTGACATAGGATGGGAAAATCTGTTTGCATGATGAATACTGAAAATGTCTGCTCTGCTCATTAGTATGCCCATTTATCTATTAAAAGCATGAACTTCTGTTTCTGATACTCTGAATATAATGTCTGTTATATGCATTATGTTACTCATGTCTGGAATCTGAACACCGATTACTGTCTGGGGTATATTGTTGGGTTATGTTATGAAGTGTCTGCAGGTACAGCTCTGATCCAGCTGGTAAGCCCTTCTGTTAAGCTCCTACGCCCACGGGCCTAGGGTAAGACTTTCTGGACCTAAGGCATTCCCTTAGGTAGGCTCCTACGCCTCAGGCCTAGGGTAAGACCTTCTGCATGCAGTTCTGGGGAACTGCATTTTGGTGTAAGGTTGGAGGGTAGTTCTTGTAAACTTCTGTATGAACATTTGGACATTTGCATTTAATCTGTTATGTGCTCATATGATATGATGTTAGGTACTTATGTATGTTGATCTGTACTTATTGGAACACACTAGATGCCAAACTCTCTGATTTCTACCTCGTAAGTTATCAGCCTATATAATTTCTGTCTAATTCTCAAGGTCTGATTAAAGAACAAATACTATTATTCTTGAGTAAGATGAAACCTCGAAATAGTAGAACAGGAATAGAGGACTATCATTGCTTGAAACATCATGAAAATGTTATGCCTACCATATATCTGCATGAGCTTATAGCATCTTCTGGTAGTTTTGTATTACTGAGTTTTCCCAAGCTCATGTTGTTTTTACCATCTCAGGATAAAAGATCAGACAAGTTGCACCTATCAACGTCGGTATGGGAGTTTCTTCGGCTTGTCAAGGAGTATGGTATCTGTTTAACTAGGGGGCATGTGTGTCGTGTTTGTATTATACAAATGAGTCTGAGATTTATTTTCGCAACTTGTATCATAATTGTTTTATCATTTTGAATGATTTCTGAAACTGTATTTTAAATCATATATTTGATTTATGATTTTAAAGGTTTAACAATATGTTTATTTGAAATATTTATTGTGGGTCGCTCTTGTGACCCTAATGTGACTTTCTAGGATCCGTTGTAACGCATAGGCGGGTCTAGGGGGTTACAAAACTAACAATAAATTATATATTGGCTCTGTTTGGCAATTAGTGGATTGCATTAGCTGATAGTTTATTGCACTAGCTGATTTGATTAGCGGATTGTATTAGCAGATTGTATAAAAGTGTTTGGTAAAATTAACTGATAGCTGATAGCTGTTAGATTATTTAAACAAGTAAAATGGTATATAAGGACATGTTTATATTCAATACTTGTTTGAATGGTTTATTAGTTATCAATATTTTGTATCTAATTATTATTAATTAAATCTATAAAATTATTTTTAATATAACTTTTCTAAACATATTCAAATGATTTATATATCAATTTATTATTTATATAATTATTTTAATATAATTTACTTAATTAATAAATTTAAATACACATATAAATATGTGATAATAAAAAGAAAAAAGTAAATAGGATTAGCTTATAAATATGGTGAGAAAATATTTAATTTAGGTTATTTTGAGATTTTTTTTAATTGATAAGGGTAAAAGAGTTTTTACAACTCTAATATCAAACATCTAATCTCAAAAAACTCCTATTATGAGTTTTTTTCAAAATTAGCGGTTTCACCCCAATCCGCTCTTTCAATCCGCTATTTACGAAACAACAATATTAGCGGATTTGACTTGTCAAACCTCTAACTATGCCTCAAACCTCTATTTTTTTGCCTAAACCTCTCTTTACCAAACAGGGCCATTAGCTAACTGATATAAGATTACATTAGCTAGTAGTTTATTATATTAATTAATTTGATTGATTGATTGTATAAAAATGTTTGGTAAAATTAACCGATAGCTTATAGTTGTTTGATTATTTGAACAAGCAAAATGACATATAAAGACATGATTATATTCAATACTTGTTTGAATAGTTTATTAGTTATCAAAATTTTGTATCTATTAATATTAATTAGATTATAAAAATTATTTTTTAATATAACATTACTAAGTATATTTAAACGATTTATATATTCGTTTATTATTTATATAATTATTTTTAATATAATTTGATTAATTATTAAATTTAAATAAAAATAACAAAGGTTAAATTTAAGTTATTTGGAGATTATTTGTAATTATAAGTTTAAAAGAGTCTTTATAATTCTTATGCCAAAACTTTAGATTTCAAAAAGCTCATATTAACAGCTTTTTAAATTTGAAGGGTTTCACAGCAATCTGTTAGTACAATACTCTATTCACCAAACATTTAAAATATCAGATTTGACAACATAAAAAAGAGAAGTGGCACCCCACACTCTCTCTCTCTTAAAATTTTTTTCTCTACTTTCTCACTAGATCTTTTAACCCCCTAATTCCTATCTTTTAAAGTCGGTCACAAGTCATTTGTGACCGTGCTTGTCTCCCTCTGGCATAATAATTTTCATCAATATGGGTGGATAGTCTGATCTCCTTCGTTAACTATGGCTAGCCTTCGGGCTCTTCCTTTTCCTCTTGTACCGATTTTTGGAGAGAGACTGTTTTCAGTCTGTTTTACTTGGTCGGTACTCGATGAATGTTTATCTCAATGATGGTTGGAGGGAAGGCGACACCTCCACCCTTCGTTGTTTTTGTTTCGTTTTTTTTTTGTTTTGTGTTGATTTGTGTTTCTTCTTTCTCTTTCTTTTTTTGTTGCAGGTCGGGGGTGGATGATGGGGTGTCTTTGTGAGTCTCCATCGTCTCCTCCTTCCCGCGTCTGTCAAAAATGGTCGCTTGCGGTATTTTTTGGCTCTGCCTTCCTTCAAACGCCGGTGATATTAGATCTAATGTGACGATTTATTTGACTTTCTTCTCTGTATTTTTATGAACCGACCTTACCCTCTGGTGATCACCGGAACGACATACAGATGGAGTCCCTAGATTTGCTGGCGTTGTGCTTTCTTGGCCTCGTTTATTGGATTTGTTGTTCCTGTTTGTGTTATCTTTGTCGTTGTTTTGTTCAGTTCCCTGTTTTTGGATTGGTTTGCTCTTGTTCCTTATTCTCTTGTTCTTCGGTTCGTTAGTAACTGTTCTCATGTTGTTTGTTGTTCTTGTGTTTTTATGAATGAGAGTCAGTTTGTCCCTTGTTTAAAAAAAGAAATAGCAGATTTAACTAGTCAAATATCTAATTTTAGCTCAAACATCTAATTTGACTCCAAATGTTGTTGGCCAAACATAGCCAAAGATAAAATTTATCATTGTCTCAATTTATTTTTTCCTCAAAATTTTAATATTTTTAGATATCATAACCCATTAATTCCTACAACATTCAACCATTATGTATATGATTGTAGAATAAAACTTTAAAAAAAATCATTTGAATGAATTAAGGCTATAATACTTGTGTTCCAAATTCCAATAATATTTATCACACTTATCCTTAGTCTAATTATTCTTTTTGAAATTTGTTGTTTATTAATTTTTGGTGGTAAATTTTTTCAAACTTTGATAATAATTGTTTTAGAGTAAACTACACCAGATGCCACTAAACTATTATCACTGACTTGAAAATACCATCAAACTTTAAAAATGTTCAAATCTAACACTTAACTTTACTTTCTTACTTGTTTATGCCACTCTGATGTTAACTCTTAACGGAATCATTAACTCAAAACGACGTCATTTTGGAAGGAAAAAAAAACCAAGCATTTAAGAGGGTTTGAACCTAGGACCATCAAATAGAAAGTGTAAGCCTTAACCACTAGACCAATATGTAATTATAAAATGTGATGCCTTGTATGTTAGATCGAATGGTTTGACGTAAATTATTGGAAATTATACTTGAGAGATAATACCAATAAATACTTGATTAAATGATTATGAAGCCGATAATTAATATTAATTTATTATATGCGTTAGTAAACAAACTCTAATGACTTTCATAAGATTTAGGGGTCGAATAAAGCGTTGTGACATCGTATTTCGTAGAAATGGTACAAACCTGCGAGTAGGGTATCGATACAGGCTTCGACCATTCCGGTACGCAATTGGGGACCGTATCGGTACAGGTCGATCTGTACCGGTACTTGTGAAAATCTAGAATTTCCAATAAACAATGTCCGTATGGGTACGAGTGTGAGTACCGATATTCAAGGGTATCGTACTGATACTCGTATTCGAGTACTGGTACTGTAAAACCTATGTTTGATTTTGATATAATTAAATCCTTAAGGAACATTTTGTAAAACTTAAAATTATTTTTTAAGTCCCTTAATAAGTTTTTAAAACACCAACACTTTGAAACTGATTTATAAAACTCAAACTCAAAATATTTTCTAAGTGTTCCAAGACAAAACCATTGAAAATCGTCCAGGCGTATCGATACAGCACCAAGCGTATCGATACCATTTTACCAAACTTGGTTACTGTCGGAACCAGTATCGATACCCCAAACCCTCGTATCGATACTGCCCTGTGTTAAAATTCAAAGAGTTTGAATGTCGTACCGATACGGTTAACCCTCGTATCGATACGGGCTTTATAATTTTTAAATATAAGTCGGTTTAAAAAATATGACCGTTGGTGTCAGTTGGTTGGTAACCAAACTTTAAAAGTTCGTTGACCCGTATCGATACGCCAAACCCTCGTACCGATACGGTTGTGGACAGTGAGCTAAGTTCAGAAAATAGTATCGATACGACCCTTGCCGTTTCGATACTCCGTACCGATACGCTTACGTGCGTATCGATACCCCTTATTAAATGCACACAACGGCTCTTTCTTTTCTGAGACAGGTACCGATACCCCTTCCCGCGTACCGATACCGGTAGCTGCAGAAGTGCATTTATGGTGGTAAGAGAGGATTTCAACGGCTCCATTTATGTTCCCAACCACCCAAACGGCTAGAAATCAATGAGGAGGTATAAAAGACACATCCAAAAGCTACAGCAACAACTAATTGATCTTCAAGAAAACAATTATTCATCAAATCCAAGCAATTGTGCCAAATTTCATATTTGTCTAGAAATCCCAATTTGTAATCTTCATTCATACTTTGTCAAATTGGGTTGGGTGCTTGTATTGGGGCTATCATTTGTATTGAGAGATACCTTATTAGCCTTCAAATTTTCTTGTTCACTTGTGTGAGGATTGAGTTGATTTTTGGGTAGAAAAATCAACCGAAATTGTAAAGGGTTGCCTCCTTGTCTTAGAAAAGGGGAAGAACGATTTAGTGGAATTGTTGCAAATCCTTAGTGAAGCTAAGGTAGTGGATGTAGAGTTCATTTGGAACTTGAACCACTCTAAATCTCTTGTCCATCAATTTTTAATTTGCAAATTTCCACCACAAACCTTTAAATTTCCAATTCACCCCCCTCTTGGTCAATTTCGATCTTGCGATCCACTCAACAATTGGTATCAAAGCTTAACTCTTTGAGGATTAACAACCACAAGAGGAGATCCTTGGAAGAGTGTGATCATCAACATATCAAGAGATGGCTTCAACCTCCGGTTCCGGCATGTACGAGTCACAATCGACCACAAAGCCTCCTTTCTTCAATTGTGACAACTATTCTTTTTGGAAGAATAAAATGCGTCTATTCATCAAGTCTAGTGACTATCTTGTGTGGGATGTCATTGAGGATGAGCCATACATTCCATTGAAGCAAGACGGTGAAGGCAAGATGGTGTTGAAGAAGAAAGCCGAAATGAGTGAAGAGGAGAGGAAAAAGATTCAAGTCAATGATAAATCTCTCCACATGTTATTTTGTGCTTTCGGTCCGGACATCTACTCAAAGGTCTCATCAATTGAAAGTGTCAAGGAAGTGTGAGACACTCTTGAGACCACCTATGAAGGCACCAATGATGTTAAAGAAACTAAGATTGGAATTCTCAATCTTAGTTATGAAAATTTCAAGATGGACCCCGATGAGACGGTGTCAAAGATGTTTGATCGATTCTCCACGATTGTCAATGGTCTAAAGGGCTTTGGAGAGATCATACCGGAAGACAAGCTTGTCCGGAAGCTACTCTATTCACTTCCCGAGTCTTGGGATGGGAAGAGAACCGCTATCATCAAAGCAAAGAATTTGAAGACTTTGAAGCTTGATGAGCTTGTGGGTTCTCTCCTTACTCATGAGATCATGAAGCAAGGAAGGGAAGATGAGAAAAAGAAAGAAGAGAAAAGAGTAGAGAAGCTTGAAGTTGAGAAGAAGAAGAAGATGGGAATAGCTCTCAAGGCTAAAGCTTCACAACATGATGAGAGCTCATCTTGTGAGAAGGATGAACTTGAAGAATTGGCTATGATAGCCAAACGATTCTCACGCTTTATGAGGTCCAACCGGGGAAGAAAAATCCAAAGGAAGATGGACTTCAAAAGCAAGAACAATGAAGATGGAAAGGATCCAATCATTTTCTTTGAGTGCAAACAACCCGGCCACATACGTTCGGAGTGCCCTCAACTCAAGAAGAAGGGCTTTGAGAAGAGGAAAAAGATCAAAGCCAAACTTGCTACTTGGAGTGATGAGGAGTCATCGGAGGATGACGAACAAGAAGTGGCTAACCTTTGTCTCATGGCACTTGAGGAAGATTCCTCCATGGTAACCTCTAACTCATCTACTTTAGATTTTTCATATGAAGAATTAAATGATGCATATGATGAGTTACAAGAGGTATATGATGAATTAGTTGAGAAGTATAAGGAGTCGGTCATTAGGAATAAAAAGATTATTCAAGAACTAAATGAGAAAAATGACTCACTTACTCAAGCTTATTCTAAATTTGAGAAAAAGATTTTAGGGTTAAAAGATGAACTTAAATTTTTTCAAGATGAAAATGTTGATCTTAATAATCTTTTGTCTCAATGTAATTGTGAACACCAAAAGGTGTTGGGTGAGCTAAATGAGCTCAAGAAGTCTTTAAAAAATGTTGGTAGTGCTAAGCATGAAGTAGGAGAATCATCTAGAACACACCAACCTAAGAAAAAGACTAACTACTACAAACAAAGTAGCTATCCTAGACATAGTAGAACTAAAAGAATTAGAAGTGTATGGGTTCCTAAGGAACTTGTTAAATCTAATAATATTATTGCTATGTCATCTTGGATTCCTAAGGGAACCAAGGTTTTGGGAGCTAACACTCATGGACCCAAAATGATTTGGGTACCAAAAACCAAGGTTTAATATCTTTGTTTGTAGGGGGAGCATTGCTACAAGGCCAAGGCACAAAGTCAAAACTCATGGTACCTTAATAGTGGATGCTCGAGACAAATGACCGGAGACAAGAGTCGATTCATGGATCTAAAGCCAAAAAGTGGAGGAGTAGTAACATTTGGTGACAACTCCAAAGGCCACATTAAAGGTATTGGCTCCATAGGTAATCACTCTACTATTCTCATTGAAAATGTCTTATATGTCGATGGTCTTAAACACAATTTATTGAGCATAAGTCAATTGTGTGATAAAGGATTTAATGTTTTATTTGATAAAAATGGATGCAAAATTGTAGACATTAAATCTAATAATATTATGCTCATAGGTCATCGCATATGAAACATATACATGGTGCATTTAGATGACATACATACATCTCATGCATGTTTAGTTGCTCAAAATGAAAATGATGCATGGTTGTGGCATAGGAAGCTAGGACATGCTAGCATAAGTGTTTTAGAAAAACTAGTCTCTCTAAATCTAGTCAGAGGTTTACCCAAAATAAAATTTTCAAATGATAAAATTTGTGATGCATGCTCAAAGGGTAAACAACATAGGTCTTCCTTTAAATCCATTAATGATGTTTCTACTAGTAGATGCTTACAATTAATTCACATGGATTTATTTGGGCCAATTAGGACTATGAGCTTGGGTGGTAAGTCTTATGCTTTTGTGCTTGTTGATGATTTTTCTAGATTTACTTGGGTTCTCTTTTTAAGTACTAAAGATGAGGCTTTGGAAAAATTTATCACATTTTCAAAACTAACCCAAAATGATCTTGAACTTAGAATTTCACATATTAGAAGTGATCATGGAATCGAGTTTCAAAATTTAGGGTTTGGAGATTTTTTAAATGAAAATGGTATTAGCCATAATTTTTCGGCTCCTCGAACTCCTCAACAAAATGGGGTAGTTGAGAGGAAAAATAGAACTTTACAAGAAATGGCTAGAACTATGCTTTGTGAAAACAATTTACCTAAATATTTTTGGGCGGAAGCCACAAACACCGCTTGTTATATTGTAAATCGAGTAATGATTAGGCCAATTTTAAAGAAAACACCTTATGAGATTTTAAAATCTAAAAAGCCTAACATTAGCTATTTCCACCCTTTTGGGTGCAAGTGTTTTGTTTTAAATAATGGAAAAGACAACTTAGGTAAATTTGATGCAAAAAGTGATGAAGCCATTTTTATAGGTTACTCTCTAACCTCTAAAGCCTATCGAGTATTTAACAAAAGAACTTTAGTAGTAAAAGAATCTATTCATGTTGTATTCGATGATAACCTTCTTCCTAGGAAGGATTCTTGTGATGATGATGATGTAGGGATCATAAATGCTTTTGATGGAGGTCAAACTTCAAAGGAGGATGAGATTCCAACAAAGGAAGAGGAATCACAAGATCCACCTCTTGAAGCCTTGAAGGACTTGGCCATTGAGGAAAAGGAAGTGAGCTACCCAAGGGAGTTGAACTATGTCAAAGATGGTGAAATCTTGGGTGATCCATCCAAGGGGGTAACCACTCGTTCTTCTCTTAGATTAATGAACCATGTTGCATTTATCTCATGCATAGAGCCTAAAAGCATAAAAGAAGCATTGAAAGATAACTTTTGGATTATGGCTATGCAAGAAGAGTTAAATCAATTTGAGAGAAGTAATGTATGGACATTAGTTGATAGGCCTAGTAATCAATCTACAATAGGAACTAAATGGGTCTTTAGGAACAAACTAGATGAGAGTGGTAATATTGTGAGAAATAAAGCTAGACTTGTAGCACAAGGTTACACTCAAGAAGAGGGAATAGATTTTGATGAAACCTATGCACCCGTAGCTAGAATGGAAGCCATTAGGATGTTGCTTGCATATGCATGTTATCATAATTTCAAGCCTTTTCAAATGGATGTTAAAAGCGCATTTTTAAATGGTTTTATAAATGAAGAAGTGTATGTGGAACAACCACCGGGTTTTGAAGATTCAAAATTTCCAAATCATGTTTTCAAACTTACCAAAGCTCTTTATGGTTTAAAACAAGCTCCTAGAGCTTGGTATGAAAGGCTTTCAAATTTTTTGATTGAAAAAGGATTTGAAAAAGGTAAGGTGGACACTACACTCTTTATAAAAATGTATAAAAATGACATCTTAGTAGTTCAAATTTATGTTGATGATATTATTTTTGGTTCTACTAATGAATGTCATTGTCAAGAGTTTGCTAAGTTAATGCAAGGTGAATTTGAGATGAGCATGATGGGGGAGCTCTCATTCTTTTTAGGACTCCAAATCAAGCAAAAGAAGGATGGCACCTTCATCAACCAAGCAAAATACATAAAGGATATGCTCAAGAAGTTTGGCTTGGAGAATGCAAAGCCTCAAGCCACTCCTATGAGCTCATCTACAAAGCTTGACAAAGATGAAGGAGGTAAGTGTGTTGACTCTAAGCATTATCGTTCTATGATTGGATCTTTGCTTTACCTTACCGCAAGTAGACCAGATATCTTGTTTAGTGTTTGCTTGTGTGCTAGGTTTCAAGCTAGTCCTAGAGAGTCTCACCTTATAGCCGTTAAGAGAATCTTTAGATACCTTAGAGACACTCCTTGTTTAGGCCTTTGGTATCCTAGAGACTCTACCTTCAACCTTCATGCTTACTCGGATGCGGATTATAGGGGTTGCAAAATTGATAGGAAAAGTACTTCGGGAACTTGTCAATTATTAGGTAGTATGCTCATATCTTGGTTCTCTAAGAAACAAAATAGTGTAGCCTTATCCACCACCGAAGTCGAGTACATATCCTTAGGGAGTTGTTGTGCTCAAGTCCTTTGGATGAAGCAACAACTCTTAGATTATGGAATTAAAGTTAAAACCATACCCCTAAAATGTGACAACACTAGTGCTATTTGTTTAACAAAAAATCCCATCCAACACTCTAGAACCAAACATATAGAAATAAGGCATCATTTCATTAGAGATCATGTCCTTAAGGAAGATGTGGTTATAGAGTATGTAGACACCTTGAATCAATTAGCGGACATATTTACAAAACCCTTAGACAAAGAGCGTTTTTGGTCCCTTAGGAGAGAGTTAGGTCTAGCTAGCCTATCTTGACCTTTTAGGACCTCTTTTGTGCTTAAATATGCTTGATCTTGTGAAATGCCATGTTTGTATGCTTAGACTCCCAATTTCTTCCATGCCTATAGTTAGGGGGAGTATGATTCTGTTGAAATATGCTTAGAACTGCTCATACATCATTTGCATACTCATAGGAGAGATTAGGTTCGAGCTTTTGGTTGTTCTTTGAACTAAATATGCATTTCTGGGCATACCGTATCGATACTATTATACGCGTATCGATACCTGTTCTTCATTTCGTTTCCCAGATTTCTCCTCGCTTCATGCGTATCGATACGATTCATACTGTATCGATACGGGTCGTTTCGATACGGATCCCTCCGTTTCGATACGACTGTTCCAACGGGCATATTTGCAAAAAGACATCTATATCCCCGTATCGATACCCCAACGGGCGTATCGATACTCGACTACGCTGATGGCTTTAATTAGCTTTTAATGAGTTCAACTTTTACCCAAATTCAAACTTTTCAAAACCTAATTAACCCTTGCCGTTTTTGCCTATAAAAAGGCACTTCCTCCTTCATATTTTTCACATCTCAACTCAAACCTAAAAGAGTTTTCAAAATCAAGCAAGGCTTTGTGCTCTCTTTCTCATCCTTGTGCTAGTTTTCTTCAAATCTTCAAGTTTCTATCAAGGTAATCTCCTTCTTTCTCTTTTTCAATTTTTTTTCTGTTTTAATTTTTTCAATTTTTTTCTGTTTTAATTTTTTTTACAAATTTTGTTTTTCTTCAAACTTTTTCTTGACATTCTCCTTTAAAATTTTCTTTTAAATTTTTTTTACCTTGATTTTTACTCAAATTGAAGAAATCTCCCTTGCTTATTTTCTCTTTTAGATCATGGAACCAAAAGAACCTTCGAGGAAGCGACCAAGGGCTAATCAAGCCGATGAATCCTCCAACCTTGGAGCGGTTGCTCGTCCTAACTACTCGACCATCTATGAGCAATCCTTTGAAGGCAATTCGGGTCTCAATCACTTTCATCAATATGAGAATTACAAGATACGTGCCGAAAGGGTAATATCCATCCCTTTTCTCAATTCGGAGCGTTTCAAGTTTGAATACCTCCCCTTGCTTCATCGTTGGAATTTCATGAATTTTCTCTCTATTCCCGGTTTTTACTATCGTCTCTTGGTTTTGATTTTCTATGCTAATGCAAGATGTATTGGTCGTAATGGGGAAGTTGTTGCAATTAGCTCTTATCTTATGGGAAAGAAAATAATCCTTGATGTCGAGTCTATTTGTGAGGTTTTTAAGTTGGATGATGAAGGCCTCGATGATGAGCATGGTAGGGGGCATGTTCTTAGTGGATCCGTCACCGCCCTTAATGCTCACGACCGGATTCTACATTTGATGGTGTCGTGGTGGTTTCGTCCTTCCAGAGGAAAATATTCCACCATCCGTCAAGTGGACGATTTTTGGATTCGGTGCTTCCGTGAAGCCAAGCGACCAAATCTAGCTCGACTCATGTTCGCGGAGATCGTCTACCTCGTTCAAAATCGTAACACTCCTCATGTCACCTCCTTCACATACGGTTCAGCTTTGAGCTATTTCTTTGTTAAAAAGGAAATTGATTGCTCCTATGACATTCCAACTCCTCTCACCGATCCCATTGATGAGCGATCTCTTGCTCGGGCAAAATTCTCTTATGTTAATGGTGAATGGATACGTCTTGCCGAGTTACCACCGGAAGTCGCCGCAATGCATGAAGAGGCTCAAGCTCCTCAAGCTCCTCAAGTCCAACAACCCAATATGGATGCTCTCATGACCTATCTCAATGAGCAATTCACCGGGTTGCGCACGGACATGAATACTCGTCTCACTTCCATGGAAACTTCTTTTGACACTAGGATGACGGGTATAGAGAATCGCCTTCAATCTCTTGAAAGTGGGCACAATTCCTTGAATATTTTCATTGCCGCTTTCCATGATGAATGGCGTAATAGTATACGCACTAATGAGCCTTTGGGAGATGATGATGAAGAGGATGAAGACGAAGAAGACAATTCTTAGACGTTTTCTCTTGTTTGTCATGCATATCATTTAGGATTTTTTTATTTTATGCACCTATGCTTTATGTTTTTAGGATTAAGTTTGTTTTAGGATTAAAACCTATGCTTTGATTTCTATTTTGCCTTTGTTTGGATTTTAAGTATGTTGCTTTAATGAATAATATCTATGTTGCTTATTATACCTTTGATTTCTTTATGCACTTAATTGTCTCAAAAAAAAATTTTTGATCTAACAAAAAGGGGGAGAAGAAACTAGCTCACGCTTTAAAATATTTTGATTTTAATTCAAAGGTTACCAAGCTTATATTAAGGGGGAGTTATTATAAAGGTTTTTCAAAAATTTTAAGTTTTAGTTTTGTTATATCAAAAAGGGGGAGATTATAAAACCTATGTTTGATTTTGATATAATTAAATCTTTAAGGAACATTTTGTAAAACTTAACATTATTTTTTAAGTCCCTTAATAAGTTTTTAAAACACCAACACTTTGAAACTGATTTATAAAACTCAAACTCAAAATATTTTCTAAGTGTTCCAAGACAAAACCATTGAAAATCGTCCAGGCGTATCGATACAGCACCAAGCGTATCGATACCATTTTACCAAACTTAGTTACTGTCGGAACCAGTATCGATACCCCAAACCCTTGTATCGATACTGCCCTGTGTTAAAATTCAAAGAGTTTGAATGTCGTACCGATACGGTTAACCCTCGTATCGATACGGGCTTTATAATTTTTAAATATAAGTCGGTTTAAAAAATATGACCGTTGGTGTCAGTTGGTTGGTAACCAAACTTTAAAAGTTCGTTGACCCGTATCGATACGCCAAACCCTCGTACCGATACGGTTGTGGACAGTGAGCTAAGTTCAGAAAATAGTATCGATACGGCCCTTGCCGTTTCGATACTCCGTACCGATACGCTTACGTGCGTATCGATACCCCTTATTAAATGCACACAACGGCTCTTTCTTTTCTGAGACAGGTACCGATACCCCTTCCCGCGTACCGATACCGGTAGCTGCAGAAGTGCATTTATGGTGGTAAGAGAGGGTTCCAACGGCTCCATTTATGTTCCCAACCACCCAAACGGCTAGAAATCAATGAGGAGGTATAAAAGACACATCCAAAAGCTACAGCAACAACTAATTGATCTTCAAGAAAACAATTATTCATCAAATCCAAGCAATTGTGCCAAATTTCATATTTGTCTAGAAATCCCAATTTGTAATCTTCATTCATACTTTGTCAAATTGGGTTGAGTGCTTGTATTGGGGCTATCATTTGTATTGAGAGATACCTTATTAGCCTTCAAATTTTCTTGTTCACTTGTGTGAGGATTGGGTTGATTTTTGGGTAGAAAAATCAACCGAAATTGTAAAGGGTTGCCTTCTTGTCCTAGAAAAGGGGAAGAACGATTTAGTGGAATTGTTGCAAATCCTTAGTGAAGCTAAGGTAGTGGATGTAGAGTTCATTTGGAACTTGAACCACTCTAAATCTCTTGTCCATCAATTTTTAATTTGCAAATTTCCACCACAAACCTTTAAATTTCCAATTCACCCCCCCTCTTGGTCAATTTCGATCTTGCGATCCACTCAACAGGTACCCACTGAGCTGAATAATCTATAATAGTTAAATAAAAATTGACGTGGAAAATTAATAAATCGATTTATGTCTTAATAAATGAGATAAAGTGGATTAATGGATATAATTAATAAGAATGGTTAATGTACACTTTCATAATGTATTAACAACTTGGTAAACTTAAATGAGTGTCTTGATAATTGATAGAAACCATAGAGTTATGGTAATCGTGTCAATGTTGTGTGTTGTATGGATACTTGGTTGGTTGAGTCACCTTTAGTTGATGGGATTCAAATACCTAGAGAGCGTGTTGCAACATCATGGTCGGAGATGCTGAATGTACATTCTCGACGTTGTGTGGCACTAGTCGTATTCGAAGATACTCGATAAGAGAATCTGAGTATGGGTGTACGTGCCAGAGGTTGTGTGACACTAGGCCTCACCCAAAGAGAGTGTATGTTCCCGAGGCTATGTGATACTGGGCCTCACTCAAAGTGTACGTTCTCGAGGCTGTGTGACAACGAATCTCACTCTAGGTTTGTGGTTATGACTTTGTGTGGTTTGTCAGATGATCTGGTGAGATCCGGTATAGTTGGGCCTTGTGTGTCATGTATGATGACTTGCATGATAAAAGCATGTGTTTAGGCGACTAGTGATAGCTCCACATGTTTATTTATCTCTTCTTATTGCTCATACTAGCGTGCATGCTTGTGTATATAATTAGCATGAAGTATAGTAAAGTGGATGTGTACCATTGAGCTTTGTAACCTCAGTGCTCAGAATTGTTGTTTCTGTGTGTAGGTTGGTAGATTGATCGGGAGCTCGAGGAGCACAATTAGTTTGGTATTCCAGCATGCGATGGTTGCTAGAGTACGATACTTGTATTTAGTGGGTTGCGTATTCATAGGACCTTTTGTGATTTAGTTTGTAACTTTTTTTTAGAATTGTATTGATTAAGTCGAATGTTCAAATGTTTTAAATTAAATTGGAACTCCTTTGTAACAATTTAATTATTTATTTATATTTTTAATTGTTTGATTTAAATATTTTGAAAAAATATTTTGTTTGGGCTAAACCGAGTTGAGAAATTTTATAGTAACAGGTTGGGCTTAAGGCCCAAATGTGACATTCGGGTTTAGGGTGTTACAGTTACTAATTGAAATATTAATATTAAAAATTAGGGTAAACTATACCAGATACCACCAAACTATTGAGGGTGACTCGCTTATACCACCAATCTTTCAATTAGTCCAAATTTGCCACCAAATTTTATTTTTCGACTCGTTTATACCATCGCGCTGTTAACTCCTTAACGACGTGATGACTTGAATGCTAGACCAAAACGACGTTATTTTAGTTTGCTATTTTGATACTAAATTGCCAAAAATGGCGATGTTTTGCCGAAAAAAATATGAAAAATTATGCACTCAATGGGATTTGAACCTAAAACTTTCTGAATCAAAGTCAACCTTTTAACCACTAAGCCAACTTAACATCTTTATTTTATTTTTAGCACAAACAATATATATTCCAAATTGCAATTTATCATATAAATTATAGTATCAATAATATTAAATATATAAATAAATAATATATTATTATAAAAAATTAAAAAAACTAATTTAAAAAACCCAAAATTTACAAAATTTAGAAAACCCCAAAATCTAACAAAACATTAAATTCTCACCTATAAACCCTAAAACCCTAAATCATAAATCCTAAACCATAAACCCATTAGTGGCCAAAATAGATGAATTTGGGGTTTAAGCTTTAGGGTTTTTGTGAATTTTTTAAAAAAAATTAATTTTGAAATTTCAATTTTTTAAAATCATTTTTAATTTTTATAATAATATATTATTTGTTTATATATTTTAATATTATTTTTATGAATAAAATTTTAGGGTTTAAGGTTTTATTGGATTTTAGAAATTTCGGGGTTTTAAAAATTAGTCTTTTAGTTTTTATAATAATATATATTTATTTAATACTATTTATAATATAAAAATATTTATATATTTTTATTTTATTTATTATTTATATATTAATATATGTATACTAATATATTTCTAATATATTTATATTAGAAATAATATATTTACATTATTTATATAGAGTGATATTATTTATATGATAAAATATAATTTGACATATATATTATTTGTGCTGAAAATAAAATAAAGATGTTAAGATGGCTTAGTGGTTAAGAGGTTGTCTTTTTTAGTATCAAAATAGCGGCTCCAAAATGACGTCATTTTGGTCTAGCATCCAAGTCATCGCCGTTAAGGAGTTAACGACGCGATGTTATAAATGAGTCGAAAAATAAAGTTTTGTGGCAATTTGGGCCAATTAAAAGATTTGTGCTATAAACAGGTCACCCCTAATAATTTGGTGGTACCTAACATAGTTTACCCTAAAAATTAATAGCTTAATGAAAAAAAAACAACTAATATTTGTCAATATTTTTATTAAAAAATTAAAAACAAATCTTTAGTAATAATTATATGAGTAAATAATATTATTATGATATTAAAAATTTAATGATATTAATTTTTAAATAGCAGATTATTTTATTTTATGTATTAAATATTAATGTAATATTTTAATATTAATTTTTTAATTAAAATATTAGTATTTGAAATAATAAATACAAATTAATAAGATCTTAATATTTATGACAATACTATTTTTTGTAAAAGAAAAATAATTTTCATAAAATAACCGGAACAGTTAAAAAATAAGTTTTTTAGATTTTTCCTAAAAAAATATTTTTTAAATAATTAAGGCTTAATATTAAAATAAGTGTCTAAATTATATTATTTTTCTAAAATAGATCACTAAAGTTTTTTTAGTTGAAATAAGTGTCTCAAATGACTTAAAACGAGTAAAAAATAAAATTTTAAACACCTATTTAAAAATCTTTAAACATGTATCTCAAAAATAGTTATATTTCGGACATTTATTTTAGGGAAAACTACACAGGTGGTCCCCAAACTATTACTATTTTCCTATTTTGGTCCCCAAACTATGTTTTTTGGCAAAATCGCCCCTTCTGTTACATAGTTCTCCTGTTTTGGTCCCCGGCGTTAAATAGCTAACGGTTTTGCTAACATGTCATTTTTTTAAGAGGAGAGAGAAATGATTAAAAAATTTTTAAAAATGCCACGTCAGCAAAACTGTTAGCTATTTAACGTCGGGGACCTAAACAGGAGAACTATGTAACAGAAGGAACGGTTTTGCCGAAAAACATAATTTAGGGACTAAAATAGGAGAACGGTAATAGTTTGGGGACCACCGGTGTAGTTTTCCCTTTATTTTAATGTTAAGCCAAGAATTAATGTGAAACAAACGCTCCTTTATTTCATCGTTAGCTGCCTATAGGCACTCCACTTGGGCAAAAGGGAAAGCTATTTATGCCATTGGAATAAAGGCACCTTCGTTTATGTATGGTTCACCTTTAAAGTTGTCAAACGGTCTTTATCATCTCACAATGGGCACCCTTTTGTTTTAGGGTAAACTACTGGAATGATTATTTATGTTTAGTAAATGTATCTTTTTTTGTTATTAATTTTAAAAATTGGCCGTTATGGTCATTTACGTTTGTGTTTTTTAAATGTTTGGTCACTCGAATGTTAATTGCCATTAGACACTAACATCGTGCTGAGTTGGCACTGTAAAAAGAAAGATAAATTATCTAGATAATCCTTAAACTATCACTTTACTCCTATTTTTATCACCAAAATAAAAATAATTTGTATAATTACATATTTAATATTTAATATTTATAATTTTTTATTTCTTCTCTCCTCACCATCTTACCCACCACCGTTGCTTGCCAATAAAAAGTTGAATCTAACAAAATTAAGAAAAGAATGTGCAGTAATTATGCAAATTGTTGTAGCTTTAACTACTATAAGAGAGGAGAGTTTTATTCAGTTTCTTATTGGTAAATAGAAATATAGACAACTAAATGTGTAATTATACAATTTATTTTTATTTGGATGGTTAAAATAGGAGTAAAGTAATAGTTTATGGACTATTTAGGTAATTTATCATTCTTTTTATTGTGTAAGATCAGCCTCCAGTTAATGTTTAACGGCAACAAACGTCTTAGTGGTCATAAGTTTATAGATCGAAAACATAAGTGACCATAACGATTAATTTTTAAAATCGGTGACCAAAAGCGTATACTTACTAAACGTAAGTGATCATTCCAGTAGTTTACCCTTTGTTTTAACTACAATTCATTATTAGTCCAATAACTAAAACGGGATCAATAAGCAAATGGCATAATTACATTTTTGTCCTTAATGTTTGTCTTTTTTACGATGTTACCTTTATCGTTTTTCATTTAATTATACTCATAGTACTTCAAAAAAAAATTAGTGGATTTTGAATGGAACATATAATGTGATCGTTAGTTGATTACCAATGGAGAAGTTGGTTGATGTGGCATTTCAAGTATACATGAATGTTAATGTGATACTATTTTATTTTGTAAGCATTAAAATTCGCTCAGATCAAAATTTGTTACTTTCAATTTTTCGAACAAAGAATAATTTTATATGAATTTTAATTTGAATCTTGTTCATGCATTTATTAAATTAAATTTGGGTTTGAGAAATTAAATTGAGTAGTGGGGAGCCATGATTTTTATATGGTGGGACCAGAGTAGAATATGAGGTATGAAAGAATCTTATACTATTAAAATAATTATTGTTGACCCTATACTGAAACAATTAAGTGAGATCAATTCTAATATTTCATATGAAAAATCTATATTACCCTGATGTAAGGATTTTTATGAAATGAATTTTTATGTTTTAAGAAAAACTCACTCAATAAATTAAACGGAGCCCATATCTGAGTTTTAGATCAACTTAATAAATCTTGGACTTCACTCGATGTTGGGTTGAGTTCCTTCAGCCTAAATTCATTTGGATTTCCTTTTATTTGGGATTTAAAATTTAAATATGGACTCAAATTTTATTTGAATTGTTCATGGTTTTACATTTTAAGTAAAACTAATATTGTTTTTTATTAGTGTATGTTAAGATTATTATTATTATTGGGGAAAACTACATCGGTGGTCCCCAAACTATTATTGTTTTCTTATTTTGGTCCCTAAATTATGTTTTTCGACAAAATCGTCTCTTCTGTTACATAGTTCTCATGTTTTGGTCCCCCGACGTTAAATAGCTAACGGTTTTGCTGATGTGACATTTTTAAAATATTTTTAAATCATTTCTCTCTCCTCTTAAAAAAATGTCACGTCAGCAAAACCGTTAGATATTTAACGTCGGGGACTAAAACAGGAGAACTATGTAACAGAAAGGACGATTTTGCCGAAAAACATAGTTTGAGGACCAAAATAGGAAAATGGTAATAGTTTGGGGACTACCGATGTAGTTTTCCCTTATTATTATTAAAAATACAAAATAATAATTACAAAGGTGTCAAATTTAATCTAGATCAAAATTTAGGCCCTATAATTGTCCAAACTTTATAATGTGGCCCTCTTCTCATCCTTGGCAAATATGAATGGCAGTTGTCCGTCATCATCTGAATATGTTCTAGATTTGTCTAATTTTACCAAATAAAAGAAACTTTTAGTTTAAGATGTTAGATTTAGAGTTTACACAATAAGTCTCTAAACCAAATAAAGAAAACTTTGATACACAATTTATGTAAACTTTAATTTATACAAGCTTGTTAGATTTAGAGTGAAAGATGTTAGTTTAGGGGTTTAGGTTGTAGGGTTTAGAATTTAGGATTTAAGGTTTAAGGTTATAGTTTAAGATTTAAGTTTTAAGGTTTTAGGAATTTAGATTTAAGGATTTGCTTGGTACGAAGGATGAAAACGACAAAGAAAGGTATATTTGTTAATCATATGGTTAAGATTCATAACAATTTTCTTCCTTTAAATCTTAACTATTTGATTAACTAATTTTCTATCTTTCATACCAAATAAAGTCTAAGATTTAAAAAAAAATGCATTGTAATATTTTTTTACACAACATATATATTAAAATATAATCCAAAAAATAAATCTAAAACATTCTCATCACGATATTCATTTTCTGTGAATTTTTTAACACCCAAAACACCCCACAACACAAACAAGTAAACAATCAAAACAAAACTTCAAATAAGTGTTCATTTCGTTCTTTGCATGTCATTTGCCTGATTCTTTTCAATAGTCTCACAAACTTTTGTACGTGGAGTTAATTGAAAATCAAAGTCAGTAGCCGAGTCAAAAAATTATTTAAAAAGTTTAAGTTATATGTAGATAAGATGTCAATTGACACCCCATACCACCGTACGGCAAAATAAGAAAACTTATATGAACTAAATTCCTATGGTTTTTGCAGTAAAAAAGTATCTCCTTCTAAGATTGTCATTTAACCATGTGTTCCTCAATTTCGTAGGATATCCACACTCATTTGCAATGGGTTTTTAAATACCTAAAAAATTTTATGGTCAGAGAATATCTCTAAACCGACCATCGAAAAATTAAGTAAAGAGTGGATGAAAGTTTTTCAACATTTTGATACCATGATGGAGTAAAGAATATTGAATATTTGAGCTCAATTGCATCAATTTTGAAGTAAGAATAACTAAATAGTAAAAGAGAGATTTTTTTTTTTTCAAAAGAGAGAGAAGTTTAATAGATCAAGTTGTGAAATCAGGTACAACTCTCTCTATTTCACATGGGTTATGATGCCCTTCGTATGGTATCGATCCTAAATCCACTTTCTTAAATTTTAGAACCTCGAAACCACATCAGGTATAGATATTTTTCCAAGGTATCCATAATTGGACTAGAATATTAATACTTGAAGCTGAGTAAAAGTCCGATGAAAATATAATTATTGATCCGACGAGTTTTTAAAGGTGAAAATCAATCTAAACCATTGCATTTGTATAAATAAAGGTGTGCGACTCTAAATCGGAATGAAAACTCTCATTTTTTTCTTATCTTTCTTGTTCACATCCTTCTCCATGAGAGCATATTTGAATCTCCAAGACACCCGTTTCCTTTAATCCCTTCCTCTCCCTAAATAATAAAAGTTGTAACATTATTCTCCTCTGCAACTTAGTACCCTCAAATTGTATTCTTTACAACCTTGGTGATAAAGAGATTAGTCTTAGTTGTAACATTATTTTCCTTTCATTAATGCTTTAAATGCTAGTGTTTTTTTAGCTCTATTGATACTAGTCTCTCATTGCTCTATGTCACTTGGGAGCTCAATAATCATATTTTCATGCTCAGAGAAAATCAATCTTTCCAAACTAGGATTGGGAGAATTTTTTGATGAAATTCATGATGGTTTTCGATGTGTATGATTTATGCTCAATAAAATCATATTATTTTTTGATGAGAAAAAAGTAAATCGCCATAAAGACGATGTATTAGCTTAATAATTTATAGTAATTTATAATTTCATTATTTTATTTTATTTACTTTTAATAGTAATTTTATTTTTAATAATTTGAATGTTTATTTTTTGAATATTTTATTTTTTATTTGTTTAGTTGTAAACAATTAGTCTTTAATTTATTATTTAAAGATTAAATAAGTCATTGAAATATCCCCAATTTAAGGGTAACAACAATTTTGTTGGTCAAAGGATCATATTGATTTCCCCCAATGTAAGGGTCACATTAATTGTAAAAATATTCAGAGATCATATTAATTTTTTTTTTAAAGTTTGAAGACCATATATACCAGTAAGCCGAAACACAATTATTTTGTCTACAACTACTCTTCTACTATCCTTTTGTCCTTTATGTCAATTGCTCATTTAATTAGTTAGGAAAATTTAAAAGCCAACTCATAAAAAAAATGCAACTTGACTTCATTTTAGATAATATAATGGATGTTGAGATCTATGGTCAAAAGATCTTATAAATTTGGAAATCCAAACTTCAACATCAATGACACCCTTTCTTATATTCTACCATCAATTCTCATACAAAAACTGCATTCAATCCGCATAACAGATAGATGAAAATATTTAATTTAAATATAGAAATTATTTGTTGTAAGATAATATCATATTAACATGTTTCATCATCATAAATCATATAATAATTTAAGTTGTAAAATTATATTAAGTAGGGGTGTTCAAAAATATTCGACTCAACTGACCCGACCCGACTACTCGAATATAAATAATCAGATATTTACTCAAAAAAAAAATTACCCGGGTCGAACCCGAGTCACAAAATTAGAAAATTTTGAGTACCCGATTCCTATTTTTTTAATTTTTATATAATTATAATTTAAACAATAATATTCTTATATTCACTATATTCTCAAATTAAACAACTTAATTTCTAAATCCTGATCCCTAAGCACCCTCTCTTCACAATTCGGAATCGACTTCTCTCTCAATCTTACCGCACTCTATCGTCGGTTCGTAACTCTGCAGTCAATCAATATAATGACCATGAAGTTGCTTTGCATCAATTCATTTCGGTTAATACAATTCAATCAATTTGTTATACATTTGTAGATATAGTATATTTATAGTTGAATAGTAAAATTTATTATCCGTTTTATATTTTAAAATTGTTCTTTTTAGTTTGTTTACTTTGGTAAATTGAATAGTAAAATTTCTCCTTTAAAATTAATTTAAAATTATTATTTTTTGTATTTAGATTATATATTATGAATTTTTAATTTTATGTGTTTCTTATGTGATTTTTAAAAAAATAAAATTTCAAATTTTTTAAAATATATATGAACCGAGTACTCGGTAACCAATTTTACGGGTACTCGAAAACTACGGGCCGAGAAATATGTTACCCGAAGAACCGAGTACACGGAACTTCAAGTACCCGAAAGTCCGGGTACTCGAATTTGAACACCCCTAATATTAAGCACAAAATATAAAATCGACCAATAACAAATAATAATTGATAGATCTAAAATTTATGACCTAAGAGAATATAAAAAAATAAAATACATATTCAATATTTTTTGTTTTAACTTTTAACACATCTAAACAAAGAATAATTTCATTTTTGGATAATAACGAGGATAATTATTCACCTCTTATAACAATGACATGTCATCATCCTCGTCCCACTGCTGTGCTTGAATTAATGGCAGTGTTTAACTCGACCCATGTGACCCAAAAGTGTTCCAAAAACGACAGCTAAACAATCTTGTCTGAACCTCAATCCCACCCATTTCTCAGAATCCGATTCAATCCTTGAACAAACCCTTTGTTTTGCTGCTCAAGGTAACCCAAAGCCGCTGCCACGGTCTTCGGATCCCTCTCGTCTTCCCCGCAAACACCGCCTGATTTTGCCCATTTCCGATGTTCGTCACATACGGCGCTCGTGTTCATCTTTGATTTGGAACATACATGAGAAAGAACAGAACATAATTGTTCTTTTCGGAAATTCGATCTCAAATGCAGTGTTGTTTCTTCGTCACGGTGGCGGAATCCGGCCCGCTTCCATATGTACTCCGCCATGCCATCGATGAGCCAAGGTGGAGCAGCACTGGACTCGCCGTCCCAGAGCCATATACGAGCCATGGCACGTTGGATGGCTGATATGACACTGTACTTGACATTACTTTCCTCCATTATCGATGGACTTAAACTTATGACATAAACGGATTCCTTGCCTTTGCTCATGCTGACGACACTGACTTTATTCGCCGACAGATTGTCGTCGCCGGCGGCCAGCTGAAGAACCACATGGTGAACTGACTTCTTTGTTTGGTGGGGCTGATTGGGGTAGAGAATGTTCTCGACCAAGGCGCTTGTGTTCAAGATGATTCGAGTGGCTTCGTCGTTCGACACATAAAAGAGATGGAAGCGTCGCCCCGTCGGAGAGTCTCTGACGGCGGGGTTGTTGAGTATGGTTACCTTGAATCCTTTCGATGCTTCGTGGTTAGCCCAGACGGAGATTGTTCCGATGAGAATTACCAAGAGAAGACGGCAAATGATAGCAGAAGTAGTGGATGAGAAAACCCCATTTTCAGCATCTTCTTTGGCAGCGCCGCTGGTAGCGGTGGCGGATGTGGTTAAGAGAGGAATGGAAAGGGTGTAGTCCGCCATGAAAAAGGTAGAGAAAATAGTTGGGATATGTGGTGAATGGGAGCTGGGCCATGCGGATTAAGCAAATATAAAAGGGAGAGTAAGAGTATAATGATTGGCTGCCAACTGTTCCACGAGGAAACTCTGCCTCAACTCTCCACTTGCAGGATAACAATAGTAACTTATCGCTGCTTTTATATATACCCTAACATTAAAATATATTAAAAAAATTAAATTTCAAACTCTAACCTTAAATTCTAAATTCTAAACTCTTTACTTTAAAAATACATCATACTCTAAATTCCCTAAACTCTAACCATAAACCCTAACTTTAAACATTAAACTTAATTTTGAGTGTTGGGACATATATAAGGCACCGAAAAAAAAAATATTTCAATCACCCCTTACAACCACGTGGCATTTGAAATATTTTAGGCCAAGACATTACAAAAATGTTATTTAGCTTTATTATTCTATTTATATAAACTTTTATATTAAAAGATTTAAACAAAAAAATAGATACGTACGTACTTGATTGTATTGGTAAACGAACTAAAAAAAGAATTAAATTATTGAAAGATTATTGACAACCGCAAATCAGAGCCAAACGTCGTGAGAAAATCATCCACGAACACAAACTGTGTATCCAATTTCAATCTGAGGGTCCAAAACAAGGAAGATCAACATGATAACCAAATAAACGTCAACTTAATC
Source organism: Hibiscus tridactylites (assembly GCA_958450335.1). NCBI lineage: Eukaryota > Viridiplantae > Streptophyta > Magnoliopsida > Malvales > Malvaceae > Hibiscus > Hibiscus tridactylites. The sequence goes on along the minus strand of OY288269.1, from coordinate 80,278,351 downwards.
AGTCAGTGTCATGTCAAATACAACCCTGAGAAAAATAAAAAGAAACGGCTAGACAATCGTCAATGGAGATAAAAACGTGCCAAAAAGAGGAGGAAGACGTAACACAAAGGCGTAATTATTCTTACTAAAAACTAAAAAAACAAATATAAAATATAGTTACAATTGAAAAAAAAGGAAGATTGCCATCGTTCCGACAACAAAACACCAAATCAAGATTGGTACCGCCGCTAGCGGCCAACTAGAATGAAAAATAAAACTACAGCTAGAGAGAAAATCTTAGGTTTGAAAACTCCAGTGGCTAGTTTCTTAGGTCAATAGTTAAAATGTATTGAGTGGATCAATGAATTGATCAAAGCCAAGAGGGGGATGAATTGTGTTTTTAAAATTTGTTGGAGAAAGTGGAATGACTAAAATTGAAGAACAAGACAATTTAGAGTGGTTCAAGTTCCAAATGAACTCTACATCCACTACCTTAGGCCTTAGCTACCACTAAGGATTTTCCAACAATCCACTAATTGCTCTTCCCCTTGTATAGGCTTAGGAGGTAACCTTTACAATACCGGTCAAATTTTCTACCTAAAATTTGACCAAACCCTTATTAGGATACAAAGAAGAATTTTAAGGCAAGTAGAATATCTCTCAATACAAATTTGCCCCTTTTGATACAAGCACTCAACCCAAATTGGAATACAAGACTGGAATTACACACAACACAATTTGAGATTTTACAAGAATGAGAAATTAGGCACTTTGAGCTTGGATTTTTGTACAGATGTTTCTCTTGGATGCAATCGTTGTTGCTAGTCTTCAATAGACTTGAGTTTATATCTTCTCCATTAATTCTAGCCGTTTGGGTGGTTAGGGTATTGATTATAGCCGTTGGGACCCTCTCTTTCCACCATAAATGTACTTCTACAGCCTACCGTATTGGTACGCGGGGATCCGTATTGATACCTGTCAAAAAATAGAAAGAGTCGTTGCACAATTACAAGAGGAGCGTATCGATAGGCGTGTAAGTGTATCGGTACGAGTTAGGGAAGTGTTTCGGTACGAGTAAGACCGTATCAATGCAATTTCTCCCACAAAGCTCACTGAAAGAATCCGTATCGATACGAGTAAGAGCGTATCGGTATGAGTTAACCAACTCTTTAAAAGTTTGTTACCTACCAACGGACACCAACAATCAAAAACATTTAAGGCTCTGAAATTTAAAATTACTTTAAATCCGTATCGATACGGGAGACACCGTATCGATACGTCATTCAAACTTAGTGTGATTTTATAGAGAGAGCGTATTGACACAGATACAATATGTTTCGATACCCTATTTCGATACGATAAGGGGCGTATCGAAATAGATTTCTCCAATGGCCAAAATTTGTAAAAAAGGTATTGATACGGCAATGAGCTTATCGATACGCATATGCGATTTTCAATAGTTTGGCCTTGGAACACTTAGAAAATATTTTAGAGTTTGAGTTTTTCAAACTAAAGTAAAGCCTTGTTGATTTGAAACCTTTTGAGGGACTTAAAAATCTATTTCAAGTTTTTCAATTTAATCCTTAAAACACTTTGTTATATCAAAATCAAATATAGGTTTTACAATCTCCTTCTTTTTGATATAACAAAACTTAAACTTGAAATTTTTAAGACTTTTGAAAAACTTTGGAAAACAACTCCCCCTTAATGTTAGCTAGGTAAAATTTAAGTTAAAATTTTAAGCGAGCTTGTTCCCTCTCCCATTTTTGTTATATCAAAAATAAGAGATATAGACAAAAGGCATAAACAATGACCAATCAACATATAATAGATAAGCATTAAGTTCATAAATAAAGAAACATCAAAAATAAAATCCAAACAACAATAATCAAAGTATAGGTTTTAAACTTAATCCTAAAGAACATAATTCAAAGTGCATAAACTAGAAATCATAAATGACATGAATAGAATGCAAAGACAATCTACTACTCTTCTCCATCGCCATCTTCATCATCTTCATCATTCCTCCTAGATTGTCGCCACTCATCATGAAAGGCCGCGGGAGAGATGTTCATTGAGTTGTGCCCGGCCTCGATGAATGAGATACGCTTCTCCACATTCGTCATACAATCTTCTAAGCATGTGAAGCGTGTGTCTATGGCGGCAAACCCGAATTCAAAACTTGATGCATAGAAGCAATCCCCGTGCGTAAGCCCGTGAATTGTTCATTGAGAAAAGTCATAAGAGCATCCATGAAAGGCGGTGGAGGATCTTGAGGAGCTTGAGGATTGGCAATCTCTTCGGGAATCGCATCGCTAGGAAGCTCAGAGAGACGAAGCCAACTACCATTGAAGTAATGAAACTTCCCCCTAGATAGAGATCTCTCATCAATGGGATCGGTGAGGGGTGCAGGATAGTCGTGAGAGCAATCAATCTCCTTTCTAGTGAAGAAATAGCTCAAAGCGGTGCCATATGTGAATGAAATGACAAAAGTTGTGTGACGATGTTGCATGAGATAGACAATCTTCGCAAACATGATGCGAGCAAGGTTTTTGTAGAACTTGTGTTTTGATATAATAATTGAAAAATGTTTTGGACTAATTTAAAAAGAATTTAAAACTTGGTTTTAAGTCCAAACAACTTGAATTTATGTTTGAGGTATTTTTAAGAGGTTTTTGGCAAGACTTTTCATGTTTTTAAATAGCCAAACGTGTGTTTTCAAAGTACCCGTACCGATACGGTCCAACCCGTATCGATACATTTTTGCCCCAGCTTGGTCACTACCAAAACCCGTATCGAAACAGGCTTGGCCGTTTCGATACGGATCGGGATCGTTTCGATACGTCTGGTAAGCGTACCGATCCCTTTTCAACCACCCCAATGGCTATTTTCCCAACGGTCATTTAAAAGTGAACCCGTACCGATACGCCCTCAAGCGTATCGATACGCCTAGGCTGGTAAGAGCCCAACGACTAGTTTCTAATAAAGGCCGTACCGATACGGATTCAAGCGTATCCATACGGATGGCTGCAGAACAACATTTATGATGGGAAATAAAGTCCTCAACGACTCCAAATCTTCCCCAACGGCTACAAACTCATTTGAGAGTATAAAAGGGACCTCCAAGCATCTTGTAATGGTTAATGCTTCAATTGTTACAACATTATGATGTCAAAATTTGTCTAGAGCTTTAATTGTTCATTTCTTGCTTAGACAACACTTGTGAGCTTACATTGTTAAATTTGCTCAAGTGTTTAGGTTTTGGGTGAGAGCTTAGAATTGCAAACAAACACCTTTTAGAGGGATTTCTAGTTTGCTAAGTCTTTCTTTGTAAAGAGAGTGTTCCTTCAAGCTTTGGGTAGAAAGCTTTGAGGGTTGTAACGGTTTCCTCCTAATCCGAGAAAAGGGGACGGAATTTTTAGTGAATTTGTTTGGAAATCCTTAGTGGGGAGCTAAGGTAATGGATGTAGACCTTGGTTAGAAGGTTGAACCACTATAAATCCTTGTGTCAAATTGCCTAATTTTCACCTCCCACTAAAACACCAAATTATTCAACTTCTCCACACTTGGCAAGCAAGAACGGTTGATCGAATCGAGCCCCACACAACTCAACAATTGGTATCAGAGCTTGGCTCAATCGAAGAGGATTAACATCCTATTGAGAAGATCCGACAAGCTCGATCACTAGTTTATCAACCGGCTCAATGGCACAATCAATCAACAAACCACATTTCTTCGACGGAAATCACTATGCCCATTGGAAGATAAAGATGAAATTATTCTTGAAGTCAAGAGATTACAAGCTATGGGACATAGTTGAAGATGGTTCGTTCGTGCCTCAAGGAAGCAAAGCGGAATGGAGTGCCGACGATCACAAGAAGATGGAGCTTAATTGCAAAGCCTTGCACGTGCTCTTTTATGCTTTTGGTCCAACCATCTATGAGAAGATGTCTTCTTGTGAGAGTGCCAAGGAGGTATGGGACAAGCTTGAAGTCACATACGAGGGAACCGATGAAGTCAAGTAGACCAAGATTGGGCTCCTAACCTTAGAGTATGAAAACTTCAAGATGGATCCGGAAGAGAACATCGAGAAGATGTTTGATAGGTTCTCCACTATCACCAATGGTCTTAAAGGTTATAGAGAAGCCATCCCGGAAGAGAAGCTTGTCCGAAAGCTCATCTACTCCCTTCCCGAGTCATGGGACTCAAAGAGAACCGCCATCATCGAAGCCAAGAATCTCAAAACCTTGAAGCTTGATGAACTCATGGGGTCTCTTCTCACTCACCAAATAATGAAGAAAAACAAAGAAGAGGAGAAGAAGAAGGAAGAGATTAGAGCGATGGGGAAGAAGAAGATCATGGAGCTAGGCATTAATGCTAGTGCCGTAGCTCTCAAATCCTCCACATGCCATCATGTAGATTCAAGTGAGGATGAAAGTGAAGATGAAGAGATGACCTATCTCTTCAACAAATTTGCCCGGTTCATGAAGAGCAAAATGGAAAAATCCAAGCATGAATCGATGAAGAAGATGAGGAATCCCACAAATCCAAAAAGAAAGGATCATCTTCAAAACAAGCATATGTGGCCACATGGAGTGATGAAGACTCCACCGATGATGAAGTAGCCCACCTATGCTTGATGACCCTCAATGAGGGGGAGGTAACTTCTAACTCATATATTTCAAATTCTTATACATTTGATGAGTTACAAGATGCCTATGATGATTTGCTTTTGGAATTCAAGGCATCATTTTCCAAGAACAAAAAGTTGATTTCAAAAATAAAAATTGAAAATGATTTGCTTTCCAAAACAAATCTTGAACTTGAAGCAAAATTGAAAGATTTTGAACAAAAATGTTTTGATTTACAAAATTTGCTTCTCAAAGTTCAAAAAGAAAAAGATTTGATTTCCAATGAACTTGAAAAGAAAAATAATTTTGGAAAATCAAATTTTTATGTAAGACAATCTAGTGCCCCTAGATTTGTGAATGGAAAATGTTTTAGAAGTGTTTGGGTCCCAAAAGGACTAACCGCTTCAACTAAAAAGGATGAAATTGAAAATTGGATTCCTAAGGGGACTAAATTTTGTGCTACTAATGTCTATGGATCCAAAGCAATTTGGATACCAAAAATTACTTGATTGTCTTTTGCTAGGTGTGATGGAGAGTGATCAACAAGTCAAAATTGAGGGGGAGCTCCATGCACACATAGGAAGAACACTTGAAGAAGGAAGGCTTCACATCCTCCCTTGAGTTCAAGTGTGGTAAAATCTAGTTGCTTTTGCTTTTATTTGATTAATTTTCATTTAAGTCAACTAGATAATCATATATGTTGAACTAACATTCTTATGATGCTTTGAGTAAGGGGGAGCCAATTTTTAAACCAAAATTTTAAGTGTGTCAATTTTTTTCCTCTATTGTTATTTTGAAACTTAATGTTTTAAATTCTTTTTGATATAACAAAAAGGGGGAAATGGTTTGAAAAAATTTGAATTTTCAAACGAATAAGGGGGAGCTTTATTTGATTTCATATCTTTAATCTCTTATTCACATTTTTAAAGATAAAGAGGGAGAATCCCAAACAATTTTTCAAGTTAGTTTTATTATATCAAAAAGGGGGAGATTGTAGAACTTGTGTTTTGATATAATAATTGAAAAATGTTTTGGACTAATTTGAAAAGAATTTAAAACTTGGTTTTAAGTCCAAACAACTTGAATTTATGTTTGAGGTATTTTAAGAGGTTTTTGGCAAGACTTTTCATGTTTTTAAATAGTCAAACGTGTGTTTTCAAAGTACTCGTACCGATACGGTCCAACCCGTATCGATACCTTTTTGCCCCAGCTTGGTCAATGCCAAAACCCGTATCGAAACAGGCTTGGCCGTTTTGATACGGATCGGGATCGTTTCGATACGCCTGGTAAGCGTACCGATCCCTTTTCAACCACCCCAACGACTATTTTCCCAACGGTCATTTAAAAGTGAACCTGTACCGATACGCCCTCAAGCGTATCGATATGCCCAGGCTGGCAAGAGCCCAACAGCTAGTTTCTAATGAAGGCCGTACCGATACGGATCCAAGCGTATCGATACGGATGGCTGCAGAACAACATTTATGAAGGGAAATAAAGTCCTCAACGACTCCAAATCATCCTCAACGGCTAGTAACAGCTACAAACTCATTTGGGAGTATAAAGGGACCTACAAGCATCTTGTAATGGTTAATGCTTCAATTGTTACAACATTATGATGTCAAAATTTGTCTAGAGCTTTAATTGTTCATTTCTTGCTTAGACAACACTTGTGAGCTTACATTGTTAAATTTGCTCAAGTGTTTAGGTTTTGGGTGAGAGCTTAGAATTGCAAACAAACACCTTTTAGATGGAATTCTAGTTTGCTAAGTTTTTCTTTGTAAAGAGAGTGTTCCTTCAAGCTTTGGGTAGAAAGCTTTGAGGGTTGTAACGGTATCCTCCTAATTCGAGAAAAGGGGACGAAATTCTTAGTGAATTTGTTTGGAAATCCTTAGTGGGGAGCTAAGGTAGTGGATGTAGACCTTGATTAGAAGGTTGAACCACTATAAATCCTTGTGTCAAATTGCCTAATTTTCACCTCCCACTAAAACACCCAATTATTCAACTTCTCCACACTTGGCAAGCAAGAACGGTTGATCGAATCGAGCCCCATACAACTCAACAGTTTTGATTGTTGTCTCTAGCGAAAGCACCGAATCCAAAAGTCATCAACTTGGCGGATGGTTAAATATTTCTCTCCCGAAGGTCTAAACCACCAAGTAATCATCAAGTGAAGGATTCGATCTTGAGCATTGAGAACGGTCACGGAACCCCCAAGACATGGCCAAGAGAATTCTCATATTTGATACCCTCACCCTCTAACTTAAAAACAACACAAAGAGATGGAACATCGACGATAATCTTTTTGCCCATGAGATAGGAGTTAACGGCAACAACATTACCCGAGGGATCGACAACGCACTTGGTATTGACATAAAATATCAAAACCAAATTACGAAAGAAAAAGCCAGAGATTTGTAGAAAATCCATAAACTTCCATTCTTGGAGAAGGAGTAAGTAGACAAATTTGAAGCACTCTGAATTAAGAAAAGGAACTAAAATTACCCTCTCCAATCGGATTTTGTAATTTTGAAAAGAGCGAAAGTAGTTGAGTTCCCCGATGGTTCTAAAGCATCTTTGATAGATAAGGGTCAAATTAGAGCGAGTACCATCTCCGAGATTGGATGCTTCACCGACTTCGCTAGTACGCGCTCTCTTTTTGGGTGCCATTTTCTAGAGAAATTGATCAAAACAGTGTGTATGCATTATTTTTCTCATTCAACCCACGAAAAATCAATAATCAAGGTTAAAAAAAATAATTTTTGAAAGGCAAAACAAAAAACAAAAAAGTTTTGATAAAGTTTGTTTCTGAAAAAGCAAAATAAAACAAAAAGAATTTAAAACGAAAATCACAAAGAAAATAAAAAGAGAAAAAAATTATATCTTGATATTGATATAGAGAGGAATGGATAAGAACTTGCACCAATTTGATAACGAGCTTTAAAAGCTTGACTTGATGTTGAAAAATCCTCAAGAGATTTTTAGTTTTGTGGTGAAAATATGAGGGATTGAGAGGCTTTTTATAGAATTAAAAACGGCTAGGGTTTTGAAATTTTAGTTTTTGTAAAAGTGAAACTCTTTTAATGCCATTAAGTAGCTGTTTGCGCAATCGAGTATCGATACGCCTAAAGGTGTATCGATACGAGGGTAAAATGATAATTCCCTGGTAACGCGTGTCAAGGGACCGTATCGAAACAGATGATATCCGTATCGAAACATTCACAACTCGTATCAAAGCGGGTTTAACCGTATCGATACTCGTAAGAGAGAAAATGCAGTCTGATCAACTAATGAAGTACTCGTATCGATACGCATAAGGCCGTATCGATACCCTATGCCTAGAAATGCATTTTTGGCTTTTAGAACAACCAAAGGCTCAACTTTAACATCTCCTAAATGAATGCAATTGATGAATGAGCAAGTCTAAGCATATTCTAACAGAAGCATACCCCCTAGCTATAAGCATGGTTTCTATCAAGATCAACAACACATAAACATGCATTTTCACAAATTCAAGCAATTTTAACCTCAAAAGAGTCCTAAAGAGTCAAGATAGGCTAGTTAGACCTAGCTCTCTCCTAAGGGACCAAAAACGCTCTTTGTCTAGAGGTTTAGTAAAAATGTCCGCTAGTTGGTTCAAGGTGTCAACATACTATATAACAAAATCATGCTTAAAGACATGATCTCTAATAAATGATGCCTTATTTATATATGTTTGGTTCTAGAGTATTGGATGAGATTTTTGGTTAGACATATAACACTAGTGTTATCACACTTAAGGGGTATGATATCAACTTTAACTTCATAATCTAAGAGTTGTTTCTTCATCCAAAGGACTTGAGCACAACAACTCCCTAAGGATATGTACTCGGCTTCGGTGGTAGATAGAGCTACACTATTTTGTTTCTTTGAGAACCAAGATGTGAGCATACTACCTAAGAATTGACAAGTTCCCGAAGTATTTTTCCTATCAATTTTACATCCCCCATAATCCGTATCCGAATAAGCATGAAGGTTGAAGGTTGAGTCTCTAGGGTACCAAAGACCTAGACAAGGAGTATCTATAAGGTACCTATAGATCCTTTTAACAGCTATAAGGTGAGACTCTTTAGAACTAGCTTGAAACCTAGCACACAAGCAAACACTAAACAATATATCTGGTCTACTTGCGGTAAGGTAAATCAAATATCCAATCATAGAGCGATAAAGTTTAGAGTCAACACACTTACATCTTTCATATGTGTTAAGCTTTGTAGATGAGCTCATTGGTGTAGCTTGAGGCTTTGCTTGCTCCAAGCCAAACTTCTTGAGCACATCTTTCACGTACTTCACTTGATTGATGATGGTGTCATCTTTCCTTTGTTTGATTTGGAGTCCCAAAAAGAATGAGAGCTCCCCCATTATGCTCATCTCGAATTCATCTTGCATTAACTTAGCAAACTCTTTGCAATGACACTCATTAGTAAATCCAAAGATAATATCATCAACATATATTTGCACTACTAAGATGTCATTTTATATCTTTTTATAAAAAGTGTAGTGTCCACCTTACCTTTTTCAAAACCTTTTTCAATCAGAAAGTTTGAAAGCCTTTCATACCAAGCTCTTGGAGCTTGTTTTAAACCATAAAGTGATTTGGTTAGCTTAAAAACATGATTTGGAAATTTTGAATCCTCAAAACCCGGTGGTTTTTCCACATACACTTCTTCATTTATAAAACCATTTAAAAATGCACTTTTCACATCCATTTGAAAGAGCTTGAAATTATGATAACATGCATATGCAAGTAACATCCTAATAGCTTCCATTCTAGCTACGAATGCATAGGTTTCATCAAAATTCATTCCCTCTTCTTGAGTGTAACCGTGAGCAACTAATCCAGCTTTGTTTCTCACAATGTTACCACTCTCATCTAGTTTATTCCTAATACCCATTTAGTTCCTATAGTAGATTGATTACCAGGCCTTTCAACTAAAGTCCATACATTACTTCTCTCAAATTGGTTTAACTCTTCTTGCATAGCCATAATCCAAAAATCATCTTTTAATGCTTCTTTAATGTTCTTAGGCTCAATGCATGAAATAAAAGCAACATGATTCATGAGTTTGAGAAAAGATCTAGTAGTTACCCCCTTAGATGGATCACTCAAGATTTCACCACTTTTGACATAGTTGTACTCCCTTGGGTAGCTCACTTCCTTTTCCTCAAGAGCCAAGTCCTTCAAGGCTTCAAGAGGTGGATCTTGTGCATCTTCTTCTTTAATTGGAATCTCATCCTCCTTTGAAGTTTGTCCTTCATCAAAGGCATCAAGGATTCCTACATCATCATCATCACAAGATTCCTTTCTCGGAAGGAGGTTATCATCGAAAACAACATGTATAGATTCCTCTACAGCTAAAGTGTTTTTGTTAAACACACGATAAGCTTTAGAGTTTAAGGAGTAACCTAGAAAAATAGCTTCATCACTTTTTGCATCAAATTTACCTAAATTTTCTTTTCCATGATTTAAAACAAAACACTTGCAACCAAAAGGATGAAAATAACTAATGTTAGGCTTTTTCGATTTTAAAATCTCATAAGGAGTTTTCTTTAAAATAGGTCTAATCATTACTCGGTTTATAATATAGCAAGTGGTGTTAGTGGCTTCCGCCCAAAAATATTTAGGTAAATTATTTTCACAAAGCATGGTTCTAGCCATTTCTTGTAAAGTCCTATTTTTCCTCTCAACTACCACATTTTGTTGAGGAGTTCGAGGTGCCGAAAAATTGTGGGTAATACCGTTTTCATTTAAAAACTCTTCAAAACCTAGATTTTGAAACTCGGTTCCATGATCACTTCTAATGTGAGAAATCTTAAGCTCAAGATCATTTTGAGTTATTTTTGAAAATGTGATGAAGTTTTCTAAAGCCTCATCCTTGGTGCTTAAAAAGAGAACTCAAGTATATCTAGAGTAATCATCAACAATTACAAAGGCATATGTTTTTCCACCCAATCTAGTAGTCCTAATTGGCCCAAATAGATCCATATGAATTAATTGTAAACATCTACTAGTAGAGACATCATTAAAGGATTTAAAGGATGATTTGTGTTGTTTACCCTTAGAGCATGCATCATATATTTTACCATTTGAGAACTTAATCTTGGGTAAACCTCTAACTAGATTTAGGGAAACTAATTTTTCTAAAACACTAATGCTAGAATGTCCTAGTTTCCTATGCCATAACCATGCATCATTTTCATTTTGGGCAACAAAACATGCATGAGATAAATGAATGTCATCTAGATGCACCATATATATATTACCTATGCGATGACCAATGAGCATTATTTTATTTGAATTAAAGTCAACAATTTTACAACCATTTTTATCAAATAAGACATTAAACACTTTATCACACAATTGACTAATGCTCAGTAAATTGTGTTTTAGACCATTGACATACAATACATTTTCAATGAGTATAGTAGAGTGATTGCCTATGGAGCCAATACCTTCAATGTGGCCTTTGGAGTTGTCACCAAATGTCACTACTCCTCCACTTTTTGGCTTTAAATCCATGAATCGACTCTTGTCTCTGGTCATATGCCTCGAGCATCCACTATCAAGGTACCATGCGTTTTTGGCTTTGTGCTTTGGCCTTGTAGCAATACCCCTACAAACAAAGAGATTAAGCTTTGATTGTTGGTACCCAAATCATTTTGGGTCCACGAGTGTTAGCTCCCAAAAGCTTGGTTCCTTTAGGAATCCAAGGTGACATGACATCAACATTATTAGATTTGACAAGTTCTTTAGGAACCCATACACTTCTAATTCTTTTAGTTCTTGCAAAAAATAAAAATATATGTCATCTATGTATTAAAAAAAATTAAAAACACGAGTTTAAATAAAATAATAAAATTTGCTTAAAAATGTTTGTGTTTGACTCTAAAATTCAAGATTTAAAAATATTTTGAACCGAGTCGTTAACGTAGTTTATATTATATTATTATATAATATTATAGTAAAAATATTGGAAAATATTTTGATAGTTATGTTTTAAATTCAAATTTTAATACATTAATTATCAGTTGAACCCAACAAGTGGTTCTAGTAGAATAGATGATGATGTTTATCCTAAGAGACTCGAGTTCAAATCGTTTTGTCTTTAAGGTGTGTTCATTATCAAAAGGTTAAGACTATGTATGAACATATACTACCTTATAATAACATTTAAAAAAACATGAGTTCGAGCGCACTTAAATGTGTATTATCCTCTAAATGAGATAGAGTTTGGATAGTTTTGACTTTACTAAAAAAAAATCAAATTTTAATTAGAGAGAAATCGGAAGAAGTAAAATATAAACATAAGTTTTTTAATCTATCATTATTCAATTCATCTGCTAATTAGTTCTTATTATGTATTATAAAGGTCCAGTGATGATTCTCTTAATTTAATTTGCTTAATTAATAAGGTAAAAATTCAAACTATTAACATTGCTTAAAGAATCTAATAACACATTCCACTAGACCAACTAGTTGTTGATTATAGAACATAAACTTACTTTGGTAAAAATTGAATCAGACTTAAATAGATAACAATTTATATTTTTAATATCCTTAATACATTTTTATGGTATATCTATTTGTTTTTAATAATTAACATACATTTTACAAACAAAACTTTTCAAACTAACGCCCCTGTGTCATTGGAGTGGCAAACAACCGTTGGGCTACAAAAGCCCGCTGGTAGAAAATAAATTTTTCAGCTGCCAATAAACGGCCATTTAGGCGTTAAATGGTGGTGAGCAAACGTTCGTTCAGGCTAAATCAATTTGTATTTAACACCAAAATTATGACGGCAATGGATTTAAAATTTTAAAACCAACAAAAAAACAAAGCCTAATGTTTGGTTGTAAAGAATGTAGTCTATTTTTATCTTTATTTTCTTAAAAATAAAAAATATTGAAAAAATGTATTTGGTTGTAAAATTAGAAAATAATTTTTAGAAAATAAAAAATATGTGAAAATTTGAAAACGTAAAAAAGATGTTTCCATTGTTTTCATTGAAAATGTTTTGGGAAAATAAAAAATATGAAAATAGTGGCTTTTTATTTTTAATTTCATTTTAACTCGATTCGAATCTTTCTAATTATATTTTATTTTAATTATTTAATCATTATTTTAAAACTTTGGTTTATTTACTAGTATTTTATTTATTTATTATTATTATTATTATTATTATTATTATTTTAATTATTTAATAATTACTTTCTCATTTCAATTTTGAAAAGCTAGATATCAAGCACATTTTCACTATTTTCATTTTGAAAAACAAATTTTTATCCCTTTTAACAAAGCGTATTATTTAATTTTAAAAAAACTGAAAATGAAAATTATTTTCTGAAAATAAAAATAAAAATTAGAAATATAAAAATATTCATTAATTGGTTTAGTAGCTAAAGATGTTCATATTATCTCATCTTGTATGAGTTCAAATCCCGATATAAAAATATAATACATCTCTATTTAATACAACAGACCCTAAATCTCCAAAGGAAAAAATATATAATATTAACATACCCGCTCTAATTCCATTAGTCGTAAAGCTTATCCAAAACTAGACCTGGCAAACTTGACCCGAGAACCGAATTACTCGAACCCATACCTGAATCGAAACCGAAAATCAACCCGAAATTGACCCGAAACCCGAAATAAACCGAACCGAAACTGAACCGAAACTGAACCGAATTTAGTTGAACCGAATGGACCTGAACCGAATAGACGCGAACTGAATGGACCCGAACCGAATGGACCCGAACCGAATGGACCCGATTAATAGAAATAAAGAAAGATAAAATATGAACAGCCGCACAAATCACTAAAATGTCAAATATATTGACTTTATAAAGTCATATATATGGTGTAAAAATCCGACCAACCTAAAAATTTGATTAAAAACAACTGATCTCTCATTGAACCGAAAATAACCGAACCGAAATCAACCGAACCGAAAATAATCAAACCGGAAATCAACCGACCCGAAATGACCCGAAACACAATAGACCCGAACTAAAACCGAACCGAAACCGAATCTGAACCGAAAATATTAGACCCGAAATAACCGAAACCAAAATGACCCGTACTGAACCCGAACCGATTGACCCGTTTGCCACCTCTATCCAAAACCAACCAACCGTTTGTTTAAGCCAAATCTAAAACACGATCGATGAGCTAACACGATTAGCAAAATACACCCATTTTTAAACAGTTAATTAACTCTTATATTTAGTGCACAAAGACCACGTTTTTATTTAATTAAACTTATAATCAACCTAACGAGTTTTCTCACCGGAAAAAGGTGTACATCTTTAAGAGACTCATATTCGAGTAGTTTTATCTGTAGGGTGTATTGTATTATCGAATAATTAAGAAAAAAAATATGAAAAGATATCAGGCAATGAGTTGGACCTATGATTATACAAAAAAAAAACTTTTAGATTTTTATTTCATAATTTAATTTTAGTATAATATTTTTGTTATGAATATCTTTATTTACGGTGAATATTCATATATTAAATAAGACTTTAATGTACTTTATTTTACAATTTAATCTTAATATAATATTTTTATATTATTTTAAATAGTTATAAATAAAGATCAAATACAAATAAAATAAAGGGTAAACTATATCATTGGCCACCGAACAAATTGGGGATTCCTATTTTGACCACCGAACTAACGAACTCGTCAATCAGACCACCGAACTTATAAAATCAACCTATTTTGACCACCGCCGTTAAAAATCTAACGGTGGAGTGACGGAACTGCCACGTGGCAGCTAACAGGAAATTTTTAAAATTACACATTTGGTCCCTGTTATTTACACATTCTTTCAATTTAGTCCTAATTTTAAATTAATAAAATAATAAATTATTTAATTAGATAGTGACACGTGTCAACACCTTATTGGAGGACTTTAATTATTTAGATTTATTTTTATTAATTTATTTCCCCCTCCAATCAGGTGGTGACACGTGTCACCACCTATTTAGAGGAGGAAAACGAAATTAAGAGTGAATACCACCCAGGGGAATCGAACCTGGGTGGTGTAGATGGAAAAGCAGTGGTTAAGCCACTGCACCAAGCCCAACATTGTGCTTTAAAACACCTTACTTAATATATAACTCTTATTGGTTTCTACATTTATAACCCAAAAGCTCAAACCCTAAACACTAATTTCACATATATATAACCCTAAACCTTAAACCCTAAATATTTCAAATTAATTTTACACTCAACATTTCAAATTAATTTTACATATATAAATCCTAAACCCTAAACCCAAACCCTAAACTCTAAAGCCCAATTTAAAATATTTGGTGTGAAATTAATTTGAAATATTTAGGGGTTAGGGTTTAAGGTTTATATATGTGAAATTAATTGAAATTAAGTGTGAAATTAATTTGAAATATTTAGGGTTTGGGTTTAGGGTTTATACATGTGAAATTAATTTGAAATGTTTAGTGTAAAATTAAGTTGAAATATTTAGGGTTTAAGGTTTAGTGTTTAGGGTTTATATATGTGAATTTAATTTAAAATTTTTAGTGTAAAATTAATTTGAAATATTTAGAGTTTAAGGTTTAGGGTTATATATGTGAAATTAATTTCACACCAAATATTTTAAAGTGGGCTTTAGAGTTTAGGGTTTGGGTTTAGGGTTTATGATTTATATATGTAAAATTAATTTGAAATGTTGAGTGTAAAATTAATTTGAAATATTTAGGGTTTAAGGTTTAGGGTTATATATGTGAAATTAGTGTTTAGGGTTTGAGCTTTTAGGTTATAAATGTAGAAATTAATAAGAGTTATATATTATATAGGGTGTTTTAAAGCACAATGTTGGGCTTGGTGCAGTGGCTTAACCACTGCTTTTCCACCTACACCACCCAGGTTCAATTCCCCTAGGTGGCATTTATGCTTTATTTCGTTTTCCTCCTCTAATTTGGTGGTGACACGTGTCACCACCTGATTGGAGGAGAAAAATAAATTAATAAAATTAAATCTAAATAATTAAAGTCCTCCAATAAGGTGTTGACACGTGTCACTACCTAATTAAATAATTTATTATTTTATTAATTTAAAATTAGGACTAAATTGAAAGAATGTGTAAATAACAGAGACCAAATGTGTAATTTTCAAATTTTCCCGTTAGCTGCCACGTGGCAGTTCCGTCATCCACCGTTAGATTTTTAACGGCGGTGGTCAAAATAGGTTGATTTTATAAGTTCGGTGGTCAAAATAGGAATCCCTAATTTGTTCGGTGGCCAATGATATAGTTTACCCTAAAATAAATAAAATAAATAATTTGAATATTTTATTTTTTAAATGCATTAAAAATATAGGCATCATCCAAAATTTTAAATCATTTATCAAACTCATGATCGTTTAAAAAATATTTTACAAAATTAGTTCCGGTAATCAGCAATTCAGCATTGGAACTACATATAGGAGATCAATATCAATGAAAGAGTTGGATTCGTTTGTTTAGTCCATTGAATATTTTACGAACTTTTAAATCTTTTATTCACATTCATTGAGTAAATTCAATTTACTTTTTTAATATCAACATTCACTAATATACCGAATGATTAATGATATTTATGTTGTCTTATTTTAGATAGGTTTGAATCCCAACATTTACTTAAGACCATATGAACATATAAATATGCAGTGGAAGAAAATGGCACTGAACATATAAATATGCAGTGGAAGAGAGGTGACACTGAGCGTGGTGATTGTAATAACGAAAGTTGACAGAAAAATAAAAAGTAAAGAAAAAGAGAGAGATAGAATACTTATTTCGAAATAAATCTTATAAAATATATTTTCTTTCAATCAGATCGTGACATATAATTAGAGAAAAATAATTTTATTCAATTTAATTAATATTATTAAATTTAATTAAATATATAAATAATGAAAATAAATATATAATTATATAAATTTATTTACATTAGTATTTTTATAACAATTTTATTACTATTACTTAAATAATTAAATAATCTGATAAACAAAACTAATAATTCAGTGATAAAACTAATGGCACAGAGATAATTTACCTTAGAATGATCATGGAAGCCTGTATTCCATTTGAACAAGCTTGTCCTTTGCAAAAATATAATTTCTTTTCTTTATGCCGTTTATATATTTGAGCAAATTAACAGAAAATTCATGATCTCTGATTTAATACATTTCTTTCGAACCCTTCACCGTTTTTATTTTATTTTTTCATTAGGGGTTGAGAAAAAATGTTAAAATTTAAGGTATAATGTTAAAAAATGTTCTTAACGTTTGACTGAATTGTCATTTTGGCCTATATTTTTTTGAAAAAAATTTAGCTCTTAACGTTTCATTTTGAGTCAAAATGGCCCCTCTGTAGATAGAAACTGTTAGTCAAACCAATGGTAAAAATAGCTTGAAATGACATGGCAAAGCTATATAGCAATGCACACCGCGAAAGCATTGTCAAATAGGCAAATATATTGACATTACAGAATGACACATCAATCAAAAAATAATTATATAAAATATAAAATATTTTTTTTCTTATGACGTGTCATTCTGTCAAGTCATTTCAAACTATTAGTCAAACCAATGGTAAATAGCTTGAAATGACATGGCAAAGCTATATAGCAATGCACACCGCGAAAGCATTGTCAAATAGGCAAATATATTGACATTACAGAATGACACATCAATCAAAAAATAATTATATGAAATATAAAATATTTTTTCTTATGACGTGTCATTCTATCAAGTCATTTTAAATTGTTTATCGTCAGTTGACTAGCAGTTTTCATTCACAAAAGAGCTATTTTGACCCAAACAAAACGTTGAGGGCTAAATTGCTGCAAAAAAAATAAGGACTAAGGTGAATATTTAGTCAAATATTAGAGACATTTTTAGCATTATATCTAAATTCAAATACGACATTTAATATTTTTTTTTGGATAAATGAAAGCTTTTATTCCATGAATCCACCTTACAACCAATAGAAACACTAAACATAACTATCATCTATACAATTTTGATTTGGAAGCTAAAAAAGAATTTGAACAACCTAAGAGCCCGTCTAATCAGTTCAAAAATAACAGCAGCTTCCCTAGATGCATACGTTCATTCCTCTCCTACCAATTATAATATATCAAGCCGCTCCAAACTAATCGAATCGCAGTTGCAAGTAAAACCTTGCCTTTCCCCTGAACCAACAACCAAAAGAAGCACCCAAACATTTAATATCAGCCAAAACTTTTGCAAAAGTAAAGCATTTAACACTGTGATATTCCAATGTCAGTCTAATTCCTTTTCTTTTTCTTACAAAGAAAATCAAATAAGAACTAGATCCATACCATCTTTTTTTTTCTTTTAGAATATTAAATAAATTTGATCAATTCTTTGAAAAAACTGGAAAACTAACTTAAACTAATTTTGAATTCTAATTCTCAAACCCAGAAAATGTCGGTCTAATTAGTGTCCTAAAGGCCATAAATGTAAACCGATAATTAGTAGTAGACTAAGTGCTATTCAAGTATGTGTACAAATGGACATTGCTAAAGCACTCAAAAAAAAAAACAATACATTTGAAATCTCTGTTTCAATTGGACTCGGCCGCTTTTATAATCCTTCTTTGCTTGCTACTAACGAATAACCAAAAAAAAAAAAACATGTTAATAGTTATTCTGCCATGTTTGAGGTAACTGCCTAGACGACTGGCCTTGCGAAGCATTTAAAATCAAATCTCGGAGATTTTGCTGCTGCTGTTCCATTGCCATCGTTGCATGAGAACCATAAATACCAGGGTATCCCAAGCCTCCATGAAGCAGCTGCTGCGATTGTTGCTGACCCTGTTGATATCCCGCAAGCAGGTGATTTTGCCCGTGTAAACTGTAATTAGCGTTATCTGGAATAGTTGAAATGCTTCTTGAACCGTATCCATAATCCCATGTAGCAGCGCCACCATTCTGGTAATACACAAATGATATGGAAAGAGAATGGAACAGTTAAATGTCTGTGCTCTAAACAGTACGGTACGTGCATCATATCACCAAATATGCTTATTGTTATTACCTGTTGAGGTAGGTTGAAATTAGCTCCACCATTGCTGTACTGAGAGCGTAAAAAGCTATCATAAGCAAGTTTGCTGCCTGCCGAACCAGCCAACAGATTGTGAACAGAAGTTCCGGGAGAATTGGAAGGATTTTCTAAACTTTGATAACCAGATGCGTACGAATTCAACCAAGGCAAGCTGCTGCTGCTCATACTAGCACTTCCATAGTGTTGGCGATGATCATACTTCATATCTGTATGAGGTTCACGGAACACATTGCCATCTGGAAATGCTTGTCGCAAGGCAGATGGTTTATATGTATGACCTTGAGGTGCAGCCGGGTAGCCATTTTGTGGATAAGATGCATACAAATGCTCCTTGAGTGCGGGTCCAGTGGCGGGGTTGGCACCATGAAGGACTTGCGACGAGGAAGGCTGAGATGCAAAAAAATAAGTAATTTCTTATGTCCATTTAAGCAGACACAGGGCACCCAAATCCTTGTTTAATAGGAATACAGGGCCAGATTCACCAAAGATTTGACATCATGACATAATTTAATGATAAATGTGTTGGTTTTTTAATAATGAAAAGGTATTTGCTAATTCATCTGAAACTAGACGCCAATTACATGAGAATACCCAGAAAATCCCTACCACGTTTCAGGAAATTAACCCAAGAGAGAAAAGTCTAGGGCGAGAACATTCCAAGAATGTTTGGCCAGTGCCCAGTAGCCAGTATACTGAATATACATACAAAATAAGCTTAAGATATATGATAAATAACAGATTCTAAAGAGTGCTCTAACTTATCTACAAATCATGCAAATTTTTGTTGGCTGATATGCATGATCTCCTTGCTATCCCAATTCCATATATGTGGTTAAATATTCCAATATTAAGGAGTAGAGCATGCGATACTGTCTCCGTTCTTACTAGTAAAGGTACATCTAATAAAAAACTTCTATATAAAAGAAAATAAAGAGAACTTCAACAAAATGGCCTTTTCTTATGCCTATTACCTCACAAAAAAAGCACATCCATGCACACCTTCATAACACTTACTTAACCTAACTTGACAATTTTGAGCCACCTACGAGAACAGAATCTTGATTTCATACCTGAGACATGGATACAATTGGATTCTTAATTGATGACGCAGAACTGATGTATCTAGATGAAATTGATGGTGATGTTAGAAATGCAGCAGAGTCTCTTGCTTTTGTAGACTGAAAAGCCGCTGCCAATATATCACTTGGCATAGAGTTGGAGTGTGATTGCTAGCACCCAAAAGTAACAAGATCAGTGCAAAGCTCCAAAAAATAATAATAATTGAAAAAATAAATTGCACAAGCAAGTATAAACCATATTTTCATATATGAACACCAAGGGGGAAAAGCTATTGTAAGAATGTAGTAGGCCTTAAAGAGCACAAGGCATGCTGAGCATTGCAAAGGTAACCAACATTAATTAAGCAAACTGATGAAAAAAATTATTAGGATTTCATTAACATATAAATGCCTATAAATATTTTAATGAAAGAGAGAGAATAGCTCTCAAGCTTTGCATCTTCATAAAATGTCAATAATGCTGTTCTCTGTGACAGGCACGCACTGGAAAATAATTCTTTGTTCTCTTATTTCATAAATGTCAGACCATTACCATAGCAGAAAATGAGACAAAGTTCCGTCAGGGTATTTACCACGTCACTCGGCAAAACAGGAAGATTCCTAGCATTTGGATCAATCACCAAAGACAAAGACGAAGATTGTTCGATGTTCTTGAAACTTGAACCAGGTATAGATGCATAGGAGACATAATCATTCCGAAGAGTTGCTGCATCAGGAATATCTACTTTCCTAAGCTCTGACTGTGAAATTTTAGGTGAATTATAGTTCCTAGCATTTACAGTAGCTCTATAACTATCAAAATCAGATTCAAGCTGCTTTTTATCAAGATATACCGGGTTCCTGCAAAGAAAGACATTCAAATATCATGAACTACAACAAACAGAGCCAAAACTGGCACTTATTAAGGATATGCATACCTAGAGTCCAAATGCATAGAAGTTGAACAACCATTTGAGTTCATCAAGGTCTCTTCCAAGTTATTAGTCAAGGAACTAGATGTATGTGGCTGGGGCAATGATGTATTCTTGCTAGATTTGTAGGTACCAAAGCTCAAATGTGAGCAATCAGCAGAAAGGGCTTGCAAATAATCTGGAAGCACCACTCCACAGTTATCCTCCTTAGGAGTCACCACTCCCTCTTCCTTCCCTAAACTTAGTTGTTGTAAGTTCACAGCAACAGATGATGCAGCTTTGATGGCATCATCAGATAAAGGTGCAGAAGAATTTGGGGCAGATGCATTAGAACCTCTACCTGCTACTGAGGTTAGATACCCGAGGGTCAAATGCAAAGACACATATCCAACAATAACCTTTTGCTTCATTGCACGCATAAAATAAACGCAATATAACCAACTGTTCATAAAGGAACTTCTCATTCAACCATTCAAACAACACACCTAAAGAAGTGCAGAATCAATACATAAGCAATTCCGAGCATAGAATATAAATAACAGTTTTCAGACTCTCCATATATGCCACAAAGAACACTAGAACATTAGGAGCTTTTTTCCCATCTTCTCCCAACCCTTTTCTGAACATTCAAAAAACAAGGAGTTGACAAAAACAAAAATGCACCTTCCAGAGCATATAACTAGACACAATCATTTTCTGGTCTGAACTAAAAAAGGTTCTACTAAGCAGTGAAAGTTTTAAATGTGATAAAATAGCGAACAAAATGATAGTAAACACAAAAAACTATTGCAATACTAAGCAAAATAAAATCTTGGAGAAATTCTGTAAGGATACCTCCGTTCTTCACTCTAATGTGAAGAATATACACACATTACAGTTAGCTATAACCATCAAAGTACAAACACTGGATCAGATGAATCCATTATTATTATATAGCATCTCATGCACTTATGTTACAAAAATCTTTCCTAGTTTAATAATAAACAAATACAGAAAATAAAAAATCCTGTAAAATCAAACTCGGAACCTAAAAATTTACCTTCCAGATGTTCATAGATTTGCCCATAAGAATCAGGTAAATGTGTATCCTTACGCAGGTCATCATCGTATTCAGATGTTCCTCCATAATCACTCATAAATATTTGTTTGTTAGATGCTTGAGCAGAGTTGACAAGATTAGGACTAAGATTCTTCCTGCCAACATTGCTCTCTGATACTAGAATATTATCTGACCAGCAGTTACTTGACAAGTTATACTTGTTACCATGCAAGTAGGATTGATTTGAATACACCGCACCGCCAATATCACCAGAACCAGTGATTGGCACATTCACAGCCCATTCATTGTCAAAACCATGCTGACTGGATTTCTTTCCAGATTCAGAAGTCGTGTTCAAATCCGAGGAATGGAAATCTTGGTCTGTTCTTAATTTTGAATCTGAAGTAGGAAGGAATGGTTTCATTTGGTAGATGGTTCCGTTTGGTGGAACAGCATCTTGAGGGGAATAAGATGCCTCACATGACATTTGTGAGCCTTTGCTCTTTGGTCTACCCATTTTTACAATATCAGCCATGGCCACATGTTCTAAGGTGTTCCCCACCCAAGAAGACTGTGATCCATAAGATGGTTGCATAGATGAATCAATCATATCATCTGTTCCTATTGATTGTCCTATATGATCAGCATCCAAAGAACTGCTGCAGAAGAATATAATAGGCTCAAAATGAAGAATAATCATTTGATCAGGTAGCAAACTAAACAAAATTACACATATGTATAACCACATCCATTCATCAAATGAGGAAAGTATATCAAAGAAAAAAAAAAGAAAAAAAAAACAATAGGTATCATGCATCGTACAGATGACTAGATGAGTGCCAAGGACGCATTAACAGTATATATGATGAAAGACAATTGAAAAAGTTGTGTTGTGCACATAAATATATTGATAAGCCAGAGCAATTTATATTCATTTAAGACTTAAGAACCAGACAAGGGCATATGATAAGCAACAATTTTGCATCATTATAGAACCAACCTTTGCGGGAAAAGTTGCTCATTCAAAGTATGTCCTGTTGTATGTAATTTTGAAGAAGCAGAATATGGCATATAAGAAACTGAGCCATTTTCTTTCTTGTATGCAACTTTACCAAGCTCTGCCACAAGGAACAAAATGAGATATTAAGAACAAAGTTTGACACTAGTGTCACCAATGCATACATTCTCCAAGGACCGTACCATTGAAGCTGTTTAGTATTGATCCGCTCTGCCCGAAAGAATGTTCACTGCCATCTCTCACACCACGATTAGATGCACGACCTATAGCTCGAGTTTTTAGTTCTTGTGTTTCTTTCATCTGAGAACATATCAAGAGATAAAAAATCATATTTCAAAGCAAGAAATAGAAAAGAATATATCCTGAAATTACATATGAACTTCGATCAAACGAGCAAAGTTTATACATAAACTTTGATCTGGTGAAATTGTATAAATGTAATGAAATTATAATTTCAATTCAATTTTCAGAAACTAACAACACCATTATTGAGGGAGACACCATTTTACTTATTGCATACACTGACACAAACAATTATATTTATTCAACATGCAAATAACTGAATTTATTTGTTTTTCAAAGTGTATATAATTGAGTCAAAACCAAAGTTTCATACATAAAATTGCACCAAACCAAAGTTAACCTATCACATTACCAGTCTAGTTGAATAAAAGATGATGCATAATTTTAGATATTTTGCAGAAGGAGAAAAAGACTAAGCACATTTTAAAAAGAACAATACCTCTTTTCTTCTTTCCCGTTTGCTTTTTACCTCATGAAAAGTATCTACAAAATTGAAAACTATTAATTTACTAAATCTCTAGAAAATTGAAAACTATTAATTTAATAAATCTCTAGAAAATTGAAAACAGCACCAAAAATTGCCAAAGCTTGTTTGACATTGTTCTTCCATTAAACTTGAAAGAGGGGAATCCCACAAAGCGCAGAATTAAAGGATTCCAATTATTTCAGTTGCTAAATTCTCAGTTGTTTGGATGCCAAGAATGAATCATGCATCAGCAAGAAAATAGCTAAACCTCTAGCCGTTAAAGTGCAACCTGTGTAACGATATCGTTAGCTTTTATTTCTAAACAGATTTGAAGCCTTTAAGTCGAAGAACTCGAACAGCAAGAAATTATTAATTTTTAAGTTATCAACCATTATATGGTGCAGAAATAAAAAATAAAATAAAAGACATATTGGGAGACAAAAGTGTTTAAGAGAATTAAAAATATTTTCCCCATAAAATATTGCAAGAAACATATTAGAGGAAAAAATAACTATTGCATTATATTTGCCTTCAGTTTTCTGAGCAAACAAACAAAGTAGCGCAAAAGAATAAAAAAAAAACATATAGAGGAAATATTCTTATCATCGTTAACAAAAAGAAAAGAGAAAAGAACAAAAAGAAACAGGGAAAACCTTGAGAGAGGAGGCGTTGAACGGCGTCGCTAGGGTCCATGTTGCAGTCTCTAAGGACGGCGTAGATCTCCGAGTCCGTGCAGCTATTGTTAACAATCTCTTTAAGATTCTGCACTACTTTCTTCACCGATGCCGGTATCTGTACTCCGCCACCGCCGCCGCCGCCGCCGGCAGTTCCATTGGTCATGCTATCACTCCCCATCGCTCTCTCACTCTATCAGCGGCTTATCAGATTAATCAAATAAACAAACAAAGTGTTTTTCCTCTTCTTTTCGGAGAGTTTTTTTGGTTCTGTTTATATAAAGTCACGGAAAGTTTCAGTTTCTTTTTTTAAAAATAAAAATAAAAAAAATAAATAATTGTGGACTGATTTTGAGTGCTGAAGTATTAACTTTCAAGAAAACGAAACCCTTCAAGATAATTCAATTTATTTAGGGGGGAATATAATTTTTTATATTTAAATAAATTTTACATTTATTGTATTTAAATAAAATTCAAGATAATTTGTTTTTATTTAAAACAACTACAATACTATAAAGGGTAAAATACTTATATCATCATTCAACTTTGCTCTCGACCTATTTTGATCACTGAACTTTAAAAACGATCAGTTTACTCACATAATTTTATAAATTGACCTATTTTAGTTACTCTTTGATGACATGTATTATTTTATTTTTATTTTTATTTTTACATATCATTTTTATTAATATTAAATATCAAATATGATTTAAAAAATAAAAAATAAAACTAAAATATAAACACTTAAAACCACAAATCAAATCCATATTCTTTTATAAAAAACCTAGACCCTAAATACACACAAGACCCAATCTTCCCATCTTTTTGTGTTCTGAAATTAGGGTTTAATACCTTTAAGGGCACCAGTCGCCGGCGACTCTAACGGTGACCATAATGATCATATTTTTTTGGCCAAAAACACATAAACAAAGGATTTCAAAACAACCACTCCGAGGAGGGAGAATCAAAGACCCGAGTATACGAAATCCGACGAGAGCCAAGTATTATTATCAATGAAGTCCACCCAAATTGCCTCACCCTTATGTAACTAACGAAAATAAAAGTAGAATTTGTGAGGGAGAAGCAAAAGAATCAAAAGGAGACTTAAAAATTTCAGAGATAACAATCTCAATACACAATTCGATAACGGCCAAAAGGATAAGTTACAGGCATAAAACCTCATTCTCAGCCACAACTTAAACACAATGTTTCATTAAAAGAAAACGTAACAGCTAATTAACAGAAAATTAAACTCTAACGATTATTAACTTCTATATGCAAAACAGCTCTTAACAATGCTCCTTTCTCGGATACATCCTTATCCGCAAGGATGAAAATTTAGAAATTAAAGTAGTAAATGATGCAGCAGCTCTCATATTGCATCCTTTGTGAAAGAATTGGTCCATTTCACTAGAACTTCTGTCACAGCTCGGTTCCTTCATTTTGTAATTCTTCTATCAAGTATTTTAACTGGTTCCTTTTCAATTCCGCCATCGGGCTCAATCACTGGCAATTTAGATTGATGTGGTTCTGCACCAATGTGTTTTTTCAGTTGAGAAACATGAAAAACTGAATGTACCTTAGAATCTCTTGGTAGTTGTAGTTCGTAGGCCACTTTCCCCACTCAAACTTTGATGCAGAATGGTCCAAACTATTTACGAGCTAATTTTTGGCAACTCTTATACTTCACAGATTGTTATCTATAAGGCTACAATTTTAAATAGACCAAATCCTCAACAGATAACTCACATTCTGTTTTCCTTTTGTTAGCTTGACTCTTCATTCTACCATGTGCCCTTATTAAGTGAAATCGCAACATTTTCATAACAACTTTTCTGTTTTGTAGACTCTAGCAACAGTGGCCACCTTGGATTCACGATGCTTGCATAAAAGTGCCCCGCAATAGTGCAAGTGTACACGTCTCAAGTAATATAATGATAAGTATATTGAGTATCGTCTCCACATGGATTGAGCAAGCCTTTTGGTCTTACTTCCTCGCACTGCAAAACAATTAAAGTAAAAACACATATAAATTGAGTTGGTTTAAATAACTACAGTACTAAAACTAAAATAAGCCAGATGATAAAGTAAAGAGAAAATCAAGATGAGAGAATAGGCCAGTTTAAAATGCGTCGTAGCGTGGAATCCTATTGACTTGTCTTCGTTCTTGAATGTAGCAACACAAAACTATCGTGTGGCAGTAACCTAAGTCCCTGCCGCGGCCGCAAAGGTTGAGTCTTTGCCGCGACAATCTCTTGCTCTTGGGCAGATGCTGTTAAGGTTCGACAAAACGTCTTTGAATGGCACCTCCTTATCTTTAAGCTCGTAACACTGTTGATAGTTGAACTATGACCATACCTCTCGGCGTAAACCAAAGACAAACACCAACCAATCACACGCTTCTCTTAGCCGCTGAAACTCTTAACCTATCTCTAAGCCAAGTCAGTTAACACCACGTGAGATGAAAATCGTGCTTAATCGTTTCGTGAGTTCAACTCTCTCGATATTGAACAATTAGATAATCTCACAAACTCTCTCTCGATAAGTATGCAAGAATGATTAAAGCCTAGAATAAGCAAACCTTAACTTATTTGCATTAAGAACTTAAACAAAGTACAATAGTCTTCACACGACTACTAAACAAACTAATCCTAACACTAAGAAAAAATAGAACATTATGAATGGAAAGAAGACACAAACTAAATCCTAAGCTCTCTTTTTTTATATTTATTGGTGATGGCGGTAAGCCTTCTTTTTATAGGGGAAGGTGTAGGCAAAAAATCTTTCTTGGAGAGGAAGTTAAGTTGGACGTGACTTAACTTTATTAAAGAGGTGAATCTCTTTAATTTAATACATTATTTACTTTTGGCCAAAAGTCCAACTTTATCCTTCCTTCCATGCTTTCGTCTTCTTCTTGAGCTTCAACTGCCACACAAAGTGTGTAAAAAAATCTGGCATTTAAAACTCTACAAATTGACTACCATTTTGCCTATTTTGCCCTCCGAAAGGTTGAATAATACATGGTCGTGGCATGGCATTCTACTGCCTCGGTATGGGTCTGTGACTGGTTTTGCTCCGTAAAGCTTCATCAGCTTCCCTCAGTAGAAGTTGTCAGTTGTGGCTTGGATCAATCAGGTTCTGTTACTAATTGGTTCTGCCTTATCATTCCTTGTTCTTCGGTGCCTTCACGACATCTACTGCCCTGGCGGCGTGCAAATCTGCAAAAGCACCAAACATGCATCAAACAATACATTTTTCATAAAATAAACAGAATATTAGGATCAAAGGCATAAATGATGAAATTAATGCATGAAAGGCCATAATGTAGCTCAAATGGGTGTAGATTGAGTGATAATTGCCATGAGAAAGGGGTAAAAATATAGGACTTTTGGACACTTATCAATTCACCAGCCACATAAGAAAAATGAGGTGGAGGACTCTGTCCATAAAAGCTTGGTATGAGGTTGTTTGTATGGCAGAGTGAAAAGATGTGTTATACCACCATTCAACCAAATGTAGTCAATCATCCCACTCTTTAGGTCTCTCCTGTGTCATGCACCTTAAATAGGTTTCCAAACACCTATTTAATCTCTATGTTCACCCATCAGTATAAGTAGTAGATGGATGAATTGCTACTTCCAACCTTCTAAAAAGTTCTTGCCAGAAGTGCTTATGAAACCCTTGTCTAGATCACAAACCACATCACTAATTAATCTATGTAATTTGAAAATATTTTCTAGAAACAGTTGAGCTACCTCTTGAGTAGTAAAAGGGTGACTTAAGGAAAGGAAATGACCATACTTACACAACATGTCTGCCGCCACCAATATAGCATCTTTTCTTCTAGATGTAGGTAAACCCTCCGCAAAATTCTTACTAATAAAAGACCACACACTTTCTAGAATATTGGTTGTAGTAACCCCTGAGACATGCCACATCATCTTTGTTCTTTTGAAAGATGACACATTCTCTAATTGTGTTCTCCCCTCTTTTCTCATCCCTTTCCAATAAAAGGTGTCAGCAACTCTTTTTGTGGTCACATAAGCCCTTGAGTGCCCTCCAATTGCACTTTAATGGAAAAATCCAACAAATCCCCCTTTAACACGGTATTTGATCCCACAACTAGTTTCCCTTTTCTCTTTAAAAATGTTCCATCCCAACTATACTTGGAATGTTTTGTAGGACCTTGTTCCAACTCCTTGACAATTCTCTTCAACATATCATCTTGCTGCCATGAATCTATCACCCTCCTTAAGATCTCAGTTGAAACACTGCTAATGACCATACATTAATTGTTTTCTTCCCAAGGTTTCCTTGATAAACTGCCAGCCACAACATTGTTGATTCCCTTCTTGTAACAAATCTCAAAATCATACCCTAACATCTTCATAACCCATTTCTATTGTGTCAAAGTTATAGCTTGATTCTCAGTCAGAAATCTCAAGTTCTGATGGCCAGTTCTTATTTTAAAATGTCTTCCCACCAGATAAGCTGACCACCTCTTGAATGTCAATAATACAGTTAACATCTCCTTCTCATAGACTGACAAAGCCCGGTATTTTAAACCTAATCCATTGTTGAAGAAGGTTAGAGGCTTTCCTTTCTAGATGAGCACTGCCCCATGTAACCCCCTCGTCCCGGTCTGGACGACTAACCAGTCTGAGTAGGCTACACGGGGAAAACCGAAGTGAAACCCGTTAAGGCTCCCCTTCGGTTAGCAACCCTAGAAAATTTATTTTAAACATTATCTTGTCTAAATGCTTTAATACATACTATGTGAGACACGACAGCGGAAAGACAACAAAACAATACAAGCATACAAAGCAAACAATTTAAACAACCAATTTTAGCCTTTACAACAGGCCGTATCGATATGCTAGAAGTGCGTATCGATATGCTAGAAGTGCGTATCGATACGCCTTGACTTGGTCAACTACCCAAAGTCAACCTAGGGGGACCGTATTGGTACACTGGTTGACCGTACCGATACGCCATCAACGGTCAACTTCTCACGGTCAAACGATAAAAACCGTACCGATACACCTAAGACCCGTACCGATACGTCAAAATCTTGCCAATTTCTCAGATTTCCAGAGAGCTTTTTGCGTATCGATACACCACCGTGTACCGGTACGCTAAGCTTAAACTGAGGCCCAAAGTGTAGGATCGTATCGATACAGCCCTTGGGCGTATCGATACGCCCTGCACTGCAAGCCTCAATTTAGTTGCAAAACACACAAGGACTTAACTCTAGATGCAATTTACGACTCGTCTAGCAACAAACAAACCCTCATACAACATCTAGCAACCAAAGCTAAACATACGATGCTACTTAACCAAACAAACATGGCATTCAACACAAAACAAGCATTTAGATAGAAAACTTGCATAAAGGCATACATAACTAGACCATTTCATTCATAGGAAGCAAACACTTACATAAACATTGCATACCAAGGTTTACATGCCTTAAAACATAACACATAAGCATTTGTGGAACATGGCCATAAGCCTTCAAAACACAAAGCATTTAGGCAACATCATAAGCATGGTTTACAATCCACAACATAGCCAATAACATAAAAAACCAACACATATAAGTCTAACAACGCTCATACAAAACACATAACATCCCCAATGCTAAACTACTACATTAATTACTAAACCATACTTGAGCAACTACTAAAGCTTGGAATGCCCTTTCCTTGCTCCTTGCTAACTCTACGCTAATGATCTGCATTATCAAAAATGAGAGCGTAAGCTAAAAGCTTAGTGAGGGTGCTCTAAAACAAAAACAACGACAATGCAGGGTTCAAGCATATCATCCTTAAGACAACTCACAAGCATACATAAGCACCAACATAACATCATAGCTAACATCACATGAATGCATTAACATGGCATCTTACCTCATGTTATGCCCAACAAGATATAACAATTATCTTAACAATAACCACACATGAACAAGTATATTAGCAACTATTAGTTCACTCGGATATGCGGATAACTTCTGTTGGGGTTTTCACCTCCAACGTACTCAACAACAACGATACCTTCGGTGGGATTACACTCATCACCAGACCTTGCATGGATGGGATTACACTCATCATCACATGCCCTACAAATGGGATTCCACTCATCATCATGTAATAATATAAAATTTCTGGTGGAATATTACATCACTGTACTCCTCCTTGATGACTTTACGCCACCAAGGCCACGCGCGAATTTGACTCAACCGTGTGCACACTCTCATCCTAATGATCAATCATTTATACCCGGTAATTTAACTAATGTCAATCATACTTTCAAGTCACACCATGACAATCTATCATGCATTTCAACATATCAAACACCACATACATCAATGTATATAACAACATACATAATCAACACATGTTTTACAAGTCTACATCATATATATTAAGCAAAGCTCATAAAACACACAAGAGATTAAGCCACCTACTTAACCTCTACCTTGGATTGGCCTACCAAGCACAATCCAACTCCACAACCATACACTTGAACCAATTTAAATGATTCCACTCACCACACTTCCTTAAGCAAACCGAGAAAAACCGAATCAAGTCTCCACAACTTTCGGAATCGTGCCCGAAGCTTCTTCAACGGTTTCCCTTGATTCTAACCAATCAAAAACAACACATTACTACACAAAACATCCACAAAACACCGCCACTACTCAGATTTCAACAAAAACCCATTTCTCAACAATTTCAAGCCAAAGCTAACAACCAAAAATTCTCATTTTCGTACTCCCCAACAACCCAGCAGAAAACCAATGATTCCAACACCCAAAACACCATTACACACCTTCAAAACAACCTCCTAGTATCACTATAACACCAGCCCAACAACCTTTCACAAAACCACTCCAAAAACACAAGTTTTGAACATTTAAAAACACCCATGAAAACCCATTTCGAGATTCTTGATAAAACCCCTCCATTTTGAGATATAATACATCTAAGGACTAGATTAAAACATAAATAAACTTATCAAATCAAGAGCTAAACGAAAAACCCTTAAAGCATCTTTCTTTTCCTTTAAAACTTGAAAACTTGAAAACTTTGACAATGAGATTTAAGTAAAACTAGAACCATGAAAACGCCTTGAATAAAAAGGAGAAGTCAAATATGTAATTACCTTGAAGAGAGCTCTTGAAAAGATGAAGAAGTTTGATAGAATAGTGTTTAGGGGTTAAGGGGGTTTTGGACGTGAAAATCTAGAGGAAGAAGATGAAGGGAACAAATTCAAAAGACCCATTTTCACTCATTTTTCCCCTTATTTCAAAAATTACAAGTTTGCCATTAATGAAAATAAAGCCTTTTTAAATTAAACCAAAGCTTAATTAAATCTTAAAACGAGCACACGACTCGAACCCGATTCTCCCACTCGACTCACAACCCCTAAACTCGGGTGTTACAACTCTCCCCCACTTAAGGAATTTCGTCCTCGAAATTACCTGACTGAAAGAGATAAGGAAACTGCCTTTCCATATCCTCCTTCCTCTCCCAAGTGGTCTCGTCTACTCCTCGACGTTGCCACCTTACCTTGACCAACTCAATTGATCTACCACGCAACACCTTGCTATCCGAAGCTAAGATCTTAACTGGTTCCTCATCATATGTCAAATACGGATTCAATTCAATCTCTTCTACATGCATAACATGCGACGAATCTGACCTATACTTACGAAACATCGAAACGTGAAACACATCGTGGATCTTCTCTAGCTTGGATGGCAAACGTAACTGATAAGCAACTGGACCAACTCGCCTCACAATCTCATACGACCCAATGTACCTCGGACTCAACTTCCATTTTCTGCCAAATCACATAACTTTCTTCCATGGAGAGACTTTCAAGAACACTCTATCTCCCAAAAAATACTCAACTTCCTTCCTCTTCAAGTCAGCATAAGACTTCTGCCTATCCGAAGCTGCCTTCAAACGGTCACAAATCAATTTCACCTTATCGGTAGTCCCCTTAAGCAAATCTGGCATAGGTAACAACTTATGACCCGCTTCGACCCAACAAATCAGAGTTCTACACTTTCTACCATACAAGGCCTCATACGGAGCCATCTGAATGCTCGACTGATAATTATTGTTATACGCGAACTCTACCAAAGACATGTGTTTCTCCCAAGTACCCTGAAAATCAATGATGCAATAACATAACATATCCTCTAAAATCTGTATAACCCTCTCTGACCGGCCATCTGATTGAGGATGGTACGATGTGCTGAAATTCAAAGGGGTACCCAAAGTTGTATGCAAACACTTCCAAAATCGGGCTGTGAATCTCGGATCTCTATCTGACACAATCGACTTCGGCATACCATGCAGTCTCACAATCTCACCGATGTACAAATCGATCAACCTATCTAAGGAGTAAGTCGTGTTAACAGCTAAAAAGTGAGCACACTTCGTGAAACGATCAACTATAACCCAAACTGAGTTCTTATTCGTAGGAGTCAAAGGCAAACCCGAAACGAAATCCATGGTGATATTTTCCCACTTCCATTCCGAAATTCTCAACGGTTGCAACAAACCTGAGGGAACCTGATGTTTCGCCTTCACTCTCTGACATACCATACACTTACTCACGAAGTCAGCTACGTCTCTCTTCAAGCCAACCCAAAAGTATTCATTCTTCAAATCGTGATACATCTTTGTACTACCGGGATGCATAGCAAACAGGCTACTGTGTTCTTCGATCAAGATCGTACGTCTCAAATCACTGTCATCTGGCACAACTATCCTATCTCTGAAACACAAGACCCCATCAACACTGAAACTGTAGTCTGAAGGTCTACCCTCGGCTATGTCTTGCATGTAAGGTGCCAAAGATCTATCTAAGAGTTGTTTCTCTCTAATCAACTGGCCTAAGGTAGGTCTAACCTGAAGCTCGGCCACTAAGCCATCATTACTAGATAATCTCAAACTAGCAAACATGGCTCTCAACTCAACGACTACCTTTCTACTCAAGGCATCTGCCACCACATTGGCTTTACCCAGATGGTACTCAATCGTAAGATCATAGTCCTTCAACAACTCTAGCCACATACGCTATCTAAGGTTCAACTCTCGTTGTGTCATGATATACTTCAGACTCTTGTGATCTGTGTACACTGTGCATTTCTCACCGTACAAATAATGTCTCTAAATCTTCAAGGCAAACACAACTGCGGCTAACTCTATGCCGTATGTTGGATAGTTACACTCATGAGTCTTCAACTGTCTTGAGACATAAGCCACCATTCTTCTGTCTTGCATGAGAACACAACCTAGCCCTACATACGAAGCATCGATGTAAACTACATATTCTTTCCCTAACTCTGGCTGAATCAAAATCGATGCATGGGTCAAGGCTTCTTTCAATTTCTCAAAGGCTTGTTGTCTCGCATCTGACCACTCAAACTGAACATTCTTCTGAAGTAACTTCGTCAAAGGAGCGGCTATCTTCGAGAAACCTTCCACAAACCTCCTATAGTAACCAACTAAGCCTAGGAAACTACGAATCTCTATTACAGACTTCGGTTGCTTCCACTCAACAATGGCTTCTATCTTCTTTGGATCGACTCTAATCCCATCGGCTGACACTACGTGCCCTAGGAAGACTACTTCTCGGATCCAGAACTCGTACTTACTCAATTTTACATATAGCTGGTTGTCTAACAAAGTCCGCAAAACCAACCTCAAGTGCCAGTCATGATCTTCCTCGGTACGCGAATACACCAAAATGTCGTCTATGAAGACAACTACGAACTGGTCTAAGTACTGATGGAAGATCATATTCATCATGTCCATAAAAGCAGCCGGTTCATTAGTCAACCCAAATGGCATGACTAAAAACTCATAGTGACTATATCTAGTCCTAAAAGCTGTCTTCGATACATCAACTTCCTTTACCTCCAACTAGTAGTAACCGAATCTCAAGTCAATCTTTGAAAAGACTGATGCCCCTTTCAACTGATCAAACAAGTCATTAATACGCGGCAAAGGATACTTGTTCTTCACTGTTAACTGATTCAACTGTCTATAGTCAATGCACATTCTCATACTTCCGTCTTTCTTCTTCACAAACAAAACCGGAGCGCCCCAATGCGAAGAACTCGGTCGGACAAAGCCTTTATCTGTCAACTCTTGCAACTGAGTCTTCAACTCTTTCAGTTCTTTCGGTGCCATACGGTACGGAGCAATCGAAACATGAGCTGAATATGAATAAGTCTCTATAGCAAACTCTACCTCTCTATCAGGCGGTAAACCCAGTAATTCTTCTGGAAACACACTCGGAAAATCACACATTGTTCTAATATCTTGAGGCCTAACTTCACTCATGTTTGGATTCATCACGTAGGCCAAGTACGCCTCACATCCCATCTCAACTAACCTCTTAGTCTCTAAAGCTGAAACAACATTCGATAAAAAATTCACGTTCTCACCTACTACCACAATCTCATAATCATCCGCAAGCTTCAAGAAAACCCTCTTAGTCTCAAAATCTATCCTAGTTCTATGTTCTGTAAGCCAGTCCATACCCAGAATTACATCAAAGTCATAGAACTGTAACTCCATCATATCCACTGGAAACACATGCCCCTGAACCATTAACGGACACCTTCTGTACATTCTTCTAACACCTACCTCTAGTAACACTAACACCTACCTCTAGTACCTCACAAGGTAAATTTAACAACTTTGCATGCTCGCTCAAAATGTAAGAATGCGTAGACCCGGAGTCAATCAAAGAAAGCAAACTCAGAGAATGTCTCGAGAAGTTACATGCAATCACATACGTGTCGTTCTGACCCTCACATTGAGCATAAACTCTAGCCTGACCTCCGCCCTTTAGCTGAACTACAACTACATGCGCTATGTTTCTCTGGCCATCATTTCTCGACTGGAAGTTACCTCTACCGCGCTCACGACCTCTCTGAAAATCATTAGCTCTAGCAGGAGCCTGAGCCTGAACCGGTGCCTGCCCAACCTGATGTGGACAATCACGCCTAATATGATCTCTAGCTCCACAGCTCCAACACGAGTGGAAATTCCCCCAATATTCACCGGCGTGATTCCTCCCACATCGAGCACACTTGGGCAAACGCCCACCAACTCTCTGGCCTTGATGGCCCCTACCGTGGTTACCACCACCACGTCTATGGTCAAAGTGATGCTTATTTTCTCGATGCCTCTTGGTATCACCTCTATCAAAGTCGCCAGACCTCTTTCCGGAGCTAGAACCACCAGAACGTTTGGTCAAACCCAAACTGTGCTCTATGTCCTTGGCCCTAGCGGCCAAGACATCAAAATTTGTATAGTCAGTAGTCAAGGTGTACCTCTTGATCTCTTCACTCAACCCATAGCGGAAATGGTCACAACGTGAAGCAATGCCATAAACTCCCTCTTCTTCTCATCGAGATAACGAGGACCCATATACTTCTTGCGGAAAGCTGACTTAAAGAACTCCCAAGTGATCTCAGCCTCTAGCATTCCCGTAGTAATGGTGACCCACCAGGTGTAGGCATTACTCTGAAGCAGAGATACAACACACCCAAGTCTGCGGGCTCCAGTACAACCCATATGTGACAAAATACGGACAGTCTTGTAAAACCAAGTCTCGAATCTCTCGGGTGTCAACCCTCTAAACTCTTCACCTCCTAAACTGCGAAGCCTCTCAAGTGGAAAATCGGTGCCCTCACCCTGAGGTTGTGCCACTGCCTGACCCCCATCCACTACTGCCTGAAAAGCCCTGGCTATCGCCTGAACTAGTGGAGCCAAATCTATTCCGGCCGGTCCTTAGCCAACCTAAGGTTCTACACCCTCGACTCTCGCCTCACCTCCCTCTTGACGAGGAGGAGAAGGAGGAGGTCGAGGAGCCTGCGCCTCAACAACTGGCTCAACTCCCGGAGCTGCTGCCCGTGGTTCCGGTTGAACCATCCTAGGCCTCCCTCTAGGTCTCATTTCACAGCTACCAAGATAACAACTACAACAAACAAACATATAAGGATTAAGTTAGCAAAGGCAAGGGTCCAATCGTGCTCAAGTATATTCCTTTACAAAATCCTTTCAAATAAGTAATAGTAGTAATGGGAACTCGACACTACGCCTCAACACAACAATCATGCTTCCAAACACTATACGAACGAACAAACAACAAGCATACATGGAAAAACATTCATCGAGACATAGCAACAACATAACACTTCAAACTTACTTCACTTACCTACCCGAGGTCTCAGAAACCTCAAGCTCTGATACCAACAAATGTAACCCCCTCATCCCGGTCTGGACGATTGACCAGTCCGAGTAGGCTACACGAGGAAAACCGAAGTGAAACCCGTTAAGGCTCCCCTTCGGTTAGCAACCTTAGAAAATTTCTTTTAAACATTATCTTGTCTAAATGCTTTAATACATCCTATGTGAGACACGACAGCGGAAAGACAACGAAACAATACAAGCATACAAAGTAAGCAATTTAAACATCCCATTTTAGCATTTACAACAGGTATCGATACGCTACAAGTGCGTATCGATACACCTTGACTTGGTCAACTACCCAAAGTCAACCTAGGGGGACCGTATCAGTACACTGGTTGGCCGTAAGCTACAAAGGTCTATCCGTAGACTAAGGCAAGCTTCTCGAAGTTGGGATATTCGTTTCAGAAGATATAATCAAAAGGTTTGGTTTATCTAGAAACAAAGAGGAGTCTTGTTTTCAAAAGAGCTAGTGGGAGCATTGTTACTTTCCTAAGTATTGTATGTAGATGACATACTCATCAAAAGGAACTAAAGATCGCAATCCGTTTTGCATTAATAAAAGATACTGCGAGTTAGCAACATGAGACAATATCTAACTCTACAACATAGGCTGAATGTATTACAGTCGACATAGCAATAAAGAAGGATGTTTGGATCTAAAGGGTTCACTTATGAACTAAGGGTTGATCCCAGCATATTAGATGCTACATAACTCTGTTATGATGGAACCTTTACGTAAGCAAATAAAACCCAGATCTCATCAATAAATCCAAACATATTCTAAAGTGCTTACATCTTGGAGATGTGAAAGTATGAAACATACGCACAAAGTTGATAACTTTGTCAACTCCCTGACAAAGCTTTTGACACAGCATAAGCATGTCAATTACACTAAGCCATATCATATTAGATACGAGAATGATTGGTCTTAGTGCTAGTGGAAGATTGTTGGAGTATGCCCAAAGACCAATCATATGATGATTGAATAGACATACTATTTTACTAGATTTATCAAGTAATGGCATTGCCGTTATTATCATTTGGTATGTTTCTGTGCATCAAACTAACTATTGGATAATAATGTCCATACAATAATACGATTATTGTTAAATAAAATCCTTAGTCGAATATTATTACAGGTATGGACAGTGATAATATATAAAGACTAATATGTGGTTGATTGATAACAAGTGTTGTAATTGACATAGAGATGTCAAAATCAGCACATAAGTATTTGTTAGAGAACAACATACTGGATTGACCCGCTATGAGCATGTTTCTTGGTAATTATATGACAGTCACAACATTGCTCATGATAAACATATGTATAATCCTCAAACTTGAGATCAACATGATTTCAACATAAAGATTTACGTATTTTGACATAGTCAAACGTGTGTCGTAACTGACTACATTATAAAGACTGATGATTGGGTACATGATGACCTATGTAGTGAAATATGGTTGATCAAGAAAGGATTTGTCCCTCCTACATAATGAGAGAAATATCTTCGGCCACTTGATTGAGTGAGATTAGAAAATGCATGGCCATGCTCAAATATTATGTTATGAGATATCATAGAGATTCGTTTATAATAATCTACTCAAGACATCAAGAAACACTAGATGGACGATGCAAGTGTGACTAACCCATGACTTGTGTTCATCTAAGATATAAATGACAAAAGGATAAAATACATAAAGACAGTTTATTCAGGAATTAGGAAAGTCAAACCATGACTTCATGCAACTTAGGTAGCAATGATGTATTGCTAGATGCCACTCATTGTTTGTAAAATTAGAACAGTTCTAATTTTTCTGCTAACGTTGCATGAACCTACAAGGGTCACACCATTCGAATGAAACAAACAAAAATTGGAAACCATACTCCATATTTTAGGGAGGTTGCCGAAAATCCCCTATGGGATAAGGGAAATCGGCAACTCCCTTAAATGGGAATAATATTGGATAAATATTGTATTTATCAAATATTATTTAGAGCATGGAAAATATTTAGAGACTTAAATATTATAGAATAAGATTCTAGAAATGTAAATATATATTTGGAATTTATATAATGTATATTTAATTCCAAGTTTATGTAGAATTAGATTCTACATAATTAAAAATATATATTTAAATATATTTAAATCCAAGTAAAGATAGAATGAGATTATATATAATAAAAATATATATATTTGGATTAAATATAATGTATATTTAAATCCATGTTTTATGTAGAATAAGATTCTACATAATTAAATATATATATATATATATTTCATTTAATATTATTAA
The DNA here is from genome assembly GCA_958450335.1 of Hibiscus tridactylites. Taxonomy (NCBI): domain Eukaryota; kingdom Viridiplantae; phylum Streptophyta; class Magnoliopsida; order Malvales; family Malvaceae; genus Hibiscus; species Hibiscus tridactylites. Next base: position 80,239,538 of record OY288269.1, on the reverse strand, counting down.
ATATAATGTATATTTAATATAAACCAATTTCAAGTAGAATTAGATTCTATGAATTTTGGTTGAACTTGGATTTAAGGAATTCAACTAGAATTAAGTCTCCGAATACTATTTAAAGGGACAAGGGCTAGCAACTAAATCATCCATATTCCTCCTTGCAAATTTCAACATATCCGTGGGAATTCCCTCAAGAATTTTCGACAAGTTCCAGATTTCTTCTGAGAAGCTGTTCGATATTTTTCTGGTGTTCTACTTGCCCCCTGGAAAATCCCTGAAGGTTCCCTTGCTCGATTGCAAGTCTCAGTTGAACTCCTGGTCGATTTCAGACTCTCTTAGGAATCCTTGAAGGGATTTTGACTTCTCCCTAAAAGGTGTTCAAACCTGTCGAAATTTATCCCTAAGTGTTAGGGAGGCAGAAACTTTGTTCGTTTTGTTCGGGTGGACTCCGTAGAGGTCATTGCGAACCTATGACGATTCCGGTTTTACTTGACGTTGTTATTTCGACATACCGTCGGTTTTCTAGTTTCCAAAGTTTTAAAAGGTAACTCTTCATCTTTTCACCCCAGATTCGTTCCTGTACATGGATCCTGGATGATTACGTCGGTTTAATTTTTCCGTTGCGCCACGGGGCGTGCTGACGTAACCCAATAGTTACAATTGTTTCTCCCCTTTAGAGTTTTCTCACACAGTTTTGGTTCAGCATACTTAACAGATTCTAGTTTACACCCTTCAAATTTTACTTGCTCATTTCCCATAGAAAACTCCATTTGCAATGCTAAAAAAGCCCATTATATAGTCCCTAGTTTTGACAGCCACTATATACCCAAAACAACATCACAATTTGTAACGCCCCGATTTTGGGCCTAGATGATTTAGGCATCGGTTTGGGTTAGTCGAACCTGGAAGTATATGTTCGAGCCTTTAGAGGCGGTTCAAGGAAAATGTAGTCCGGGATGGGATAAAATTATGAGAAAATTTGCTAAAATCTTTTAAAAATATATATTGAATGTTGGTAAAATCAATTTTAGAAAATGAGTTTTGGAAAGTCGAGATTTTGGAAAGTGACCATTTTTGTAAAAAGTGCAAAGTTGGATTTTAAAGACTAAAATGAAAAAAGGACGAGACATAGAATCTTTAGGGAGCTTATGTCTTTTTGTGGGCCTTTTCTCTTAAACTAGTCATTTTAATTATTCTAATAAAAACATTTTTAAAAGGGTTTCAAATTAAAAAGGGAATTTGAATCAAAACAAAAGAAGATGTTACGTAATTAATTTCTCTCATTTTGCACTCATCCAAACACTCTTTCTTTTCTAAAAACCATAGAGTTTTTCCATCTTTTCTAATCCTTTTTGAATAGAAAAAGAGTTCTTTGATTCTTCTATCATTTATCATTGGGTTTACTTGAAGATTTCATCAAAATCTTGTCATTTGAAGAGAAAATGCAAGGTTAGAGGTAAGATTTAGTTTAACTCTTCTAATCAAAGTTCTTTAATGAAATTCTCAAGTCTTGTGCCTCTTAAATGTGTTTATTAACTTTGTTTTATAGTTGATTAATGGAAAATTGGCTAAAAATTGCTTTATTTGGTGATTTTCCAAGATTTTCGTTTGGGGCGCTATTTTGGTTGATTTTAGATTGATTTTAAAGTTTTTTGGATATTAAATGATGTTGAAATAAAGGCTCAATCATAATAATCCCGGATTAGGTTGGATCTCTAAAAGTTTAGATTGTTAGTTATGGGTTTTTGGCTTGGAAATGTGAATCTGATGTTGCTGGGAGTTATTAGAAGTGATTAGGGTGTTTTTGGATGTTTATTGATGGTTAAAGGTGAATGGAAGTGATGTATTATGGCTGGGATAAATTTCGAGTAAGATCGATTGAGTTTTCGGTTGTTTCAGATAGGCTTTTAAGTGCCTTTAGGCAGAGCGGCGGGGTTTTAGTGATTGTTGGGGGTTATAATGCATTGAGATGCATTAATCATCTGTTCTTGTGTGATATAAACATGGGAGGATTTTTGGAAGCATTTGGCGAAGTTTCGGGGACTTCAGACGCTTGATTTTTTCTCGTTGGTGATTGAGGTTTCACGTGTCGGTGAGTGGAAATGAGATTTCCAGCTTTGAAACGCTTAAAAGGTGGTTTTGTGAACTTAGTGTAAGCTTGAAACGCTTTGCTAAGTTTGGAAGTAAGTAAAGTGATTTTCTCTTTCGGATTGTGCTATTATAAGATTGTTGATGCACTTGTTTTAAAATTCATATTGTCACTATTAAAGCATGATTTAAGGTAAATGAATTGTTGTTTTTGATGATATAACGATGAAGGATGCACATTAAGTGATCCTTGTAAGTAAACATTTATACTTGTGATTTTAGGCATGATTTGATGCTTGAGAATGAGGTTGGTAATTGATGCTTTGAAAACAATGAAATATGTGGTGAAATGTGGTTTATATTAGCAAGTGATTCTAAGAAAATACTTTTAAAAATGCTATCGGATATAGTTAGCAGGCTATAGGATTGAGTGCACTATAAACAAGTTGCCTTGGATGTTGAGGGGTTGAAATTGTACCAAATACTCCATCCATGTACCCTAACGATCAAGGAATTGTTAAGGTGTCGCAACGGTGGAGGATAGCTCCTGTGTGTGAACCTTGTATAGTGTCCTGTCTCTCGTTAGTGGGCTATACATCTACCGATGAGTGGTGTTGAGGGGTTGTGATTGTACTGAATACTCCACGACGGGTGTCACAACGGTGGAGGGTAGCTCTCGTGTGCGAGCCTTGAGATACCAGTAGAGTGTATGAAGTGTTTGGGACAACACTTGGTAATTTGTGTATTTCAATGTGGTTTTTGAGAAATGATCTTGTTGCTAATTACTTGTGAGCCAATATGAGGAATGATGTAATTTAAAATGTGTTATGTTGCATAATATTGAAAATGCATGTTTTTACACTTTAAGCTTAGCATATGTGGAAATGCTTGGGAAGGCTTAAATTAAGTTTAGCAAATGGGATTTGTTGTTGGTTGGTTAACACATGTTGCATGAGGTTTTCATGTTGAATTTGAAGGAGAAAAGTGCATGGTTTTTGGATGGCACGATGGATTTTAAATGATACTTGTGCTAATTGAAATGAGATTTCAATGTAGTTTGGAAACTGATTTAAATGCATTGATGATGTTTTGATTTTGAGCATTCCTCACTAAGCCTTTTGTTCTTATGCTCTTTTTAGTCATCAATGCAGACAACTAAAGTCTCGGAGGCAGCACTAGCAAGGGATCGATGAAAGACTTCGTTTGAATGTATGTTTCTTTTATGGACTAGAGTAATAAGGGCAATGAGGGATCTATGGTTTGTTTTGGAGATGTGTTGAAACTCCCTAGTTGAGCATGTTTACTCGATGGTTTTTAGCTTGTGAAAGGCCTTTATATGTTGGTTTAAGCTTCGACTTGAGTTTTGGCTTTTGGATGGCTTGATTTTCATAGGAAGCATGCCTTTAGAGCTCTTTGGTGTTTCTTGCCATGTTTTGTTGTTGAAATTGTCATGTATACTTGAGGATTGATGTTTATTTGAGTTGTATGCATGTTAGAAGTAAGTTGGTATGCATAGAGATGGTTTAAAATGAGTTTAAACAACTAATTTTGGCATTTCAGGCCTCAGAGTATCGATACCCTTGTAATGGTATCGATACAACATTTGTAAATTAGAAGGTGGTATCGATACAAGGGGGCGTATCGATACCATTTTTGGCTACTGGTTTTACAGGTATCAATACCAGCCTTAAGGGTATGGATACCATCTCTTTAGAGTATCGATACTGGCCTTGAGGGTATCGATACCATCTCTTTAGAGTATTGATACTGGCCTTGAGGGTATCAATACCTGCTTGCTAAATGTGTTTTTGGGGGCCTGATTGTCGAGGGAGTATCGATATTCTCTCTAAGGGTATCAATACAGTGGCAGTTAAATTGGTTAAAAAATATCTTTGAATGTTCTAAATCTTTACGTTTTGGTCCCTGAATGTTGTGGATGCAATTATGTGAGTTTGAATAATTATTTTTTAGCTGAGTTTTGACAGAGATGCATGTAATATGATTAATTTAAATATGGTAACCTAATTTTGGAGAAAACCCTTGAAATTTGATAAGTTTACATTTTGGTCCCTAAAAGCTATTTTGAATGCAATTGATGTTCGACTATTGTTATGTTTGTTCCGCTGCAACATAAAACACTTAGGTTTGTAACAAGCATCTGGACAAGATAAAAGAAAAAAATAGGGTCATTTATTGAGGTAAACCTTCCCGGTTTACTTCAATATTCCTCGTGTGACCCGTTCGGTTCAGTCGATCGCCTAGGTCAGGCCGAGGGGGGTTAGATTTGGTGGTATCAGAGCCAAGTTGCGAAAGATTGGGATGATGGTAAGTTAATGGTAAGTCGATATGATGTTATTATATGTAATTGGTGATGTTTTCTTTGTACGGTGGATGTTGTAAGCCTGTTAATGTTGATCAAATGATAGTGATGCCATGTATGATGATTGTGATGTAAATATGAGTTGTTATATATGGTGATGTTGTGGACTGAATCTCATTGATTGTGATGCAAGATGGTTGTGACATGTACGTTGTATGCTTTATGCTATATTTGGGGGGAGTTGGGATGCCCATTGCTTTATTACTATAGTAAAGTATTTTTAAATTGAATTCGAAGTCATGGATCCTTGCTTGGAGTTGGCCTGAGTGTTTTGTTTTGTTTTGTTATTTTGTTATCATGCCTTAATTATAATAGCACAATAAACCGAGGAGAGAGTAGCAATCTGGTATGATTGTTGTTCTCGTCGGGCAAGGAATAAAGGAGTGTGTAATGTCTCGTAGGGGCTTGACACCTCAATGTAAGTAAAACTTGTGCCGGTCGGGCCAGTGTTGGATGGCATGGCGTTTGGGGTATAGGCGATGTCCGGAGCTTAAGAAGCTGTTAATGTTAGAGTGCATGTGACTGCACTATCTAGTGGACGATAATGAACTGTGGTTAGAGCACTTACGTATTTTGGAAGAAGTTGAGCTTGAGGGTTGTCACCGGAGGTATTTATGGATTGGATTACCTGTACGAATAGGATTATGGAACAGATAAGGTGTAATGATGCCTATAGTGTGAAGATGAGTTATATCTCAGTTATAAGGAGATGTGTATAGTTGGTGGACAACCGTGGTTGTGGGAATGGGACCCGATGTTGTGTTTTGGGAGTTCTTTTGAACTGTTCTAAAGGAGAAGTGTCTGAGAGTTAGATACTTGGATGACAAGAAATTTGAATTTGTGGTTTGGGTTAAAAATCATAAGTTTGTAGTTGAGTTAAGACATAAATTGTTTATGTTGAGTTGATCGAACAATTGCAAATGGCCAAGAGGGGGGGTGAATTGGCAATTAAAATTTTGGTGGGAAGAAATGAGTGAAAAATAAAATTGACACAAGTAGTTATAGTGGTTCAAGTTCTCCAAATGAACTCTACATCCACTACCTTAGTTCCCACTAAGGATTTTCAACAAATTCACTACTTGAATTCTTCCCCTTTTCTTGGATGAGGAGGTAACCTTACAATTTCGATTAAGCTTTCTACCCAAAGCTTAATCCACTCAAATTACAAAGAAAGTTTGTGGTAAACTCAAATGATTCCTCTCAAAGGATAATTGTCTACCCAATTACAATTTCAATAACCCCAAACTCACAATACAAATTGACAATTGAAACACACTAGAGTTGGGTACAAAAATTTGACTTTGAATAGCTCAAGGGTTTGGATTTTTGCTTTGATGATGCTTGTGGGTTGAATGGTTGTTGATGACCTTCAAAGGGCTTCATTTTATACTTCCTCTATTAATTCTAGCCGTTTGGGTGGTTGGAAACATGAATAGAGCCGTTGGAATCCTCTATTACCACCATAAATGCACTTCTGCAGCTATTCGTATCGGTACACGGGGAGCCGTATCGATACCTGTCTCAGAAAAGAAAGAGTCGTTGTGTGCAATAAATAAGGGGTATCAAAACGCACGTAAGTGTATCGGTACGGGGTATCGAAACGAGGGTTTGCCGTATCGATACCTTTTTCTCAACTTAGCTCACTAGAAGTTTCCGTTTTGATACGAGGGTTTACCGTATCGATACGGGTCAACGACCAATTTAAAATTTGGTTACCAACCAACTGACACCAACGGTCGAAATATTTAAACCGACTTGAATTTAAAATTCATTAAGTCCGTATCGATACGGATGAAGTCGTATCGGTACGCCATTCAAACTCTTTAGACTTTTACGAAGGAGCGTATCGATACAAGTGAAGAGTGTATCGATACGTGTTCCACTAGTAGCCAACTTTGTTCAAATAGTTTGGCTTTGGAACACTTAGAAAATATTTTGAGTTTGAGTTTTTCAAATCAGTTTTAAAGAGTTGGTGATTTAAAACTTATTAAGGGACTTTTAAAACAATTTTAAGTTTTTCAAATTGATCCTTAAAGATTTAATTATATCAAAATCAAACATAGGTTTTACAGTTTAGTTGAGCGGGTATGCTCCTGGATTGGAATTGGATGTGAGACATCGATTTGGTTGACTCTTTTATGGGTTCACGCATGATGATAGATTAGATATGGGGTTTATATTTGCTACACCGTTTTTGACGTGTTGGTAACACGGGCGAGGTACATTGAGCAGAATCTAGGTTTAGCAAATCGTGTGAAAGGTTCTAGCTCTAGAAAGACAAAAAATTTGTTAAAAAGATGAATCATAAAAAAAAACAAAACAAAACAAAAAAATTAAAAAAGAAAAAGAAAGAATTTTACCTTGATAGGAACTTGAGAGAATGAAGAAAATTCTAGCATAATTTTGATGAGAAGGAGCTTAAAGCTTTGCTTGATGGAAAAACTCTTTTAGATTTTGAGATGTGGTGTGAAAATATGAGGGAGGAAGAGCCCTTTTATAGGAAAAAACTGCTAGGGTTTTTAGGGTTTGAAGAATTTTAGTTTTGGTAAAAGTTTAACACTTTAAATGCCAAATTAAAAGCTGTCTGCACAATCGAGTATCGATACGCCTGAGGGTGTATCGATACGGGGGTAGAAACGTCATTTCCTTAAAAATGCCCGTTGGAGAATTGTATCGAAACGGATGAGATCCGTATCGAAACGATTTGAAGCTCGTATCGATACGGGATTAACCGTATCGATACCCGTTTAAGGCAAAAAGAGGCATGGGAATCTGAACGAAGAACACGTATCGATACACGTAGAACCGTATCGATACCATATGCCCAAAAATGCATCTTTAGGCCTAAGAACAACCATAGGCTCGATTTTAACATCTCCTAAAGGTATGCAAATGATGAATGAACAATTCTAAACATATTTTAAGAGAATCATACTCCCCCTAACTATAGGCATGGGTATTTTCAAGAGTTACAACACACAAACATGCAATTTCACAAAATCAAGCAATTTTAAGCACAAAGAGGTCCTAAAAGGTCAAGATAGGCTAGCTAGACCTAACTCTCTCCTAAGGGACCAAAAACACTCTTTATCTAAAGGTTTTGTAAATATATTCGCTAATTAGTTCAAGGTATCAACATATTCTATAACAACATCATTTTTCAAAACATGATCTCTAATGAAATGATGTCGAATTTCTATATGTTTAGTTCTAGAGTGTTGGATGGGATTCTTAGTAAGACAAATGGCACTAGTGTTGTCACACTTAAGGGGTATGGTTTCTATTTCAACACCATAATCTAAGAGTTGTTGCTTCATCCAAAGGACTTGAGCACAACAACTCCCTAAGGATATGTACTCCGCTTCGGTGGTAGATAAGGCTACGCTATTTTGTTTCTTAGAGAACCAAGATACGAGCATACTACCTAAGAATTGGCATGTCCCAGAAGTACTTTTCCTATCTATCTTACATCCCCCATAATCCACATCCTTATAAGCATGAAGGCTAAAGGAAGAATCTTTAGGATACCAAAGGCCTAAAGTAGGTGTGTCTCTAAGGTATCTAAAAATTCTCTTAATGGCAACTAAGTGTGATTCTCTAGGACTAGCTTGAAACCTAGAACACAAGCAAACACTAAACATGATATCTGGTCTACTTGCGGTAAGGTAAAGCAAAGAACATATCATGGATCTATAAAGCTTAGAATCAACACACTTACCTACTTCATCTTTGTCAATCTTTATGGAAGAACTCATAGGAGTGGCTTGAGGCTTTGCATTCTCCAAGCTAAACTTTTTGAGCATATCATTCACGTACTTATCTTGATTTATGAAGGTGCCATCTTTTCTTTGTTTGATTTGGAGTCCCAAAAAGAATGAGAGCTCCCCCATCATGCTCATCTCGAACTCACCTTGCATTAGCTTAGAATTTTTTTACAATAACACTCATTAGTAGAACCAAAAATGATATCATCAACATAAATTTGAACTACTAAGATGTCATTGTTATATCTTTTTATGAAGAGTGTTGTATCCACCTTCCCCTTTTCAAAACCCTTTTCAATTAAGAAATTTGAAAGTCTCTCATACCAAGCTCTAGGAGCTTGTTTTAAACCATAGAGAGCTTTTGTTAGTTTAAACACATGGTTTGGAAATTTTGAATCCTCAAAACCTGGTGGTTGTTCAACATACACCTCTTCATTTATAAAACCATTTAAAAAGGCACTTTTCACATCCATTTGAAAAAGCTTGAAATTATGATAACATGCAAATGCAAGCAACATCCTAATAGCTTCCATCCTAGCTACGGGTGTATAAGTCTCATCAAAATCAATTCCCTCTTCTTGTGTATAGCCTTGAGCAACAAGCTTAGCCTTGTTTCTCACTATATTACCACTTTCATCTAATTTATTCCTAAAAACCCATTTTGTACCTATAGTAGATTGATTATTAGGCCTTTCAACTAATGTCCAAACTCTACTTCTCTCAAATTGATTTAATTCCTCTTGCATGGCCAAAATCCAAAAATCATCTTTTAAAGCTTCTTTAATATTTTTAGGCTCAATGCATGAAAGAAATGCAACATGATTCATTAATTTGAGAGAGGATCTGGTAGTTACCCCCTTGGATGGATCGCCCAAGATTTCACCACCTTTGACATAGTTTAACTCCCTTGGGTAAGACACCTGCCTTTCCTCAAGAGCCAAGTCCTTCAAGGCTTCAAGAGGTGGATCTTGTGTATCCTCATCTTTAGTTGGAATCTCATCCACCTTTGACGTTTGTCCTTCATCAATGGCATCAAGGATTCCTACATCATCATCATCACAAGATTTCTTCCTCGAAAGGAGGTTATCATCGAAAACAACATGTATTGACTATTCAACTACTAGCGTTCTTTTATTAAATACACATAGGCTTTAGAGTTTAAAGAGTACCCTAAGAAAATAGCTTCATCACTTTTAGCATCAAATTTACCTAAGTTTTCTTTACCATTATTCAAAACAAAACACTTGCAACCAAAAGGATGAAAATAGCTAATGTTAGGCTTCTTAGATTTTAAAATATCATAAGGTGTTTTCTTCAAAATTGGCCTAATCATTACTCGATTTATAATATAGCAAGCGGTATTTGTTGCTTCCGCCCAAAAGTATTTAGGTAAATTATTTTCACAAAGCATGGTTCTAGCCATTTCTTCTAAAGTTCGATTTTTCCTCTCAACTACCCCATTTTGTTGAGGAGTGCGAGGTGCAGAAAAATTGTGGCTAATCCCATTTTCATTTAAAAACTCATCGAAACCTAGATTTTGAAATTCGGTTCCATGATCACTTCTAATGTGACAAATTTTAAGTTCAAGATCATTTTGAGTTATTTTAGAAAATGTGATGAATTTTTCTAAAGCCTCATCCTTTGTACTTAAAAATAGAACCCAAGTATACCTAGAATAGTCATCTACAAGCACAAAAGCATATGATTTTCCACCCAAGCTCATTGTTCTAATAGGCCCAAAAAGATCCATATGACTCAGTTGTAAACATCTACTAGTAGAGACATCATTTATGGATTTAAAAGAAGTTCTATGTTGTTTACCCTTTGAACATGCATCACAAATTTTATCATTAGAAAATTTAAGTTTGGGTAAACCTCTAACTAGATTAAGGGAAATTAATTTTTCTAAGACACTCATGCTAGCATGTCCTAATTTTCTATGCCAAAGCCATGAGTCATGTTCATCATGTACAACTAAGCATGTGTGAGATGAATGAATGTCATCTAGATGCACCATGTAAATGTTCCCTATGCGATGACCAATGAGCATTAGTTGATTTGTTTTAATGTTTACAATTTTGCAACCACGTTTATCAAATAAAACATTAAAACCCTTGTCACACAATTGACTAATACTCAACAAGTTATGCTTAAGACCTTTGACATACAAAACAATTTCAATGAAAATAGAAGAGTGATTATGTAACCCCCTTAACCCGGCCTAGACGGTTAACCCGAACTAAGAAGATTACACGGGGAAAACCAAAGTCAACCCGAAAGTCAACCTTGATTAACGACCTTTTTTTTTCTTTTTAATCTTATATAAATGCATATTAACCCTAGGTGAACATTCAAGATGTACATATTCAAAAACCATAGCAATTGGATAACATTTAGGGACTCAATTGCACAACATACAAACTTAGGGACCAAATTACAAATTCTGAAAATTATGATGACTTTACCAAAATTAAAGTTACCATTATGAAATTAATCATATTTCATGCTTCCCTGTCAAATTTCATCTCAATCGGACATCTCAAACTCAACCAATTGTATATACAAACATTGGGACCAAAATGTAAGAATTCTAAAACATATAACCATCAGATTCAGTGCCCAACGGTCGAGTGTTCCGAAACGGGGGAAATCCGTTTCGAAACGCAGGACCGTTCCGAAACAAGTTGCGGAACAAGGCTTGGCAGTGGCAAATCCGTTTCGGAACAGCCCTACCTGTTTCGAAACGCCATGGCCATTTCAGGCCATCTGTTCCGAAACAGTAGCACCCGTTCCGAAACGAGTTGCCCAGAAATGCAGATTTTTGCTGGTTTAACACACTTTCAACCCATCAAACACATTCATATGACCTCCATATCATGCACACAAGTCATCAAACACTCAATGAACATATTAGCACCAACCATTCTCAAACATGGCAACATTCAAGAAAAATCCCAATTCTATAGGCATGCATCCTAAATTGAAAATCATGCAACCATCAAAACTTCAAACCAAATACCAAAAGGCCATTTACATGTTCAAACATCATCAAAAGCATAAAACCAACTTAGGGAGTCCAACATCTCCCAAAAAGACAACTTAGGTTCCCATTGCCAATTGCCCAAAAGCTAATAGTGTTAGGAAAACATTCACCATACATGAGCTTAGTTCTTCAATTGGATCCTTGACCTCCTTGCTGCCCTTTATGCACCTCAACGCTCTGCATTATTAGTTTAAGAAAAGAGAGAGCGTAAGCACATAGCTTAGTGAGGAACGCTCAATAAAAACAACACAATAATGCATTTGTAAAAACACCTTTTCAAGACCTTTAGTTTCAAAACAACATTTATCATGCAATTATGCATACAAACCAAGCATCTCATGCTTCAATTCAACATCATGTCATATTGGCTTACAAGTGATAATCCATAACCATTTTACAACTCAAGACACAATCGGATACGCGGATTACAAGCGTTTTCCCATACACTTCATACACACTACCAATATCAAGGTGGAGTAAATGGTACACTCACAACCCCTCAACACCCGTGATGGAGACTATGGAACAATCACAACCCCTCCACATCACTCATTGGTAGTTGTATAACATCACTAACGAGAACACGTGACACACAACACAAGATCCACACATGGACTTTTAACCACCATTGTGATCTTTACACAAGATCCACACATGGACTTTTAACCACCATTGTGATCTTTACACAAGATCCACTCATGGACTTTTAACCACCATGATGATCTTAACCATCCCGTTAGTGTACTTGGATGGAGTTTACGGTACAATCACAACCCCTCAACATCCAAGGCGACTTTATTCACGGTGCACCCAATCCTATAGCCGGCTAACTATATCCGATTCAAGTACCTTTAAACCAACACATCACTTGCCAATATACATCATTTTACATCATCAATCCACTATTTTAAAGCATTTAACAAAGCCATTAAATCATTATGCATCACAATGCAACAAAACCACATTTATCAATGTTCAAAACAAGGATCTCTTACCTTGAGCATCCTTCAACACATGGCTTATAAAACCAACATCAAACATGCTAAAATATGCTTTCAAAACAGAATTTAAACATGCAAATAAAACACATTGCATCCAACCATCTCATGGTTCATCAAAAAGTGAGTTTCTCCGAAAACTTACTCACCGATTCCGTTTCAAAGCTTGCCAAACTTCACTCACCGATTCCATTTCGCAAGCTTGCCGAAACACCAATCAAGCTTCCGGATCAACACCACAAGGATCCGAAGATGTCTCCCCTGTTTTAAACACATCAAAGCAGAGGATTAATGCATCATCATGCATTAATATCTTCAACCAAGACACCTAAACTCACTGCTCTCATCAACACTCACATTTCGGCTACCAAACACAACCGAAATCACATCCAAACACCTCTACAACATTACCCAGCCAAGATCCATCAATTCCAATCATTCTTAAACATCAAATAACATCCAAAAAGGATCTAATCACGTCCTTATATCTCCAGCTATAGCAGAACATCAAAATCACCCCCAAAACCACCATTAACTCAATCGAAAACTTAGGAAAATCAACCTATTCGGGATTGCATTGATTAAACCTCAATTACACATCAATTATACATCCATTATACATCAAAAAGACATCTCAAAACAGAGCCCTAACATTTTATACGAATTTCTTCAAAATTAACTTCAAATCTTGCATTTTAAGCCAAGATCAAGAACACAACATAAAAACCTTTAATAAAACTCAAATCAAGGATTGAGAACTTGGGAATTTCAGTAAAGAACTGAGTATTTAGAGGAGAAGGACGTTCATACCTCTAAATGTGAGTTTCTCCTTGTTTAAAGCCAAGATTCTTGAAAATTCAATAGGCAAAAGATGAGGATTTGATGTAGAAATGATTAGAGATCAATTAGAGATTGAAATCTCATTTTTAGATGTCAAAATCAGAGGGAAATGGCTGGGGAAAAGTGTTTGGCTGAGAGAAAATGGAGAGAAAATGAAAAGGGAAAATTTTGAGAAAAGTTAGTTATGAAATCCAAAAATATCTATTTCCTCTTTTTGCTTTTATTAAATATCATTTAATAAATGTTTAATATTAAGAAAAATCTGGAGAAAACTCTTCTTATGTAAATTAATTCCTTAAAGATTCAAAGTTTCAATCCTTTTAAAACAGTCACCAACTTTTCAAAAATTACATTTTAGTCACTAACTTAAAATGTCACATTTCGAAACCTCATTTTGTAAAATTGATTTCACCACTCCCTTATATATAATAAAAGAGGATTTTTAGATATTTTCCATATTTTTAATGCATCCCGAACTAGGCTTTCCCTAAAATCACCTTTTATATTCGAACCGAAATCCGACCGGTCCGATTCAAACCCAAAACTTCTAAGCCCAAAATTGGGGTGTTACAACTCTCCCCCCCTTTAAGAAATTTCGTCCTCGAAATTTACCTGAAGGAAAGAGGTACGGAAACTGCTTCAACATGTCATCCTTCCGTTCCCACGTGGCTTCTGCAACACCACGATGCTTCCACAACACCTTTACCAACTCAATGGTCTTGCCTCGAAGAACTTTACTATCCGAATCCAGAATCCTCACCGGTTCCTCATCATAGGTCAAATCCGGATTCAATTCCACTTCTTCCACAGGCATCACATGGGAAGGATCCGATCTATACTTCCGTAGCATAGAAACATGAAACACATCATGAATCTTTTCTAACTCTTGCGGTAACCTCAACTTGTACGCAACAGGACCCACACGCTCAATCACCTCGTATGGTCCAATATACCTAGGGATCAACTTACCCTTTCGACCAAACCTCATCACCTTTTTCCAAGGCGAAACTTTCAAAAACACACGGTCACCCACCGCATACGCAATCTTCTTACGCTTCAAATCCGCATAAGACTTTTGCCGATCAGAAGCTGCCTTCAAATGCTCACAAATGAGCTTCACCTTCTCGGTGGTCCCATTCAACAAAGCTGGCATCGAAACCAACTTCTGACCCGTTTCAGCCCAAGAAAGAGAAGTCCTACACTTCCTCCCGTACAAAGCTTCATAAGGTGCCATTTGAATACTTGCATGATAACTATTATTATAGGCAAACTCCACCAAAGGCAAATGTTTCTCCCAAGAACCCTGAAACTCAATCACGCAGCACCGCAACATATCCTCCAACACCTGGATAACACGCTCAGACTGTCCATCCGTCTGCGGATGATAAGATGTACTGAAATTCAACCGTGTACCCAAAGCCTGATGCAAACACTGCCAGAAACGCGATGTAAACCTCGGATCTCTATCCGACACAATCGACTTTGGAACACCATGCAGCCGCACAATCTCAGCAATGTACAGCTCCGCAAGCTTATCCAAAGTGTACGTAGTATGCACAGGCAAGAAATGCGCACATTTCGTCAGGCGATCCACAATCACCCACACCGAATTCTTCTTCGACGGCGACAAAGGCAAACCAGACACGAAGTCCATGGTAATCCTTTCCCACTTCCACTCAGGAATCCTCAACGGTTGCAACAACCCTGAAGGAAACTGATGCTCAGCCTTAACTCGCTGACACACCATGCACTTACTTACAAACTCAGCAACATCCTTCTTTAAACCCACCCAATAGTACTCATCACGAAGATCACGATACATCTTAGTACTACCAGGGTGCATAGCAAAAGGACTACTATGACCTTCAGTCAGAATAGCACGCCTCAAATCAGCATCATTGGGCACCACTATCCGACTCCCAAAGCATAACACTCCATCACCATTAAAACAGAAATCCGAAGGCCTACCCTCCGCAATATCCTGAACATGTGGCACCAAGGAATCATCCAACAACTGCTTCTCCTTAATCAACTGAACCAAGGATGGTTTCACTTGCAACTCAGCCACAAGACCACCATCACGCGAAATACTCAAACTGGAAAACATAGCCCTCAACTCAACAGCTACCTTCCTACTCAAGGCATCCGCTACAACATTAGCTTTACCTGGATGGTACTCGATTGTCAAATCATAATCCTTAAGCAACTCCACCCAACGTCGTTGCCTAAGATTCAACTCTTTCTGAGACATCAGATACTTCAAACTCTTGTGATCCGTGTACACAGTACACTTCTCACCATACAGGTAATGTCTCTAAATTTTCAAAGCAAAAACCACCGCAGCCAACTCAATGTCATGCGTAGGATAATTGCGCTCATGCACCTTCAACTGCCGTGACGCATAAGCCACCACCTTACCCTCTTGCTTCAACACACATCCCAAACCAACATAGGACGCATCACTATACACCACAAACTCTTTCCCTGATTCAGGTTGAACCAAGATAGGAGCTTGCGTTAAAGCCGCCTTAAGCTTCTCAAAAGCCTACTGTCTCGCTTCTGTCCACTCATACTTAACATCCTTCTGCAACAACTTCGTCAAAGGTGCAGAATTCTCAAATGCCCTTCATGCTCCTCCTCAGTACGAGAGTACACAAGGATATCATCAATGAACACCACAAATAACTTATCCAAGTATTCATGGAACACTCTATTCATCATGTCCATGAAAGCTGCAGGAGCATTCGTCAAACCAAACGACATCACAAGGAACTCATAATGCCCATACCTCGTTCTGAAGGCTGTCTTTGGCACATCCACATCCTTCACCTTCAACTGATAATACCCTGACCTTAGGTCAATTTTAGAGAACACAGCCGCTCCCTGAAATTGATCAAAAAGATCATCAATTCTCGGCAATGGATACCGATTCTTGATAGTAAACTTGTTAAGCTGACGATAATCAATGCACATCCTCATAGTGCCATCCTTTTTCTTCACAAACAAGACCGGTGCACCCTAAGGTGACACACTCAGCCGAATGAAACCACGATCAAGCAACTCCTGAAGTTGCGTCTTCAGCTCTTTCAACTCTTTAGGTGCCATTCGATAAGGAGTAATGGACACTGGAGTTGTGTTTTCATACAGCTCAATTCCAAACTCCACTTCGCGATTAGGAGGCAATCCAGGCAACTCCTCCGGGATCACACCAGGAAACTCTCGCACAGTCCTGATATCTTGCACACGCAACTCTTTAGAGCTAGGATTCATCACAAAGGCTAGGTAAGCTTCACAACCTTGCCTTAGCTTCCGGCTCGCTTCCAGAGTAGACACCACATTGGCAAGAAACTTCACATTCTCACCAACCACCACTACTTCATAATCATCCGCAAGTTTCAACAAAACTCGCTTATTCTCAAAATCCACTACAGCTCGATGCTCAACAAGCCAATCCATACCAAGGATTACATCAAAACCATAAAAAGGCAACTCCATAAGATCAACATGAAAAACATGATCTTGCACAACCAAGGGACATCTTCTATAAAGCTTTCGAGTCACAACAGTCTCACCAAAAGAACTAGTTACACGCATTCCAACATCCAAAGACTCAACAGGCAAACCAAGCAATTGAGCATGCTCACGCAATATGTACGAATGTGTAGATCCAGAATCAATCAAGGAAAGTAATGACAAGGATTGCAAAGTAAAAGTACCTGCGATCACATCCGTGTCATTCCTACCCTCCCTTTGAGCATACACTCTGGCCTGGCCACCACCCTCAGGCTGAACAGCTACAACATGAGCCACATTCCTTCCACCATCCTCTCTGCGCTGGAAGTTACCACGGCCGCGCCTACGACCTCTCTGTGGTGCAACAACTCCAGGAGCACGTCCCTGGCCACCACCGGCCAATAGAGGACACTCCCTCCTCATGTGATCTGCCGAACCACAGTTCCAGCACGAGTTAGCGGTCACCACAACAGGAGCCTGAACCTCCCTCACTGCTCGAGGACAATCACGCCTCAGGTGTCCACGCGATCCACATGTCCAACATGTGTTCGGATCAGCTCTCGCCTTGTCCCCTTGAACAGGCGCACCTTGCCCTCCACCACTTCGCCTAGCTGAAACTGATACTTCCGATCACGTCCTCTCTTGTTCCGTCCGCCACCGGAACTATACTCAGCAGCTCGCTTGCCCACACTAGGACCAGCACCTCTAGAAGATAGACTCAAATTCAACTCAATGTCCTTTGCTCTACCAACCAGCACATCAAAATCAGTGTACTCAGCAGCCAACATATAGGTCTTCACTTCCGTCATCAAACCATAACGGAAACGTTCACACCTCTCCCGCTCATCAGGAACAAGCTCAGGTGCGTACTGACTGACTCAGACAAACTGAACTTCGTACTCAGCTTCAGACATGCTCCCTTGAGTAAGAGACATGAATTCCCTTTTCTTTTCATCCAGGTATCGCACACCCAGATACCTTCTCTTGAACGCGTTCAGAAAGAATGTCCAAGTCACATCAGCCTCCGCCATTCCAGAGATAGAAGTTGTCCACCAAGTATATGCATCGTCATGCAACAAAGATATCACGCAGCCCAGCTTCTGCACATCATTACAATTCATTTGTCCCAAAATTCTCTTGGTACTTTCTAACCAAGACTCAGAACCTTCAGCAGACAATCCCCTGAACTCAGTCCCTCCCAGACTGCGCAAATGTTCCAAAGGTAGTCTAACGTTAGCATCTCCATGATGCCCAGCTCCCTGAGCTCCAACTACCGTTGCCTGAAAAGCTCCAGCAATAGCTTGTATCAGCATTGTCATGTCAGGAGCAGCTTGCCCCTGCCCAGCTTCAGGTCCAGCGACCCCAGCACCAGCAGCAACACCAACTCCTTCACCCCCATCACCACCACCACCAGGTGGAGGAGGTAAATCCACCATATTTCCAACATTCTCCTCATTCTCGTTTTGAGCCATAGCTCGCGTATTAATCCTCGTCTCTCTACGAGGTCCCATTCACTAAACAATGCAATCACAATGCAATAAACAAAGTCAGGCTCATCAAGGTAAGCAATCCAAGTACCCAAGCTCATTTCCAATTAAAACAAATCATTTCATTAGCTTTGATTTGGCAATGGGTCCCTCTAACATGCTTCACCACAACATACACCACAATTGCAACATGCTTACAATTAATACATCATACTTTCACTCAACAAGCATACAAAGCAATCATACACACATCACCCACTTAACCATTCCCAATTACTCGAGAACTCAGCTCTGATACCACCAAATGTAACCCCCTTAACCCGGCCTAGACGGTTAACCCGAACTAAGAAGATTACACGGGGAAAACCAAAGTCAACCTGAAAGTCAACCTTGATTAACGACCCTTTTTTTTCTTTTTAATCTTATCTAAATGCATATTAACCCTAGGTGAACATTCAAGATGTACATATTCAAAAACCATAGCAATTGGATAAAATTGAGGGACTCAATTGCACAACATACAAACTTAGGGACCAAATTGCAAATTCTGAAACTTATGAGGACTTTACCAAAATTAAAGTTATCATTATGAAATTAATCATATTTCATGCTTCCCTGTAAAATTTCATCTCAATCGGACATCTCAAACTCAACCAATTGTATATACAAACATTGGGACCAAAACGTAAGAATTCCAAAACATATAACCATCAGATTCAGTGCGCAACGGTCGAGTGTTCTGAAACGGGGGAAATCCGTCCGAAACGCGGGACCATTTCGAAACAAGTTGCAGAACAAGGCTTGGCAGTGGCAAATCCGTTTCGGAACAGCCCTACCTGTTTCGAAACGCCATGGCCATTTCAGGCCATCTGTTCCGAAACAGTAGCACCCGTTCCGAAACGAGTTGCCCAGAAATGCAGATTTTTTCTGGTTTAACACACTTTCAACCCATCAAACACATTCATATGACCTCCATATCATGCACACAAGTCATCAAACACTCAAGGAACATATTAGCATCAACCATTCTCAAACATGGCAACATTCAAGAAAAATCCCAATTCTATAGGCATGCATCCTAAATTGAAAATCATGCAACCATCAAAACTTCAAACCAAATACCAAAAGGCCATTTACATGTTCAAACATCATCAAAAGCATAAAACCAACTTAGGGAGTCCAACATCTCCCAAAAAGACAACTTAGGTTCCCATTGCCAATTGCCCAAAAGCTAATAGTGTTAGGAAAACATTCACCATACATGAGCTTAGTTCTTCACTTGGATCCTTGACCTCCTTGCTGCCCTTTATGCACCTCAACGCTCTGCATTATTAGTTTAAGAAAAGAGAGAGCGTAAGCACATAGCTTAGTGAGGAACGCTCAATAAAAACAACACAATAATGCATTTGTAAAAACACCTTTTCAAGACCTTTAGTTTCAAAACAACATTTATCATGCAATTATGCATACAAACCAAGCATCTCATGCTTCAATTCAACATCATGTCATATTGGCTTACAAGTGATAATCCATAACCATTTTACAACTCAAGACACAATCGGATACGCGGATTACAAGTGTTGTCCCATACGTTTCATACACACTACCAATATCAAGGTGGAGTAAATGGTACAATCACAACCCCTCAACACCCGTGATGGAGACTATGGTACAATCACAACCCCTCCACATCACTCATTGGTAGTTGTATAACATCACTAACGAGAACACGAGACACACAACACAAGATCCACACATGGACTTTTAACCACCATTGTGATCTTTACACAAGATCCACTCATGGACTTTTAACCACCATGATGATCTTAACCATCCCGTTAGTGTACTTGGATGGAGTTTACGGTACAATCACAACCCCTCAACATCCAAGGCGACTTTATTCACGGTGCACCCAATCCTATAGCCGGCTAACTATATCCGATTCAAGTACCTTTAAACCAACACATCACTTGCCAATATACATAATTTAACATCATCAATCCACTGTTTTAAAGCATTTAACAAAACCATTAAATCATTATGCATCACAATGCAACAAAACCACATTTATCAATGTTCAAAACAAGGATCTCTTACCTTGAGCATCCTTCAACACATGGCTTATAAAACCAACATCAAACATGCTAAAATTTGCTTTCAAAACAGAATTTAAACATGCAAATAAAACACATTGCATCCAACCATCTCATGGTTCATCAAAAAGTGAGTTTCTCCGAAAACTTACTCTTGAGCTTAGCTAAGTTGTTTAGACTTAAACTAAGCTCCCATAACCTTCAAACATTGGTTTCAAAGCTGAAAACCAAACTTCACTCACCGATTTCGTTTCGCAAGCTTGCCGAAACACCAATCAAGCTTCCGGATCAACACCACAAGGATCCGAAGATGTCTCCCCTATTTTAAACACATCAAAGCAGAGGATTAATGCATCATCATGCATTAATATCTTCAACCAAGACACCTAAACTCACTGCTCTCATCAACACTCACATTTCGGCTACCAAACACAACCGAAATCACATCCAAACACCTCTACAACATTACCCAGCCAAGATCCATCAATTCCAATCATTCTTAAACATCAAATAACATCCAAAAAGGATCTAATCACGTCCTTATACCTCCAGCTATAGCAGAACATCAAAATCACCCCAAAAACCACCATTAACTCAATCGAAAACTTAGGAAAATTAACATATTCGGGATTGCATTGATTAAACCTCAATTACACATCAATTATACATCTATTATACATCAAAAAGACATCTCAAAACAGAGCCCTAACATTTTATACGAATTTCTTCAAAATTAACTTCAAATCTTGCATTTTAAGCCAAGGTCAAGAACACAACATAAAAACCTTTAATAAAACTCAAATCAAGGATTGAGAACTTGGGAATTTCAGTAAAGAACTGAGTATTTAGAGGAGAAGGACGTTCATACCTCTAAATGTGAGTTTCTCCTTGTTTAAAGCCAAGATTCTTGAAAATTCAATAGGCAAAAGATGAGGATTTGGTGTAGAAATGATTAGAGATCAATTAGAGATTGAAATCTCATTTTTAGATGTCAAAATCAGAGGGAAATGGCTGGGGAAAAGTGTTTGGCTGAGAGAAAATCGAGAGAAAATGAAGAGGGAAAATTTTGAGAAAAGTTAGTTATGAAATCCAAAAATATCTATTTCCCCTTTTTCCTTTTATTAATTATCATTTAATAAATTTTTAATATTAAGAAAAATCTGGAGAAAACTCTTCTTGGGTAAATTAGCTCCTTAAAGATTCAAAGTTTCAATCCTTTTAAAAGAGTCACCAACTTTTCAAAAATTACATTTTAGTCACTAACTTAAAATGTCACATTTCGAAACCTCATTTTGTAAAATTGATTTCACCAATCCCTTATATATAATAAAAGAGGATTTTTAGATATTTTTCCATATTTTTAATGCATCCCGAACTAGGCTTTCCCTAAAATCACCTTTTATATTCGAACCGAAATCCGACCGGTCCGATTCAAACCCAAAACTTCTAAGCCCAAAATTAGGGTGTTACAGATTACCAATGGAGCTTATTCCTTCAATGTGGCCTTTGGAGTTGTCACCGAAAGTTACCACTCCACCACCTTTTGGCTTTAGTTCCACAAATCGACTCTTGTCACCGGTCATGTGTCTTGAGCATCCACTATCAAGGTACCAAGAATTTTTGCTTGAAGCTTTAGCCTTGTAGCAATGCTCCCCCTACAAACAAAGAAATTAGGCTTTGACTTTTGGTACCCAAATCATTTTGGGTCCATGAGTGTTAGCCTTCAACATTTTGGTTCCCTTAGGAATCCAAGAAGAAATAGCATTCATATCATTAGAAATAATGAGTCCCTTAGGAACCCAAACACTCCTAACTCTTTGACCTCTAGATTGCTTATTAAAATTTCTTTGTTTAGGTATAAAAGGTTTTCTTTTTACATATTGGGATATAGAATGATTTCTTTTTTCAAAATTATTTTTCCCAATAGCAATAGATGTTTTAAGATTATCCACTTCCTTTGTGTGATAATCTTGAAAATCGGAAAGAAGTTTTTCAAGTTCAAGATTTTTTGTTTTAAGATCATTTGAAAGATTTACTAAAAATAAAACCTTCTTTTCCAATTCGGAGTTAGCTTTAGAAAATGTCTCATTTTGATTTTTCAAATCGGAAATAGTTTTCTTTTTTTCAAAATGGATTCTTTATATTTTCCTACTAACTCATCATACACCTCTTGGAATTCATCATAAGCATCTTGAAGTTCATCAAAAGTAAAATCGAAATTGGATAAGTTAGAGTTTACCTTTGGTTCATCATCAATGGCCATGAGACATAGATTGGCCACTTCCTCCTCTTCCTCGGATGACTCATCGTCACTTCAAGTGGCTATTTGAGCTTTGAGCTTGTTCTTCTTCCCAAATCTTTTCTTTTTCAATTGAGGACATTCGGAACGGATGTGACCCAGTTTCTTGCATTCATAACAAGTGATTTGGTCCTTCTCCTCTTTCTTGCTCTTACTCTTGAAGTCTCCCTTTCTAATGAATTTTCTTCAACGATTTGACTTCATGAACCGAGTAAACCGTTTGGCCAACATGGCCATCTCCTCATCTTCATCCTCACTAGAATCGCTTTCTTGATGTGAAGCTTTTAGAGCGGTTCCCACTTTCTTCTTCTCAATCTCCTTCTTCTCAACTATTTTCTTCTCTTGTTCTCTTCCCTTCCTCATAATCTCATGGGTGAGTAGAGATCCAACAAGAGCATCAAGCTTGAGAGTCTTCAAATCTCTAGATTCAATAATGGCCGTTCTCTTGCCATCCCATGACTCCGGAAGAGAGTACAACAATTTTCTCACTAGCTTGTTTTCGAGAATGATCTCGCCGAACCCCTTCAATCCGTTGACAATGACCGAGAATCGATCAAACATCTTGGAGACACTTTCATCGGGATCCATCTTGAAGTTCTCATAGCTTAGATTGAGTAGCCCAATCTTTGTCTCCTTGACATCACTAGTTCCCTCATATGTTGTCTCGAGGGTGTCCCAAACCTCCTTGGCATTTTCGATTGAAGACACCTTGGAGTAGATATCTGGACCAAGTGCACAAAATATCACATGAAGAGCTTTGTCATTCACTTGCATCCTTCTTCTTTCATCATCCGTCATCTCGGCTTTGACCTTTGGGACAAGTCTTTCTCCATCTCTCTTCATGGGAATGTATGGACCTTCTTCAACCACATCCCACACCATATAGTCAATAGACTTGATGAAGAGCCTCATCCTATTCTTTCAATATGGGTAGTTGTCCCCATTGAAGAATGTTGGCTTGGTGGTGGATTGGGACTCATAGTTGGAGGTGGATGCCATTGCTTAACTTGTTGTTGATCAAACTCTCCCAGAATCGACTCAAGAGGGTTGTAATCCTTCCGATGAGTGTAGCTCTGATACCAATTGTTGAGTTGATCGAACAATTGCAAATGGCCAAGAGGGGGTGAATTGGCAATTAAAATTTTGGTGGGAAGAAATGAGTTAAAAATAAAATTGACACAAGTAGTTATAGTGGTTCAAGTTCTCCAAATGAACTCTACATCCACTACCTTAGTTTCCACTAAGGATTTTCAACAAATTCACTACTTGAATTCTTCCCATTTTCTTGGATGAGGAGGTAACCTTACAATTTCAATTAAGATTTCTACCCAAAGCTTAATCCACTCAAATTACAAAAAAGGTTTGTGGTAAACTCAAATGATTCCTCTCAAAGGATAATTGTCTACCCAATTACAATTTCAATAACCCCAAACTTACAATACAAATTGACAATTGAAACACACTAGAGTTGGGTACAAAAATTTGACTTTGAATAGCTCAAGGGTTTGGATTTTTGCTTTGATGATGCTTGTGGGTTGAATGGTTGTTGCTGACCTTCAAAGGGCTTCATTTTATACCTCATCTATTAATTCTAGCCGTTTGGGTGGTTGGGAACATGAATAGAGTCGTTGGAACCCTCTCTTACCACCATAAATGCACTTCTACAGCTATCCGTATCGGTACACGGGGAGCCGTATCGATACCTGTCTCAGAAAAGAAAGAGCCGTTGTGTGCAATAAATAAGGGGTATCGAAACGCACGTAAGCGTATCGGTACGGGGTATCGAAACGAGGGTTTACCGTATCGATACCTTTTTCTCAACTTAGCTCACTGGAAGTTTCCGTTTCGATATGAGGGTTTACCGTATCGATACGGGTCAACGACCAATTTAAAATTTGGTTACCAACCAACTGACACCAACGGTCGAAATATTTAAACCGACTTGAATTTAAAATTCATTAAGTCCGTATCGATATAGATGAAGTCGTATCGGTACGCCATTCAAACTCTTTAGACTTTTACGAAGGAGCGTATCGATATAGGTGAAGAGCGGATCGATACGTGTTCCTCCAGTAGCCAACTTTGTTAAAAAGGTATCGATACGGATGGAAGCGTATCGATACACCTGGACGTTTTTCAATAGTTTGGCTTTGGAACACTTAGAAAATATTTTGAGTTTGATTTTTTCAAATCAGTTTTAAAGAGTTGGTGATTTAAAACTTATTAAGGGACTTATAAAACAATTTTAAGTTTTTTAAATTGATCCTTAAAGATTTAATTATATCAAAATCAAACATAGGTTTTACAGTTTAGTTGAGCAGGTATGCTCCTGGATTGGAATTGGATGTGAGACATCGATTTGGTTGACTCTTTTATGGGTTCACGTATGATGATAGATTAGATATGTGGTTTATATTGGCTACACCGTTTTTGACGTGTTGGTAACACGGGCGAGGTACATTGAGCAGAATCTAGGTTTAGCAAATCGTTTGAAAGGTTCTAGCTCTAGAAAGAGAGTTGCCGACTCTAGTTTTAATGGTAGCCAGTGTAAGAATAGTCATGCTAAAAGGGTATCGTTTGGGTTAAGCCGAGGTGGTAGTAATGTTGGACATGGACCATAGGGTTAGTGTGTTTAGGATTGAGTAGCATTCGATACCTATTAAGTATGTGGATCGTGTGACCACGTGAGGCGAGATTGGCCACGTTTGATCGATGGGGTATAGCTTTCCACACCTGTTATTGCTAATGCTTTTGGGAGTTATGGCTTGAACGTTCGTTTCGAAGGTGTTAGACGTGGGAATGTGAGTAACTAGTTTCTTTGGTGAAACTGTTGTTACAAGAAAATTGTATAGGAGATATCCTTTATCTGTTCAAGGCCATGTGTTTTCAGTTGATTTGATAGAGTTGCCTTTCTATGGTTTTGATGTAATCCTTGGGATGGATTGGTTGACCGAGCATAGAGTTGTGGTCGATTTTGATGTTAAGCGAGTTACCTTGAAACTTGTTGATGATTATGAAGTGGTAATCATAGGCGAGAACGTGAAATTCTTGTCCAATGCAATTTCAACTCTTGAAGCGAGTCGAATGATGTAGTTGGGCTGTGAAGCTTTTCTAGCCTGTGTAATGAACCTTGGTACAAAAAAAGGTACGAGTACAAGACGTATGAACGGTATGTGAGTTCCTGGGTGTCTTTCTGGAAGAGTTGCATGGTCTGCCACTGAACAGAGAAGTTGAGTTTGGCATAGAGTTGTATGAAAATACGACTCTAATGTCATTTGCTCCTTATCCAATGGCACCTAAGAAGTTGAAGGATTTGAAAATGCAATTTCGGGGGTTTCTAGTTTGAGGGTTCATAAGGCCAAGTGTTTCACCTTGGGGTGCACTGATATTGTTTATAAATAAGAAGGACGGCTCTAAGATTAATTTGATATCTAGGTATTATCAATTGAAGATAAAGAATGCAGAAGTGCATAAGACAGCTTTTCGGACAAGGTACGTGCATTATGAATTCTTGGTGATGTCGTTCGGTTTGACAAAGACACCGATTGCATTCATGGATTAGATGAATCATGTGCTGCAAGTGTTGTTGGAGAATCAACTTTATGTTAAATTAAGCAAGTGCAATTTTTGGCTCAGGGAAGTTGTCTTCCCTGGACATGTGACGTTGACTGAGGGTATTTGGATTGACCCACAAAAGATCGAGGCGGTGATGAATTGGAGACGCCTAAATCGGTGACAGAAGTGCATAGTTTCCTTAGTTTAGCTGGATATTATCGAAGGTTTGTTGAAGGTTTCTTTAAGGTTGTTGCATTGTTAACTAAGTTGTTACAAAAGAATGTTCGTTTTGAGTGGACAAATGTTAGACAACAAGCTTTCGAGAAGTTGAAGGAAGCTTTGACGCAAGCTCTTGTTTTGATTCAACCTGAATCAGGTAAGGAGTTTGTGGTTTATAGTGATGCCTCGTATGTTGGTCTAGGTTGTGTTTTGATGCAAGGTGGGAAGGTTGTGCCGTATGCACCTATGCAATTGAAGGTGTATGAGCACAACTATCCTACTCATGATCTAGAGTTTGCTGCAGTTGTGTTCACTTTGAAGATTTGGAGGCACTACCTTTACGATGATAAATGTGTGGTTTACATAGATCATAAGAGTTTGAAGTATCTAATGTCCTAAAGAGAGTTGAATATTAGGCAATGAAGATGGTTTGAGTTGCTTAAAGATTGTGATCTGATGATAGAGTACCGTCTTGGAAAGGCCAATGTTGTGGCCGATGCTTTGAGTAGGAAAGTGGTTGTTGAGTTGAGAGTGATGTTTGATCGGTTGAGTATATCGCGAGATAGTGGGTTGATAGCCGAGTTACAAGTGAAATCTTCCTTAATTCAGTTAATTAAGGATAAGCAGTTGCTTGATGATTCTTTGGTGTCTTATGTTCAACATATAGTAGACGGTAGTGTAACGGATTTTATTTTAATGATGATGGTGTTTTGTGCTTTAAAAGTCGTATAGTCATGCCGGAGGATGTTGAGTTGAGGCGCAATGTTTTGATTGAGGCTCGTAGCAGTCCTTTTGCTATACATCCAGGTAGTACAAAGATGTTTTATGGTTTGAAAAATGAGTACTATTGGGTTGGGTTGAAAAAGGATGTTGCCGATTTTGTGAGCGAGTGTATGGTTTGTCAGCGTGTGAAAGATGAGCATCAGTTTCTTTTCGGGTTGTTACAACCTTTGAGAATACTGGAATGGAAATGGGAGAGGATTACGATGGATTTTGTGTCCGGTTTGCGTTTGACCCCAACCAAGAAGAACTCTACTTGGGTGATTGTAGATCGTCTTACGAAGTGTGTGCATTTCTTGGCTGTGCATACTATGTATACGTTGGATAAGCTAGCAAAGTTGTATATTTTTGAGAGTGTGCATTTGCATGATGTGCCTAAATCTATAGTGTTGGATAGGGATCCGAGGTTTACAACGATGTTTTGAGAGTGTTTACACCAAGTGTTGGATACGCGTTTGAATTCTAGTACCTCGTATCATCCTCAGACGGATGGATAGTTGGAGCGAGTTATCCAAGAGTTGGAGGATATTTTGAGATGTTATGTTATAGATTTCCAAGGTTATTGGGAAAAGTAGAGGCTCTTTGTAACTCCCTCGTCCCGGTCTGGTCGGAAGACCGGTCCGAGTGGGCCACACGGGGAAAACCGAAGCGAAACCCGTTAAGGCTTCCCCTCGGTTAACGACCCAGAAAATTTCTTTTAACTTAGTCTTATCTAAATGCAATTATAATTCCTATGTGAAGCATAGCAGCGGAAGAACCAAACAACGTATCAATCACCGACCAAACAAACATAACGGTCCATTTTACTTCTTTCCAGCAGGCCGTTTCGGAACACCTATAGGGTGTTCCGAAACGCCCTGACCTGGTCAACGGGCCTGGGTCAACCGCAAGGTGACCGTTCCGAAACAGGGGTGACCCGTATCGGAACGACCTAAACGGTCAATATCTCGTGGTCAACGAGATTTGACCGTTTCGGAACTTCAAAGGCCCGTTTCGGAACATCTTCATCTCGCCAGTTTCTCAGAATTCCAGTGGCGAAAACGTTCCGGAACGACCCTCATCCGTTTCGAAACGGCAGGCCATTTACGTAGGGCCGTTTCAGAACACGGGGACCCGTTTCGAAACACCCCCTGTCTGCAAACTTTTCTGGGCTGTTTTGAGGCACAAGGATGCCCCAAAACATTCCCAAGACACCAAGCAACTTCAAGGCAAGACATCCTAAGGCTTACTAACAATACTAGCATGCTTCAACAAGGTTTAAACATGTATAACACAAAGGCAACAATCCACATCATGCATTCGTTCAAACATAGATCAAACACATATATATAAACTCCTAATGCATAAGGCTAACATGCTAGCAAGCAATTAGGCATGAGTTAACAATCAACATGGCAATACAACCATGCAAAAGCAAGATACTAAGGAGTCTACACATGCTCCAAACAACCAATAACAATCCAACAACCACACATGTCCCATTGCTTAAGCTATTACAAGTCTAACATTTGAAATCCATACTTGGTGAACTCAAGTCCCAAAAACCACACTTGGAGGCCCTCCTCTTGCCCGAGCAACCCACGAACTAAGGATCTGCAATGTTGAACAAAGAGAGCGTAAGCAATGATGCTTAGTGAGGGTAAGCTCTAAAAACAAACCTCAACATTGCAGGGTCCGAGCACGATCTAGCCAAAGCCATTTACACTTACCAAGGGTCCACAAGGTATAAAATGCATGAGCAATGTATTACATGTATGCCTTAATTAAGAGCTCAATACTACCATACATGCAATCACATATAAACATCCAATCAGCTCATATATCTCAACACATTGATACATATATTAATCAACATTGGCACCTAGTTATCACTCAAATACGCGGACAACCGTTGGAACTCATATCCAACAACACAACCATTACCTGACGGTGGGATTACACTCATCACCGGTCTCGCGGAGGGGATTCCACTCATCCTCACGCCCCGTCGATGGGATTCCACTCATCACCGACTATATTTAAATACCATTTCCGGTCGTACCCGTACTCCTCCTTGGTGACTCAACGCCACCAAGGCCACGCGCGACTTTTGACTCATGTGTACACACTAACATCCTAATGATCGATCATTTGTATTTAAGTATACTAGTGCCAATATTTTACTCATTCCTCAACACACATTTCAATCATTTCCGTGCTTAGCACGTACTCACCATGGACACAACCATAACCATCACCATGTATGCTTTAAGCAATACAACCCATGCCTCAACTCACATGTATAAAACAATATACATAAACATTCATATCACATGGCATACGAGGCATATACATTCACACAATTGAGTTCATCCAAAGGCTTAGATCAAGCTTAGGATTAGGCTACCACCCTAATCCTAACTCTAGGTGGGTCTACCAAGCCCAACCTAGTCCGCATACTCGAACCAACTAATTTAAAATCATTCAAAGAAATCAACCACTCACCTAAGCTTCCAAGCTCAAAGGCCAAGCAAGCACAACCTTCAATTTCCCGGATTCTCTTCCGATGTTCCACCGATGCCCAAACTTGATTCTAATCATTCCCAAACACAAACAAAACGTTCGAATCAATAACACATCATCGGAAACAACCCGGATTATCATTAGCAAGTATTCAACACCCCAACCAAGTCCAAAAATAGAATTTTCGAGTAGCCCACTTAACCCACTGAAATCTTCCATTTCAAGCACCCAAACAAGCCTCAATTTCACCCAAAATGACCCTCATATATCATACTACCTACAGCCCCCAACAACCCACCTTAAACAGCCCCAAAACACACTTTAGAACCCTCTAAAAACCCTCTCAAAACCCAATTCCGAAAATTGCCCCAAATCATTTGAAATTCATATATGTAGTATCATTTGGCCTCTATACACCATTACTAAACATATTAAATCAAAACATTTAACTTTGCAACATAAAGACACCATTTTTAATCAAAACATTCAAAATCTCTATTTTCTAAAAGCTTCATGAAAATGAAAATGAAGGGTACTTTTGTGAAGGGAAAGATGAGGGGAAGTCAAAAATACCATTACCTTTCAATTTGGAGTTGGAAATGGTGGAGCTTTTGGATGGAACAGTGGCTTGAAGAGGGGGAGCTTCTTTCACGTTTAGAGAAGAAGATGAATAGGGAAAATAGGAAGAATGGGTGTTTTAGTTGTTTCTTTGAAATCAAGGCTAAAAGACCATACTGCCCTTAATGAAATGGGACATTCACAAGGGCACACCCTTAGAGGCTATTTAGGATTAAATTTCAAAACTTGATCCACATTAAATTAACACATTTGAAAACGAAACCCGAAATTGTGAAGAACCCTTTTAATTATGAAAACCGAGCCCAGATAATATAAAAATATTATTTTTGCCTAACCCCTAAACCCGAGTGTTACAACTCTCCCCCACTTAAGAAAATTTCGTCCCCGAAATTACCTAGTGGAAACAGATACGGAAACTACTCGACCATATCCGCTTTCCTCTCCCACGTGGCCTCTTCCACACCTCTATGTCTCCACAACACCTTGACCAACTCTATGGTCTTGCCACGCAACACCTTGCTATCAGAAGCAAGTATCTCAACGGGCTCTTCATTATAAGACAAATCCGGATTTAACTCTATCTCCTCAACGGGCATCACATGAGAAGGATCTGATCTATATCTCCTAAGCATAGACACATGAAAGACATCATGAATCTTCTCTAACTCAGAAGGTAACCTCAACTGATAAGCTACAGGCCCAATCCGCTCAACTATCTCATACGGACCAATGAACCTCGGACTCAACTTGCCCTTTCGGCCAAATCTCATTACCTTCTTCCACGGAGATACCTTCAGAAACACTTTCTCACCCACTGTGTACTCAATCTCTTTCCTCTTCAAATCTGCATAAGACTTCTGACGATCCGAAGCCGCTTTCAAACGGTCACAAATCAACTTCACCTTTTCTGTGGTTCCCTTAAGCAAGTCTGGCATAGGTAAAAACCTCTGACTTGTCTCAGCCCAACAAATCGGAGTTCTACACCGTCTACCATACAAAGCCTCATAAGGTGCCATCTGAATACTAGACTGATAACTGTTGTTGTAAGCAAACTCAACCAATGGTAAGTCCTTCTCCCAAGAACCCTGAAAATCAATCACACAACAACGAAGCATATCCTCTAGAATCTGTATCACTCGCTCTGACTGCCCATCGGACTGCGGATGATAAGATGTGCTGAAATGCAGACGACTACCCAAAGCACTATGTAAGCAACTCCAGAACCTCGAAGTAAATCTAGGATCCCTATCTGAAACTATAGACTTCGGAACTCCATGAAGTCTCACAATCTCACGAATGTACAAGTTTGCCAACTTGTCTAAGGAATCCGTGGTGTTCACTGCTAAGAAGTGAGCACACTTAGTGAACCTATCAACAATCACCCACACTGAATTCTTCTTCGAAGGAGACAAAGGCAACCCCGATACAAAATCCATGGTGATTCTCTCCCACTTCCATTCCGGAATCTTCAAAGGCTGTAGCAAACCTGAAGGAACCTGATGTTCTGCCTTCACTCTCTGACAAACCATGCAACGGCTCACATACTCGGCTACATCTCTCTTCAACCCAACCCAGAAGTAATCATTCTTCAGATCTCGATACATCTTGGTACTACCCTGATGCATAGAAAAGGGACTCGAATGTGCTTCGCTCAAAATCTGACGTCTCAGCTCAACATCTTCCGGTACCACAATTCTATCTCTAAAGCACAACAAGCTCTCACCACTGAAGCTATACTCAGTCGGTCTTCCTTCGGCTATGTCTTGAACATGGGGAACTAAGCTCGCATCTTGCAACTGCTCCTCTCTAATCAATTGAATCAAAGAAGGCTTCACTTGTAACTCGGTGATCAAACCACCATCATCGGACACACTCAATCTAGCAAACATAGCTCTCAGCTCAACGACCACTTTTCTACTCAAAGCATCGGCCACTACGTTTGCTTTACCCGGATGGTACTCAATAGTCAAATCATAATCTTTTAACAACTCTAGCCATCTCCTCTGTCTCAAGTTCAACTCTTTCTGTGTCATCAAGTACTTCAAGCTCTTGTGATCGGTGTAAACAACACACTTCTCACCATACAAGTAGTGACGCCAAATCTTCAATGCAAACACAACTGCGGCTAGCTCTATGTCATGAGTAGGATAGTTCTTCTCATGAATCTTCAACTGTCTAGAAGCATAAGCAACAACTCTCCCATCTTGCATCAAGACACATCCTAAGCCTACGTAGGAAGCATCACTGTAAATCACAAACTCCTTACCTGAAATAGGTTGTACTAGCACTGGAGCATTTGTCAAAGCTTCCTTCAACTTCTCAAAGGCCTTTTGTCTTGCATCTGACCATTCAAACTTGACTCCCTTTTGCAACAACTTAGTCAAGGGAGCGGCTACTTTAGAGAAGCCATCAACGAACCTCCTATAGTAACCGGCTAATCCTAGGAAACTCCTAATCTCGGTCACGGACTTAGGTTGTTTCCACTCAACAATAGCCTCAATCTTCGATGGATCAACTCGGATGCCTTCGGCCGAAACAACATGGCCAAGAAATACAACCTCTCGAATCCAGAACTCACACTTACTGAGCTTCGCATACAACTGATTGCTCAACAATCTCTGCAAAACAAATCTCAAGTGCTCATCATGCTCTTCTTCTGTCTTCGAGTACACAAGTATATCATCAATGAAGACAACCACAAACCGGTCTAGATAGTCTCTAAAAATTCTGTTCATCATGTCCATGAATGCTGCTGGTGCATTCGTGAGCCCAAATGGCATCACAAGAAACTCATAGTGTCCATATCTAGTCCTAAAAGCTGTCTTCGGAACATCACACTCTTTCACTTTCAACTGATAGTATCCGGATCTCAAATCTATCTTCGAGAACACTGAAGCACCCCTCAACTGATCAAACAAATCATTTATACGAGGTAACGGATACTTGTTCTTCACGGTCAACTGATTCAACTGTCTATAGTCAATACACATGCGCATGCTACCATCCTTCTTTTTCACAAATAACACTGGAGCACCCCACGGAGAACTACTAGGCCTAATGAAACCACGGTCTAATAATTCCTGCAACTGACTATTTAATTCTTTCAACTCTTTCGGAGCCATACGATACAGAGCTATCGAAACTGGGTTAGACCCTGAAACTGTCTCAATCAAAAACTCAACATCTCTGTCAGGAGGCAAACCAGGCAACTCTTCAGGAAATACATCTGGAAAGTCACACACTGTCATGATATCCTTTGGTCTAGCTTCACTCATATCCAGATTCATAACATAAGCTAAATAGGCCCCACATCCAGAGTCCATCAACCTATGGGCCTCTAAAGCTGACACCACATTAGACAAGAACTTAATGTTCTCGCCCACTACCACTACCTCGTAGTCATCAGAAAGTTTTAGGGAAATTCTCTTTGTCTCAAAATCCACACTAGCCTGATGCTCAACCAACCAGTCCATACCCAAAATAATATCAAAACCGTAGAAAGGAAGTTCCATCATATCAACTGAGAACACATGACCCTGAATCTTCAGCGGACACCTCCTATACATACGTCTAGCTACAACTGTCTCACCAAAAGAGCTAGTAACATGCATACCTACATCTAAGATCTCAACAGGAATATCTAACTTCTGTGCATGCTCACTCAGAATGTAGGAATGTGTAGAACCCGAATCAACCAAAGAAAGCAAAGACATAGACTGTAACTCAAAATTACCTGCTATCACATCGGTGTCGTTCCCGGCCCCTCTCTGAGCATAGACCCTCGCTGGTCCTCCCGCCTCTGGCTGCACAGCCACAACATGTGCAAGGTTCCTCTGAGCATCCACCCTAGGTGCATCAGCCCTCGGCTGGAAGTAGCCACGACCGCGCCCACGGCCTCTCTGAAAATCATTACCCCTCGCAGGAGCCTGTGCAATATTCGGTGCCTGTGCTGCTTGACGTGGACAGTCCCTCCTAAAGTGGTCCCTCGAACCACAGTTCCAGCAAGCATGAAAGTTACCCTAGCACTCTCCAGTGTGCTGTCTCCCACACTACGCACACTCGGGCAAGCGCCCTCCTCCTCTATGGCTCTGATGGCCCCTACCATGGTGGCCACCGCCACGTCTCTGATCAAACTGATGTCCGCCACCCTTGTGTCTCTTAGCATCTCTACCATCAAAGTGGTTATGCCTCTTTCCAGAACCGGAACCACCAGCTCGTTTGGCTGAACCCAAACTATGCTCCAAATCCTTGGCTCTCGCGACCAACACATCAAAGTCTGAGTAGTCAGAAGCCAATGTGTACCTCTTGACCTCTTCACTCAATCCGTATCGGAATCGGTTGCAGCGTTCCATTTCAGTAGGAACCAACTCTGGGGCATACTGGCTCAAGCGAACAAAGCGGATCTCATAATCAGTCACAGAAGCATCTCCCTGAGTAAGAGCCATAAACTTTCGCTTCTTCTCATCCAAGTACCTCGGTCCCAAGTACCTCTTTCTGAAAGCAAACTCAAAGAAATTCCAATCTATCTCAGCCTCTGGAACCCCGGTAGTGATGGTGACCCACCAGGTGTAGGCATCACCCTGAAGCAGTGAGATCACACAACCCAATCTACGTGCGCCCGCACAACCCATCTGAGCCAAGATACGAACTGTCTTCTCCAACCATAACTCCGACCTCTCCGGAGTAGATCCTCTAAACTCCTCGGCTCCTAGGCTACGGAGCCTCTCCAAAGGTAAACTAGCATCATCACACCTAGGCTGAACTGCAGCCTGAGCTCCCGCAACTGCGGCCTGGAACACTCCCGCTATCGCTTGCACTAGCGGAGTCATGTCAATTCCAGCTGGACCTTGGCCACCTTGAGGTCCCTCTCCTCCAGCTCCATCCTCGCCCCCAGCTCCAGGTGGAGGAGGTGGTGGAGGTGGTGGAGGAGCGCCAACTCCCGCGGCCCCCGGTCCCTCTATGTGAGCTCCCGCACCAACTACCGGCTCAACAGGAGCTACAACTCGCGGTTCCTGACGAACCAACCTCGGTCTACCTCTCGGTCTAGACATTGCTCTCTCAGATATTAACTACAACCACAACAACAACACACAAAATGGGTTAGCAAGGTGAGGCTCCCAAGTGTCCAAGTATGTTTCCTCACTTAAAAATCATTTTTCCAATGTAATAGTAGCAATGGGACCCACACACACATGCTTAAGAGTAAAACAATCAACATACTTGTCACATAAGCAACCATTCTTGCAGAACAAGCAAACACCGTGCAATTCAACTTAAAAACTTAAACTTACCTCACTTACCTGCCCAAGGTCTCGGTAACCTTAGGCTCTGATACCAACAAGTGTAACCCCCTCGTCCCGGTCTGGTCGGAAGACCGGTCCAAGTGGGCCACACGGGGAAAACCGAAGCGAAACCCGTTAAGGCTTCCCCTCGGTTAACGACCCAGAAAATTTCTTTTAACTTAGTCTTATCTAAATGCAATTATAATTCCTATGTGAAGCATAGCAGCGGAAGAACCAAACAACGTATCAATCACCGACCAAACAAACATAACGGTCCATTTTACTTCTTTCCAGCAGGCCGTTTCGAAACACCTATAGGGTGTTCCGAAACGCCCTGACCTGGTCAACGGCCCTGGGTCAACCGCAAGGTGACCGTTCCGAAACAGGGGTGACCCGTATCGGAACGACCTTGACGGTCAATATCTCGTGGTCAACGAGATTTGACCGTTTCGGAACTTCAAAGGCCTATTTCGGAACGTCTTCATCTCGCCAATTTCTCAGAATTCCAGTGGTGAAAACGTTCCGGAACGACCCTCATCCGTTTCGAAACGGCAGGCCATTTACGCAGGGCCGTTTCGGAACACGGGGACCCGTTCCGAAACACCCCCTGTCTGCAGACTTTCTGGGTTGTTTTGAGGCACAAGGATGCCCCAAAACATTCCCAAGACACCAAGCAACTTCAAGGCAAGACATCCTAAGGCTTACTAACAATACTAGCATGCTTCAACAAGGTTTAAACATGTATAACACAAAGGCAACAATCCACATCATGCATTCGTTCAAACATAGATCAAACACATATATATAAACTCCTAATGCATAAGGCTAACATGCTAGCAAGCAATTAGGCATGAGTTAACAATCAACATGGCAATACAACCATGCAAAAGCAAGATACTAAGGAGTCTACACATGCTCCAAACAACCAATAACAATCCAACAACCACACATGTCCCATTGCTTAAGCTATTACAAGTCTAACATTTGAAATCCATACTTGGTGAACTCAAGTCCCAAAAACCACACTTGGAGGCCCTCCTCTTGCCCGAGCAACCCACGAACTAAGGATCTGCAATGTTGAACAAAGAGAGCGTAAGCAATGATGCTTAGTGAGGGTAAGCTCTAAAAACAAACCTCAACATTGCAGGGTCCGAGCACGATCTAGCCAAAGCCATTTACACTTACCAAGGGTCCACAAGGTATAAAATGCATGAGCAATGTATTACATGTATGCCTTAATTAAGAGCTCAATACTACCATACATGCAATCACATATAAACATCCAATCAGCTCATATATCTCAACACATTGATACATATATTAATCAACATTGGCACCTAGTTATCACTCAAATACGCGGACAACCGTTGGAACTCATATCCAACAACACAACCATTACCTGACGGTGGGATTACACTCATCACCGGTCTCGCGGAGGGGATTCCACTCATCCTCACGCCCCGTCGATGGGATTCCACTCATCACCGACTATATTTAAATACCATTTCCGGGCGTACCCGTACTCCTCCTTGGTGACTCAACGCCACCAAGGCCACGCGCGACTTTTGACTCATGTGTACACACTAACATCCTAATGATCGATCATTTGTATTTAAGTATACTAGTGCCAATATTTTACTCATTCCTCAACACACATTTCAATCATTTCCGTGCTTAGCACGTACTCACCATGGACACAACCATAACCATCACCATGCATGCTTTAAGCAATACAACCCATGCCTCAACTCACATGTATAAAACAATATACATAAACATTCATATCACATGGCATACGAGGCATATACATTCACACAATTGAGTTCATCCAAAGGCTTAGATCAAGCTTAGGATTAGGCTACCACCCTAATCCTAACTCTAGGTGGGTCTACCAAGCCCAACCTAGTCCGCATACTCGAACCAACTAATTTAAAATCATTCAAAGAAATCAACCACTCACCTAAGCTTCCAAGCTCAAAGGCCAAGCAAGCACAACCTTCAATTTCCCGGATTCTCTTCCGATGTTCCACCGATGCCCAAACTTGATTCTAATCATTCCCAAACACAAACAAAACGTTCGAATCAATAACACATCATCGGAAACAACCCGGATTATCATTAGCAAGTATTCAACACCCCAACCAAGTCCAAAAACAGAATTTTCGAGTAGCCCACTTAACCCACTGAAATCTTCCATTTCAAGCACCCAAACAAGCCTCAATTTCACCCAAAATGATCCTCATATATCATACTACCTACAGCCCCCAACAACCCACCTTAAACAGCCCCAAAACACACTTTAGAACCCTCTAAAAACCCTCTCAAAACCCAATTCCGAAAATTGCCCCAAATCATTTGAAATTCATATATGTAGTATCATTTGGCCTCTATACACCATTACTAAACATATTAAATCAAAACATTTAATTTTGCAACATAAAGACACCATTTTTAATCAAAACATTCAAAATCTCTATTTTCTAAAAGCTTCATGAAAATGAAAATGAAGGGTACTTTTGTGAAGGGAAAGATGAGGGGAAGTCAAAAATACCATTACCTTTCAATTTGGAGTTGGAAATGGTGGAGCTTTTGGATGGAACAGTGGCTTGAAGAGGGGGAGCTTCTTTCACGTTTAGAGAAGAAGATGAATAGGGAAAATAGGAAGAATGGGTGTTTTAGTTGTTTCTTTGAAATCAAGGCTAAAAGACCATACTGCCCTTAATGAAATGGGACATTCACAAGGGCACACCCTTAGAGGCTATTTAGGATTAAATTTCAAAACTTGATCCACATTAAATTAACACATTTGAAAACGAAACCCGAAATTGTGAAGAACCCTTTTAATTATGAAAACCGAGCCCAGATAATATAAAAATATTATTTTTGCCTAACCCTAAACCCGGGTGTTACACTCTTAGTGAAGTTTGCCTCTAATAATAGTTTCCATGCAACATATAAATGGCTTCGTACGAAGCTTTGTATGGAAGGAAGTGTAGAATGCCTCTTTGTTGGGCAGAGGCGGGGCAAAATTTAGTTTCCTTGTTGAATTTGCTTAATGGAACAACTGAGAAAGTGAAGCTCATATGTGAGTGGTTGAAGGCTGCATCAGATCATCAAAAGTCTTACGCGGATTTAAAGCGTAAAGAGGTTGAGTTTGCGGTTGGAGATTGTGTGTTTTTGAAGGTATCACATTGGAAGAAGGTGATGAGCTTTGGATGTAAGGGTAAGCTTATTCCGAGGTTTATTGGACCTTATTAGTTTGTAGAGCGCGTTGGTCCTTTTACATATCAGTTGGGGTTGCCTCCCGAGTTGGAGAAAATCTATGATATGTTTCATGTTTCGCTGTTGTGAAGGTATAGATCGGATCCATCTCATGTGATGCCTATTGAAGAGATTGAGTTGAATCCAAACTTGTCTTATGATGAGGAACTAATAGGGATTCTTGATTCTAGTAGCAAAGTTCTTCGTGGTAAGACGATTGAACTTGTGAGGGTGTTGTGGCGATATCGAGGAGTTGGGGAGGCCACGTGAGAAGCAAGGTGAACATGTTGAGGCAATTTCCGAACCGTTTTCCTTTGGGTAAATTTTAGAGGATGAAATTTCCTAAGTGAGGGAGAGTTGTAACGCCTCAGTTTAGGGCCTAGATATTTTAAGCATCGGTTTGGATTAGTTGAACCTAGAAGTAGAGGTTTGAGCCTTTAGAGGAGGTTTAGGGAAAATGTACTCCGAGATGGGATAAAATTATGAGAAAAATTGCTAAAATCTTTTAAAAATATATATTGAATGTTGGTAAAGTCAATTTTAGAAAATGAGTTTTGGAAAGTTGAGATTTCGAGAAGTGACTGTTGAGTGTGTAAAAGTTCTATTTTTTACACCCTATTTAACCCATATTTATGCTGCATTCAAGCATTATTTATTGCATTTAGGTCAGTTTACAACAAAATATCACAAATATATTAAAAGGCACAGTTTCTACTAAGAATGGTTGTTTTTGCAGGTTGCTGCCATAGCAGACGGAAAGGGCAGGCGCTGGGCAGTGAAGCAGAGGAGCTGAACTAGACAAGCAGACAAAGAGGACGATGCTGCCATGGTTGTTGCCGTGACAACAGAGGATGCCAACAATTTTGAGGAGAAGAAGCAAAGTGGACCTCGACAGATAGAGAAAATTCAGCCCGTCTGTCGTGTGAAAACCTCATATTTTTCCAAGCCCCAGATCAAAAGGAATGTCAAGCCCAAAGTTCAAGGAGAGAAAAATCTCAAGCAAGAAGATGACGGCTGGAAAGTAGATTCCTTGAAGATTTAGTCTTTATTAGAATCATACTTTTATTTAAAGTTGTATTCTTGCTATTTTAGATAACTTGATCCCAAAGCTTATATAAGGGCATGTATTTTAACCTAGAGGGCATAACCGATTACCCTAGCTTCCTTCCCAAAACTTTAGCCGTTTTCCTTCCCACATCATGTTCTAAATTTCCCCTAGGGCCACAGGTTGATTTGTAAAGTAGTTGCAAGGGTTGTTTTGTTTTAAGAATTTTCAAGTTCAATAAAATAAACTTCAAGTTCTCTTATTTTGGTTATTAATATCTTGCAAGAGCATCGGGAGAGCATTGTGAGGTTATCTATTTACTTAGCATCGGGAGAGTTAAGTATACGAAAGAAATAAGAGCAAGTTCTCTAGTTTATAGTTGAACTATCTTGGACCTAAAGATAGGACGAGGTTAAGTGGCTAAAGAAGAATTCATACACATCGGTGTTCATCCTTCGATTCACGCCGGGAGGTATCATCAAAGACTTGATCATCGACAGACTTGGACCTAGGGATAGGCCAAGGCACATCTGGGATTCTCGCCAAACTTGAAGTACTGAGTTGAGTGTTTGATGCCGCGACAATCAACGGACTGCTGCCGCGACAGGTGCTGCCGCGACGGGAGCAACGACTGAACTGGATTTCCTAAACTCTGCAACACCTGCACTACTAAGCAATTCAATACCAGCCCATTCTCTCTATCTTGATATCTTTATTCTTTATTTACGTTTACTTCATTATTCTCGTGACAACTTTCTCAATTATTTTCTTTACTTTCGTGCAGTGAATTAAGGTGAAGCTATTAGCCTAATCCCTGTAGAGACGATATCCGATACTTCGTATCACTTTACTACTTGCGTCGTGTATACTTGCACTACCATTGCGATAGACTATTTTACACGCAACAAGTTTTTGGCGCCGTTGCCGGGGATTGGCAACATAACTCTACCTTTTCTTTTACTGCACTCTTCGTTTTTATTTTTATTTTTTTGTTTTTCTTTGGTGCATTCAACTCTTGCTTTTCACAAGGTTTTTTGTTTATGCGCAGATCGAACCGAGGTAAAGATCCTGAGTATCCATTAGATCCGGAAATCGAACGTTCATTCAATTTCAAGAAACAACTTTGTCACTTACTAGCCAGGAATGAGTACATTGGGGAACAGCTAGAGAAGATGGCCCACAATGGTAACGACCCGCCTGTCGACGATATTATACCGCCTGTCGGCAACCCTGCTGCCACTGCCGAATGACGGTCATGTCGTGACTACATGTTGAACGATCATGTAGAACTGGAAACCACGCTGCCGGACATAGATGTTGACAACTTCGAGCTGAAACCTGTCATGTTTAGCATGATCAACAATGCCGGTAAATTCAGTGGTGCTATTACTGAGGATGCTAGGGAGCATCTCAAAACGTTCTAGGAGATCTGTGGTTCGTTTAGACTGCCAGGAGTTAACCCGGAGATACTGAGGCTTCGGTTATTTCCTCATTCGTTGAGGGACAGAGCAAAAACTTGGTGGAATAAACTTACGCCGGGTTCAATTAGAACTTGGGCAGATTTATCTCGTGAATTTTTATCTCGTTTTAATCCTTCGCATTTATCTGAGCGATTACGTAATGAAATTGCTACTTTTCAACAGGAAGATGACGAGCCGATGCACGAGGCCTGGGACAGATTTACTACTCTTCTACGGAACTGCCCAATGCATGGATTCCCCGTCTGGAATCAGGTAACAAAGTTTTATAATGCTGCCAACTTACAAACTCGTATTCGAATTGATTCAGCAGCAAACGGATTACTATTAGACAAAGACCCGGACGAGGCAATGCAAGTATTGAAAAATCTGGCCAAGAATGTGGAGCAATTTCCGACAGCAAGAAGAGGGGGTAAACTGGTACTAGCTGTCAAGGATTATGAGGCCGACAGCACGATGAAATCACAGGTAGCATTCCTTACTAAAGCAATGAAAAAGCTATTGAATGATGATGCACAACATGGATTTGTTGTTGAGGAAGTATGTGAAATCTGTGAGGGAAATCATAGCTCAGATGAGTGTCCTATACAGTTAGAAGAGGGAAAGTATGTTGGAAACTACAAGCCAAATTACAACTCCAACAACTATAATCCTAACTGAGAAAGGATCCCAAGTTTTCTTGGAGCAATCCTAATAATGCTCTAATCCCCAAGCACACAATCAGAATCAGGGAAGGACCTAGATTACTGACGCGACAGCAACTGCCGTCACAGCAGCAGTAACAACAGCCACCAGCTGCCACGAACAGTATACTGGAACAGACTCTGGCTACGTTTATGTCTCAGACAAGTACTTATATTGAGAACATGAATCAGTTTGTTAAGAAAATAGAGACATTTATGGATAAAACAGAGATGCGGATGACGAATCATGAAGCTACTCTGAAATCTTTAGAGACACAAATGGGTCAGGTTTCCCAGCATATCAAGCCAAGGCAGACTGGAGGATTTCCTAGTAATACTGAAAATGCTAGACAGCCCACACATGAGCAGTGTAAGGCCATTACTACTAGGAGTGGGAAGAAATTACCAGGGCCGGAAAAGGAAGTTGAAATAGTAAAGAAACCAGCCTTGGACGAACCTACCGAGGAAGCTGCCCCGACAGGTAATAAACAGACTGTTGCCGATGAGCCTGTCACGACAGCAGAAGTGACAGAGGAGAAAAACGATGAACCCAAACCTCCTCAGATTCGTATGTAGTGGGAAGGACGTATTGCTGATTACCACCCCCACCTCCTTTTCCTCAACGGTTACTGCAAGCAAAGCAAGAATCTCAGCTCAAAAAGAATTATGATATTTTTAAGCAGGTTCACATTAACATTCCGCTGTTGGATGTCGTTAGGGAGATGCCCGGTTATGCCAAATTTCTCAAGGATGTCATGTCAAAGAAATCTAAACTTGGGGAATTTGAAACAGTAAAGATGACAGAAGGTTGCATGAGCATTCTTCATAGGCAGCCACCCTAGAAAAAGAAGGATCCG
Source organism: Hibiscus tridactylites (assembly GCA_958450335.1). Lineage (NCBI taxonomy): Eukaryota > Viridiplantae > Streptophyta > Magnoliopsida > Malvales > Malvaceae > Hibiscus > Hibiscus tridactylites. The sequence continues at coordinate 80,196,798 of OY288269.1, read as the reverse complement.
GGGAGCTTCATCATACCTTGTGTAATCGGAGATAAATATGTGGGTAAGGCACTTTGTGATCTTGGTGTTAGTATTAATTTAATGCCAAAATCTGTTTTTCAGAAATTAGGTATTGGAAAGGCGTGGCCCACGACAGTAATTCTGCAGCTAGCAGACCGCTCTTATGTTCATCCGGAAGGAAAAATCGAAGATATTCTGGTAATAGTGGATAAATTTATTTTTCTTGCTGAATTCCTTGTTTTAGATTGTGAAGCAGACGAAAACGCACCAATCATCCTTGGGCGACCCTTCTTAGCCACGGGAAGATCACTGATTGATGTGGAGAAAGGGGAACTCACCATGTGAGTAAACGATCAAGAGATTAAGTTGAATGTTCTCCAAGCTATGAAGCATGCTGATGCAGACGAGGAATGCAAGGTTATCACTGAAGTTACCCTTGATCAACCCTGCATCAGGTCGGGCTGTCACGACATCAAAATTGGTCACTGCCTCGGCAGCCACTTATAGGAATGTCACGACAGCACTAACGACAACAACTCCTCTGAATCCGATACATCTGATACTGAAGATCAGGAGGAGGTAAACTGGATAGGCGATCGTCCAGGTAAGTTATTCGAACCTTTAAATTATACCTCGGATAACCATGCAATCCAAAAGCCATCTACTGTTGAGCCCCCTGTTTTAGAACTGAAGCCCCTGCCAGGGCAGCTAAAATATGCTTTTCTTGGTTCAAATGATACGTTGCCCACAATCATCTCTTCTAAGTTGTTGCAGGAACATGAACAACAGCTAATAGGGATGCTGCGGCAGCACAAAAAAGGCAATTGGATGGACGATAGCCGATATTCAAGGCATTAGTCCGGCGTTATGCATGCATAAAATCCTTTTAGAGGAAAATCATAAGCCGACTATAGATGCTCAAAGGCTGCTAAACAATGCAATGAAAGAGGTGGTGCGTAAAGAGATAATCAAATGGTTAGATGCTGGTATTATTTACGCCATCTCCGACAGCAAATGGGTGAGCCCAGTGCAATGCGTTCCCAAGAAAGGAGGAATGACCGTAGTGACCAATGAAAACAATGAGTTAATCCCAACCAGGACTGTGACCGGTTGGAGGGTTTGTATGGACTATCGGAAGCTTAACAAAGCTACCCGAAAGGACCACTTTCCTTTACCTTTTATTGATCAAATGCTTGATAGATTAGCGGGTAAACCTTACTATTGTTTTCTTGATGGTTATTCAGGTTATAATCAAATCGCTATCGCACCGGACGATCAAGAAAAGATGACCTTCACATGCCCCTACGGAACATATGCTTTTAGGAGGATGCCTTTTGGATTATGCAATGCACCCGCCACCTTCCAAAGGTGCATGATGGCCATATTCTCCGATATGGTGGAGGACTTCCTTGAAATATTTATGGATGATTTTTCAGTCTTTGGAGACGATTTTGAGAGCTGCCTAAGCAATCTACAAAAGGTACTTGAAAGATGTGAAAAAGCAAACCTGGTCTTAAATTGGGAAAAATGCCACTTTATGGTGGATGAAGGGATAGTCCTTGGCCATAAGATTAGCTGCCGTGGCATAGAAGTCGACAGGGTCAAGATAGAAGTGATCGAAAAGCTGCCGCCGCCAACTACAGTCAAGGCTATTAGAAGTTTCTTGGGACATGCTGGTTTTTATCGGAGATTCATTGCAAATTTCTCAAAAATCACCAAGCCCTTATGCCATCTTTTAGAACAGAACCAACCCTTTGACTTTAATGAAGAATGTACTGAAGCATTCAAGGTTCTGAAGGAAAAACTGGTAACAGCCCCAATAGTACAGCAACCAGATTGGACACAGCCATTTGAGATTATGTGTGATGCTAGTGACTATGCTGTCGATGCAGCACTTGGGCAGCGGAGAGACAAAATATTTCATGTTATATATTATGCTAGCAAGACACTGAATGACGCCCAAGTGAACTACACCACCACAGAAAAAGAGCTATTAGCTGTGGTGTTCTCCATTGACAAGTTTCGTTCTTGCATACTTGGAACGAAGGTAATAGTGCACACAGACCATTCTGCCCTAAAGTATTTGTTCGCGAAAAAGGATGCAAAGCCTCGATTGATACAATGGATTCTGTTGTTGCAAGAATTCGACCTTGAAATCAAGGACAAAAAAGGGACAGAAAATCAGGTGGCAGATCACTTGTCAAGGTTGGAGAAGGGACAGAGTCTACCAACAGATGAGACAAACATACTGGAGACCTTCCCAGATGAGCAGCTCTTTGCTGCCGCAATCACTGCCGCAACAGCCATGGCGGCAGGTAAGTCTTCTGAACTCCCCTGGTATGCTGATTTTGTTAATTTTATAGTTAGCGAAATAATTCCTTCTGATCTTAATTATCAAGCCAGGAAGAGGTTCCAAAATGATGTTAAGCATTATTATTGGGACGAGCCTCTTCTTTTCAAAATCTGTGCAGATCAGGTTATAAGGAGGTGTGTACCACAAGAAGAGCAAGAAGACATTCTTCGTCACTGCCATGCTTCACAGTATGGAGATCACTTAGGAGGCAACAAAACTACTGCCAAGGTGCTGCAGTCAGGGTTTTATTGGCCGTCACTGTACAAAGATGCACAAATCTTTTACAAGAGCTGTGAAAGGTGCCAAATGACAGGAAATATCTCAAGGAGAAACGAGATGCCACTGCAGAACATTCTAGAAGTCGAGATCTTCGACGTTTGGGGGATTGATTTTATGGGACCAATTCAAAGTCAACGGACAACGCCTCAAGCATTATCAGGGGACTGAAGCCCTAGGAATGCAGGAAGTGGTTACCTTAGGAGATGCCCCACCTGACATCCCTAATTTAACCTAAATTTTAATTATTTATTTTATTATTATTATTTATTATTTATTAGGAAATAAGGTTTATTTTATTTTGAATAATGTTTTTATGTTTATTGTTTTTAGGAAATAAAGGAGTCAAGAAGAACAAGAGAAGTGAACTCAGCCCACCATCCATCCATCAGCCCAACAAAGCCCAAATATTGAAGCTTGTCGTTACAGCTGCCGCGACAGACGCGGAAAATATAGGCTGTCATCACGTTGTCACGACAGACGCGGAAACACGTCACAGACGCGTAACAGACACGGAAACATGTGTCAGACGCGTTAGACACGCTAAAGCTCAACAGCCGGCCCCGTTATTCGCGCATGCCGTTACAGCTTCAACGGGCAGCAAATCCTTTTCTATATAACCCCGTTTCATTTTCATTTTCACTCACTTCTGCCTTTCTCACTTGCTCTCCCTTTTTAGTTTTCATTTGCTTTCATTTACTTTTCACAACCCTTGCACTAATATGTCTTCTAGAAAAACTTGACGCAATGCTGCCTCTACTTCCTCACCAGCAGCAACTCCCCCACAGTCCTTTTCTACCAGAGGCATGTGGGAAGAATGAGGCTTTATCTATACACCAAAGGCAAAGAATCTGGGCCTCAAGCCATTCATAGCCCAGAAGATTAGAGCTTTATTGTGGCACACATTTGCGGAACAGCCGGAGGAAATGAACGTGACGCTAGTAAGAGAATTTTATGTTGCCATCAGCAGCAGAACGACGACAGCAGTGAGTGTTAGAGGGAAAGAAGTACCGTTTAAAGTAGAGCACATCAACTCCTTATATAGCCTCTACATAGGCCACAATGACAATGCACACCAGCAGTTCCTCAACACCTTGGACAATGCTGCCTATGACGCTGTCATGGCAGAACTGACAGACGAAGGAACCGAATGGAATACCAGCCGGAAAAATCCACACACGGTTAAGCGAAGTCAGTTGCTGCCGGAGGCAAAATTCTGGAATGCCTTCATAAAAAAGGAAGATAATACGGTCATCCCACCATACCACCGTCGACCAGCAAAGGTTAGCATTGATACACTCTATTTTAAATGAACGACCCATTAATGTGGGCAGTTATATTCGAGAGAGTATTTTGGAATGCGCACATCGACCGACGGGCCTCCTTTTCCTCCCATACCTCATCACTTCGCTCTGCCGCGGCCATAACGTGCCAGAAGCACACACTGATTTAATAGTCAAAAGACGAGGTTGGACGGAAAAGAATATCCTCAGCCTTATAGAGCTGACCGTGGCTACCCCTCTATCGTCATTCAACCCCGCTGCCGCCACAGCTGAAACGTCAGAATAACAAAATACTGAACCTGCCGCCGCAGCAGCTGCTCCGACAGACTCCTCCACTCAGATCCTAGCTGCCATTCAGAAGCTAGAGGAAAGACAGTTGGGCTTAATGACCTTCATCAGGGACTTTGCCGCCTCTACGGTAAATTTTATTCAAAATACTTTAAATTTCCCTGATGCTGTTTTCCCTACTTTCCCTGCCCATTACTTTACTATCACTACCCCTGTCCACACTCCTACACCTGCTGCTACCCCACAAACACCATCTGCCGCCTCCATACCATCGCCTGCCCCGACAGCAGCAGGTAGCACTCATGTCGAACCATCTGCCCGAGGAACAAAGCGTCCAATGACAACAGATGACCTTGCTGCCTTTATTGCTGGGTTCTCCTCCTCCTCTATTTGGGCAGACAGTGACGATGAACCCTCTATTAAGAGGAATCTGTCAAAGGAGTTTTCACCGGTAAAGCGGCAGAAACGAATGGCAGATAAGAACACATTGCCAAAAGCCAGTAGTAGCAGTGGAGGCAGCAACAGCAGCTCTGATGTTCCGGTTGTACAGCAACCATCCCAGCCCGCCCCGAGAGCCAGAACCTGCCGCCAGATCCGCCTCAGCAGCAGCAGCGAAGACATCGATTAAAATTTAAGTTTCTTATCTTCTTATTGTTTCCTGCTATACATATTTTGTGATGCACTGCCTTTATCTATTTTCATTTTGTCATTTGCATTGAGGGCAATGCAACCCTCGAGTTTGGGGGTGGCAACCCTCCATATTAATGGAGTACATCTTAGTTAAAATTTGTGTCCTTTACTTAGTTTATTTTTATCTCAAAAAAAGATGAAAATATTGAAAATTTTGGCTGAAAACTGTGAACTGAACTTGCCTGTCGTGACAGCTCTATCGTGGCAGTAACTCTAGGATAGTTTTAGGAGAAGTTTAGAGCCTTTCTATAGTTCTAAAAACTTAAACACCATTGTGACTGTTATACTGCTTAGACTTCTTTTAGCCAAACTAGAATAGGAAGCTTAGCACTTGAATAGCCCCTAGAGGTGCCTAACACTGGCTCTAGGAAAGAAGTTTAGAAAAAAAGACTCAACAGCCCTAGAGGTGCCCGAAACTGGCTCTAGGAAGTTAACAAGAGGTGCCTAAAACTGGCTCTAGTAAAACTTTAGCTTGAAAAATAGAGAGATCGAGTCAAAACAAAAAAATCAAAGAAGCATGAAAAAGTGCCTTCAAAAGATAAACTTTGGCATAAAAATTCGAGTTAAGAGCTGAAATATTCTAGTGAAACTAAGAGAGTCTTGGCATATAACTGTTCACAAGCATGCACACACTGCACGAGGACTATAGTGAGATTCCGGGCAGATCCTAAATTATCCGACAGGTTGCTGCCATCACAGGGAACGAACGATGGGTAAGGGAAAGTTCACTGTTTGAAAGCCAAAACAAAAATATTTCATTTTTCTTTTAGGTCTTAGTTGCTTGAGGGCAAGCAAAAACTTGAGTTTGGGGGTGTGTTGAGTGTGTAAAAGTTCTATTATTTACACCCTATTTAACCCATATTTCTGCTGCATTCAAGCATTATTTATTGCATTTAGGTCAATTTACAGCAAAACATCACAAATATATTAAAAGGCACATTTTCTACTAAGAATGGTTGTTTTGGCAGGTTGCTGCCATAGCAGACGGAAAGGGCAGGCGCTGGGCAGTGAAGGAGAGGAGCTGAACTAGACAAGCAGACAAAGAGGACGATGCTGCCATGGTTGCTGCCGTGACAGAAGAGGACGACAACAATTTTGAGTAGAAGAAGCAAAGTGGACCTCGACAGATAGAGAAAATTCAGCCCATCTGTCGTGTGAAAACCTCATATTTTTCCAAGCCCCAGGTCAAAAGTAATGTCAAGCCCAAAGTTCAAGGAGAGAAAAATCCCAAGCAAGAAGATGACGGCTGGAAAGTAGATTCCTTGAAGATTTAGTCTTTATTAGAATCATACTTTTATTTAAAGTTGTATTCTTTCTATTTTAGATAACTTGAGCCCAAAGTTTATATAAGGGCATGTATTTTAACCTAGAGGGTATAACCGATTACCCTAGCTTCTATTGCGTGTAAAATAGTCTATCACAATGGTAGTGCAAGTGTACACGACGCAAGTAGTAAAGTGATACGAAGTATCGGATATCGTCTCCACAGGGATTGGGCTAATAGCTTCACCTTAATTCACTGCACGAAAGTAAAGGAAATAATTGAGAAGTTTGTCACGAGAATAATAATGTAAACGTACATAAAAGAGTAGAAATATCAAGATAGAGAGAATGGGCTGGTATTGAATTGCTCAGTAGTGCAGGTATTGTAGAGTTTAGGAAATCCAGTTCTGTCGTCGCGCCTGTCGCGGCAGCAGTCCGTTGATCGTCGCGGCAGCAAACACACCAACTCAGTACTTCAAGTTTGGCAAGAATCCCAGATCTGTTTTGGCCTATCCCTAGGTCCAAGTCTGTCGATGATCACGTCTTTGATGATACCTCCCGACGTGAATCGAAGGATGAACATCGATGTGTATGAATTCTTCTTTAGCCACTTAACCTCGCCTTATCCCTAGGCACGAGATAGTTCAACTATAAACTAGAGAACTTGCTCTTATTTCTTTCGTATACTTAACTCTCCCAATGCTAAGTAAATAGATAACCTCACAATGCTCTCCCGATGCTCTTGCAAGATATTAATAACCAAAATAAGAGAACTTGAAGTTTATTTTATTGAACTGAAAAATCCTAAAACAAAACAACCCTTTGCAACTACTTTACAAATCAACCCGTGGCCCTAGGGGGAATTTAGAACATGTCGGCGGCGGGTAAACGTCTAGGGGTTTTTGGTTGTCGGATATAGGGTAATCGGCTATAATATTTTCCTAGGTTAAAATATATGCCCTTATATAAGCTTTGGGCTCAAGTTATCTAAGTTAACAAGGATTACAACTTTAATTAAAAGTATGATTCTAATAAAGACTTAATCTCCAAGGAATCTACTTTCCAGCCATCCTCCTTGTTTCTTGGGATTTTCTCTCCTTGAGCTTTGGGCTTGACATATCTTTTGATCCGAGGCTTGGAAAAATATTTGGTTTTCACACGACAGACGAGCATAATTTTCTCTATCTATCGAGGTCCACTTTACTTTTTCTCCACTAACTTGTTGTTGTCCTCTGCTGTCACGGCAGCACCATGGCAGCATCGTCCTCTTTGTCTGCTTGTCCAGTTCAGCTCTTCTGCTTCTCTGCCCTGCGCCCGCCTTCACCATCTACGACGTCGGCAACCTGCCAAAAACAGCCATTTTTAGTAGAATCTGTGCCTTTTATATATTTGTGATGTTTTGCTGTAAACTAACCTAAATGCAATGAAATGATGCTCGAATGCAGCAGAAATATGGGTTAAAAGGGTGTAAATAATAGAACTTTTACACACTCAACACACCCCCAAACTCAAGTTTTTTCTTGCCCTCAAGCAACTAAGACCTAAAAGAAAAATAAAATATTTTTGTTTTGGCTTTCAAACAGTGAACTTTCCCTTACCCATCGTTCGTTCTCTGTGGCGGCAGCAACCTGTCGGATAGATTAGGATCTGTCCGGAATCTCACTATAGTCCTTGTGCAGTGTGTGCATGCTTGTGAACAGTTATATGCTAAGACTCTCTTAGTTTCACTAGAATATTCAACTTCTTAACTCGAATTTTTATGCCAAAGTTTATTTTTTTGAAGGCACATTTTCATGCTTCTTTGATTTTTTATTTTGACTCGATTTCTAAAGTTTTACTAGAGCCAGTTTTAGGCACCTCTAGGTAGCTTCCTAGAGCCGGTTTCGGGCACCTCTAGGTTTTTGAGTCTCTTTTGCTAAACTTCTTTCCTAGAGCTAGTGTTAGGCACCTCTAGGGGCTATTCAAGTATTAAGCTTCCTATTCTAGCTTGGCTAAAAGAAATCTAAAAAAAGCAGTATAACAGTCACAATGGTGTTTAAGTTTTTCAGAACTATAGAAAGCCTCTAAACTTCTCCTTAAACTATCCTAAAGATGCTTCCACGACAGAGCTGTCATGACAGGTAAGATCAATTCACAGTTTTAAGCCAAAATTTTCAGTGTTTTTTAAGAGAATAAATAAGTAAAAGACACAATAATTAACTAAGATGTACTCAGACTCCATTAAAATGGAGGGTTGCCACCCCCAAACTCGAGGGTTGCATTGCCCTCAATGCAAATGACAAAAATAAAAATGAAGGCAGTACATCAAAAAATATAGATATGGCAAGCAGCAATAAGAAAATGAGAAACTTAAATTTTAAGCGCTGTCTTCACTGCTGCTGCTGAGGTGGATTTGGCGGCGGATTCTGGGCTTTGGGGCAGGCTCGGCTGGTTGCTCTACAACCTCGATATCAGAGCTACTGCCGCTGTCCCAGCTGCTGCTGGTGGTGTTGCTGGTTTTTGGCATAAGCTTTCTTTTGGCCATTCTTTTATGCCTCTTGACAGGTGTGAATTCTTTCTCCAAGTTCCTCCGAATAGAGGGTTCTGCTTCGCTTTCTGCCCAGACGGAGGAAGAAGAAAAACCAGCTACAATGGCAACAATGTCATCCGAGGGCGGCCGCTTTGTTCCTCGGGCGGATGTGTCGGCCTGAGGGCTGCCGGCTGTCGTCGGGGAAGGTGATGGAGTGGAGGCAGCATATTGTGGTGTGGCCGCGGGGGTAGGTGTATGGGCAGGGGTGGGGACGGTGAAATAGTGGGTAGGGAAGGTGGGAAAGATAACATCAGGATAATTTAAAGTATGGTGAATGAAATTTACCGTGGAGGCGGCAAAATCCTTGATGAATGTCATTAGACCCAGCTGTCTGTCCTCCATCCTCTGAATGGCAGCGAGGATTTGAGTGGAAGGGTCTGTCGGAGGAGCTGCTGCGGTGGCAGGTTCAGGGTTGGGTTGTTCGGATGATACAGCATGGGCGGCAGTAGGGTTGAAGGAAGAGATGGGGGTTGCGACTGTCAGCTCCATAAGGCTGATGATAGCTTTGTCTGTCCAGACCCGTCCCTTCACTAGGCGATCGGTGGTGGCTTCCGGTACAGCAGAGCAGCGGCAGAGAGATGTAATAAGGAAGGGAAGGCAGAGGAGGGCTGTCGATCTATGGGCGCAGTCCAAAATACTCTCTCGTGTGTAGCGCCCCACATTAATGGGTCGTTTGTTCATAATTGAATGGATTAGGGCTAACCTCTGCTGGTCTACTGTGGTGTGATGGGAGGACGGCAGAATCCTCTTCTTAATGAAGGCGTTCCACAATTTGGCCTCTAGCAGCAGCTGCCCTCTTTTCATGGTGTGAGGATTTTTGCGGCTCGTGTTCCATTCAGTCCCTTCTTCTGTCACTTCTGCCATGACAACGTCGAAGGCAGCTTCGTCTAGAGTGTCAAGAAACTGTTGGTGAGCATTGTCGTTGGGGCCGAAGTGGAGGCCATAGAAAGAGTTGATGCGCTCGGCTGTGAACTGCACGTCAGTCCCTCGGACAGTCACTGTGGTTGATGTCCTGCTGCCGATGGCAGCATAGAATTCCCTCAGCAGCGTCTCATTCATCTCTGCTGGTTGCTCTACGAATGTTTCCCATAAGAGGGCTCTAATCGTCCTTGCGATGAACGGTTTGAGGCCCATATTGACTGCTCTTGGGGTGTAAATAAAGCCTCTTTCTTCCCATAAATCTTTAGTAGCAAAGGATTGCGGGGTGGGTGCTGCCGGTGAAGAGGTTGAAGCAGCACTACGGCGGGTTCTTCTGGAAGACATATTAGTTGCAAGGGTTGTGTGAAAGTAAAGAAAACAAAGAAAAACTAAGGGGAGAGCAAGTAAGAAAAACAGAAGTGCATGAACTGAAAATGAAACAGGGTTTTATAGAGGAGGAGTTGCTGCCCGTTGAAGCTGTAACGGCAGACGTGAATAACGGGGCGACTGTTGAGTTTTAGCGTGTCTGACGCGTCTGACACGCATTTATGCGTCTGTTACGCGTCTGTCACACGTTTCTGCGTCTGCCGTGACAGTCTGGTGACAACCTGTCTCTTCCGTGTCTATCGCGGCAGCTGGAACGACAGGCTTCAATATTGGGCTTTGTTGGGCTGATAGATGGTTGGTGGGCTTGGGGCACTTCTCCTATTCTTCTTGCCTCCTTTATTTCCTAAAAACAGTAAACATAAAAGCATTATTTGAATAAAATAAACCTTATTACCTAATAAATAATAAATAATAAAACAAATAAAAATAAAATTTAGGTTAAGTTAGGGATGCCATGTGGGGCATCTCCTAAGGTAACCACTTCCTGTATTCCTGGGGCTTCAGTCCCCTGATAATGCTTGAGGCGCTGTCCATTGACTTTGAATTGGTGCATGTCTTTTAATGATCGGATTGTGATAGCACCATGGGGAAAAACTTGTACGACTTGGAATGGGCCAGACCATCTAGATTTCAGTTTTTCTGGGAAAAGTTTCAATCTAGAATTGAACAACAATACAAGCTGCCCTGGGCAGAACTGTCGTGGCAGCAACTTCCTGTCATACCACTTCTTAGTTTTCTCCTTGTAAATTCTTGCATTGTCGTAGGCCATTGTCTGTATTTCTTCAATCTCATTCAGGTCTAACAACCTTTTCTGTCCTGCCTTGTCCAAGTCCATATTTACTGCCTTGATTGCGCAATATGCTCTGTGCTCTATCTCGACAGGAAGATGACAGGTTTTTCCATAAATCAATCGATATGGAGACATGCCCAATGGAGTCTTAAAAGCTGTTCTATATGCCCATAATGCATCATTTAGAAGTAAGGACCAATCTTTCCTAGTTGGCTTAACCATCTTCTCAAGAATGTTCTTAACTTCCCTATTGGATATCTCAGCTTGTCCATTGGTCTGTGGGTGGTATGCTGTCGCGATCCGATGCTTGACACCATATTTCTTCAAGGCGGCAGCAATAACCCTATTGTCAAAATGTCTCCCTTCATCACTGATAATCGCCTTAGGGATGCCAAACCTAGAAAAAATATTTTTGTGTAAAAATCTTTGGACTGTCTTGGCATCATTCTTTTGAGTGGCGATAGCTTCAACCCACTTAGAGACATAATCTACTGCTAGGAGGATGTATAGATTTCCACATGAAGATGGAAAAGGTCCCATAAAATCAATCCCCCAAACATCGAAGATTTCGACTTCTAGAATGTTCTGCAGCGGCATCTCGTTTCTCCTTGAGATGTTTCCCGTCCTTTGGCACCTGTCATAGTTCTTGTAGAAAATTTGTGCATCCTTATAAGTGACGGCCAATATAACCCTGACTGCAGCACCTTGGCAGCAGTTTTGTTGCCTCCTAAGTGACCTCCATATTGTGAAGCATGGCAGTGATGAAGAATGTCTTCTTGCTCTTCTTGTGGTACACACCTCCTTATAACTTGATCTGCACATAGTTTGAAAAGAAGAGGTTCGTCCCAATAATAATGTTTAGCATCATTTTGGAACCTCTTCTTGGCTTGATAATTAAGATCAGGAGGAAGTATTCCGGTAACTATAAAATTAACGAAATCAGCATACCAGGGGAATTCAGAAGACTTACATGTCGCCTTGGCTGTTGCGGCAGCGATTGCAGCAGCAAAGAGCTTCTCATCTGGGAAGGTCTCCAGAATGTTTGTCTCATCTATTGGTAGACTCTGTCCCTTTTCTTACCTTGACAAGTGATCTGCCACCTGATTTTCTGTCCCTTTTTTGTCCTTGATTTCAAGGTCGAATTCTTGCAATAGCAGGATCCACCGTATCAATCAAGGCTTTGCATCCTTTTTCGCGAACAAATACTTAAGGGCAGAATGGTTTGTGTGCACTATTACTTTCGTCCCAAGTATGTAAGAACGAAACTTGTCAATGGAGAACACCACAGCTAATAGCTCCTTTTCTGTGGTGGTGTAGTTCACTTGGGTGTCATTCAGTGTCTTACTGGCATAATATATGACATGAAATAGCTTGTCTCTGCGCTTCCCAAGTGCTGCCCCGACAACATAGTCACTAGCATCACACATGATCTCAAATGGCTGTGTCCAGTCGGGTGGCTGTACTATGGGGGCTGTTACCAGTTTTTCCTTTAAAACCTTGAATGCTTCAGTACATTCATCATTAAAGTCAAAGGGTCAGTTCTGCTCTAAAAGATGGCATAGGGGCTTGGTGATTTTTGAGAAATTCACAATAAATCTCCGATAAAAACCAGCATGTCCCAAGAAACTTCTAATGCCCTTGACTGTGGTTGGTGGCGGCAGCTTCTCGATCACTTCTATTTTGGCTCTGTCGACTTCTATCCCATGGCAGCTAATCTTATGGCCAAGGACTATCCCTTCATCCACCATAAAGTGGCATTTTTCCCAATTTAAGACAAGGTTTGCTTTTTCACATCTTTCAAGTACCTTTTGTAGATTGCCAAGGCAGCTCTCAAAATCGTCACCAAAGACTGAAAAATCATCCATAAAAATCTCAAGGAAGTCCTCCACCATATCGGAGAATATGGCCATCATACACCTTTGGAAGGTGGCGGGTACATTGCATAGTCCAAACGGCATTCTCCTAAAAGCATATGTTCCGTAGGGGCAAGTGAAAGTCATCTTTTCTTGATCCTCCGGTGCGATGGCAATTTGATTATAACCTGAATAACCATCAAGAAAACAATAGTAAGGTTTACCCACTAATCTATCAAGCATTTGATCAATAAAGGGTAAAGGAAAGTGGTATTTTCGGGTAGCTTTGTTAAGCTTCCGATAGTCCATACAAACCCTCCAACCGGTCACAGTCCTAGTTGGGATTAACTCATTGTTTTCATTAGTCACCACGGTCATTCCTCCTTTCTTGGGAACGCATTGCACCGGGCTTACCCATTTGCTGTCGGAGATGGCGTAAATAATACCAGCATCTAACCATTTGATTATCTCTTTACGAACCATCTCTTTCATCGCAAGGTTTAGCCGCCTTTGGGCATCAATAGTCGGCTTATGATCTTCCTCTAGAAGGATTTTATGCATACATAACGCCGGACTAATGCCTTGAATGTCAGCAATCGTCCATCTAATCACCTTTTTGTGCTGTCGTAGCATGTCTATTAGATGACGTTCCTGTTCTTGTGGCAGCTTAGAAGAGATGATTACGGGCAACGTATCATTTGAACCAAGAAAAGCATATTTTAGCTGCCCTGGCAGGGGCTTCAGTTCTAAGGCATGTGGTTCAATAGTAGATGGCTTTTGGATTAAATGGTTATCCGAAGTATAATTCAAAGGTTCGAATAACTTACTTGGACGATTGCCTAACCAGTTTACCTCCTCCTAATCTTCAGTATCAGATGTATCGGAGTTAGAGAAGTTGCTGTCGTCAGTGCTGTCGTGACAGTCCTGTAGGTGGCTGCCGCGGCAGTGCCCAAATTTAATATCGTGACAGCCCGACCTGATGCAAGGTTGATCAAGGATAACGTCAGTGATAGCCTTGCATTCCTCGTCTACATCAGCATGTTTCATTGCTTGGAGAACATTCAACTTAATCTCTTGATCGTTCACGCGCATGGTGAGTTCTCCTTTCTCCACATCAATCAGTGATCTTCCCGTGGCTAAGAAGGGTCGCCCAAGGATGATTGGTGCGTTTTCGTCTGCCTCACAATCTAAAACAAGAAAGTCAGCAGGAAATATATATTTATCCACCCTTACCAAAATATCTTCGATTTTTCCTTCCGGATGAACATAAGAGTGGTCTGCCAGCTGCAGAGTTACTGTCGTGGGCCGCGCCTTTCCAATACCTAATTTCTGAAAAATACATTTTGGCATTAAATTAACACTAGCACCAAGATCACAAAGTGCCTTACCCACATATTTATTTCCGATTACACAAGGTATGATGAAGCTCCCCGGATCCTTCTTTTTATGGGGTGGCTGCCGATGAAGAATACTCATGCAACCTTCTGTCATCTTTACCGTTTCAAATTCCCCAAGTTTAGATTTCTTTGACATGACATCCATGAGAAATTTAGCATAACCGGGCATCTCCCTAACGGCATCTAACAGCGAAATATTAATATGAACCTGCTTAAAAATATCATAAATCTTTTTGAGTTGAGATTCATATTAAGCAGTCTGAAATCTCCTGGAACGTTTTGAGATGCTCCCTAGCATCCTCTGTAACAGCACCACTAAACTGCTCAGCATTGTTGATCATACTAAACATGACAGGTTTTAGCTCGAAGTTGTCAACATCTATGTCCGGTAGCGTGGTTTCCAACTCTACATGATCGTTCAACATGTAGTCACGACAGGACCGTCGTCCGCCGCCAGCAGGGTTATCGACAGGCGGTATAATAACGCCGGCAGGCGGGTCGTCTCCAACGTGGGCCATCTTCTCTAGCTGTTCTTCAAGGTACTCGTTCCTGGCTAGAAGGTGACGAAGTTGTTTCTTGATATTGAAGGAACGTTCGATTTCCGGATCTAGTTGATATTCAGGATCTTCACCTCGTTTCGATCTGCGCATAAACAAGAAAACCTTGTGAAAAGCAAGAGTTGAATGTACCAACGAAAAACAGAAAAATAAAAAACAAAATAAAAAATAAAAACGAAAAGTGCAATAAAAGAAAGGTAGAGTTATGTTGCCAATCCCCGGCAACGGCGCCAAAAACTTGTTGCGTGTAAAATAGTCTATCGCAATGGTAGTGCAAGTGTACACGATGCAAGTAGTAAAGTGATACGAAGTATCGGATATCGTCTCCACAGGGATTGGGCTAATAGCTTCACCTTAATTCACTGCACGAAAGTAAAGGAAATAATTGAGAAGTTTGTCACGAGAATAATAATGTAAACGTAAATAAAAGAGTAGAAATATCAAGATAGAGAGAATGGGCTGGTATTGAATTGCTCAGTAGTGCAAGTATTGTAGAGTTTAGGAAATCCAGTTCTGTCGTCGCGCCTGTCGCGGCAGCACCTGTCGCGGCAGAAGTCCGTTGATCGTCGCGGCAGCAAACACACCAACTCAGTACTTCAAGTTTGGCAAGAATCCCAGATCTGCCTTGGCCTATCCCTAGGTCCAAGTCTGTCGATGATCACGTCTTTGATGATACCTCCCGGCGTGAATCGAAGGATGAACACCGATGTGTATGAATTCTTCTTTAGCCACTTAACCTCGCCCTATCCCTAGGCATGAGATAGTTCAACTATAAACTAGAGAACTTGCTCTTATTTCTTTCGTATACTTAACTCTCCCGATGCTAAGTAAATAGATAACCTCACAATGCTCTTCCGATGCTCTTGCAAGATATTAATAACCAAAATAAGAGAACTTGAAGTTTATTTTATTGAACTGAAAAATCCTAAAACAAAACAACCCTTTGCAACTACTTTACAAATCAACCTGTGGCCCTAGGGGGAATTTAGAACATGTCGGCGGCGGGTAAACGGCTAGGGGTTTTTGGTTGTCGGTTATGGGGTAATCGACTATAATATTTTCCTAGGTTAAAATATATGCCCTTATATAAGCTTTGGGCTCAAGTTATCTAAGTTAACAAGGATTACAACTTTAATTAAAAGTATGATTCTAATAAAGACTTAATCTCCAAGGAATCTACTTTCCAGCCGTCCTCCTTGTTCTTGGGATTTTCTCTCCTTGAGCTTTGGGCTTGACATATCTTTTGATCCGGGGCTTGGAAAATATTTGGTTTTCACACGACAGACGAGCATAATTTTCTCTATCTATCGAGGTCTACTTTACTTTTTCTCCACTAACTTGCTGTCATCCTCTGTTGTCACGGCAGCACCATGGCAGCATCGTCCTCTTTGTCTGCTTGTCCAGTTCATCTCTTCTGCTTCTCTGCCCTGCGCCCGCCTTCACCGTCTACGACAGCGGCAACCTGCCAAAAACAGACATTTTTAGTAGAATCTGTGCCTTTTATATATTTGTGATGTTTTGCTGTAAACTAACCTAAATGCAATGAAATGATGCTCGAATGCAGCAGAAATATGGGTTAAAAAGGGTGTAAATAATAAAACTTTTACACACTCAACAGCTTCCTTCCCAAAACTCTAGCCGTTTTCCTTCCCATATCATGTTCTAAATTTCCCCTAGGGCCACGTGTTGATTTGTAAAGAAGTTGCAAGGGTTGTTTTGTTTTAGGAGTTTTCAAGTTCAATAAAATAAACTTCAAGTTCTCTTATTTTGGTTATTAATATCTTGCAAGAGCATCGAGAGAGCATTGTGAGGTTATCTATTTACTTAGCATCGGGAGAGTTAAGTATACGAAAGAAATAAGAGCAAGTTCTCTAGTTTATAGTTGAACTATCTCAGACCTAGGGATAGGACGAGGTTAAGTGGCTAAAGAAGAATTCATACACATCGGTGTTCATCCTTCGATTCACGCCGGGAGGTATCATCAAAGACGTGATCATCGACAGACTTGGACCTAGGGATAGGCCAAGGCACATCTGGGATTCTTGCCAAACTTGAACTACTGAGTTGAGTGTTTGCTGCCGCGACAATCAACGGACTGTTGTCGCGACAGGTGCTGCCGCGACGGGAGCAACGACATAACTGGATTTCCTAATCTCTGCAACACCTGCACTACTGAGCAATTCAATACCAGCCCATTCTCTCTATCTTGATATCTTTATTCTTTATTTACGTTTACTTCATTATTCTCGTGACAACTTTCTCAATTATTTTCTTTACTTTCGTGCAGTGAATTAAGGTGAAGCTATTAGCCCAATCCATGTGGAGACGATATTCGATACTTCGTATCACTTTACTACTTGCGTCGTGTATACTTGCACTACCATTGCGATAGGCTATTTTACACGCAACAGTGACCATTTTGTAAAAAAGTGCAAAGTTGGATTTTAAGGACTAAAATGAAAAGAGGACTAGACTTAGAATCTCTAGGGAGCTTATGTCTTTTTGTGGGCCTTTTCTCTCAAATTGACCATTTTAATTATTCTAATAAAAACATTTTAAAAAGGGTTTCAAATTAAAAAGGAAATTTTAATTAAAATAAGAGAAGAGGTTACGTAACTAATTTCTCTCATTTTGCACTCAGCCAAACGCTCTTTATTTTCTAAAAACCAGAGAGTTTTTCCATCTTTTCTAATCCTTTTTGAATAGAAAAAGAGTTCTTTGATTCTCCTATCATTTATCATTGAGTTTACTTGAAGATTTCATCAAAATCTTGTCATTTGAGGAGAAAAGGCAAGGTTAGAGGTAAGATTTCGTTTAACTCCTCTAAGCAAAATTCTTTAATGAAATTCTCAAGTCTTGTGCCTCCTAAATGTGTTTATTAACTTTGTTTTATAGTTGATTAATGGAAAATTGGCTAAAAATTGCTTTATTTGGTGATTTTCCAAGATTTTCGTTTGGGCGTTGTTTTGGTTGATTTTAGATTGATTTTAAAGTTTTTTGGATATTAAATGATGTTGAAATAAAGGCCCAATCATAATAATTCCGGATTATGTTGGATCTCTAAAAGTTTAAATTGTTAATTGTGGGTTTTTGGCTTGGAAATGTGAATCTGATGTTGCTGGGAGTTATTAGAAGTGATTAGGGTGTTTTTGGATGTTGATTGATGGTTAAAAGTAAATGGAAGTGATGTATTATGGCTGGTGTAATTACTAATTTTGTCCGGACCTTAAACCCCCTTTAGTTTGTGTTTACCTTGGGCTTATTAGGGCTATTCGGTAATTAAAAGTAAAAAAAGAAAAGGAAAAAATATATATATATACATATATATGTAGGTATAAATAATGCTACCCTTATTACCTTATGTTATTATTTATCATATTTGAAAAAAGAAAGAAAAAACCTAAAACATTACTAATATATAATATTATTATAGTTAATAACAATTATGTCTTATCATTATTATTATTTATCATTTATATACATCCATTACATATTTGTTTTATTATTGTGTGTGTGCTAATATTATCTACTAATTATTATTGATATATTTATTATTATTATTTTTGTTTATTATTATTATTGTATTTATTATTATTATTATTATTATAAAACATAAAGTAAATATATGATATTGATAAATAATAAGAGCACAAATGTTATTAATAACAGTCCAAATATTACAAAGCCCAATTTCATTAAAAAATAATAAGAGCCCAACAGTTTTTAAGAAGTCCATTTACAGAGAAGAGGCCCAAAAAAAATATACAAGGGTTCGGGCCCAACCAAATAAAAAACCCTAAGCTAACCCTAATCTTTTGTCTTCTCTTGCAGCCGCCGCCCTCATCTACAACCGTCGGATCTATCAAGATCTGACGGTCCAGATCAGGTTTCTAGATGAAACCCTAGCCAGCCCATCCTTATCCCTCGCGCCGCTACACCACAGCCGTCCGATCTTGGCGAGATCAACGGCTCAGATCATCTCAAGACAAAACCCTAAGGAGGGTGCATGCCCCTCATCTCGCGCCGCACAACGTCGGCCGTTAGATCAAATCGATCTAACGGTCCCGGTTCAATGCGGAAACCTCCAGAAGCCCCACGCCCCACGCGCGACCCTTCATTGCTCGACGCGCCTAAACCGTCTGACCTCTCGTCTGCCTGCCTCCTCTGCTCCCGAGCACACCGTGCCTCCCCCGATTAAGCAAACCGGCAACATCCACAGAAAAAAAAAAGCAGAAAGTCAGATACCCGAAAATGGCAAAAGAAAAAACAACAACAAATTATATACCGAAGTCAACTAGACAGGCTTCAAAAATCAGAAAAAGATGATTTCCATTTTCATGTAACCTTTCGGTTATATAGGAGACCGAAAAGAAAAAAGAAAAGAGAGGAGTGGGCATAGAGATATATCAGTGAGCACGAGAGAGATTGAAAAAAAAAACCATTGTAATCGGAAATTTTCACAGAAAATAAAAAAAAAACGAAACCTTCAGAGGTATCCCTTCTTCGTTTTCTTTCGATTACATGCATCAAAAAAAATCAATCCCAAAAAATAAAGGAGGAGTTTTGTTTTTTTTTACCTTTCGAGAACCACACCCTTTCTGCTTCGAGTCGTGCCGGCAATAAGCCCTTGGCTTCCGTCGGGAAGTTCGTCGGGGTGAGGCGTCCGGGTCTCAGTGGGGAAGGCTTTTAGGGTTCCGATTCGAGTTTCAAAAGAGGGGAAGGGACTTTTCGGTTTTGGTTTTTTTGAAAGGGCTTTGTGTCTACATCATTGACCCTAGTTTACCGGTTTTGGAGGAGGTTTTTTTATTTTCGAGTAGTTTCTTGCCGTTGCTGGCTAGCGGCAACCGGCTAGCGGCTTGTTTATCGACGAGGGTGGACGGAGAGGAAGAGAGAAGGGCTCTCTGGTTTTTACCCGAAAAGGCCAAAAGGGCTAAAAAAATCTTTAAACGCGTTTTTATAATATATTTTTTTTGCTTTGAATTTGGTTTAATTCCCTAATAAGCCATTCTGTGTATTTTTATTACACGCGCAAGGGCTTCCGTGTTCCTAAACTGCGTCCCGGGTCCCTTGATATTTTTGGAAACGTTCAATTTCGTCCCTTAAATCGTTTTGATCAACTTCGAATGGTCAAATAATCACTTCGACCCCTACAGTTTTCAGTGAGCTTTGATCTTGGTCCCTGTTTTGGCATTTTTAGCCTCTTTTTACGGTTTAATTCCCTTTCTGGTCCTCAAAACGTTGCGAAACCTTTCAATCTAGTCCCCCAAAACGTTGAATCTGATTTCGAAGTAAAATGGGTTTTATTTCTTTTTTTTCCCTTATACTTTAAAGGATTTTGGTGACCATTCACTTTCTCAAAGCGTAAATTCCTTCCCTGGTCCCTCTAGCTTTTAAAAGTTTCTAAATTTCAATCCCTTAAAATTCATATTTATGTTTGATATTAATATTTTAATTTCGGTTTTATTGTGATGTTGCATTTTTAGAGTAATGTTACACGTAGCTTAATTTTATATAATCGTATACCATGCATGATTTTATATAGTTTATCTATATTATATTTCTTGTCGTAACTTAATACACCGTGTAGTTTTATTTGCATATGCCTTCTTATGTTTTTATACCTTTTGTTTGGCTTTGTCTATATTTGTATGTCCCGTTTATGATTTTTTTAAGTTGCATCTCGAACTCATAAAATGCAATGCGAGCGTCTTTTTATTCGGGAACGAACGAGGCCAGTACCAGTCGTAGTGGTGGTGGTTCGGACGTTCTTTCTCGAATATTAAGACCTTTAAAATTTACTCGCTTGTATAACCAAATTTCGATGTGATTCGTCACTTTAATTTGCAAATTTTAATATTAATTAAGCGGTAATGTTTTTGGTACCGATTTTCGGGCACGACGGGGGTGCTCATCCTTCCTCGCGTGTAACCGACTCCCGAACCCATTTTCAAAAAGAATCTCTGGTTTTATTTCGGTGTCCGGTCTACCATTTTAAATGGCCGGTGGCGACTCCTCTATTTTTTTTACAAACCCGATTAAATTTTTCAAAATCCATTAAAACCCGGTTCTTCTAAGTGACACCGAGGTATTTTTTTAGTCGCAACAGATGGCGACTCCGCTGGGAACAAAATTTTGTTTTCAAAAACAAAAAAGAGAGTCAAGCCAAAAAAAAACTTTACCGCTCAATTAATATTAGAAGTTGCGAATTAAAGTGACCGAGTCGATCGATATTTGTTTATAAGTGCGAGTTTATTTTAAACACATTTAAAATTGACATTTAAACCCGTTTGTTTAAGTAGGGGGAAAACGCTAGTGCTTTCGTGTGGATATTGTTCCTCCGTGTGGGCCTAGCAAGTACCTTCGGGGCTCGAATACCATATATCTTCGTGAGAATATTGTTTCTCCGTGCAGATATAGCGAAAGGGTCCCCTCGAATTGAACTCGGTTGAGAGGAGCCTATAGTGGGTGATGACCGGGGGCCTTGCTACCCTTAGAAGGGGATAGCGAGGACAGTTCGAGTACCTCCTAGAACCAAAACTGCATTTAGAGAACTAGAAAGCCCACCCCTTTAGAGCCATGCGGACAACCTAGGTTATTAGACGGGATAAATAGGGTTGCTTGCTTTCATGCTTGCCTTATTTCTTTTATCATGTTAATTGTATTTATCCGACACTAACGATCTTTTGTGATCTCTTGCATTTATTCTTGCATGCATTCCATAACACAAAGGTGTTGAGTCAAGGTGGTTTTACCCATTGTAGGGCTATCATTATGGACGGGAGGTTGATAGGAAAGATGTTGTCAATTAGCAAGTCTGATATCGGTCAAAGGTGAATCAGAAAGGATAAGGGGACAAGTTTACCGAGCGAACACACAGTGTCAGATCTAGTACCCACCATTGAAGAAAGCACGACCCTTCTCCATCCCGAGGAAGTCAATCAAGATCGGATGTACTCCGAACATCCAAAGTCACGAAACTACCCGACCGAGTGCAAAGAGGCGACCGAAATGAGCGTGATGACCGGAAAGAACATGGATTAGGTCAAGGGGTTGATTCAGCTTCGAGGAGATAATTTGTTTTTATGATGCATCCGGGACTAGATACCAGTAGTTTTAGAGGTTATTGAATTGCTAGAAAAGAAGCAAATCCGGCCCCAGCTTTCTAGCCGAAGTTTTCATTTCCTTGAACATGATTAGGGGGCAAGAAGGGCACCCGTAGGACTTTTGCTATGACTATCTTGTAACAAGGAGCCTCCTTTACGTTCAAATGAAAGTTGACCTAAGGGGAATCACCTATATGACCGACACCTTTGACTTGCATACATTTGTAGCATTTGTTTCATACATCATTTCGAAGCATCATTAAAATTGTCAGCCATGCACCCATTTCATGAGCATGCATCTGTTAATTTGAGTCCATATTACATCCATCATTGGACATTAAATTTTACTTAAGGCATTTCATCGCATCATTACTAATTGGGGAGAACACTCATCCGAGAGAGAGAAAGAGGAAAGAATAGACAAGGGAACGGTTTCTAGCCAGTGCAGCTTCAGAAATATGAATGACCTAGTGGCTAGGATGGATCAGCTTGAACAGCTTCAAGAACATTTGTTTCAGAAACAAAAGGAGATAATATTGTATACGAGGAAAATATATCATTTACAAAAATCCAATTTCCATGATTGGTGAAAACTGATTGTACCCAGGGAAAGGTACAACTAGCCCGGAGCAAACGGCTACTGGTAAAGGCATTTCAAATCCGTTAATCCCTGCGCATTTGGGAAAAATGCAAGTCTCGATTTCAAGAAAAATGAATTGGAGACATTACATCGCTTCATGAAAGAAGAAGCGATGTTTGAGCAAGTCCAACAGAAATGTTGGCACAACGTGCTTAAACGCGGTAAAGTTTAAGACAATGGATAATTCAAATGTCCATCGAAAACCCATTTTTACGAATGGTCGAAGGGAAATAAATCCTTTGCAAAAATCCAATTCTCATTATTGGTGAAAACTGATTGTACCCAGGGGAATGGTACAACTAGCCCGGAGCAAACGGCTACCGGTAAAGGCAATTCAAACCCGTTGATCCCTGTGCATTTGGGAAAAATGCAAGTCTTGATTCAAGAAAAGTGAATTGAAAACATTACATCACTTCATGAAAGAAGAAGCGATGTTTGGGGCAAGTCCGACAGAAATGTTGGCACAACGTGCTTAAATACGGTGAAGTTTAAGACAATGGATAATTCAAATGTCCATCGAAAAATCCATTTTTACGAATGGTCGAAGGAAGATAAATCCTTTGCAAAAATCCAATCCTCATTATTGGTGAAAACTGATTGTACCCAGGGGAATGGTACAACTAGCCCGGAGCAAACGGCTACCGGTAAAGGCAATTCAAATCCGTTGATCCCTGTGCATTTGGGAAAAATGCAAAAGTGATAAGCTAAGCTGTTTTTTAACGAAAATTTCATTTTGAAAATATTTTTTTCATTCTTTGATTCTTTAAACATTTCATAAGCTTACTCTTGTATATACTTTTTGTAAGATTAACTTTAATTCAATTTTAAAAGAAATTTTTCTAAAAGACCGAATGTTGTGAGGACGCTAAATATGAAAACCCTATGCTCTACTTAGGCCAAGGGAGGAATGACAATGAGTGTTCAGGAATAATGGGCCACTCCCATTGAGTGAATTTTGCCTCTCGGGCATTGTTGTCTAAGGTTCTTGAATGAAGTGATAACCCTAAAACTTCTACCACCTGAAGACCAATTTTGATATCAGTGTATGGGAGGACATTTGGCATTCCTTCAATACCATTCACACGGAAAGAAAATAAAAAAATACCCATTGTCGTCCCCGTTTGAGCCTATTAAATTTTTTCTTCTGATTGAACCCAAACCAAGGATCACCCCTACACTGGGGGCAGAAAAGGATAGAAGTCTATAGACAAATAAATGGCATTGGATTCTGATTATGCTATGAGAATGATGTCTTGTGAACTAAGGGGCATTAAAAGAGAAAAGATTCATTGGATACACTTTCAGACTGAGCAGCCAAAAACATCAAAAGGAAACAACGAAAGGAAAGTCGGTTCTCAAAGAGCTACCCAAATCAAGTCAAAAGCTACCGACATAAAAGTTGAAGAAATCAAAAGCAAAAGCACTAAAGTGGAAAGTGCAATTTTGAAAAGAAAGAGAAGCGGATAAAGAAAGGGACAAGAGGATTCCCTATCCAAATGAATCTCTGCTTAGATGAGCCTCGAAAGATTGTTCACCTTTGAGCAAAAGCTTGCACTAATACAATGCGAAGGTGCAGTTTGATCCGAAACTACGATTGATAAGAGGAAATGAACTCTAGGGTGAAAACCCCAACAAAAAAACCCAAAAAAGAGGGGCAGTCTAGAGCGATCCAAGGAAGTAAGAAAAGAAATAGCATTTCACCGGAACATAATTGAGACTTCAGATTAGAATAATTGATCCTTGGTTTCACCACCCTTAAACACTTGTTTGAGCCTTTTTACCCTTTCTTTCATAGCCGTGAGCCTTAGCCTACATTACAAGCTATAAAAGACCATTTGGACCATACGCGGAAGGATGAATTTGTCTTCAGATCACATTCCGCCTATTGGGGTTAACCTTTCTTCAAGGATTGCCACACTTCTAATGCCTGATTGAGATCAGAAAAGAGGGAAGGATGGGGCATGATGAGTTAGTGAGGTAAAGAGAGCCACCTTTAAATTGGGTAGAAACTAAGCATGGGAGTCGCTCCTCTTGGAAGCCTAATAGCCCAGAAAAGATTTCATATGTGCATCCCTGCAACATTCGGAAAATTTCACTCGGGTCAACCTTTTTCCAAAGACCCCAAACTTGATTTTCACTTGACATGATTTTTTAAAATGTATATCTACATAATAAAATTATTTTTACTCAATCACTTGCATAAGTCTTCTATATGGGAATGAACAAGCGGATTGACCGTGGCCCGAGGTGAAGCCATCAGTACCCAGAGGGGCACCCTCGGAGGTTCAAACATTGCTACTAATACCTCCAGTTGAAATTTCAAGACCGTCTTCGGTAAAATGTCAAGCTATGAAGTCGACCTTCGCTAAGAAATGTTGGAATAGAACATGAAGGTAGAAAATTTGATGTTGAGAGAGTCGGGGAACAGAAGTTACCCTTGGAGCCTAAGCATCTTGCCGGAAGGAATGTCCCGAGAAGGACCACGCGCGCCGCGTTGAGGGCACACACCAAGATGAGACAGTAAATACGATCTGAAATCAACTAGAAAAAAAGGCAACGGAGACATACCTAAGAAAAGGAGGAAGACAGAAAAGAAGAAGAAGAGAAGACGAGTTGAAAACCCAAAAGGCACTTTGGGGCAAATGAGCGAAATTCAGAAGAGGCGCTCTTGACCACGAATTTAGAGGAACAAGGGCCAAAAATTGGCGGCATCTTTGGACAGAAGACACCAGTTAAAGCAGTCGACATTAACCAGAGGCCAGTTAAAAGGTACATAAGCCTAAAACAAGTGGGGGCAATGGGATTCTAATCAGTGTAAGTCCTCCCTTCAAGAAGAAGCGAAAAAGAGAGAAGTTGACTTCAAGATGAAAACTCAAAGGAGTACCCAAAAAGAGAAAAAGAAGAAGAAAGAGGACAAAGAAAAGAGAAGACACAGTGAAAATCCAAAAGACACTTTGGGGATTGAGGCGAAATTCAAGAGGAACGCTTCAGATCAGAAACTCATGACGAAGGAGGCAGAAACTCAAAGCCCAAGAATTTCAGAGCAATGGAGGCAGATACTCGAAGCTCGTGACAAAGGAGACAATTACTCAAAGCTCGAGACAAAGATATATGACATCTGCTCATCTATTCGGGCATTTGGAGAATAGAACCGCCTATCCGTTCAGGCACTTGGAGAATGGAAATCTGCTCATCTATTCGGGCATTAGGAGAATAGAACCCGCCTATCCGTTCAGGCACTTGGAGAATGAAAATCTGTCTATCTAATCAGGCAATCAAAAGTCAGTAAAAAGGAAAAAAGAAAAGAAAGAAAAAAAAGAAAAAAAAAAGAAAAAATAGAAAGAAAGGAAAAAGGAAAAAGGAAAAAAAGAAAAGAAAGAAAAAAAACAGAAGAAAGAAAGAAAAAAGAAAAACAAGAAAAAAATAACAAAAAAAAGAAGGGTTCAAAGTGAAAACCCGAGTGGCACTTTGAGGCAAACAATTCCAGAAGTGGATGAGAAGAAGAAGAAGAACAAGTGTCTAGTAGTACTCGAGAGGGGCATCATTGTCCGTGGGGTAACAAGGGTTTTGTTCATAAGAGTTTGAATCAGAATTGATGAAAGATAACACAAGGCTAGAAAAGTGTAGATGAAGTTTCTAAATACGACGAAAGTCACTCGACTCGAATATTTGAACGAAGAACGAGCGACAGAAGTTTGGGGGCCAGTTTTGCCGAGACACAAGATTGATGAGTGGTTGTAGTCCCAAGATAACGACCACCGACCCTAGAAAATGATGACAAACTAAATCCATGCATCTTTTGCATTCTCGTAAACACATGCATCTTTGCATTCTCGTAAACACATGCATCGTTGCATCCTGAGATATGCTTATGCATCGTCGATAGCTAGATGTCACCCATGCTAGGAGCATACTAAATCATACCATAGCATTTTGTTTCCTCTAAACAGACGTTTGAAGATTGGTAAAAGAACATATCTACGGCTTCACGAGAGGAGGAGCAGATCTCACAAGAGTCAAGAGTCCCTCGACTTTCATTTTTGAAAGACAACCTGAATACCTCTCGAGACGAAGAGAAAACGATAAAGCGAGAACTAAAAGGATTCCAGGCGAAGCCTTTCAAGCCACCGCTCCAGAATGTCAGGTGAAGTCTTCATATTCGCCACTCAAGGATTTCAAATGAAAGCTCTCAAGCTTGCTGATAGATTTCAAGATGAAGGATCCTACAGAGAAAGGGTCCAAACAAGCTCTATATAGGGGGAACTTGCGACTTCAGGATCTCGAAAGTGGAGGGTCCTACGGAGAGGGGACTCGTAGATCTTTGATTTCATAGGGGAGTTCGGTAGAGAAGGAACTGCTACTCGAAGAGTACGCTAAGGAAGAGGAGTTTAGTGGAGAAAAAACTCAAAATCCTAAGGCTTCAGGATCTCAAAAGCGTAGGGTCCTACAGAGAGAGGACTTGGAGGTCTTTAATTTCAGAAATACGTGGACGAGAGTTCTATATAGAAAGAACTGCCACTCGAAGAATACGCCAAGGAAATGAGTTCTATAGAGAGAGGACTCATCTTCTCAAAGCTTCAGAGAGAAAATTACTCGGTCTAGCGCGTCGTCGCTCCAGGAGAGTAAATTGTCCAACTGAGAAGTTAGACGGATTTAGTTGACCAATTTGCTTTACGACCGTGAAGAGAAAGCAAATCCACTTGGACGCCCAAGTTCGCCTTTTGACCGCGAAGGGGAGGCAAAAAAAATGTTAGGAGTTTCAGCTTGCTTTTTGACCGCGAAATGGACAACTTGCTTTTAGACCGCGAAGGGGAAGGCAAGGTTGTTTGAATGACCAGCTTGTTTTTTCGAAA
Organism: Hibiscus tridactylites; assembly: GCA_958450335.1. Taxonomy (NCBI): domain Eukaryota; kingdom Viridiplantae; phylum Streptophyta; class Magnoliopsida; order Malvales; family Malvaceae; genus Hibiscus; species Hibiscus tridactylites. Next base: position 80,169,578 of record OY288269.1, on the reverse strand, counting down.
AGAGAAGGCAAAGACATTTAGAATTTGCTCATCTATTCGGGCACTTAGAGAATGGAAATCCGCAAAAAAAAAAACTCTCTGTCTATCTGCTCGGGGCATCTAAGGGGAGAGCTCGTGATCAAAAGGCATTGGGAAGAGTTACTTGGAATCGTGTGGCTGCGTCGGGAGTAAACCGTCCAACAGGGAAGTAGGACAAAATTAGTGCTTATGGTCTTTGCTTTATTCTTGTTCCACAAGTATAAGCAAAGAGGGGCAGCTGTAATCACTAATTTTGTCCGGACCTTAAACCCCCTTTAGTTTGTGTTTACCTTGGGCTTATTAGGGCTATTCGGTAATTAAAAGTAAAAAAAGAAAAGGAAAAAAAAGGAAAAAATATATATATACATATATATGTAGGTATAAATAATGCTACCCTTATTACCTTATGTTATTATTTATCATATTTGAAAAAAAAAAGAAAAAACCTAAAACATTACTAATATATAATATTATAGTTAATAACAATTATGTCTTATCATTATTATTATTTATCATTTATATACATCCATTACATATTTGTTTTATTATTGTGTGTGTGCTAATATTATCTACTAATTATTATTGATATATTTACTATTATTATTTTTGTTTATTATTATTATTGTATTTATTATTATTATTATTATAAAACATAAAATAAATATATGATATTGATAAATAATAAGAGCCCAAATGTTATTAATAACAGTCCAAATATTACAAAGCCCAATTTCATTAAAAAATAATAAGAGCCCAACAGTTTTTAAGAAGTCCATTTACAGAGAAGAGGCCCAAAAAAATATACAAGGGTTCGGGCCCAACCAAATAAAAAACCCTAAGCTAACCCTAATCTTTTGTCTTCTCTTGCAGCCGCCGCCCTCATCTACAACCGTCGGATCTATCAAGATCTGACGGTCCAGATCAGGTTTCTAGATGAAACCCTAGCCAGCCCATCCTTATCCCTCGCGCCGCTACACCACAGCCGTCCGATCTGGGCGAGATCAACGGCCCAGATCATCTCAAGACAAAACCCTAAGGAGGGTGCCTGCCCCTCATCTCGCGCCGCACAACGTCAGCCGTTAGATCAAATCGATCTAACGGTCTCGGTTCGATGCGGAAACCTCCAGAAGCCCCACGCCCCACGCGCGACCCTTCATTGCTCGACGCGCCTGAACCGTCTGACCTCTCGTCTGCCTGCCTCCTCTGCTCCCGAGCACGCCGTGCCTCCCCCGATTGAGCAAACCGGCAACATCCACAGAAAAAAAAGCAGAAAGTCAGATACCCGAAAATGGCAAAAGAAAAAAACAACAACAAATTATATACCGAAGTCAACTAGACAGGCTTCAAAAATCAGAAAAAGATGATTTCCATTTTCATGTAACCTTTCGGTTATATAGGAGACCGAAAAGAAAAAAGAAAAGAGAGGAGTGGGCATAGAGATATATCAGTGAGCACGAGAGAGATTGAAAAAAAAAACCATTGTAATCGGAAATTTTCACAGAAAATAAAAAAAAACGAAACCTTCAGAGGTATCCCTTCTTCGTTTTCTTTCGATTACATGCATCAAAAAAATCAATCCCAAAAAATAAAGGAGGAGTTTTGTTTTTTTTACCTTTCGAGAACCACACCCTTTCTGCTTCGAGTCGTGCCGGCAATAAGCCCTTGGCTTCCGTCGGGAAGTTCGTCAGGGTGAGCTGTCTGGGTCTCAGTGGGGAAGGCTTTTAGGGTTCCGATTCGAGTTTCAAAAGAGGGGAAGGGACTTTTCGGTTTTGGTTTTTTTGAAAGGGCTTTGTGTCTACATCATTGACCCTAGTTTACCGGTTTTGGGGGAGGTTTTTTTATTTTCGAGTAGTTTCTTGCCGTTGCCGGCTAGCGGCAACCGGCTTGTTTATCGACGAGGGTGGACGTAGAGGAAGAGAGAAGGGCTCTCTGGTTTTTACCCGAAAAGGCCAAAAGGGCTAAAAAAATCTTTAAACGCGTTTTTATAATATTTTTTTTGCTTTGAATTTGGTTTAATTCCCTAATAAGCCATTCCGTGTATTTTTATTACACGCGCAAGGGCTTCCGTGTTCCTAAACTGCGTCCCGGGTCCCTTGATATTTTTGGAAACGTTCAATTTCGTCCCTTAAATCGTTTTGATCAACTTCGAATGGTCAAATAATCACTTCGACCCCTACAGTTTTCAGTGAGCTTTGATCTTGGTCCCTGTTTTGGCATTTTTAGCCTCTTTTTACGGTTTAATTCCCTTTCTGGTCCTCAGAACGTTGCGAAACCTTTCAATCTAGTCCCCCAAAACGTTGAATCTGATTTCGAAGTAAAATGGGTTTTATTTCTTTTTTTCCCCTTATACTTTAAAGGATTTTGGTGACCATTCACTTTCTCAAAGCGTAAATTCCTTCCCTGGTCCCTCTAGCTTTTAAAAGTTTCTAAATTTCAATCCCTTAAAATTCATATTTATGTTTGATATTAATATTTTAATTTCGGTTTTATTGTGATGTTGCATTTTTAGAGTAATGTTACACGTAGCTTAATTTTATATAATCGTATACCATGCATGATTTTATATAGTTTATCTATATTATATTTCTTGTCGTAACTTAATACACCGTGTAGTTTTATTTGCATATGCCTTCTTATGTTTTTATACCTTTTGTTTGGCTTTGTCTATATTTGTATGTCTCGTTTATGATTTTTTTTAAGTTGCATCTCGAACTCATAAAATGCAATGCGAGCGTCTTTTTATTCGGGAACGAACGAGGCCAGTACCAGTCGTAGTGGTGGTGGTTCGGACGTTCTTTCTCGAATATTAAGACCTTTAAAATTTACTCGCTCGTATAACCAAATTTCGATGCGATTCGTCACTTTAATTTGCAAATTTTAATATTAATTAAGCGGTAATGTTTTTGGTACCGATTTTCGGGCACGACGGGGGTGCTCATCCTTCCTCGCGTGTAACCGACTCCCGAACCCATTTTCAAAAAGAATCTCTGGTTTTATTTCGGTGTCCGGTCTACCATTTTAAATGGCCGGTGGCGACTCCTCTATTTTTTTTACAAACCCGATTAAATTTTTCAAAAACCATTAAAACTCGGTTCTTCTAAGTGACACCGAGGTATTTTTTTAGTCGCAACAGCTGGGTTAAGTTTCGAGTAAAGATCGATTGAGTTTTCGGTTGTTTCTAATAAGCTTTTAAGTGCCTTTGGGCAGAGCGGCGGGTTTTTAGTGATTTCTAGTGGTTATAATGCATTGAGATGCATTAATCCTTTGTTCTTGTGTGATATAAACATGGGAGGATTCTTTGGAAGCATTTGGCGAAGTTCCGGGGACTTTGGATGCTTGATTTTCGCGTCGATAATTGAGGTTTCGTGTGTCGCTGAGTGGAAATGAGATTTCTAGCTTTGAAACACTTAAAATGTTGTTTTGGGAACTTAGTGTAAGCTTGAAACACTTTGCTAAATTCGGAAGTAAGTAAAGTGATTTTCTCTCTCGGATTGTGCTATTATGAGATTGTTGATGCACTTGTTTTAAAATGCATATTGTCACTATTAAAGCATGATTTAAGGTAAATGAATTGTTGTTTTTGATGATATAACGATGAAAGATGCACATGGTAAGTGATACTTGTAAGTATATGTTTATACTTGCAATTTTAGGCATGATTTGATGCTTGAGAATGAGGTTGGTAATTGATGCTTTGAAAACAATGAAATATGTGGTGAAATGCGGTTCATATTGGCAAGTGATTATATGAAAATACTTTTAAAAATGCTATCTAATATAGTTAGCCGGCTATAGGATTGAGTGCACTATAAACAAGTCGCCTTGGATGTTGAGGGGTTGAAATTGTACCAAATACTCCATCCATGTACCCTAACGATCAAGGAATGGTTAAGGTGTCGCAACGGTGGAGGATAGCTCCTGTGTGAGAGCCTTGTATAGTTTCATGTTTCTCGTTAATGGGCTATACATCTACCGATGAGTGGTGTTGAGCAGTTGTGATTGTACCGAATACTCCACCACGGGTGTCACAACGGTGAAGGGTAGCTCTCGTGTCTGAGCCTTGAGATGCCGATAGAGTGTATGAAGTGTTTTGGACAACACTTGGTAATCCGTGTATCCGATGTGGTTTTTGGGAAATGGTCTTGTTGATAATCACTTGTGAGCCAATATGAGGAATGATGTAATTTAAAATGTGTTATGTTGCATAATATTGAAAATGCATGTTTTTACTCTTTAAGCTTAGCATGTGTGGAAATGCTTAGGAATGCTTAAATTTACTTTAGCAAATGAGATTTTTTGTTGGTTGGTTAACATGTGTTGCATGAGGTTTTCATGCTGAATTTGAATGAGAAAAGTGTATGATTTTTGGATGGCATGATGGATTTTAAATGATACTTATGTTAATTGAAATGAGATTTCAATGTAGTTTAGAAACCTGTTTAAATGCATTGATGATGTTTTGATTTTGAGCATTCCTCACTAAGCCTTTTGTGCTTACGCTCTTTTTATTCATCAATGCAGACAACTAAAGTCTTGGAGGCAGCACTAACAAGGGATTGGTGAAAGACTTCATTTGAATGTATGATTCGTTTATGGACTAGAGTAATAAGGGCAATGGGTGATCTTTGGTGTGTTTTGGAGATGTGTTGAAACTCCATAGTTGAGCATGTTTACTCGCTGATTTTTAGCTTGTGAAAGGCCTTCATATGTTGGTTTAAGATTCGACTTGAGTTTTGGCTTTTGGATGGCTTGATTTTCATAGGAAGCATGCCTTTAAAGCTCTTTGGTGTTTCTTGCCATGTTTTGTTGTTGAAATTGTCATGTATACTTGAGGATTGATGTTTATTTGAGTTGTATGCATGTTAGAAGTAAGTTGGTATGTATAGGGATGGTTTAAAATGAGTTTAAACAGCTAATTTTGGCATTTCATGCCTCGGAGTATCGATACCTTTGTAATGGTATCGGTACAAGATTTGTAAATTAGAAGGGGGTATCAATACACGGGGGAGTATCGATACTAGCCTTAAGGGTATTGATACCATCTCTTTACGGTATCGATACTGGCCTTGAGGGTATCGATACCTGCTTGTTGAATGTGTTTTGGGGGGGCTGGTTGTCGAGGGAGTGTTGATACCCTCTCTAAGGGTATCGATACAATAGAAGTTAAATTGGTTAAAAAATATTTTTGAACATTCTGAATTTTTATATTTTGGTCCCTAAATGTTGTGGATGCAATTAAGTGATTTTGAATAATTATTTTGAGCTGAGTTTTGATAGAGATGCATGTAATATGATTAATTTAAAGATGGTAACCTAATTTTGGAGAAAACCCTTGAAATTTTATAAGTTTATATTTTGGTCCCTAAAAGTTGTTTTGAATGCAATTGATGTTCGACTGATGTTTTGTTTGTTCTGCTGCAACATAAAACACTTAGGTTTGTAACGAGCATCTAGACAAGATAAAAAAAATAGGGTCATTTATTGACGTAAACCTTCTCGGTTTATTTTAATATTCCCCGTGTGACTCGTTCGGTTCGGTCGATCGCCTAGGCCAGGTCGAGGGGGTTACACAGTTTTTCAAATTCAAAACCAAAAAATCAGTTACATAATCCTTCCCTCAACACTCCAACTCACTTCATTACATTCTCCCAATGTTCCTATAAAATTTCCATCAGCATCTGTGACCCTTAATTGGTTTCTTCTATTCATCCACGATCCTGCCCTCTTAACAATTGTCAAGCTGACAAAATTGTGAGTGTTCCAAAATACAACAAAGCAATACATTGTATTCCTCCACTTTAATCTTAAGCTACATAGTTTCCTAAGATTCAGTTTCCCCATATAGCTTGTAAGGATATGACAGGAGTTTTCCCTTCTTCCCATTTCGGAATTTTTCACCATCTCTTCATGGTCTTAAAATTCCTCAGCATCTCCTTCATCTTCCTACCCTTCCACCACAATGTGATATAACTGAATTTTTGAGCATTTATGCCCTGGTGCATATTTGGCATCACACTAGAAACATAAGACCTTCTTCCTCTTTTCCTCAATTTCAATGGCTGAGATCATTTTTCTAGTTGCATTCACATTTCCCTTTGGTCCTCCTCCAAATACAGTCATGGCAGATATTGAACTCAATGTTTAAGAATTGTTGTTTCTCACTGAAGGTGCTCTAAAAGTACACACTGTAATTGCTCTTACTAAAGTTTATTAGGTTTGTTTTATAGAGAATAGATAAAGAAGATGGTGCAAGTGGTCTAGTTTGGGGTCCAATAGTCTTCTTCCCATCAGGGAATAACATGGATTCTACATGCCTAGCTAAATTAAAAGCATCCAACAGCTTCTTGGGTTGCAATAGCTTGCCATAAGCCCCTATTTCGATCCTCAAATGATTCTTGAAAAAAGATAGGACATATTCATCTGGCAATTGTACCTGATTAATCAGGTGAATGAATTCTTCATAGTACCTTTCCACCGTGTCATGTTGTCTTAATTCCACTAACTCAGTAAACGGGTCCTCAAATTCCCCTAGAGCAAATTGTTCCCTCATTTGTTTGATGTATTTCATCCAACTCATTCCATTTAAATTTCCACAAGATCGAATTAAAAATTGATGTCATTGTAAAGCTCGACCTTCCAAATGCAACATGACAACTCTAATCTTTGCTCTATCTGGTACTGACTTAGCATCAAAGTATTGTTTCAATTTTAAAAATCATCCCCATCAAATATAGGACACAACAATTTAAAAGTAAAATTACAAGATTGATTATGTCCAAATCCAGTACATGGTACCTTCTTCGATTCTTGTTATGAAACTTCAATGACCGCTGGACTCTTGGTTGGATCATTAACCACAGAAGCCGATTGATTACTGGCTAAGGCTATTCCCCTTTGTGATTTACCCAAAATGCTCTCTGGTTCAGTAAACAGTCATTCCATGTTGATTTTTTTTCCGAGCCCAATCTCCAATAGTTTCTGGAAGTTCTCCATGGAGCCTTCGAGACGATTGATTTCAAATTGTAACAGGAATTATTATCACTGGAGAGTGATACAATTTGACAAGGAATTTGGGTGGTACAAGGTGAAGTATGAAGATGAAAATTTCGATGATCTTAATTTGATTTTTTTCCTTTTAAACGCTAGCATTGAAGGTGTTGAACAAGAATTAGAAAGATGGGGAATTGGTGCTTATAGTGTCTGAAATTCACATGGACAAACATGTGGCAAAGAAGGGGATTAAACCCTAATTTCATATCACAAGAAGATGTGAAAATGGATTCTTGTGTGTATTTGGAGTTTAGGTTTTTTTTATTGAAGAAGATGTATTTGATTTGGGGTTTTAGGTGTTTTATGGGTTTAAGTTTTATTTAAAAAATTACATTTGGCATCTAATATTAATAAAAATGACATGTTAAGATAAAATAATAATAAAATAATTTATATCATCAAAAATAATTAAAATAAGTCGATGTATCAAGTTCAGTGAGTAAATTGGTCATTTTAAAGTTAGGAAAATACTTTGATGCACAAGCTTGTGTAAACTTTAGTTTACACAAGCCCTTTAATTTTAGGGTTTAGGGTTTTAGGTTAGGGTTTAGGGGTTTAGTATGTAGGGTATATAATTTAAGGTTTATGGGTAGAATTTAGAATTTAGAGTTTAGGATTTAGGGCTTAGGTTTTAGGTTGCTAGGGTTTGTGATTTAGATTTTAAATTTTATAAAAGGAATGTGTAAAAAAAATTTACACAGCCCTAAAGTTAAATGATTAAACTAGGTCAAAGAGCAAAGTTGAGTAATAATTTAAGTATTTTATCCTACTATAAATTCAATTGAAAAACGACTTCCTTTTCTTCACAAAAACCGACTACAATATTACCATTGTATAATCTTTAAATAAAATAATTATATTTTCCTCAAAATAAATATAAAATTAATAATTAAACATTTGATTGAAGGACGTGCAACCTATATTTTACTAGGGGTGAGCAAATAAATAAAAAAATTGAAACATAGTATTTTGATGGTTAATGATTAATAGGTTTAAATATCATTGTTATCGAAAACGAAACAAATAGAATTTTATTTTTATTTTGTTTATAATTAATTTTTATAATATAAAATAAATATTTTTTTATCTCAAGACCTAATATATATGGGTTAGGATCCAGTTACACAGTGTAAAACTTTCTTTACACGTTTTTTAGATCGTTGGATGGGTCAAATAGATGGATGAGATTAAAAGTAGAATATGTGAAGGTTATCACTTGAGAAAAAAAAAGTAAGGAGTTAATCTCAGCCATCTATTTTTCTCATCCAACAATTTAAAAAAATGTGTAAAACTTAAAGAGTTTTACACTGTGTAAGTTGATCATAACCCTATATATATATATATATATATATATATATATATTCCAAACTAAAATTTAAGGTGATGACAAATTGAATATGCATGATTTTTGTAATATTTGAATATAAGTATGTATAATTGTGTGAAGATATACTACTATGTAATTACACCAATATATCAAAAAAATATATACATTATATCTCAATATGTTCATCGTCCACATTAATTTTGATGATTACTATTCGAACATAAGCATTATAAATAAAATAATATTTTAATACAATGTCTAAACTAGGATGAGTCTAAAGTAAACGATATGTACCACTAATCATATACACTGATATGCATCATTAATTATTTTAACAACTTTTGAAACCATAGGGATCTAAAACGTGATTTTTTTAGAATAAAATATGTTGAAACACTTTTTGTACCACCTTTTCATTTTTCTTATTTTTAATTCAAAAATAATAAAGTAATTAAAATACAAAGTGAAGAATCTGAAAAAGTAGCTCGAAAAATGTTTTAACATATTTTATTATAAGAAGGAATAATCATGATTTATGTTACAATTATTTCAAAAATTATTAAAATAATTAATAATATATATCGGTGCATATAATTAATGGTATAAATTAATACATAACATTTTGAAATTTTCCGTTTAAACTATATATACTTACTTTCAAATCCTTAAATTAAAGAATAATCTGTATTAAACACATTTATTTGTTTTTTAGATGTTATAATAATAGTTATATCAATTAAATCAAATACTCGATTAATTATTATACGCGAAATATTTGAAGAAGTTAAATATTAGCCTTTGATAAGTAAATATATAAAAGTAAGATTATAAATATAACGAGAGCAATAGGTACGGATCCTTTCCAAATCATTTATTCACGACAATATAGCGGATATGAAATATAAAAATTTATTATTTGCATTAATTACACTAATAATTAAAAGAAAATTATTTCATATAATAGGTGAAACAAAATTTCACAAATGACTAGATTTTAGGGTTTATGGTTAGATATTAGGGGTTTAAATTTAGTGGGCTATAATTAATGGGTTGTGGTTAAATTTAGGGTTGGGGTTAGAATTTAGAGTTTATAGGTTAAAACTTAAATCTATAACCATATTACCCTAAATACTAAACGACAAAACCCAGACCCCTAACATTTAAACCCTACATTATAATCATAAACCCTAAAACTTAGACGCTTGTAAAAACTTTTTGTTTCTCTCGAGTCTCGCCTGTGTATTATATATAAATTCATAATTAAAAGAATAAAATTTTGATACACACATTGTGTAAACTTATTTTATATTATAAAACTCAAATCCTAAATTCCTAACTTTAACCCTAAAATATTAAACCTATACCATAAAATTTAATCACTAACATTAAATTATAAACCATAAACTAAATCCCTAACCCCTAAACTAAAATACTTCTATAAACTTTAGCTTAAACAACTTGTGTATTAATTTTTTTCATAATTAAAGTATTTAAATAAAAGTATTATTTAAATCTATAACATTTTTAATATATAATGTACAATATCTATACTATACAAACCTCCCCCCACCCATAAATAAGAAGATATTGGATGTTTAAACATAATAGATCTCACATCATGTGTATATTGTACCAAGGGCAATGTCAATCAAACTATACTTAATCGATAAATTCATGGTAATATTTTTTAATCAAATAGAGATGTATTACATTTTAAGGCAAATGTCGAGATTGTAATCTATACAAAATAAAACAAGATGAGCATCATCGGTCACTCAATCTCAATCCACAACATTTAAAATGTATAAAATCAAATATCTAAAAATATTCAAATTTGCATGACAAACGTTTAAATTTCAATCTTAGGGTCCGTTTGATTCATTGAAAACTGTTTCCGAAAAATGAATTCTGGAAAACTAACTACAGCTTTTGGAAAACTGATTGCAGAAGCCATTTCCCGGTGTTTGGATGATGTTGTGCAATTGATTTTACACTGTTTGGTAGAGTTTCCTGAAAATTTTATGAACAATCCATAAACAATCATCGATAATGCTAAAAACAAGTTTAACCAAAAACATGGTTTAAGGTTTAGGTTAGTGTTTAGGGTGTAGGATAGTACTTAGGGTTTAAGATTTATATTAGTATTTAGGATTTAGGATTGCATTTAGGGATTAGTATTTAAGGTTAATGGTTTAAATTAGTATTTATAGTTTTATAGTCTAAGGTTTATGGTAGTAGTTATGGTTTATGGTTTAGGGTTTATGTTAGTGTTTAAGGTTTAAGGTTTAGTTGGTGGTTAGGGTTTATGGTTTATGGTTTAGGTTTATGGTAACATTTATACTTTAAGATTTAGTGAAACAAACATGGTTTAGAGTTTAGGGTTTAGGGTAGTATTTAGGGTTTATGGTTTATTGTTTAGGTTAGCATTTAGGGCTTATGGTTTATGGTAGAATTTAGAGTTTAATGTTAGTATTTTGGGTGTTTAGGGTTTAGGTCATGGCCTATAGTTTAGGGTTTAGGGTTTATTGTAACATTTATGGTTTAATATTTAGTATTTATGGTAGGGTTTAGGGTTAGTATATATGGTTTAGTATTCAGGGTTTGGGGTTAGTGTTTATGATTTATGGTTTAGTGTTTAGGTTAGAATTTAGGGATTATGGGTTAGTGTTTATGGTTTAGCGTTTAATGTTTTGTTAGTATGTAGGGTTTAACATTTAGGGTTTATGGGTTATGGTTTAGGGTTTATGGTTTATGTTAATGTTTAGGGTTCATGGTTCAAATTTTATGGTACTATTTAGGGTTTATGGGTTTATGGGTTAGGTTGGTGTTTAGTGGTTAGTGTTTAGTTTTTAAGGTTTAGGTTAATTGTTATGGTTTAGGATTTATGGTAACATTTAGGGGTTAGGGTTTATGGTCACATTTAAAGTTTAGGATTTAATGTTTATGGTATCATTTAGGGTTTATGGTTTATGGTTTAAGTTCTATAGGTTATGTTGGTGTTTAGGGGTTAGGGGTTAGTGTTTAGTTTTTATGCTTTAGGATTTATGGTTTTATGGTTTAAGGTTTAAGGTTTAGGGTTTTAGGGTTTAGAATTTATGTTAATGTTTGTGGTTCAAGTTTTCGGGTTTAGATTAGTGTTTAGCATTTAGTGTTTAGAGTTGAAAAGAATGTAGTTTGTTTTACGGGAAAAAAAATATGGTAAAACAAACTGCAAAATTTTTATTTAAAAAAAACAGTCAATTATAATTTAAACTCTTTTGATCATGTGAAATTACATGACCTAAACAATATAAATCACAGAAATTGAATTCCGAAATTCAAACTACATCAAACAATCACACTTACTTGCACCATTGTATTACAGCCTTCATTTATCACCGTCCATTTTAGATAAGATATATATTTGTCATCCCGTGGATTCCCCCCACTGAAATCCCTTGCTAGTTGTGTCATTTAATGTGATTAGAATGATAATTAATTGGATTTTTGGATATTCTAATTCATTCAAATTATTTCAAGAGATTGTTGGATTCACAAAGTCTGTGAATGTGATTAAATAACTCAATGCATATAGACGATAATGTGGATTTTTATTTTTATTTTTAACATATTAAATTTTATTTGGTGTACAATAACTGCTATTTTAAAATTGTTGTAATCACTAAAACCAATAAAGACGACAATAAATAGCAATAAAAACCTATATGTCCAACATTTTCTAATCCATTTATTATTAGTTCAAATAATTTAGGAATTCAAATACTAAATTCACTATTTTTAGATTATTGAATGTGATTAAATCACTCAATGCATATATAGTTTATTAGTAAAACGCAATAAATTTAGCTCTTAATATTTACATAATTTGTTAATCTGAATTTTATTTTTTATGTTTTACCATTAAAAGAAAATCAAATTTAATTTTAGATTTTAACAGTTTAATACGAGTTATTTTTAAATAAAAATGCTTATAAAGCGTTGATTTTTTAACGATGTTGATATAATATCAGGGATGATTATCCATGCATGTTTCATGCTATTTTTTAAATTCTTTAATAATTTATCTGAACTTTTCTTTTACTTTTTAATGATTTTATTGGCGTGATATAATAAGAGTAATTTTATATTAGCATGAAGCATATGTAGATTATAACGTGAGTTGTCACATCAAAACAATTTGTGAAACTGGTATTTTAATTTTGATATAACTGAAGAACCTAAGGACTAAATTGAAAAATGTGAAAACGAATTTTTAAGTCCTCAAATATCCCTATATGATTAAAGAATGTACCTAAGTTAAAAACTAAGTTCTCCAAATATTTTCTAAGTGTTCTTAAAGCCAAAACAATGATTTTCGAGTCACCGTTTTGAAACTGTGAACCTATGTTTCGAAACGGATATCGAAATGTTTTCAACACTGCCAACCTGTGTTTCGAAACAAGTTTCGAAACGGCTTTAGAACATAAAGAAACCGTATCGAAACGACATTTAGTGTTTCGAAACGGTCCTTCATTTGATTTGAAATATATGACCGTTGCAAGTTTTTAACTGATTTTTGACAAACCGTTAAGGCGTATCGAAACGATTTCAAGTCGTTTCGATACGACCCTTGACAGTGGCAAAAGTGTTTCGAAACAAGTTTTGAAACGACTCTTAGCGTATCGAAACAGGTCAGACCGTTTCGATACGGGCTCTTTAATGCACCTCAACAGCTCTTTCTATTTTGGTCTGTTTCGAAATAGGGTCGGGCGTTTCAAAACCGTTGGTTGCAGACTGCATTTATGGAGGTGAGATAACACCCCCAACGGCTCTATTGATGAATGCAACAACCACAACAGCTAGAAATCAATGAGAAAGTATAAAAAGGACCTCTAAAAGCTCCAACAACAACTATTGATCCAAAAGCAAACATCCAAACATCAAATCCAAGCATTTGCGCCTAAATCCTAATATTGTCTAGAAACCCCAATTGTATTTTTCATTCTTATCATTTCAATTGGGTTGAGTGCTTGTAATTGGGCTACAATTTGTATTGAAAGATACTTTCTTAGCCAACAAATTCTTTGTCTTATTTGTGTGAGGATTGGGTTAAATTTTGGGTAGAAAATTTAACCGAAAATTGTAAGGGTTACCTCTTTAGCCTAGAAAAGGGGAAGAGCAATTAGTGGAATTGTTGCAAATCCTTAGTGAAGCTAAGGTAGTGGATGTAGAGTTCATTTGGAACTTGAACCACTCTAAAATTCCTTGTCTATCTTTTTAATTTGCAATTTCCACCACCTAAACCTTTAAAAATCCAATTCACCCCCTCTTGGTTCATTTCGATCATTCGATCCACTCAACAATTGGTATCAGAGCCTACCTCTTTGAGGATTAACAACCACAATAGGAGTTCCTAGGAAGAGTGTGATCATCCAAAAATCAAGAGATGTCTTCTACCTCCGGTTCGGACATGTATGAGTCTCAATCCACTACAAAACCTCTCTTCTTCAATGGTGACAACTATCTGTTTTGGAAGAATAGAATGCACATCTTCATCAAGTCCAATGACTACTTGGTTTGAGATGTAATTGAAGATGGCCCCTACATTCCATTGAAGCAAGATAGTGAAGGCAAGATGGTTTTGAAGAAAAAGGTGGAGATGAGTGAAGAAGAAAGGAGAAAGATCCAAATAAATGACAAAGCTCTCCACATGCTCTATTATTCATTCAGTCCGGACATCTTTTCCAAAGTATCATCCATTGAGAGTGCCAAAGAAGTGTGGGACACTCTTGAGACTACCTATGAGGGAACCAATGATGTCAAGGAAACTAAGATTGGAATTCTCAATCTTAGTTATGAAAATTTCAAGATGGAGCCCGATGAGATGATGTCCAAGATGTTTGATCGTTTCTCCACCATAGTCAATGGGCTCAAAGGATTTGGAGAGACAATACCGAAAGACAAGCTTGTCCGGAATCTACTCTATTCACTTCTCGAATCTTGGGATGGGAAGAGAACCACCATCATAGAAGCTAAAAATTTGAAGACTTTAAAGCTTGATGAGCTTGTGGGTTCTCTCCTTACTTATGAGATTAGGAAGCAAGGAAGGGAAGAAGAGAAGAAGAAAGAAGAGAAGAAGAAAGAAGAGAAGAGAGTAGAAAAGCTAGAGGTAGAAAAGAAGAAGAATATGAGAATAGCTCTCAAAACTTCATTACTTGAGGAGAGCTCTTCTAGTGAGAGGGATGAGCTAGAAGAATTGGCTATGATAACCAAACGATTCTCACGCTTTATGAGGTCCAACCGGGGAAGAAAAATTCAAATGAAGATTGACTTCAAAGGTAAGAACAAAGAAGAAGCAATGGATCAAATCATTTGCTTCGAGTGCAATAAACTCAACCACATACGTTCGGAGTGCCCTCAACTCAAGAAGAAGGGCTTTGAGAATAAGAAGAAACTCAAAGCCAAGATTGCTACTTGGAGTGATGAGGAGTCATCCGAGGATGACGAACAAGAAGTGGCCAACCTTTGCCTCATGGCACTTGAGGAAGATTCCTCCATGGTAACCTCTAACTTATCATCTTTAGATTTTACATTTGATGAATTAAATGATGCATATGATGAGTTACAAGAGGTCTATGATGAATTGGTTGAGAAATATAAGGAGTCGGTCATTAGGAATAAGAAAATCATTTTGGAACTAAATGATAAAAATGACTCACTCTCTCAAGCTAATTTAAAATTTGAGAAAAATATATTAGGGTTGAAAGATGAACTAAAATTTTTTCAAGATGAAAATGTTGACCTTAATAATCTTTTATCTCAATGTAATAGTGAACACCAAAAGGTGTTAGATGAGCTAAATAAGCTCAAAGAGTCTTTTAAAAATGTTGGTAGTGTCAAGCATGAAATAGGTGAATCTTCAAAATCAAACCAACCTAAGAAAAAGACTAACTACTACAAACAAGGTAGCTTTCCTAGACATATTAGAACTAAAACATAACTTATTGAGCATAAGTCAATTGTGTGATAAAGGATTTAATGTTTTATTTGATAAAAATGGATGCAAAAGTGTTGACATTAAATCTAATAATATTATGCTCATAGGTCATCGCATAGGGAACATATACATGGTGCATCTAGATGACATACATACATCTCATGCATGCTTAGTAGCACAAAATGAAAATGATGCATGATTGTGGCATAGGAAACTAGGACATGCTAGCATTAGTGTTTTAGAAAAACTAGTTTCCCTTGATCTAGTTAGATGTTTACCCAAGATTAAATTTTCAAACGATAAAATTTGAGATGCATGCTCTAAGGGTAAACAACATAAGTCTTCCTTTAAATCCATTAATGATGTTTCTACAAGTAGATGTTTACAACTTATCCATATGGATTTATTTGGGCCAATTAAGACTATGAGCTTGGGTGGTAAATCTTATGCATTTGTACTTGTTGATGATTTTTCTAGATTTACTTGGGTTCTATTTTTAAGTACTAAAGATGAGGCTTTAGAAAAATTCATCACATTTTCAAAACTAACCCAAAATGATCTTGAACTTAGAATTTCACATATTAGAAGTGATCATGAAACCGAGTTTCAAAATTTAGGGTTTGAAGATTTTTTGAATGAAAATGGTATTAGCCACAATTTTTCGGCTCCTCGAACTCCTCAACAAAATGGGGTAGTTGAGAGGGAAAATAGAACTTTGCAAGAAATTGCTAGAACCATGCTTTGTGAAAATAATTTACCTAAATATTTTTTGGCGAAAGCCACAAACACCACTTGCTATATTGTTAATTGAGTAATGATTAGGTCAATTTTAAAGAAAACACCTTATGAGATTTTAAAAATCTAAAAAGCCTAACATTAGCTATTTTCACCTTTTTGGTTGCAAGTGTTTTGTTTTAAATAATGGAAAAGATAACTTAGGTAAATTTGATGCAAAAAGTGATGAAGCTATTTTCATAGGATACTCTTTAATCTCTAAAGCCTATCGAGTATTTAACAAGAGAACTTTAGTAGTAGAAGAATCTATACATGTTGTATTCGATGATAACCTCATTCCAAGGAAGGATTCTTGTGATGATGATGATGTAGGAATCATAAATGTCTTTGATGGAGGACAAACTTCAAAGGAGGGTGAGATTCCAACAAAAGAAGAGAACACACAAGATCCACCTCTTGAAGCCTTGAAGGACTTGACTCTTGAGGAAAAGGAAGTGAGCTACCCAAGGGAGTTCAACTATGTCAAAGATGGTGAAATCTTAGGTGATCCATCCAAAGGGGTAATCACTCGATCTTCTCTTAGATTAATGAATCATGTTGCATTTATCTCATACATAGAGCCTAAGAATATAAAAGAAGCATTGAAATATGATTTTTGGATTATGGCTATGCAAGAAGAGTTAAATCAATTTGAGAGAAGTAACGTTTGGACATTAGTTGATAGGCCTAGTAATCAATCTACCATAGGAACTAAATGGGTCTTTAGGAACAAGATAGATGAGAGTGGTAACATTGTGAGAAATAAAGCTAGACTAGTAGCACAAGGTTACACTCAAGAAGAGGGAATAGATTTTGATGAAACCTATGCACCCGTAATTAGAATGGAAGCCATTAGGATGTTGCTTGCATATGCATGTTATCATAATTTCAAGCTTTTTCAAATGGATGTTAAAAGTGCGTTTTTAAATGGTTTTATAAATGAGGAAGTGTATGTGGAACAACCATCGGGTTTTGAAGACTCAAAATTTCCAAATCACGTTTTCAAACTCACTAAAGCTCTTTATGGTTTAAAACAAGCTCCTAGATCTTGGTATGAAAGACTTTCAAACTTTTTAATTGAAAAGGGTTTTGAAAAAGGTAAGGTGGACACTACACTCTTTATAAAAATGTATAAAAATGAAATCTTAGTAGTTCAAATTTATGTTGATGATATTATTTTTGGTTCTACTAACGAATTTCATTGCAAAGAGTTTGCTAAGCTAATGCAAGGTGAATTCGAGATGAGCATGATGGGGAGCTCTCATTCTTTTTGAGACTCCAAATCAAGCAAAAGAAGGATGTCACCTTCATCAATCAAGCAAAGTATATAAAGGATATGCTCAAGAAGTTTGGCTTGGAGAATGCAAAGCTTCAATCCACACCTATGAGCTCATCTACAAAGCTTGACAAAGATGAAGGAGGTAAGTGTGTTGACTCTAAGCTTTATCGTTCTATGATTGGATCATTGCTTTACCTTACCGCAAGTAGACCGGATATCTTGTTTAGTGTTTGCTTGTGTGCTAGGTTTCAAGCTAGTCCTAGAGAGTCTCATCTTATAGCCGTTAAGAGAATCATTAGGTACCTTAGATACTACGTGTTTAGGTCTTTGGTACCCTAGAGACTCCACATTCAACCTTCATGCTTATTCGGATGCGGATTATGGGGGTTGCAAAATCGATAGGAAAAGTACTTCGGGAACTTGTCAATTCTTAGGTAGAATGCTCATATCTTGGTTCTTTAAGAAACAAAATAGTGTAGCCTTATCTACCACCGAAGCCGAGTACATATCCTTAGGGAGTTGTTGTGCTCAAGTTCTTTGGATGAAGCAACAACTCTTAGATTATGGTATTAAAGTTGAAACCATACCCCTAAAATATGACAACACTAGTGCTATATGTTTAACAAAAAATCTCATCCAACACTCTAGAACCAAACACATAGAAATAAGGCATCATTTCATTAGAGATCATGTCTTTAAAGAAGATGTGGTTATAGAGTATGTAGACACCTTAAATCAATTAGCAGACATATTTACAAAACCTTTAGACAAAGAGCGTTTTTGGTCCCTTAGGAGAGAGTTAGGTCTAGCTAGCCTATCTTGACCTTTTAGGACCTCTTTTGTGCTTAAAATTGATTGATCTTGTGAAATGCCATGTTTATGTGTTTTTACTCCCATGTCTATAGCTAGGGGGAGTATGTTTATGTTTGCATATGTTTTTCCTGCTCATTCATGTCATTCATGCAAGCTAGGCCTTAGAAAAATTCATTTTTCTACACTTTTAGAGCCTCATCTGCACTTCCAGGCCCAGGTGTATCGAAATGGGACAACCTGTTTCGATACAGATGCTTTAAATTCCTATCTGAGAGAAGGGCGTTTCGAAACGCCTTACTAGTAGGGTGGGAATTGTTGGGTACCTCTTTAAACGGCCCGTGTCCCGGCCCATTATATCCGGGTACCCGTAAAATTCGGGTACCCGGTTCCTATTTTTTTATTTTTGTAATTTTAAAATTAAAAAAATCACATGTTAAACACAAAAATATTTTTAAAAAAATTAAACTTAAAACTTAAAAGAATATAATACAAACATAGAAAAAATGTAGGGATTTAAACTTAATTTTAGAGTGGAAATATTAAGAAACATAAAATAAAAATATAATTTTAAATATAAAAAATATGTATTAAATTTTATCGGGTCGGGTCAGGTACCCGTTAAGGGAAAACTTTAGGCCAGTGTCCCGGGAAATTTGCCGGGTCGGGTACCCGGCCCGATCGGGTAATTTTTTTCAGGAATTACTCGGTATTTTAGTTTCGGGTAAGGTTTTCAGGTCGGGTATTTTCTCCCACCCCTACTTACCAGGGTTTCGAAACGTTTTGACTACTATCAAGGGGTGTATCGAAACAAGTTTCGATATGAGTCAACGGGGCTTCGATACGGTCAAACCCGTATCGAAACGGTCAGCTAAAGTTGAAAAGTGAGTCAATCTTTCATACCCGCGTTTCGAAACGGTCAAGACCATTCCGAAACAGATTCGCGGACTGCTTTAAATGGGCTTTTAATGATAAAGTTTAACACAAACTAAAACTCTCCCAAACCCTAAAAACCCTAGACTCAAATTTTTCCTATAAAAACCCTCTAAACCTTTTTGTTTTTCACCAAATCTTGAGGGGTCTTTCTCTTAAACACAAGTCTAAGCAAGCTTCAACAATATTGTGCACGGATTTTCATCCATTCATCCAAAATCCCAATTTAAGGTATTTTTCATCTTTTTCTTTTTCCTTCTATTTGTATTCGAATCTTAGGTTAGAAAATTTTATTTTTGTATAGTTTATATGTTTTGATACTTGGGTTTCTCAAATCTTGTAAAAAAGTTTCAAAATCTTTAATTTTTTGATTCGAATATATAATTTTTCTCTTGTATTTTTATTTACTGTTTTTCTCTTAATTTTGTTTTGTTTTTCTTTGTTTATTTGATTTTAAAAAACTTGTTTTAAAACCTAAGTGGGATTTATCATTGGATTGAATTATGAAATCTCATGCATACACTTAAATCTTTTTTTGCTTGCTTAATGTTTTTAGGATGGCTACGGACAATGTTAGCAAAAAGCGTAAGACCAGTCAAGTTAGTGACTCGAGTATTCGTCCAAATCTCACCTTGCTCTTTCAAAAATCTATTTGAACTCAATAGATGAGGGATCGCTTCAAGTATGTCAAGGAGTATGAAGTTCGTCGTGAGCGTGTTATTGATCTCAACTTCCTTGACTCCGATCGCTTTCTTTTCTGATACCTCGAGCGTTTAAGAGAATGGGATTTCTTTGTCTTGTTGAGCATCCCGGACATTTGCTACAAACATGTGATACTTCTCTTTTACTCCAATGCTCAACTTATAAATGATGAAGACAACTCCGAAGTTGTTGGGATTGAGTCTTTTATTTTGGGAAAAAGGATTGTCGTTAATGTCCCTCTCTTGGAGTCTACGTTTTCTCTTAAGGATGAAGGAATTGAGAATGAGAGTCACTTTGGTTCTCACACCGGTCAGGTGCTTACTTTGGATGCGCACGATCGTTTCCTCCATTTGATGGTCTCATGGTTCCTTCGCCCCTCTGGAGGTAAATATTCTCACATCCGTCAAGTAGACTATTTTTGGCTTGAGTGTTTCCGTCGTGGTGAGCACCCTAATCTAGTTAAGATCATATTTGCCGAAATGGTTAACAATGTTAAGCTTCATGACACCGATGCACTGAAATCCTTCACTTATGGAACGGTTTTAAGTCACATCTTTAGCAAGCTTAATCTTGATTGCACCTACGACTCTTCGGAACCTCGCAAGTCAAAAATTGGTGAGTTCTCTCTCCGTAAGTCCGGTTTTCGCTATGTAAACGATGAAAATTGAGAACGTGTGTATAGGGAAGCACCTCTTTCTCCTCCTCCCGTTAAACCTCAACCACAAGCTCAAGTTGTGAACAATGAAGCCCTCACGGCTCTCCTTACCGAGCGGTTCAACGCCATGGACACTAACGTGGCTTCGGGCTTTGGTGCTATCAATACACATTTGCAAAATGTAAATGATTGACTCCAATCCCTTGAGAATCAACACTCGGCCATGTATATGTCCTTCTCTACCTTTTATGACCAATGGATGAAGTTTCGTCAATCTCAAGTCAAGAGTGATGATGAGACCTCGGATGATGATGATGACGACCAGGCCTAGGATATTCGTGACATATCATATTAACTATACATTTTAGGATTAAGTTTGCATCTTTATTTCCATTATGTTTTATGAACCAATGCTTTTGATATTATTTAGGATTATGCTTTGAACTTATTGTTGAAGATTTATGTTTTGGATATTTTAATTTTATGAATTAATATTATTGTTGCTTATTGCTTATTGCTTAAATGCTTATTGCTACTAACCCTATCTCTTCTCTATGAGCCTTGTTTATTATTTTTGATCTAACAAAAAGGGGAGAAGAAATCTAAGAGCCAAAAATTCGTTTTAAATGTTTAAAGTGTTTTTAAGTTTTAAACCTTGAATTTCAAAGTTATATCGTTTTAAAACTTTAAAAACCAATCTTAAATTGAGGGGGAGTTAGAATGTATTTAAAATTTTCAAAACTCTTAAAAATTCTAACTTTGATTTTGCTATATAAAAAAGGGGGAGATTGTGAAACAGATATTTTAATTTTGATATAACTAAAGAACCTAAGAACTAAATTAAAAAATGTGAAAACGAGTTTTTAAGTCCTCAAATATCCCTATATGATTTAAAGAATGTGCCTAAGTTAAAAACTAAGTTTTCCAAATATTTTCTAAGTGTTCTTAAAGCCAAAACAGTGATTTTCGAGTCACTGTTTCGAAACAGTGAACCTATGTTTCGAAACGGGTATCGAAACGTTTTCAACACTGCCAACCTGTGTTTCGAAACAGGTTTCGAAACGGCTTTAGAACATAGAGAAATCGTATCGAAACGACATTTAGTGTTTCGAAACGGTCCTTCATTTGATTTGAAAAATATGATAGTTGCAAGTTTTTAACTGATTTTTGACAAACTGTTAAGGCGTATCGAAACGATTTCAAGTCGTTTCGATACGACCCTTGACAGTGGCAAAAGTGTTTCGAAACAAGTTTCGAAACGGCTCTTAGTGTATCGAAACAGGTCAGACCGTTTCGATACAGGCTCTTTAATGCACCCCCAACGGCTCTTTCTATTTTGGTCTGTTTTGAAACAGGGGCGGGCGTTTTGAAACGGTTGGTTGCATACTGCATTTATGGAGGTGAGATAACACCCCCAACGGCTCTATTGATGAATGCAACAACCACAACGACTAGAAATCAATGAGAAGGTATAAAAGGGACCTCTAAAAGCTCCAGCAACAATTATTGATCCAAAAGCAAACATCCAAACATCAAATCCAAGCATTTGTGCCTAAATCCCAATATTGTCTAGAAACCACAATTGTATTTTCACTCTTATCATTTCAATTGGGTTGAGTGCTTCTAATTGGGCTACAATTTGTATTGATAGATACTTTCTTAGCCAATAAATTCTTTGTTTTATTTGTGTGAGGATTGAGTTAAATTTTGGGTAGAAAATTTAACCGAAAATTGTAAGGGTTACCTCCTTAGCCTAGAAAAGGGGAAAAGCAATTAGTGGAATTGTTGCAAATCCTTAGTGAAGCTAAGGTAGTGGATGTAGAGTTCATTTGGAACTTGAACCACTCTAAAATTCTCTGTCTATCTTTTTAATTTGTAATTTCCACCACCTAAACCTTTAAAAATCCAATTCACCCCCTCTTGGTTCATTTCGATCATTCGATCCACTCAACACAATTCTATTAACAGGTTAATGTTTTAGATATTTCGTCAAAAATTGACTACTCTTTATAAATTTTGAAAGGTTGAGGGTTAAGCTCGAGAAAGAGAAAATTGATAGTATAAAAAATGAGGACTAAATTTACGGTTATACCAAACGATGAAAACCAGGAAAATTTTAGGAAACGACCACTTAAAATGCGGCTAAAAAAACGCGTAGAAAAATCTTTACAAATAATTGTAAGGATTTGTGTACATGTACTAATTTTTTTACAAAAGTAGTAATAATTTTTATACATTATACATAAATCTTTACATTATACGATTTTTGTAAGGAATTGTGTATAACCGTTTTTAACCGCTTTTTAGAATTTTCCTGAAAACCAACCTATATAACCAAATGAAAATGAAAAAAAAATCCCCAAATATACATGTCAAATATTCATTGGATCACATTCAATGGATTCATGTCGTTTGATCTGACTAGTGGCTACCATGTAGCGCAATGGATACAAGTAGTCGTGTTTAAAAATATTCAATCCAACCGATTTAATTATCCATTGATCTAATTCGAAAATGCAAATATCTAATTCGATTTTGATTAGATTTTTATTTTTGGATCAGATATTCAATCCAATTTTTTATATTCCAGATCAAATACGGATAACAATATATCAAGTTTCGAATTATCCAAAAATCCGAATATTTAATATTTTATATATATAAATCTTGTTATATTTAGTAATTTAATGCTTGTTATATCCGTAAATTCGAAAATAATTTTTTTATAGTATATATTAATCTTGTTATATTTGACAATTTGTTAAGTTTTTTATTCAAAAATCCAAAATTTTAAAAAATACGACCGTTAAATTCGAAAAAAATACTTAAATCAAATTATATATTCAATAAATGAATATCCGAATATCCGATCTGAGTACCCGATTTTTTCCAGATCAGATATGGATCGCTATTTTAGCGATTCAAAAATTCAGATATCTGAAATTTCGGATAGGATGCAATCCGATATTCGAAAACACCCCTAGACACAAGTACTTAGCAGGACATGCTAAGGTGTGCCCCGATGCAGCTAAAATGTGGTCTTAGGGTCTTACACAAATTCTTACTATTTTGGAAAAAAATTATATAGAACTGAGTAATAATTTAGGTAGAACCGAAATTCTTACTAACTGGTAAGAATTTGTGTAACTACATAAATTCTTATCAACTGGATAAAAACTTGTGTAGATTCTGCTTTAGATAAGAATTTGTGTAGTTACAAAAATTCTTATATTATAACTTAAATTTTTACCTTTGGGTAAGAATCCGCCTCATTTTTAGCCCCACCCTAAGGTGTTGTACGGCCGAACTTCCCAAACATCAAAGAATTGGCTCATAGGCACCAACAAGATAACTAAAAGAGAAAGAAATTAAAAGAGCTAGCCTTTTCCTTTCATGATAAAAAGAAATTTATTTATACAGTGGGGTTGCAATTGCAAGGATGAATTGTAAGTCAGGGTGATTCTTTGAAGGATATGCAAAGAATTTACATACTTGGTTCTTGCATGAATTTTACCCCGGGGGTGTACATAGAGGGTTCTTTTTAATGAGGTGAGAAATCGTTACGCGAGATGCAGGATGGCAACTCTGGGAGAAAGATTAGAGCAGACCCTGAAAAGAAAAATGTCCTGATGTCAGCTTACAGTTTACTAACACCACAAATGCATAAAAAATCATTGAAAGCAAAGACCTTCGGATGAGATGAATCGGAATTATTACAATACAGACTGATGCATACATCTTTTGTTATTATTTTTGGGAAATAAAGCATATGATCGTTTTCACCATCCCAATTCCCTGCCCCAACTTGTAAAAATTTAGTAATATTTGTCAATAAACACCAGATTCCAGAAAGATGGAAGGTAAAGTGCAAGTTTAGAGGATTCCACAATTGACATAGACAGGGTTACAAACTCAGAAGCTTCTTTTGTAGTCTGCAATAAATGTCATAAAGCACATGCATACTATACTAACTTGCCATGTAGGATTCTTTGGTTAATGAATCCAAATAGTTTCTACTAAAACAATGGCCATACCTGGTAGTAGGAACCTGACCAAGAAAAAAATGAAGCCTTAACTTATCTCAACTTTTGTCTGCCTGATATTTGTAATTCTGTGAAGATAAAATGAAGCAATTAAGTTTCAGAAACTAAACAATGATAAATTATATTGAAATCTTTAAGCCGTTATTGTTTATCTTTTTTCAGAGTTGAGAAAAGCTTTAAACAATTAAGTTACATTGATTAGTAAGTAAATTAAGAAATTTACCTGTGTCTTAAGTCAATGATACTTTCTAGAAGTTCAGTCGTTTGCTGCACCTTCACATTTTTTGGCTTCTCATCGTCCAGTAACAATGTTGAAACATTTAATATTGTGATAAGTTCTTGTTCAATTTTTTTGAGCTGTTGATCCAAATGCTCCAAGAAGTCCTCATAAGTCGATATTGCTGCCAAGATACCATTTTTATTGTCTCCATTAAAAGCAAATGCTTGATGTTCCTCTAGCTCCTCATTGGCAGGTTGCTCCACCAGATCATCGGTATGGAGCAGCAAATTTTGATCCTCACTAGCTGTTAAGGCATCGTCAACACCAAAGTCCTTACTGTTATTTTTATCTTTTTCAGCTTGCTCCTTGGGAGATACAACCCGAACTGGACTGGAATCATTTTCTTCACCAATTTCTGAATCTGACGCAATATTCCCAATTAATTGAGTTTCTTTCACATTTATCACCTGAAACCAAGATGACATATTAGATATACAGCTTAAATAATTGAGCTTTTCAATATGATCCAAAAAAGAGAAGTCTGAACCTATATTGAAATAGTGTTGAAAGAATAAAGATAGTGGCTACATTTGTTGTGAATCTAAATCAGAAAATGATAGCCGTAAGTATCTTATTTTACATACAAGATTAAAGTATTTGGATTCTTTCAATAGCATATTCTTATCAGGCGACTATATTTCGTGCTTGCTTTTCATGAAGGACAAAAGTAAATCACTTATTTCTGAAAAAAGAAAAATGGGGGGGGGGGGGGGGGGGGGGTAAAATATAGGTCAAAATCAAATGATGATTAGCTCGTCATCTATGTAAACAGAGTGAAGTAAAAAGTGTGGAACACTTCAGACATTCGTATAAAAAAGAAATCAGATGAGATTTAAGGAATCTTCAAAAAAAAAAAATATGGTCAGTTTGTCTGCATATTACATTTCAGTAAGCAATGTGCATCCTATACAAACCAATGGCAACCAATACCTGCCGTATATACAGACATAGAACTAAGTATGCTAAAAAGTCAGACCAGCAACGAAGTGATAGATTAGGAACCATCATTCAAACCCACAAGCATTATTCAATATTTGCAATAAGACCCTGTTTGAATGGCAAGGAGGAGGCCTTGGAACTTTAAGTTTCCAGGTTCAAGTACGACCATATGCGGGGTTAGTCTAACTTTACATTCTCTTGCAGCTCTTGCACATTTTGGTTGATTGATTTCTTCCATGGATGCACAAATTGATATTATTGACAATAATTCGATTACGATCGTAGTTTCTAATTGTAATATGTAATCTCATCAACAGAGAAATTTATATTGTTAAATTGCATGAAGCACATTAAAATATTACCTTACTAGTTAGAGGAAGGAACAAAAATGTAATCGGTTTATTCCAAAATCTTCACCCTAAATTCCCATAACTCACAAAATAACACCATACAATTTGAGAAGATAAAGCAACTTCTAGAACCATAAACCACATTTAGGCTTTCATGGTACCGTGATGTTCTATCACTAGCTAATTGAACATAACTTAAGGTCATTGAATTCTTCCAGTTAAACACAGAAATTATATCTGTTCAAGTCAAGTCAATAGACAAACATATATTTCACGCACTCTATCATTTATAAAGATGAAGGATAGCGAAGCAACTGCGATAAAACGCCCTGTTTGAGTTTCACACCAAAATAGTAATGCACTTGTTACGGAGACTGTCTAAACTCATAGCTTAATACATTATATCTTTCAAATGTAAATTCTAATTCTTTTTATCATTAATAACATTAATTCTACCTTAACATTAGCAACAATGTGATTAAGTAGAATCTTGTTTTACCTCATTAAGCTTGGTGGAAAGCTTATCCAGTAACTCAATCCGACTCTTAGACTTCTCCAAAGCTTGCATAATCTTCTTCTTCTGGAAGAGAAGGTCCCTTGCCTCATTTTCCTTCCCCCTCTGAATACTAAGAGCGGCTTGCCGGCGAAGCTTATCCGCTGCCTCGGATAGCCGCAAAAACCTCAATCTAGCATTGCTAGCTGAATCAAAAAAAGACCCATTAACTTAAAATCTCTTAGCATTCATTCAGTACCAACTAATCAAAACGATGAAAACGAGACAGAGAGGGGTTTACCTTTGGCTCGGGTAGTCTCAGCTTCAGCATGAAGTTGGTCGAGCTGGTAACGGAGCTGCTCTGTGTTGATTTTGGGATTAGAAGCGAAGCACTTGGGCCTTAGAAGAGGCCTGTAACCTACCGCAATCATTGCTGCACAATTCATTATCTTCTTCACTCCAACCTAAATTCTATCCTCATTCATCATCCCTAATGTTTACTTCCTTCCACTTCCCTACTTATCCTTTGAATTGTTTCATTTCCATAGTACACGCTCTTTGTAAATTTAATTTTAGCATATTTACCTATAAAACATCAAATTTTAAATTTTTAACTTTAAAAATTAAATTATATACCCTAAATTCTAAACACAAGCTTTAAATTTTAAACCTTAAAACTTAAACTCCTAAACTACACCCCTAGCCCCTAAAATTAAAAGGTATGTATAAACACGACTTGTGTATTTAAATTTTTCTCGTTTTTATTCTACTTTTATCCCTTTTGGTTGAAATTATATATTAATAAATTTTGAAACTTAACGAGATAGTGGTTAAAGATGTTCAAATTATTCGATTTTGTATAGATTCAAATTTCATTTATAACATCGGGAAAATATCTCATATATTGGTGGTAAAAACAGAAAGTTCCTATAAATGTCTTAGATTTAGGGTTTATGGATCAAATTTATGGGTTTGAGTATATGAGTTTAGAATTTAGGGTTTATGACGAGAATTTAAGATTTAGCGTTAGAATTAGAGTTTAAAGGTCAAGGTTTAGGATCTAGGGCAATATGGTTAGAGATATATGTTTTAACCTATAAATCCTAAATTTAAACCACACCCATAAATTCAAAACCCTTAATCTTAAAGCACTAAACATTAAATCCTAAATAAAACCATGAACCCTAAAATAAAGGACAAAATAACTATTGAGTGAAACATTAGGGATATTTTTTTTACATTATGCCTACAAAAATTGAAATTTATTATTTAATTCTTAAATAATAAAATTTCAATAATACATTGAATAGTTTTAAAATACAAATTAATTAGTTATAAAACAAAAATTACATTGTTTACCCAATTTGATGTTCTAATTTTATAAGTATCGCTATAGGTTGTACGGTAAATATTCAATAGAATCAAGATGACGAGTATTACTTTATCATTTAAGTTTTATCTAAAATATTTTCGAGTTGAGTAAAGTTTATGAATTCGATTTGAA
Organism: Hibiscus tridactylites; assembly: GCA_958450335.1. Taxonomy (NCBI): domain Eukaryota; kingdom Viridiplantae; phylum Streptophyta; class Magnoliopsida; order Malvales; family Malvaceae; genus Hibiscus; species Hibiscus tridactylites. The sequence goes on along the minus strand of OY288269.1, from coordinate 80,141,445 downwards.
TCAAATATATATATTTTTAAAGTTTTTGTTCAAATTTAATTGTAATTAGGGTAAACTGCACTAGTAGTCACCAAACTATTTATTCTTTCCTATTTTAGTCACTAAACTATTTCTTTTGACAAAATCGTCACTAACGTTATATTTTTTTTCACTGAAAGCACTCGTTGGATTCATTCAAATTATTTAATTAAATACCAAAACGATGTAGTTTTAGTCTTTGAGTTTTTGGTTATTCTTGTAAAATTCAAACTCAAAATCTAAATTTACTCGAATAACTCAAATAACTCAAAAAATTTCCGCTTTCCACTCCTCAGTTTATCGACTTTACCCTGTTTTCTCTGAAGTCCTCGTTATTGTTCAACTTCCCTTTGATGAACGAATATTTTTTTAGATCTTACTATTAACTTCGTTCATGGGTCATTTTTGTATGTATACATGAAAATTTTATGACAAATAAGTTATTTTTTTTATAAATATGTCGAAATAATAATTTAATCACTCAATTATAAATGTGTCACAAATATGTTACTCTATAGTTAAAATTAAAATATGATATGATATAATAACAATTTTAGTCCCCAAACTTATACGTTCGATCAATTTGTTCATAATTCAATAAATTTAACTATTCATATTTAAAAATTTCGACACCGCACCCTCCTAGCACACTCTCAAGCCACTTGCCGCGCTTCATGTTACTATCCCTCATCTCGATAATCGACAGATGTGATATCTCGACATACATAGTCACTTCATCTAGACAATTGAGAAACTAATGGAACATATCATCACGACCTTAATGCCGACTGCTAGTAGAAATAGTCACTTCACTAATGAAATTTAAATATGATGTGTTAAATTTATTGAATTATTTTGATTTATTTCCAAATTAATAGAATGTATATGTTTCGAGGACTAAAATTATTGTTATATCAAGTTGTTTGTTTCAATATTATACCAAATTGATAGAATGTGTTATTAAAAAAGATTAAATGTATAACTATACAAATTTATCTAACGGTCACGTGTCATTATTTCTGTCAAAAGTTACCGTTAGGTGACTTGGTTAAAATCATTTTAAAAATTCAATAGTCTAATTAATGAAATTCATAATTTAATGATAAAAATAGAATTAAAAAAAACAAAACCTTTACGATGGACAATTCTATTATGCGGCCGCCTAATATAGGCTAAGAAACGACGTTACCGGAAACATTATAAGATAAATAATGTATTCGGTAAAGCGCTACCGGATATGTTGATATGAAATAATGTATCCGGTAAAAAACATGAAAAAAATGAAAAAAAATGGTAACTGGCAAATTTAAGTTATCAGTCAAAGATAACAAAATCGGTAAAATTATCTATTTTATTGATCCGAATATCAATATATTCGGTAGCGCTTTACCTATTTTGTTATTAAAGTTTAACCTGATGGGGCCTTCGAAAGTATCTATACTTTTTTAAAAGTATCCATACTTTTTTAAAAAAGATAACAAAATCGGTAAAATTACCTATTTTATTGATCCAAATATCAATATATTTGGTAGCGCTTTACCTATTTTGTTATTAAAGTTTAAGCTGATGGGGCCTTCGAAAGTATTTATACTTTTTTAAAAAAGTATAGTATAACAAAATAGGTAAAATTTTACTTATTTTGTTGATAAGAGTATCAACATATTCGGTAGTATTAAAATATTGATACTTTTTGTTGATACTTTTTTAAAAGTATCGATACTTTCAAGCCACATTGCAATCGGTTACATTGCTTTTTAAAAAAGTATCGATACTTTTAAAAAAGTATGGATACTTTCGAAGTATCAACAAAATAGGTAATTTTATCGAATATGTTGATACTCTTATCAACAAAATAGGTAATTTTACTGAATATGTTGATACTCTTATCAACAAAATAGGTAATTTTACCGAATATGTTATGTTTACCGGTCACCTTTCTAACCGGTTATACCGTATATTTTCCGTATATTAACCGCCTTACCGCAGAAGTACCCCTCACGATAGTTAAAAGCATATGTTAAACAAGTCATTGAACTACCCACCAAAAACTACACCTTTTATAAATGATATTTTAATTTTGTGTGATCTGACTGGACGATGTAATTAAAATACAAAATAATTTAAGGAAAATATTTTAATACGTTAATTCGTGTAAGACTTTTAATTTTAAGGTTAAGAGTTTTAGGTTAGAGTTTTGGAGTTTAATGTGTAGGGTGTATATTTTAAGGTTTATGGTTAAAATTTAGAGTTTAGGGTTTATGCTTTAAGTTTTTAGTTTTAGGTTTTAGGGTGCTAGAGTTTGAGATTTGGGTTTTAAATTTTATAGAAGGATTGTGTAATTTTTTACACAATTTGTGTATCAAAATATAACTTATAATTTAATATATAATAGATTAATTGAGATCCATTAATTGACTGAATGATCAATGATGCTCATGTTGCCCTATCTTGTATGATCGAATCCAGACATTTTGTAACACTAAAAAAAGTATAAATAAGTAAAAAGGTTAAAAAAAGAAGATAAAATGAATTGATGACATAGGGATCAAACTCATGACCTTTGTGATGGAATGTTGGAGCTTAACCATTTGAGCCAAGTGCTCAATCATGTCATGTGTTTCCTAAAATAATATTAGAGATTTATTTGGGAAGTATTTCAAGTCAAATTTAATTACTCATCTCACTCCCCACCTTCCTATTTCGAATCTGGAAATTTCCTCAAATCTCAAACCCCTCCCCCTCACCTAACCCACCTTCCCCTTCCTCCGATCGGACCCCGATCCTCCTTCATCGCGCCGCTGTGGCAATCACCGCCAATCTTATCGCATGTACTGTCATACCCCGCCCCTAGCCACCGCCCCACTCGTGCCATTAAGCGACCGTTTGCCGGGGAGAACCACTTGAAGGCCCGACATGAAACCCAAAGGTCACGCCGCTTCTCTTCAACGATTCCGGCCACCACACGTGACATTCGTCGTTTTGGTCGCCGCCACCATCCTTCCTGCGTCAAGACAAACGCAACTGTGGCCACTGATCATCCAACCACCACCGCTTCTTACCTCGTCGGAGAAGCACCGATATCATAGGGTTTAACCGCAATTTTGGTAAGTTGGTAAGTGAATCAGCTTATTTTTTGGGCATTTTAGGGATATAGAGGAAATTTCGGCAACATTTTCCACGTCTTGGGGTATTTTTCGACCGTCTAGGACCGCACGTGGGCTTCACGCGCCGTTTGGGGCGATTTCCAGCCGCCCTAGATGGTGGCCATTGAACTAGTCGGCCCACCCGTTGGTCGGTCCACCTGAACCGGTCCAACCTAAACCGGCCTGGCCTAGTGGTAGACCAAGCCCAATGACCGACCCGACCCGTTGACCGAGTCAACCCGACCGAGTCAACTCAGTTGACTGTGACCAATGACAACATGACGTCATCGTTGACTTTACCTTTGAACAAAAAGTCAACTTTTTTTTTTCGAACAACCCTATTTTATGTTTTTCGACGTCCTAAGTTCATTTTTGAAGCCTATTTCACGAAATTCTAACACGAAAGCCTCTGAACCGGACTTTGAACTCGGAATGCATGTGTTTAGTTTTTTAGTTTAAGAGTTATGTGATCAAATTAAGGATTGATTATGGATCATATTTAATTAAAGGTATTCATATATCTTCGTATCCGAGAAGTAAAGGACGTTGAATTCGGGTTCGAGTTTCATCGAATGGAGTACCACGGTCGACCTATATAGCAAGGATTCAAGGTAATACATTGCTGCCTCTTGTATGCCTTATGAACATGTTAGTATTCGATTGATGCATGCACAAATATGACGACGAGTATCATTAATTCTACTTAAGTCTAACTGGATATGAAAATGTACGACAATATAGATAAGATTGGAATAATCGAATGAGAAAGATGATAAATCAAAGAATCTGGAATCCAATTAATAATTAATGAGGCGGTCAATCTCCAAACCTGATTAATAATGTTAATTTGTCAAATGACAGAAATATTTGAGTATAATTACAAAAATGCTCTCGAGGTGAAAATGACAAAAATACCCCTAATAATGAAAGTGGTGTTGAAACCTACACTAGATCCGGTAAAACAATTGACTCATCTAAAAGTCTCGAATAACTCAGAGAGATGAGTTAATAAGACTTAAACATTCAAGAAAGATAAGCACTTGTATCTAGCGTAAATCCTAAATAAACCACTAAAGAAAAATTTGTGGGGGAAACTCATTATACGTTCGAATCAATCAAACTGTCAGAAGATACATAATTGATACTAATGGCTGAAGCGAGTGAGAATTTGGAATATTAATACAACCGAATTAGCAAATGACCAAAATGTCCTTGGATATTGGAATTTTTTTAAATTTACTAAAATGTCGAGTCTACCCCGTGTGTTGAAATATTGGATGGTTGGAAAAAGGTCAAAAGGGGCCGAAATAACTAAAAGGATCTAAACGGCTTAATCTCTACCGAGTACATAAATGATTGGAATACTATAATGGTACAATTGACAGAAATGATGTGTAACACCCCTCGCCCAATTACGAGCGAGCGATGTTACTATTCGGGTGATGGACAGATTCATACATATCAACATATCAAACATACAATTATATGAGATTCAATTCATACTTAACAAGCATCAAAACAAACAATCATACAATCATTTATCCAATCACAAGATCATAAACACAAATAGGTGAGCCAATTTAAAACTTTTCTAACATGAATCCTATATACATGTTAACAAGCCTAACTAACATACATGTGATATAATTTCAAATCAAACTAATCTAATATAAGCTTATATACATTTGGTCTACATGATTTCGAACTTGTTATTAGCCTAATCCTTACACATGATCATCTAACATATGTATAAGACCTAGCAAACATGTATTCAATCAAACTCATGAACGTTTAATTCAAGTATATCAATGTTTCTTATTCGAATACATAAGACAATCAAACATTATCTATATACATATCTTAGTTCATATTACAACACAATCATACATATACATATAACAACTTTCAAACAACCTAAATCATATACAATAGTATTCGAAATCAGCATTCATCTTATTCTAATATTCTATTACCATTCGAACTATGCAAGTCATCCAACAACAATTCTAGATGCAACCTTCCTAATTCAAATAAAGATATCATACTTATACATACCCAACCATTCAAATCCATCAAGGGCATGAACCATATAAATGATACTCAAATTCAAATCAAGCTTAGTTAACTTCAAACATAGTTCATTCATATCATCATATCCATATTTACATAAACATTCATCAAGTCATTACGTAATATAACATGTCTTAGTTTTATACAAACCAAACTTATCAATTACATGTTCCATAATGCATGACAAACTAACTTAGACTATGCCACCAACTAGGAGACTAAGCAAGATTGTATCATACTTGTTCTTGGCTTGTGAAGCTCTCAGAACAAAACGAATGGCTTTCGGATATCAACGGACCTGTTATTTTGGAAGAAGGAAACGAAGAGAGTGATAAGTACACATAATGTACTTAGTGAGGCAGCCCTAAACTTTACTAGTTTAAATCTTTTAAAATCTTATTCAATCTTTAAGGTTACTTAGCTAGGCTTAGCACGTATTGGAATAACTAGCTAGTTCTATCAAAACCAAGTTAACTTAGCTAGTTTCATGTACTAACCAATAGGGCAGCAAGCATTTACATGTACTATGACTTATTAGGAAGCAACCATTTCATTTAAAACACACCAATTTGGGCAGCAAACTACATATACATTTCATACCAAATTGGACAACAAGCAACGTATACAATTCAAGTCAAATTTGGGCAGCAAGCACATGTACAATTCAAGCTAAATTGGATAACAAACAACATGTAATCTCATTATCAACTTGGCAGCAACATTTCATAGTTTCACATCACAACATAGTTCATTTTTAAATCTCAACCAAGTACACATATTCATTCCATATCATAAGGGCTAATACCCAACTTGTTCATTTAAACCTATATCATTGTTCTAATCATGTTTTGCCTTGGATGATTAATGAAATAGGTAATCAAGTCTTAATGTATCATGTAACTTTAGATACTCAAAGTATCAATTTCTCATTTCAACTTATAACAGAGGATGCATAGGCATCAATGGTGACTTACCACAATTCAATTATCAAGGTGACTAACCACCTTATCATGTGTATAGGTGACTAACCACCATCATGTAACAAAGATCAAAGGAGCTCAATGACTCTAAGGCATGCCCTTCTACCTATAGACACTAATCAAACCAAGGACTTTACTTATCTTTCTTTATTAACAATAGCATTTTACTTGTTTATCAAACACGTATCACAAAGTCATGTACACATTCAATCATGTTTACATTGTGCACATTCAAGCCATGCTCAATCAAATTTCCAGCAAGCATTTAGCATCATTTCAATCATATAACCATCTTCAAACAGTAGCTAAATCATCCATTAATTCAATTCAAGTGGCTCAAACAACTCATGTCACAAAGCAACCCATATAGACATCAACTAGCATATCTAGATAGCATCATATACCTATTTCATAGTTCATTCCTTTAGTCCTTCTTCTTTAGCATTTAAATTTACCAATCCATTATTAAGTTCATTACATGCTTCATTTTAAATCATCCAAGAAACATAAACACATTGGTTGAGACACTAATCTCAACCCTAAACTAGCTACACTCACAAATACTTCCAAGCTTAGTTGTTATCCTTGATGATGATTTCTTTCCCCTTCTCTTTGCTTGATCACTCCTTTAATCTTCTTGAAATTCTTCACCAATGTGATTTTAAACTAGGATGATCATGCATGCATTCCTATGAATTTTCCAGCACCTATCTTCAATTCACAGCTCCCTCTCTCACTCTATACTCAGTTTCGGTTGTTAGAATGAATGAAGAAGAAGGATGCATGTGAGAAGGAAGTGGTTTACACTTGTTTACTCTTAAGTCTAATGTTGGCCGATTATGGTCCTTGCAAGGACACATGGATGACTTTATTACCATGTTTTCCCACTATTAATTATATTTATTTTATATTATCATATTAGTTATCAGCCATGTATATTAGTATATAATTTAATCTAATATTAATCTATTATAATTTTAAAGTATACATGTATATACTTTAATTCCCACTAACATATCTTTATAATTCATATTATAAAGTTGATCCAATATTAATTTTCCACTATCTAATACATATGTAACATACATGTATCACATGTTAAATTCTATTACTTATAAGTTTATATATGATCGTACATATTGTTTTAATCCCGTTGTAATTTAGTAGGACATGGCTTATGCGGTTTCATTTCAATCTTAATTAAATTATATGATGTTTACTTTTTTCTTGTTATTTTTCTATTGTTCCAACTAGGGTGATTTTAGGGTGTTACATGATGGTCTTATCCTGATCTCCGAATTACCGAAATACCCTCTTGATAGGAATAAGCAAATATGCCTTTGATAAGATTCTAGGAATACCAATAAAGCTTAAATGATCGAAATGTCCCTAAGAGTTGTAAAGCATGACTCGTGTACGTCCATCACTTATGATGTTAATATAAGGTAGGAAGATTCACATGGAATATAAGTTTGACTGCTCACTAATAAACCTTGTGGTGAAACATGAAGGCGGTCGCTCATATATACGACATAGACGGCAATTGGGAATAATACACGTGAAACGCATATATCTGAAAGTTTGGTAAGTACTACAAGGTTGAGATATTCTAGTTTGAATGGATTTTGGAGTTTTGATAAACCGTTGGATCTCCTAAATAGTGCAAATCATCATTTTGTCATTATTGGGCTAAATTACAAATTTGGCCTTGACAATAAAATGACCAAAATGCCATTGTTGGCCAAAGTGATCGAAACATCCTTAATATATATGATATTCTGAACGATCATAATATAACATTTTTCTCGATTGCTTAGTTGGAGACGTTGGCTTCAGGGTCCCATTTAATTGGGACCTTATTATCGAAATTAGTTCGAAAGCTTTTAGAAGCTCAAAGTTTTCCTTCTCGTGATATCAAGTATCTCAAAGAAATAAATTGTTCCACTTAGTGTGTTCCAAGTGTACATAAGTATTCTACCATTCTGAACTCAAGACTGTCTCTCAACCTGAAATATGGCTTTTATTTGACCAAAATATACTCTTGTATCTGAACCAAAAATCGTGCCTTCTGGTTACTATATCAATTGTTGCTACCGATTACTACCAATTATGGTTACTACTATTGTTACCTCCCTAACCGTTATCATCGTTATTATTATCCTTACCATTATCATTGTTATTATTGTTATTGGGGGTACTTGGGACATAGTATGAAGTTACCGTAGGTTTAGCCCTGATCAGGCTGGTAATTCCTTACTGATTCAGGTTCATATGCTTCGACTAGGGTGATTCCTATTGTACCGTACCGTACCTAAGGAATTCCCTTAGGTTGGAACCTACGCCCAATGGGCCTAGGTTAACGCCTCTTATAGTTGCAGTACTGGGGAACTGCATACCAGAGAGTTTGGTTGGAGGGTAGATAGGAAACCCAAATGAACCTTACCATGAACTTTACCGCTACTATTATATTACCGTGAAATAAAATATCCACCGCACAATTACATTGTATGCATTAACTCTGCACTATTGAAACACACACTAAACTCTCTGATTCAACTACCATACACTACCTCCCTTGATACTTGGTGATCGAATAAAGAACAACGCTGTTGTCTTCAGATATAATGTGTATTCGATATAATGAACTATAAATTTGGAACTTGTTGTTTCACGGAACCCCGTGATAGCTTCGTGCTCGACCGTATTCATGCATGTCGCTTTTAGCATCCATTTGGTAGTACTATATTACTGAGCTTTTCGAAGCTCGGGTTGTTTTTACCCTCGCAGGTTAGAAGAAATCTTCCATGGTCAGTGATCGACATTCATATTTTGAGTTCTCACGGCGTTGTTTTGGAGTACGATACTGGTATAGTTAGTGGGCATGTATGTCACGTACTGTTTTTTGTGTCAATAATATATTTACTGAATTACCGTTATATGTTAAAATGATTTCCTGAGATGGTTTTGACAGAAGTTTGTTTTACAATTATAGCGTATTTAAAGAAAAATTGTTTTATATATTCTTATTGTTGTCGTTGTTGTGACCCTAATGTGACTTCCTAAGATTCGTGGTAACGCATAGGCGGGTCTAGGGGGTTACATTTAGTTGTATCAGAGCTTAGAGTTGCGTCATTCTGGGTAGATCGGCTGATCGTCTGTCATAGGGTGTCTGGTCTATACATGCCCCTAGATCTTAACCGTACTCCATCAAGTCGAGACTCTGATGTCGAATCATTTCATGTAATAAGTGCATCTGATCGTTCTATCCATAATAGCTCGATATGTGTGAGACCTTTCTCCCGACTTAGTAGTAAACCGGTTGGGAGGCGTCGCCAAAATGTGAAAAAATTAAAACTTTTTCGAATGAGTTGCTTGGCTATTAAGCAACAAATAACCATAATGCTAAGCAAACCAGCATATTCATATACATGACATTCAATTAAATTCCAAGTTGGATGAGATTCAAGGTTAATTTTACAAACTTAACTACCATTAAAATTTACTAATGTTAACATCTTAGTCAACCTATAAATAAAATTTCAATCATACACAATTGTGACTTGAATATTTGAATCATACAAGAAAACAATGTATCCTAACCCTTATTAACCTATTCGAAACATCCACCCATACAATATAAATTTCCATTTGATTTATTCCAAGGTAACGAATAAAGAAACAAGCATATCAAACCAACATTTCAATCCACATATAAACCATTCTATATTTCAAACAAGATCATACTATCATTTATAAAACCAAGTTAACATATTTACAAGTCGAGTCTCAAAACATGATTCTAGCATCACATATATATAAAGTCCATAACCAAGCTTATATTTACAACCAAGGTCTCAAAACATTACATGTCAAGTTCATATTTACAAGCCAAGATCAAACTAGCATATACATCGTTAACCATATCATCTAGACACCATATGCATGACATAGCTAACACAGAAACTAACTCTATGCCACCATCCAGAAGTCGAACAAGAAGGGATCAAGTCATACATGATTACTATGCTCGTAGTCTTTGCTCTCGATCAAGGGAGTTTTAGCTATCGAACTAGGATCAATTTGCTAGGTTGGGAAGAAGGAAACAAAAGATGATAAGTACAAAGTTGTACTTAGTGAGGTAGCAAATATTATTTAATTTTAATCAAGTTAGATCTTATTCACGGTATTTAATAAGAAAACCTAGCTAGTCTCATGGCATATTCAATCACATACATTCCTCAAATTAGTCATATAACAATATTCAATGCTTGAAAACAAGTCACAATAACAATTATCATAAGAACAATCCATGCAAGACAAGTCATTTTATGTTTAATCTTGTAATTAAGATGCTTTGGTTATTGGATTGGTCTAGGTAAGCGAGTCACAAGTTGGTACATTTGTACCTAATCAAGAAGATACTAGATAGTATCACAAGTAGGTTCTAAGACACCAAATCCACTAGTACATATAGTACCATTTCACAAGGCACACAAGGTGTTAATCAAGAAGGTGTATAATCACCAATACAATAAGGCATGTCAATACCCGAATCAAAAGAGCTCTAGACCCTAAGGCATGCCCTTCTACCTAAGCCATCTAGTAAACCAAGGACTTGTAGCTTTTTAAATTAGCATATTTCATGTCATAGAAGATAAATCATGATACAACAAGAGGTTATTCAATCAAACCATGGCATGAAAATTTTCAGCAAGGTTTCGCATGGATTTTCATATCATTCAATCATCTAAATCAAAAGCAACCGCACTCAATTCTTACATATAACAATCAGTCATGGTAAACCAACATGTATCAACCTTTAAATAGCATCCAAATTCAGTATCATACAAGAAACATCATGCCTCATTCGATCATTCATAGCATCACACAAAACAGTCCAATAATACACATAATTCATAATATCAAACAATTTATTCGAGCATACTTTCATGTTTAATTATTTAGCCTCCTTACCTAGTCCCAACCCTAGGTAACTACACTCACAAACTCCCAAGCTACTCTTGTTCCTTGATAGTAATCCCCTTGCTCCTCCTTTGGGATGATCCAATCTTGGCTTCCTCCTCCAAGTTGTCAATCCCTTGGTCTTGTTGATCATACACATACATATAAAAGACATATTAGTATCTAAATAATTCATTAAATTACCAATATACAAATGCTAAATTCAATTTCTCAAGGCTGTCATAATCTGGCAGACTTGAGCACCAGTCACAAAATTGGTCATAACTTTCTCCATACAATTCCAAAAATAAATTATCATACATTCTTAGAAAGGTAATTCAATATCCTATTTAACCAAATTGGTCTCACATTTTTTCCATTTCTATATCAATACAGTTTATTGCTTAGTTATAGGTATTCCGGATTCTAAACAGTTTTGGTGTGCCTAACTTAATCCACTTCCAGACTTTATCACATAGCTCCAAATTGAATTTCCTTTTCTCTCAACTAAAATAGACATATAAAAGTTTAACCTATCAAAATTTCAGCTTCAAATTTCTTATATACGATTTATAGTGAATTTTCAAAGTTGAGGTTCTGGAACAGGGCTGTTTTTGGACAACTTTCACTAATTTGCTTAAATTATCAATTTGAGCCATTTTAAGTTCAATTTCAAGTTACTAAAATTTTTCTAACATAATCCCCAGATTTTTAAAAAAATATTCATAATCATAATTTAATCAATTTTTTAATCCTAGCATTTTCTAATTATTACAAAATAGTCCCAAATTTTAGTTTTCATAATTCACTGAACCAATTTGTTTATTCCTTCAATCAAGCTTCATTTTAATCACATTTTGGTCAATCCAAGGCCTAAACCTTAAAATTAAAACCCTAATATTCAATTCATTCCCAATAGAAATTTTCCAATTCAAACCCTAATTCTTCAAAATTTTCAGATTAGTCCAAGGCCTTAAACATTATCTTCAAATCTGTCCTTAGGTTAATCGGTTCTCTAATTCGAGCTACAAATCAGTTTTCAAGTACAATCCTTCATCAAATTTCAATTCTAAGATCATGACAACACATGCATGTATGATACTATTATTTTCATCCATGAATTCAAAATAAAACTCATGCAAATGCACCACACAATCGGTTAACAAAATGATGACAAAGAGGCTACTTACATTGAAATTTCTAATTCATCTTTATTCTAATCTTAAGTTGAGCTTCAACACCCCTCCATGGCCAGCAAAACCAACAACATATCTCTCCTTTTTCACTCTAAACTCACGGCAAGAAGAAAGGAAGAAGGAGAAGAGAGTTTTGTTTGATAGTGGGAAGTCTAATATCCCTTCTCTCTCACACTCAAGTGGTTGGCCAAGTGATGATTAGGGGCTGGGAAAGTCTCAATTTTACCCCTCAACTCTCTTCTAGAGTTATCTATTTACAAGGGGTAGGCTTGGTCTATTTAAAACCTTTGCATGTAAACTTTTTATTTAAGCTAAATCCTATTTAAGTCATCTTAATCTGGCTCTTATCTTTTCAATTTCATTCAATTAGGCACTAAATCTTCTAATTACAATTAATTTGTAATCAATTAATTTAATCGGCTTAGCTTATTTTCTTCTAGGGTGCATCGAGGATATTACAATATGTACTGGCAATGAATGTCGGTAATGTTCGTTTATGATTTGGATAAACATGATGAATTTGAATCTGGATAAAGAACTTGATATGGTTAAGGCATGTGGAATTGAAGGCATGATTCAAATTGAGAATAAATGTCTCATTAAGTGAGGTAATCGATGTAAGATTTCATGAAAGGCTATTTGGTGATGATGATTATGTTTGAGAATATTTTGGTGGGAATTTGATAAAAAGTATTATAGATTTAAAAGAAAGGTCCGAGAGCGTGACGAAAGTGTAAGTTTTGTGGTGACTCTGTTATACATGAAAGAAAGTAGTTGCTTGAGTATTACATTAAGGGTAAGGAATATCCGTTCAAAACTTTGGCTATGTTCGATCAAGCTTGAAGAAAGACCTTTTGTTTGAAAGTGCAACGTCGTATACCATTAAATATCACCCTTGACTCAAATTCGATGTTATATCCTAATTCTAGAAGGCCTTACAGGAGGCCTTGGGCACGCGTCTGAATATCAGTACATCTTTTCATTCACAGACTGACGGTCAATCTGAGAGGGTGATTCAGACACTTGAGGATATGCTACGAGGTTGTGTGATCAACTTTTGCGGTAGTTGGGAGTATTTCTTACCCATGACCGAGTTTACGTATAACAACAGTTACCAGGCTAGCATCCATATGGCACCATATGAAGCTCTATATGGCCGTAAATGTCGTACTCCTATATGTTGGGCAGATTTATATGATGGGAAGACTTTGGGCCCTGAGTTAGTTCGAGAGACCAAGGAGATTGTCAGAATGATTCGTGAGCATCTGAAAGAGGCTTTTGGCTGACAGAAGTCTTATGCTCACCCGAGGAGGAGAGACATTGAGTTCGAGATCAGTGACCATGTCCTCTTAAAAATACCTCCATGGAAGGAAGTTTTGAGATTTAGGCATAAAGGAAAGTTGAGTCCAAGATTTATCGGGCCATACCATTTTCGGAAGAGAGTCGGACATGTTGCTTATCAGCTTGAGTTGCCTCCTCATCTTAGTTGTATTCATGATATATCTATATGTGTCCATGTTGAGCCAATATTACCCGGATGTGAGTCATGTTATTCAAGTTCTGAATAGAGACGAAAGGGTTCTTAGGAACTGTCGCGTTCCCATGGTTAAAGTAAAGTGGAGTAATTGTGGACTAGAAGCTACTTGGGAGACTCTATAGTCAATGAAAGAGCAATTTCTACATCTGTTTAAACCAGGTAAATTTCGAGGCCAAAATTTTATTTTTAAGGGGGAGAGTAGTAACACTAAAAAAATGTATAAATAAGTAAAAAGGTAAAAAAAAAAGATGAAATAAATTGATGAGATGAGGGGTTGAACCCGTGACCTTTGTGATGGAATATTGGAGCTTAACCATTTGAGCCAAGTGCTCAATCATGTCATGTGTTTCCTAAAATAATATTAGAGATTTATTTTGGATAGTACTTCAAGTCATATTTAATTACCCATCTAACTCCCCACCTTCCTATTTCGAATCTGGAAATTTCCTCAGATCTCAAACCCCTTCCCCATACCTAACCCACCTTCTCCTTCCTTCGATTAGACACTGATCTGCCCTCATCGTGACGTCGTGGCAATCACCGCCACTCTTATCGCATGTGTCGTCATACCTCACCCCTAGCCACCGCCTCACTCGCGTCGTTAAGCGGTTGTTTACCAGAGAGAACCGCTTGAAGGCCCTACATGAAACCTAAAGGCCCCGTCGCTTCTCTTCAACGATTCCGACCACCAAACTTAACTTTCGTCGTTTTGGTCGCTGCCACCTTCCTTCCCACGTCGAGACAAACGCAATAGTGGTCGCCGATCATCCAACCGACACCGCTTCTTGCCTCGTCGGAGAAGAATTGATATCCTAGGGTTTAACCACGATTTTGGTAAGTTGGTAAGTGAATCGGCTTATTTCTGGACATTTTAGGGATATATAGGAAATTTCGGCATCATTTTTTGTGTCTTGGGGTATTTTCCGACCGTCTAGAGCTGCGCGTGGGCTTCACACGCCGTCCAAGGCAATTTCCGACCGCCCTAGACGATGGCCATTGAACTGGTCGGCCCACCCGTTGGTCAGTTCACCTGAATCGGTCAAGCCTAAATCGGCCTGGCCTAGTGGTAAACCAAGCCCAATGACTGACCTGACTCATTGACCTGTAATCGACCTGTTGACCCGTACCCGACCCTTTGACCGAGTCAACCGAGTCAATTGAGTCAACTCTGTTGACTTTGACTGTTGACGTCAGCTTTGACTTTGACCAAAAAGTCAACTTTTTTCGAACAACCATATTTTATGTTTTTCGACGTCCTGAGTTCGTTTTTAAGCCTGTTTTGCGAAATTCTAACACGAAAGCCTCTGAATTGGACTTTGAACCCGGGAATGCATGTGTTTAGTTTTTCAATTTAAGAGTTATGTGATCAAATTAAGGATTGATTATGGATCATATTTAATTGAAGGTATTCATGTATCTTCGTATCTGAGAAGTAAAGAACGTTGAATTTGGGGTCGAGTTTGATCGAATAGAGTACCACGATCGACCTATATAGCAAGAATTCAAGGTAATACATTGCTACCTCTTGTATGCCTTATGAACATGTTAGTATTCAGTTAATGCATGCACAAATATGACGATGAGTATCATTAATTCTACTTTAGTCTAATCGAATATGAAAATGTACGACAATATAGATAAGATTGGAATAATTGAATGAGAAAGATGATAAATCGAAGAATCTAGAATCCAATAAATAATTAATGAGGCGGTCAATCTCCAAACATGATTAATAATGTTAATTTGTCAAATGACAGAAATATTTGAGTATAATTACGAAAATACCCTCGAGGTGAAAGTGACATAAATACCCTTAATAATGAAAGTGGTGTTGAAACCTACACTAGATCCGGTAAAACAATTGACTCATCTAAAAGTCTCGAATTATTCAGAGAGATGCGATAATAAGACTTAAACATTCAAGAAAGATAAGCACTTGGATCTAGCGTAAATCCTGAATAAACCACTGAAGATAAATTTGTGGGGGAAACTCCTTATACGTTCGAATCAATCAAACTGTTAGAAGATACATAATCGATACTAATGTCTGAAGCGAGTGAGAATTTGGAATATTGATACGACCGAATTAGAAAATGGCCAAAATGTCATTGGACATTAGAATTTTTTTTAATTTACTGAAATGACGAGTCTACCCCGTGTGTTGAAATATCGGATGGTTAGAAAAAGGTCAAAAGGGGCCGAAATAACTGAACGGATCTGAACGGCTTAATCTCTACCGAGTACATAAACAATTGGAATACTATAATGGTTACAAGTTCGTGAAGAGGGCTGGACGAGTGGAATGAGGGAGAGCGGCTCGATCGACAAAAAAGATTAGTAGCCCCCCTAGAACCTGGCAAAGTAACTATCAATTCATTCCCATAAAGATTATAACACACAGAGGACTCCTTACCTGAGGAGCGGGATGAGTGATACATCCGGTGAGCGCCGGTGAAGAACGCAAGCAAAGCTGAAGCTCAGGCATTGTTATATTCCATCAAGAGAAAGGAGGCAGACTGGTAAGAAGGCCGACCACATAGGGGGAGCGAACCGAAAAGCTCAGCTTTGCGGAGCGGACCAATCTTCCGCACCGCCCCCTTACTCTCTCTCTCTATAAAAAAATCCTGCGGGAAGCGCGAAGAGCTAAGCCACTAATGTCGTGGCGAAGGTTATACCTCAGAAAGTAAGCGAAGCTAAGGTTTCGTATGGAAAGGCTGAGTGCTTAGGTTGTGCACGCGATGTGTGGCATTTCTTCCAGGAATTCAGTTGCTGTGAGAGGGCGAGGGGCCAGGAATGAAGTTTCAGGCCAACAATGGCCAGGGTCATCTCCTTTATGCGAAATTGATTCAAACCCGATCTCATCCACTTGAAAATGAAAAAGAATATATATATATATAAGGCACTGCATCAAGCAACTCTAGGTTGTATAGCCTTGTGGTGTAAGGCTGTGTAAATAACTGGACCTTACCACCGGGCTCAAAGGATCTCATTCTCCGTTATCGGATTGGCTCGTGCTGGAAATGGGTTCCTCCCTTTCATTTCCTTCCAGGTTCGCTTTGAACTTGGGGTGGATTAACCCACAATCGGCCATGGGGTCACGAGGATCTGATCCTCAAACAGGGCAATGATAGACAGGCATCGCTAATCTCTTCCTAGCCCTAGTATTCTTAAATCCTTTTTTCTAGGATCTCGTATGACCAATCCACGATTCCCAGCTTAAAGGAATGGCCTAGATCATCAGTACCTGGAAACCCTTCTATGGGCAATCCCTAGTGATTGGTGCCCCACCCATCATTCCCTATACCCTTATGGGTGGGTTGTAGAACAGAGAAAGCAGACCGGCATCTGTTATTCCTGGTCTTACCCTGTGAAGCAAAGGTTGACCTAGGGAAATTTCCCAAGATGAGAAATATGGATGCCCTGCTGGTCTTGAGTAATTCGAAACACGTATAAAGGAAGGTCCATCGCTTATTCTTTACCGGTTCTTGAGTTCTTCAATTAAAGAGGGAAAATGAACCAACAAAAACCCGTGGAATACCAGTAACCTACCTAGGATAAGTCAGATTGTGAGCAACGAGGGAATGAGTTAGGACTCTCGCTGTAACCACTACCACTACCTAATCTCAGTTCACATCCCGAGGGGAGTAAGAAATCACCTTAGTTTCACAGTTTCTCTCTTTCTCTTTTGAGGGAGCGGAGGTGAGAAGTGTTGGGAATTTCCAAAGGGATCAAGGAAGGTTATTGTACCCGCCAAAGGAAGTTGCGAATAGGCTAATTCCTTCTATCAACAATGCCTTGGAATGAAAAAGTTCTTGGTTGCACTCAGCCGTCTGAACCTTTCTTTGAATTCCGAGATGCTGACAGCAAGCCAAGCTACTCACTAAGACTGCCCAAGCTCTCCCACTCCTGCCTGGCTAGCTCCCTCAACTGCTCCCATGGATTGAACTGTTCGTCTCGTGCAGTATCCGGAAAAGAGTAGTTACTATCCTACGCGTCTACCCGTGCTACAAATTCAATCAGTCCTAACTTGCATACCCCAACCACTAGCCCGCATCATCATCTATTCATTTGCATGCTAGCCGGAGGAGGACTATCCGAACTACACCTAGCCAAAAGAGTAAGCCATGCCATCTGCCCTTGTGCTATGAATAAGACAGTCTCCTAGCTCGCACCTTAGCGCTATCCTCTGTCATGCTGCCAACCGCCGGCCATGTCATCTGTGTATTGATTCGCTAACCCATATCTATCTATTGGTCAAACTAAAACCTGTATGTACCGGAAAGAGTAATCAAAGTATCCATGCCTACCGACAGCAACCTACTATTATCCGAGCCTGACCAAAGAAGGGGATGTATTGGAAGTCTGGACCGCTCTCCCCCTTCTACTGATTTGATTGCCGGAGGAACCTCTCATCCCCTGCTAGCGGCACTAACTATTTATACCTTGCCTTGCTTGGAACTATCCCGTCTCGCTCAACCCCCCGCTTTGATCATTACGATACCACTCTCGATGCTATCCCTCACATCACGGACTGTGATCAAACTGAACTATCTCGCTAGCCGTATGACTGCCCGAGCTGCCATGCCTTGGTTGTCGGAACACTATCATCCTGGATACCTGCTCGATTAAGCTCTTCTTACACACATCAGGTTTTCGAGAAAGGAGGAAGAAGAAGAGAGGCAGCTTACTGTCTGAGTGAGACTAATGTTTGTTTCTGAAGTAAGCATCACCAAAAAGGAGAAAGAGTGGGTGGCCCCTTACGCGCTTTTTTTAGGAGGATGGAAGGGAACGCGTAAACTTTAGTTAGTTAGTAGGTTCGAGTACTCCTGGTCATTGACTTTTTTTATCCGGTATACGCGCAAGCAGCGATGTGGCATACAGAATTTCATTTGATGACCTGGCCTCGGATGATTGCTTATATCGACTCTCATTCTCTTTGTTGACCGGGGAAGCTTCTCAATGTGCAATCTTACTTTGCTTAGCTAGCCCTATCTTTATTATTTTGGCCTTATCTCGTAAAGAAAGGAAGGCTCATGAATGACCAATCCCTGGAGGAAGACTATGATTCTGCTTCTGTCTGGTCGTACTAGGCCATTAAAGTCTCACTACTTATTTTTAATGTGAATCTTTGTATCCCCAAGGAAATCCCATGCATTGAGATAGCAGGTTGGATCATCATAAAACACAGGAATGGGTGCTCAATCAATGGAATGTTTGCTTTTAGATCTCTTCCAGTGCTTATCAAATAAAAATATCAGGTTGAGGTCGAAACAAGGGCTTTAGCGCCTGTGTACATGTTGCGCTGAACCTCTCTTCCTACCGCTAGGAGTGAAATACATTGCGTGGCTGCCCGATCATGACGTAGTCCGAGATATAAGATTGAGAAAAAAAGGGCAAGTGGGAGATGTTCCACGAGCTACTTGTTTGAAGTCTTTTTCCATTTCTAGGTAAGAGAAAGAAAGGAGAGACTTCCCAAGCATGGGTGTTTGATCGATGGAATGCTTGCTGTCAGCATCTGTTACTGGACATCTTGCTTGATACTTTGTTCCTAGCACCAAATCTTTAGCTTTCTTTGCTTTTCCTCTGTCCTTTGCCCTATCAGAATCAGTATCGGTTGATTCCTTCCGAGAGGAGGAGGCTTTTTTGTTCGCTTGCTTGCTGGCTGGCAAGCTCTATACCGACCTTGGCTATTTGAGGCAATTTCTAAAGCATTTAGTCTCGCTAGCTATGCTAGCTTCTTTGGTATGGCTAGCTTGTTTTTTGGTGAGGTATTGCCCTGCTGTCGCATTCTTCCTTTGCGCTGTGCTCTCTCTCGTAATTTCTCTGCGACCTCTCTCTTTCTACTTTGTATTAGCTTTGTTAATTGGAATTGCCCCATGCAAGCGATTATAGCTAGCCTCTCCTTCATCGTTACCAGTTTCCAAGGCTGATGTCACTGATAGCTCTGCTTTCATTCTGATTGGCTACCAGAAGGGATAAGAACTATGCTTTGACCGGAAGGCACCTCTGCCGCCGTTACGTTGGGGAACTCTATCTTTTCCCTTCGAAAATGCTGAGACGGTAAATATTGGTGAACGGGGAACGTGCTTAGTGATGATACAGAAGATAATTCCGAAGTGCTCTATGGATTGGCTCTGGGGTAGCATTCGATGACAATTACTGGCTTCACTACCGATTCCACGTTGAAATCTCTGCCGACTTATCCTCTGCAATTAGGCTAGCCAAGTACTCTACCCGTATTGGTGCTATTAGCCGATGACAGATGGATAGTGGCCTTCTCTTGGAGCGAAGAAGATGATGCCCCAAAGGTATCGAATAAGCTAGCCCCTCATTATTTCAACAGCCGGCTTACTAATTACTACAAGGCGGTGGTAGACTCATTTTCTTACTCATACAGGGCTGTTTTAGGGTAGGCTTATCCTTATTCTAGCACACAAGCTGGAAACAAGGGATTAGATAGCACCTGGGATACATATCCTTTGAAAGTCATCTTCCTTACTCTATGGCTTTTCAAGTAAACTTCTCATCTCCCTTTAGGCTTACGGCGCTGCTTACTCGAACCTGGCTTGCTCTATAGAATATCCCGCGCTTAGCTTTCTTAAGCTAGGGAAGGACAGTCTAACCATCCCCTCGTCGATAGCGGTTAGAGAGTCAGTATAGACTGAGGAAATCCCCAGTGAAAGCTCTCTTCTCGGCCTGGAGGCTACGGCTATACATATCATCAGCCTCAAACGAGTCGTTGGGAGCATTCTTATCGCAGAAGAACGGAGATGGTAATGAACAAGCAAGATATTATTTGAGCAGGGCCCTGCAAGGACCGGAGAAAAACGATTCCCCGAAAAAGTGAGGAACCCATAAGATTCATAAGTAGACGTGTGAGTCTTGCTTTCAATTAGCGAGGAAGGAAGCAGGCAAAGCAAGGCTTTCTTCTTTCTTTCAGAGTGAGAAAGGGAAAGCAAACGAATCGAAGCAGCACCCTTTTTCAATTTTCCTATAGAGTAGCAATCGATCCAATGTGGATTGGCGACTCATTATCCGCCCGACCAGCCAAAACCTTTATGTCTATAGGGGCTCTGTTCTGCACACATATCTGTCCGGATGCTGTGATCGGATTGGAAGAGAGTCAGGCCTTGCTTGATAAGGGGATTGCAGAGTTTTCTTTATCCGGCAGCCTGCAAACGGAGGCTGAAAAACTACAGGGACCTCGCCCATTTATTGGATTAATAAAAAGGGAGCGAAACAAAGAAAGAAAAAATGAGAAAAGATATTCGGCGAGCATTAGCCCACATTCTACCAAAGTCTTGTGATAAGTACTGTGGGGGGAAGGGAGGGTTTTCGAGCACTCCTGAAAACGGGAAGGAATGCAACAGTAGGAAACTGGCTACAAACTTCTAGGTTAATTTAGTTTTTGGAATTCTCCAGATTATTTCAAAAATTGGCTCTCATCGGG